>CM064874.1:37535064-38735064 GCA_032719365.1 Prinsepia uniflora | reverse complement strand
AATAAAAACAAGAAAAATGAAAGAAGAAACAGACTTACCACAATGTATCTCTTCCAAAGTTCTTCATTGTCACATTCAATCATCTTTGTATTTGGATTCCATCTGAACCCATCATGACTCAGCATATCCTTCATTGTCTTATACCTCTTCTTTATGGTCTTCAGACGATTAATGCACTTTTGATTGTTTAAATTTAAGTTAAAACGAGAGTTCACAGCAACACAAGCAGCAGTGTAGGCATGTTCATTAAAGGACTTGTCAATTTTGTTTCCATTCCTAGCTTGAACAGCAAGAGCATCAATTAAACACTTATCCATTGCAAGTGACCATACAACGTTCCTTCCTTTGTTCTTCAGATCCCTCTGTCTATGCAGGTCATAATGGTCCATTTCTATCTCCTAAAAAAATAATAAAATAAACAAACTGATAATTAGTTTGTTACCATATGAAAGTATCATGAACCTAAACTTGAAAGTGGGAAGTAATTATGATGCAATCCAGAGTAACTCCAAGGGCACATTTGGTGCATAGGATTGGATTGGATTACTCATAAGACTCCAGGCATCTGGAAGTAAAAAAAATGAAACCCAACTTCCAGATTTGTTCAAGTTGAAAATATTAGATGGATTAGTCATGTAAGAAACTTATTCCTTCCAATCCCCAAAAACACACTTTCATGACTATTTCATCTTCTACTTCAACTTAGAAAAAATTTGGAAATATTTTACTTCAACATGCCTTGAATCTAATGAGTTATGCAATCTATCCAATCCAGTTCAGTCCTACAAACAAAATGTGGACAAAGAGTATCAACATGCATAAGACAGGAAATGAAATCAAAATAAATGCATAACGTTTTTCGGGGTCAACTACCACTAGCAATTTTCACTAACAATAGTCTCATGTATAGGCCATCATGATGCGAATTTCTGCTCTGTGTGCATGTAAATCAAAACATAGAATACCATCCTCTACTGCATTTTATTAGTATAAGTTATAACTACTCATATATATTTGACACAAGAAAAGATCAAAGAGTAAAGATAGTCAAGTGTCTGCCAGAGGTCATGATGGTCATTCAACAGAAAAACACTCATAAGGATAATGGTTATATGTACAGAAAATCAACTCAAGTCATGTAAACACTGAACTTTATATGGATTATTAATTCTATGTACATTCTATATTATACTGGATAATTAAATATACTGATCTATGTTCGAAATGCATTGTCTAGGGAAATAATCGTCCAAAAAGATTCTTCCCTCATGCATCAACTTTTACGTCTCCATCATGCACCCATATGCACAGTTGTAAAGTACATCATCTACTTATACGACTAATAATGATATTACAGTCAGCATATAATCATGGTAACACCAATACTTAGCACTCCTAAGCATACTCATATAGATATATCTCAAAGGTAATGATACTTTAGATCGATATCAAAGAAAAAGAAAAGAATAGGACCTACTGGGTGCATCACATGGTTCAACCAAATGAGCACCACCGAACAGGCATGTTCAGTCAATAATTCAATCAATAAATGTTAAAGTGCCACGAGTAGTCATACACCGGTTGACTTCATCTAGCATATTAAAAGAACCATCCAAGTAAATACATCCATAGGAAAAATAAAAGAGAACTATCTACAGAAAACGGAGAATGTAAATAAGAGATAAAAACAACCCTCAAAGAGTTTGCAGTTTTGTTTTTTCTTTTTTGTGGGTAAAGAAATAAATAAAAATCCCGTATGTGTTATGTTTCTGGTGACAGAAGATAAAATGGAGGCCATCGGGCAAAAGAACCATGAATGCAAACATTTTTCTAGTCTCTCACAACATAAACAACCTGCTCAACTCAAAGGAAAAAAGGGGAAGGGAACAATCAACTACAACTTACCAAGTTTAGAGTCTGTCGTCTCTTGTAAGTTAACAATTGTTTAAACTACACAAACTAAATTTCAAATAGCAAATATGAGTAAAACTCCATCACAGCCTTTCAAAACAGTGAGGTAGTCAACCACCCAGATTTCAGGTTGGAATTGAATTAGTAAGTTCATGCTTCCAACCAAATAAAAAAAAATTGCATATTTGATTACATCGGTGGCGACTCTAATATCTTCATAAGCAAAAGTCATTCCATGTTTCTTTAGCATGGAGTTCTTGCACCGAAGTCTACTACTGATATGAATTTATGAAAGATCATGCAACTGCAGGAAAAAATTGCATAGGGCCACAAGCAGAACTAAGAAAACCACTGAATTCAAGCAATTAGAATAATTATTATAACAAGAATCCAACAATCATTCACTCAGAATGATAGGCTAAGCACAAATAAAAATTTATAACATTAAACATATATATATCTACACTAATAAATCGCATATCTGGATAGATATAAACATAGATAAATAGAGAGAAGTACGAGAGATACCTGCGTCAATGGAGAAAGGAAGTAGCGACCTTAAAGTGCGGAGTTCTCTCCCGGTAAGGTTGCCGATTCTCACTGCATCTGATCGCAGAGAGATTCAGCAACGGCGTTAAGACTAGGAATGAGAAGCAGAACTGTCACACTTCATTTCATCTGGGAGGCTAGGCTAGGGTTTGTTTCATTTTCCTTTTCTTTTTTTTTCCCCGAGAAAAAGTTGGAAAATTTTCCCCAGCAACACTTTCTCGAAAACCAAACGCATACTTGAGAAAAGCGCCTCGTCCGCTCCCGTACGCAAGTGTGTATCAAATTGGCAACAAAGTCCTATCGTAAATCACCACGTATACACCGTTTTTTTTTCTCTAAAATTTTGTCATTTATTGTAAGTGGTCATTTTAGTATCTTATATTTTATATTAAATAATATTTTTTATATTTATATTTTCAAATATTTCAAGTATTACCATATATTATTTAAAATATTACAATATGAATTCTTTTTAAGCTATTGCATTGGATTTTTTTTGTTAAATGTTAATATAGACAAAATTGGATCTACTATTTTATTAAAATGTGTATATATAAATACCATTTTGGCAAAATATATAAATCAATTTTATAAAATAAAATAAAAATTTCTTCTTTCTAGAACCTCACCTACTAGCCCTGTTAATTGGTTCTAAAAAATCGGACTGAATCGGGACCGAACCGAAAGAAAACCAAAATTGAATAGTAAAAATCGAATCCAACCGGATCCAAACTGGTTCTGTTTTGGTTCTTGATTTAACAAAATTGAACCAAACCGAATAACCGAACTTAAATAAATGGGCTTCTGTTTTCGGGTTTTAAGGAACGGGCTTCTGTTTTGGGTTTTAATGGTGGCCCAATTTTGTCCAGCCCAAACCAACCCTCCAAACTGGTTCTGTTTTGGAAGCCCAGCCCAACCCTCCCTAGAACCAAAACAGCCCAACCTCTCTGTCTCAAAACGATGCCGTTCAAACTAGGGCTAATCCCAAATCCCTACCCCCTCTCTCTCAGTTGCTCTCAGTCATCTCTAACCCCTCTCGCTTAGTTGCTCTCAGTCATCCCTAACCCATCTCGACTCTCGACCTCTCGCTCAATCCCTCTCGACCTCTCCCTCAGTCGCTCTCAGTCATCCCTCTTGAGTCTCGCCTCTCACGCTCTCATCTATCTCAAATCAATCTTTCCCTCTTTACTCTCATCGACATCGACTTGTCCTTCTCCAATCTCGCCTCTTCCAGATGTCGTGGCCTCTACTCAGACATCTCCCTCAATTACTCATTCTCGGGAACCCTCATCACTCACCAACTTCGACCTCTCTGTCTCCCTCTCCCTCAACCTCTCTGTCTTCGTCAATGAACATCTTCAATTTCACCCTCTCCAGCTTCGTCGAAGCTCATGGCCTCACTTCCCTCCTGCGATTTCTCCTTCTCTCACTATCTCTCCATCTCCCTTTAAGTCCTCTTCTCTATCTCTGTTGAACTCGAAGATCGATCCGTCGTCTTTGAACTTCGAAGTTCACAGCCTCACCTTCTCCAATCTTCAAGACTCCATCGTTCTCTCCGTCGAAGATGAAAACCGGTTTACCCGATTCAAAATCAGTTCAAAACCAAACTGAGCTGGTTTAATCGATTTTCGGTTCAATCGGTTTTGAAACGGAAAACCGGACCGCATCGGAACCGATTCTCAATCCCATTCGGTTCCAATTTCGGCAAAAAAATCGAACCGAAAAATCGATTAACAAGGCTACCACCCACCATCATATGATACTCCTATCTCTTCTTCCAACCACCACCACCACCACCATATCCAGCAAATATTAAACAAAAATTTGCTTCTCGTACAAAACAAAAAAGATAGATAACAACATATCAACCCTTAGCAATTACACACATAATTTTGATAACTCATATGCTATTGAATAATCCATCTACCCAAAAATACAAAAATAGGGCAAATTTTATAGGCATTTTACCCAAGATGCTTCCATGAACATTAAATTTAAACTCAAAATGCCTTATGAATACGATTTTGACTCACGATGCTCCCTAAACAGGATTTTTACCCCCAAGGTACCCTATAATCGTTTATTTTCATAACTCTCAGCTATATTGCAGGGGCAAACTCGTCTTTCTCTTCTTTCTTTTTTCTTTCTCTTGATAGACACCAAAGTAGAGCCAAGTTCCACCGTGACCGTCTGTTTAGGGTTTTATGTAAGGATCAGTGTCACAACCTCATCCCAATCCCCCCAGGATTAACAAGGGATGTGTCGTGATCCCATCTGACACGAAGTGTCAGACTAGGGAAAATTTAAACCTTAGCCCGACCGACTTCCAGAGCGTGCCAGGATCCGGTGGAGGAGTGTGATGTCTCGGTCTCTGCTATAGTCAGCATTCGTAATCAACCTGAAGGGCATTGAAAAATAGGAAAGACTGTGAGTGGAAGAAAAACAATAAGTTTAGTAAAACACATTTCATAATAGACCTTTATGCCCTTCACTAAAAAGTATGCATGCATAGGAAACCCATTTCTCAAACCACATATGTTTAAACAACCATATTTAGGGTTTCAGCCCCAAATTCCGTAAATTCATGTCACACAGACCCCTGCCCAAAACCATTTACATAAATCCATAACATAGTAAACATATTTGGGATCTCAGCCCAAATCCATTTATCATTCATAAAACACAATTTTGCAAATCCAAGAAATCATGTTTATCAATATCATATAACCAATCATGTCACGGTATCTAAAGCTACGTGCGTGCTATTTGAGGTCTCAAATCCCAAGTCTCCCCAGGGTCCACCCAGGTCAATGTCCGTAGATCAATGACCCTCCCTGAAGGTTATAATCCATAATAGCCTTCTTGAGAGTAAGGAACCCAACGGGGCGACTCCACTCAGTCAGTGCTCCGTGACTACTCCGGGGTCCACCCAAGCCAACGACCCTCCCCGGAGGAGAGACAATCCATAAATATAAAGGATGGTATATGAAAAACCATTTTGAAATCATTCTCAAAACCTTTCAAGGTGTCAGGAACCACCCCTAATCCCCTGGGATTAAGGGCTAAATCCCGATCCCGTCTAACTTACGCATGACACGAAGGCTAAACCAACGTCCAACCTTCGTGCGACACGTAAGTAGGACAAGGGAGTCTCGATCCAACCATCCGAAAAGGTAACCAGTCTTCCCAGCGTATGCCGAACTACTGTGGATCGCGGGTGTGATGTCTCCGTCTCACTCGACCAACAGCCCGCACTGCAACAATCTGGAGGGTATCGAAAACACGAAAAGACTGTGAGTGGACAAAAATAAAATAGAAGTTCAAAAACATTTCATAAAACAATGACATTTATACCCTCCGTTTCAAAAACCAATGCATGCATATCAAACTCATGTCATAAAACCATTCAGTATTCCGGTTAAACAAACCATAGAAGAAAACCCGAACACAAGTTCCTTTTTCCAAATCCCGGGCCTCAGCCCAAAACCACCGAAAACCATTTCATCCGGGCATAGCCCAAAACCTCGGAAAAACCATGATTTAAAACCATACCACATTTCCGTTCATCGAACCTGCTGGATCTATCCGAGTCTTTAAACTCAATCCAGGCCTCAATATAATCCGAGTCTTTAAACTCCCGAGTCTTTAAACTCAACAGGCCTATGGGGGAAAATATCAATATCTGAGTCTTTAAACTCAATCCGGGCCCGTCCCCCGTCAATCATAATCCGAGTCTTTAAACCCAATAACCAGATCCAGCAAATCCAATCCAAAACCATTTGAAAACCGTTTTCCATTTCCGAATCCGAATCCGCAATCTCATCAGGATCCCGAATCCAAACCCAGAACTCATATCCACCTCAATTCCAGTTTCTGGTCCGCAACCATCATTCCGTAAGCCGGCATCCGGAATAACCATTCCGAACCCAAACCCGGAATCCACTTCCAAGTCCCGAATCGAATCCCGAATTGTCATTCGAAATTCCGATTCAAAAACTCGAAATCACATTTCTCAAAACCACTTTTCTGAACTGGGCTTCAAGCCCGAAATCTCTTTTCCAAAAACACTTTTCCGAAATCCTTTTTCTTTCTTTGAAATCAAATCGTATTTCAAATCCCGAAATCAAATCATTAAAACCAGGTTCAAATCACAATATCCATCAAAATCTCGTAAAACGTGAAATACCGTCATTTCCTCGAAAAACGTGCACAAACCGTAAACCATCACAATCATAAATCAAATCATAGAATCATGTATGAAAACATATAAAAACATATATGCATGCATCAAGAGTTAGAAAGCAAAGTCCACTCATAGACTATTCTGACGTCGCCTCGATACGCGCGCACTTACGCCGTCCCCGGCCATTCCGATATCCTCGGCTTTCCTGAACCTGTCCAAAGCCCATAACGGGGTTACTCACTATGTCACAAAAGTCCTACTCAAGTCCCATAATTTTTCCCGAACTTAAAACGTAACTAAACGGAACCCTAAACCTTCGACCACTTAGAACTAACCCGAAACGACGTCCGATCGTCCCGAAACTTGTCCCAATAGATTCGTTACAACGTTTAGACCAAAAACCTAGTTGGACACTTCCCCAGAAAATGCCCCACGCGCTGCCCAAAGTGGCTACGCGTGGGCCTCACGCGCCTGCACACAGTCACTGTTCATCTTCTTCCTCGATGGTCAGATCGGTCTGAACCGGCGTGACCGGTTCTCCGCCTTCCTGCAACCGTTTCTGTCCCTCCTTCCACCAATAGCTTCGTCCTCATCCTAGAAATCCATTCCTCTCAACCAAACATAGCATCACCACCTAAATCTCATCCTCCCAACCCAAAACAGAAACCACCCAAAAACTCTGTTCTTGCTCCTGGCCACCCGTGCAATCCCCCGTCACGGTTTCACAACCAGACGGTTCCTAGAGACGTACTTAGTCGACTAGCACTCACCAAACACCTCGACTCATACCCAAAAGCCACGACTTACCTTTTGAATCAAACCTAGAAAACAGAGCAATCAGAGGGAATTCAAGAAATTACCTGTTCTCTGACCACCACCGTGAGCTCTGCTGGGTCTGTTCGACTCTCCTTAGCCCTCTCAACGCCACCACGGGTTCAATTTGACGGTTTGGTCACTGGAAGTGCACAACCGTGCACGGTGGTCCTCGACTCTGTGTCTTCTGGTTCCTCCTCCCTTCTCACACACACCGTCACGCCTAAACCTCACAACCACGATCACTCACTCTCCTAACTCTTCTTCGACCCTCACAATACTCACACACTCACTCAGTCTCTGCAATTTGATCAATTCCTCTCACTGTCTCACCCTCTGTTTTTCCTTCTTCAAACAAACACGATGCACACACACACACACTTAATTGCACCGTGCACAAACACTAGAACCCACTAGACACACCCCACGTGTCCACCATCCCATGGCCCAAACTCAAAATATCCAATCTCTCCTGTACACTTGTCCCAATCTGGTTTGCACAATTCCCAATGTGCAAAAAGACCAAAATTACCATTTTGCCCTTCGTCGTTCTAGACTTATATCTTAACCGTTCGATGTCCGATGAAAGCATACCGCCTGTTGTTGAACTCAGGATGACGAGATCTATCTAACGGTCCTCGGTCTACGCGTAAAAATCCCATCGTACAAAAAGTCAACTTTTCTCCCTATTATAACCAAATTACGAAAGTGCCCCCAACCTTCCGAACATCATAAGTTCCTCCTCGGATGTCGGAATCGGGCGTGCCACCTGTCTACGAATTCGTGATGTCCTAAACTACGTCACAGTCATCGGTCAATTCCCAATTGACCGTCCGAACTAAAATTTAACAATTTGACCAAACTAGGGGCAAATCTTCATTCTGCGCCCAAAGTCCAACAGTAACCAACTAACCACCGATTAAGCTCAGTAATCTGTCACTAATCACTTCGGTAATCCCGACTCCCGGGACGGGTCGTTACACAAGGGTTCATGCTCGGTCCCCATAAACCGTCATGAACCAGAAATCCATTTATGGGTCCCCGACCTGAAATCACAATCGTAAACCATAACTGAGGCCTAAGCCCGAATTCATATACCAACTGGGCCTCAGGCCCGATTAGTAAACCAAATGGGCCTCGTGCCCAAGGATGAAAATATCGATATCGACGGATATATCGCTAGTCGAATTTATGGATATCTCGCCCTAAATATCGATATCGTTTACGGTCAACAAAAATGACGGAAATTCGATTTAAAAGTTGGAAATTTAGAATGAAACTTTGGGAAAATCTTAAATGCTCAATGATGGTTATATATAACTAATAAAATTATAAAATAACTTTAATATAATAAATATATGATGAATAATATGATGTAATATGATTCTGACGATAACTAATAATATAAAATATTAAATATAAATATAAATATAAATTGAAGTGAGTTACTATAATTGAAAGTTAAAATATTTAAAAATATAACAATAAACATACAAAATCATTGTAAGAAAAATGATAAAATAAGTTTAAAATATTTAAAATTGGAAAGAAAAAAAGATGAAAAAATATGATCAAACTTTGTTAAAAAATTGGAAATAATGGATATATTTAAAATTGGACAAAAATGAAACAAAAAAAAAAGACCAAACTTTGTTGAAAAATTGGAAAAAATGAATAAAGAGGGGGGAATTGAAAAAAAAATGAATAACAAGGGAGAGGAAAAAGAAATTGGGGAAAATGAATAAAAATGGAGGGGGAAAATCTGGAAAAAAAATGAATAAAAAGGGAGAGAGAAAAAAAACTGAAAAAATTGAATAAAATGAAAAAGAGAACAAAAATCTGCAATTTGGACAAGGGGGGGTCGAACCCATGACCCCCCAAACTTAACCAACAGCTCAAAGCCATCTCTGCTACACTTCATGATTGTTATTTAAGATCGTTTAATATATAAGTATACACATTACCAGTCATCCCTAACCTTTAGCCCGGTCTGCAACTCGGGTTTTTCGACCCGGCGACATGACCCGACTCAATCTCTCTCGTTTTACGTCCAAATTTCACGAATTAATAGTGTATTTTCATCGTTTTGATCTTAGGAACGGATCTGTGGGCTCAAAATAAGACAATTGTTCGATATTTTGGCGAATTTCTTTCCCCCCTTCTTATGTGCCGCCGGGTAAAAATACCAAAATTTCGCCGAAATTTCGGCGATATTTACCGATATTTTCATCAATGCTCGTGCCTGATTTCGTAAACCAACTGGGCCTCGTGCCCGATTTCGTAAACCAAATGGACCTCGTGCCCAATACGTAAGTCAACTGGGCCTACGCAAACCAACTGGGCCTCGAGCCCGATACGTAGCCAAACTGGGCCTCCGGCTGGATGACTTGTTAAATTAAATGGACTTCGAGTCTGAGGGTTTCCAAAAAAAATGGGACTCATGCTCGAGTTTACCTTTTCAAATCCAAAACCCTTTCATTAAACCATTTCCAAAACCACAAGCACGTATCATCAGTGCAAAACCTTAAACCTCGATTTACGTGCAAACACGTAAATCGCTTTGAAATGCGTGAAATCATATAAATCACTAACATCCAAATCATCATTATAGAATCACATCTATAAACCATATAAAACATTTATGCATGTATCACAATTTAGAAATCAAGATCCACTTACAAACCGTTCTAAGTTACTGCCTCAATTTGCGTGTCGTAAGCCTTTCAGGGCTAATCACCGTCACCGGGACTCCCAAACCTATCCAAATCAATCTAGAAGATTAATAACTACCTTATTAACCTCTCATTGAAGTCCCGTAATTTTCCCGAATTTTTAACTATTTTTAAACTCGATCCTAAACCTTCGAACGTCCCGAACAATATCGAGACGGTGTCCGATCGACACGAAACCAGTCTCAAAATGTTCGTTACATCGAATAGATTAATTCACATGTTGAAGTCATCCCCAAAAGATCCCCCACCACCCCTCACGAGCTGCCCAAAGGGGCTGCGCGTGAAGCCCACACGCTAGCACTATTCATCTTCAACAACCTCTAGCCAACCAGTTCAGACCGATTCGGTCCAGCCGAACCGGCGGTCACGGTTCAGCCCTGTAAATCCTCCATTTTTAGCCCGTTTTCTAATCTTTCAGTCCTGAACTCTTTGTCTCATCTTTACCTATCTATTCATGATTTCAAGAACCTAAAAACAACCATAAAACATACCTTGATGAACCGGCCACCTGCAACCTCTTACCGCTGTCGTCTTCGGCCGTCCTAGCCCTCGAAATCAATCACAATCAATTCCTACGATCTCTAGAAAGCCATTTCCATTGTTACAATCGACTAAAACCTCTTAAAACTGAAAGTCCAAAATTCAAAACAAATTACTCAGGGTTTCGGATTTTCCTCTGCTATGGCCCGTCGTCCATCACATCGTTCTCATCATTCTCAGTCCCTCACTAGAACCCAGAAAATGATTATGGTGGTGAGGTGATAGGTGTGTTGGGTGTTGTTTGTTTAGAGGGAAAGGGGAAGGTGCTCGGGTTTGAGAATCAAAACAGAGAGGATGATGGCTGATGATCAGGTGAGAGAGAAGAAAGATGGACGGTGGAGATGAGAGGGGGAGGTGGAGATGGATGGCTAGGATGAGAGGTGGGTGGAAAGATATATATATATATATATATATATTAATCCAAGTGGACCAATCACACTTTAGATCCATTACTTGGGGTTAATGACTAATGGGATAAGTGACACTTGTCACTCATCCATGGGTCCCATTTAAATATCTGACCAATCAGATATTACCACCTAATCCCTACCTCGTATGCGTGCATAGTTCAAATGAACTTCCGTAAACTATAACTTTCCTGTCCGATGTCCGATTTCGGCTTGCCGCCTATCTACAGATTCGTATCGACCCGATCTACGTAACGGTCCTCGACCTTCCCCCATCGGAGCTCCTGGGTCTAAAGTGAACATTTTGCCCACGGCTAGTGGCAAAACGGTCATTTTATACCGTCTGGCCAATTTTGCTCAACTAATCACTGATTAAACTCACTAATCCTTCATTAGTCATTAATCTAATCCCAGAATTCGAGACGAGTCGTTACAATCGGAAACTTTGAAAAATGTAATTTTGAGAATTTGAAAAAAGAATTGACTATTTTACCCTCTTGAAGGTCAAAAGTTGACTTTGTATGTGGAGAACTTTTTGCACGCTTATCAAGGACCGTTGCTTAGGTCTCAAAATCCTAAGTCAACAGATAGGTGGCACATTGAGATTGGAGATCGTACGGCCAAGTTACAGGTCAAAATTGGTTTTACAGAACATTCGAGTGTACGAGGGGGATTTTCAGCCGAGTCAGCATCATAGCTGATGTTGAGTTGTTAGGAAGTGACAAGTGTCACCTTGAGACATATTGAAGTGGATTTCACCGCCTAACCCCTGCTGCATGTTTATGTGCACCTGTTCGAAAATAAAATAAAGGAGATGAAAATGAAAAAGAAAAAGAATATGAATGAGCGAAGAAGAATAGAAATAGATATCAAAAGAAAAACAAAGAGACATCAAAAGAGAGCAGACAAAAATAAGGAGGAAAGAAGAATAACTTGAGAACCTAAGAAGACAAAAAGAACCCATGAACTCAAATCATGTTCCTAAACCTGAACTTTTGGGAATCAAGCCTTCCAACACTTTCTGAGACATGTACGACCTTAAATAGACTAAGACCATAAGGTTTTGGACGCTGGAAGAGCTCAAGAGAAAGAGCAAGGTTCAAGTCTATGAATTCAAGGAAATGGATAAATTGGAACCAAGTCTGGTCGCCGGGTTGGAACCTAGTTGCAGACCCGCGGGCCAACCTAATTGAAGGATAAGGATAACCCTTGGCATGTGGGAATGTGGCGCATGGAAGAGTGACGTCCGACCGTTCATCGATGCATGGCGGTTTTCCACCAATTGCGGTCAACATGAGCTTTAGGCCAGACTGCTTCTGGGATTTCAGAGAAGCGCACAACTTGGGATTGAGCTGCTTGGACAACCTGTTGTTACACAGAGACTGGGGCTGATATTGAGATGGATGTATGAGCGGGACATCAGTATCGTTATCCCTTGTCTAACATGTGTTTAGGGTATTCTTGGAACTTCAGTTTATTTTCAAACGAGAGTAGGACTTCACACGATTATCAAAACATTTTTGGCAAAAGGTCCCGTCAATTTGGTATCTTAGCACTAGAT
This sequence comes from Prinsepia uniflora, assembly GCA_032719365.1. Taxonomy (NCBI): domain Eukaryota; kingdom Viridiplantae; phylum Streptophyta; class Magnoliopsida; order Rosales; family Rosaceae; genus Prinsepia; species Prinsepia uniflora. Next base: position 38,722,368 of record CM064874.1, on the reverse strand, counting down.
GGAGTGCCTCCAAAATGTGAGCCCCGTACACGTCTTAGTAATAAGGAAGAGATAGATATTATGAAGAGGATACGTGAGTGGACAGGATCCGGAGGAGGTATGTGATATTTTGGTCTCTGCTACAGTCTGCACCGTATCCAGCCTGAAGGGTATTAAAAACAGAAAGACTGTGAGTGGACAAAAAGTAAATACATTTTATAAAGACCTTTATACCCTTCACTAAAAAGCATGCATGCATAGTAAAACCATTTATCCAATCACATATGTTTAAACAACCATATTTAGGGTCTCAGCCCCAAGTTCCGTAAATACAAGTCACACGGGCTCCTACCCAAAACCATTTACAGAAAACCATAACATAGTAAACATATGTGGGATCTCAGCCCAAATCCATTTATCATCATAAAACACAATTTCCCAAACCAATTGAAATCATGCTTATCCATTATATTTCATATCACCGAACTTGTCACGGTATATAGAGCTACGCGTGTGCTAACTGGGGTCTCAAACCCAAGTCTCTCTAGGGTCCACCCAGGTCAATGTTCGTAGATCAATGACCCTCCCTGGAGGTATCGAACCATAGCCTTCTTGAGAGTAAGGAACCCAACTGGGGGGCGACTCCACTCAGTCAGTGCTCCGTGACTACTCCAGGGTCCACCTAGGCCAATGACCCTCCCCGGAGGAGACAATCATATATAAAGGATGGCATATGAAAAACCTTTTGAAATCATTCTTTAAACCTTTCAAGGATTCATGCCCAGCCCTCATAAGCCGCCATGAACCATAAAATCCTTTCAAGGGTTCATGCCGGTTCCCATAAACCGTCATGAACCATAAATCCATTTCAAGGGTTCATGCTGATTCCCATAAACCGTCAGGAACCATAAAAACCATTTGTAACACATAGTTGGGCCCTAGGCCCAAATCCACATACAAACTGGACCTCCGGTCCGAATCGTAAACCAACTGGGCCTCCGGCCTAATGCCTTGTTAAATCAAATGGACCTCAAGTCTGAGAGTTCGTAGATCAAATGGGTTTCGAACCTGAGTTTACCTTTTCAAATCCAAAATCATTTCATGAAATCATATCCAAAACCACAAGTACGGAAAATCAGTATAAAATCGGAAAATCTCTATTTACGTGCAAGCACGAAAATCGCCTCGAAATGCGTGAAACCATATAATTCACCAATATCCAAATCGACATCATATAATCGCAATCATAATACATATAAAACATTTATGCATGCATCACAGTTTAGAAATCAAGGTCCACTCACAGACAGTCCTATGCTGCCGCCTCGGTTTGTGTGCTGTAAGCTTCACCAGGCAAATCATAGTCACCGGGACTCCTAAACCTGCCCAAATCAATCTAGAGGGTTACTAACTACCTTACTAACCTCCCATTGAAGTCCCTTAATTTTCCCGAATTTTTAAGTATTTTAAATCTCAATCCTAAACCTTCCGATGCCCCGAACATTATCGAGACGGTGTCCGATCGACACGAAACCAGTCCCAAAATGTTCGTTACATCGAATAGATGATTTGACATGTTGAAAACTTCCCCAAATTCTTCCCCACGCGCCGCCTGAAGTGGCTGCGCGGGGGAGCCACGCGCTAGTGAACAGTGTCGTCTCCTACCTCGGTCAGACTGGTCCGAATCGGTCCGATCCGGTTTTTCCTGCAATTTGGACCGGCGTGACCGGTCCAGGTCCCTACACGGTCCAATCTTCACCGTTTTCCTCCCTATTTGATCCTATCCTTCCTATCTTTGTCCTAGGAACCTAAACCAATTAACTAAAATGTCTAAACCCCTCAAAACCGACCGGTCCAACCATTCCTCTCACGGTTAAATTTTCCAAAACCTCCTCTGAGGTTTCTCAACGTCCAATCCCTCTCAAAACCATCCTAACACAATCCTAATAACTTATTTAACTCATGAAAACCATCCAAATCGACCCATAAAAACCAGAAACTGAAATGGGATTAAATCGGTCAAAATCGATTACCTGGATTCGATTTCCTCCTCCGCCGTCCACGGCGGCGCTGCCTGGGCCAGCCACCACATCCTCAGTTCCTCAGTCACTCTGTGTTCTCTCCATCATGGTCATGTGGGGATGGGTTTTGGATTGGGGATGAAGGAGATCGGGTTTGGGTTTTGGTTAGGAAGAAACTGGGTGATCGATGAAGGGAATGGTGGATATGCATGAATGAAAATGATGTCCAGTGGATGGGTGACACTTGTCACTCATCCATTGGGCCTCCTTAAAATATATGGGCCCACTAACTGCCAAATGACATACGTTTCGTAAAATGTGCAATAGTTCCCTTAAACTTTCTTGAACCGTAACTTCACCGTCGAACGTCCAAATTCGACGTGCCGCCTGTCTACGAATTCGTATCATCCTGATCTAAGTAACGGTCCTCGGCCCTCGGACCTCCCGATCCAAAAGTCAACATTTTTCCCCTTTTAACTAAAATTGCCAAAATGCCCTTAAGCTTCCGAACATCATAACTTCTTCCTCGAATGTCGGAATTGAACGTGCCACCTGTATATGAACTCGTGACGTCCTAAACTACGTCACGGTCATCGGTCAAAGTCCATTTGACCACCAGAATGAAAAGTCAACATTTTGCCCATTCTAAGGGAAAAACGGTCATTTTGCATTGTTCGTCCGATTTCGCCCAACTAATCACAGATTAGCCTCACTAATCATGATTAGTCACTAATCTAATCCTGGAATTCGGGACGGGTCGTTACACTTTATATGTGATCTTAGGATGGACCTATAGGTGAGACAGAGCCTAGATTATTTAGGTCAAACATGAGATATTACGCTCCAGTGTAGGAGGACTTATATGGGTCCGTATATTGGGAGAGCTCAGAGGCTGAGGCAATAGAATTTATGGGCAAGTTAGACCCGGATGATGTGGATGAGTGGGTTACTTAGTTGAAATGATTATTCGATGCAGTGAGGTGTCCTCTTTAGGATATGGTGCCCTTAGTCATGTTTTTTCTTGGTGGCTATGTATACCCGTGGTGACATGGATTACATATATTAGGATAGGACTCGAGAAGAGTCAAAATATTGATTTAGGACTCGAAAGGAGTCGGGATATTAGATTTGGGTTTGGGAAGAGCTGGAGAGCCAAGATATCGGATTATCATTCAGAATATCGACTTAGGGCTCAAGTAGGAGGCCAGGGCACTAATGCGGGTCTAGTATCCACGATTGTTTGACAAACATGTTTGAATTTTGAGGACTAAATTCTTTCAAGGAGGTAGATTGTAACGACCTGGAAATTTGAAAAACGTAATTTCGGGAATTTGAATAGGAAATTGAGTATTTTGTCCTCGTTGCTAATTGAAGGCCATAAGTTAACTTTGTAAGTGGTTAACTTTTGCACAATTATCGAGTACCGTTACGTAGGTCCCGAAATACTGAGTTCGTAGACAAGCGACACGTTGATTTAGCATCATAGTTGATGTTGAGTGGTTAAGTGGTGACAAGTGTACGAGAGGGATTTTAAGTTGAGTCAGCATCAGAGTTGATGTTGAGTGGTTATGTTAAGAGGTGACAAGTGTCACCTTGACACGTATTGCAATGGACTTCATCGCCTAACACGTGCTGCTTGTTTATGTGAACTTGTTCGAAAAGAAAACAGAGGAAAAGAAAATGAAAAAGGAAAAGGAAATGAATGAGGAAAGAAGAAGAGAAACAGAGATCAAGAGAAAAACGAAGAGACAACTAAATAAAGAAGACGAAAATAAGGAGGAAAAAAGAACAACTCAAGAGCACGAGAGGGCAAAAAGTACCCATGAACTCAAAGCGTGTACCTCGACTCTGAGAATCGAGCCTTCCAACACTTTTTGAGACCTGTACGAGCTTAAACTGACTAAGATTTGAAGGTTTTGGATGCTTGAAGTGCTCAGGATGAAGATTTGAAAGTTAGCCCAAAATCCAAGATTCAAGTCCGTGAATTCGAGGATATGGATGAAATGGAACCAGATCTAGTCAGGAGTAAGAGCCGAAATAGACCAAGCAACAAAGGCAGCATGAGCATGTCGAGCAAAAGAGAAAACAATATTGCTGGAGTAGTGGTGGTCAGCCAAGTGCCATGATCGAAGGCTCTTGCTTGGTACCCCGCTATTAGTTGGCAAACATAACTCCACTGAGTCGGGAATGCCAAACTCGGCTCGAAGTTTCCTCAATCGAGCCTCGATCTCCCCATTTACCTGCTTGTCCACCGTGAACGCAGTCTTAACGAGTGAAAGAGCACTAGATGCCCCAACACCAGATATCCTTACTTCACCCCTCTTCCAGCCATGGGTCAGCCTCAGTGCCTTAACAACCTCATCCTCTAGCATCTTCTCGGCATCCCTCCTGACGTTATCACCCCCAAATTGATTGACCATCTGAACTCTGACTCATTTTCCTTATCAGGCCGCTTGGCTTCTTCCATATCTTTCCGACTCCGATTCTCACTCCCCTCCCCATAATTCGACTCAGCCTCCACCTCCGACTGAGAGGGACTTATCACGACCAAGTTCTCGGACTAGGACAACTCTTTGATGCTAGAGTTGTAACTTCTCCCCTCAGCCGAGCTACTGGACTCGGACATCTACGCAAAAAAAAAAACATAAGAAGTCCAAACTTAAACCTAGAAGATCTAGGCATTCATCCACCATAGTTCATGCCTAGCTCATCCTTAAACTTATACCTTAATCGAAAAAAGACAAACAAAACAACTTACATTTTCTTTATCACGGTTGAGACACTTGTCTGAAATCTGTAAAGACTGCCACAAAACCCTCGTCGGAAATCGCCTAGGAAGTTCGACAACACTTCGTGAAAAAAATTTAAAATACAAAGTGAAAAAATCCAGCACAGATTCCCTTTATTTATACAGTTTGGCACGGACTTCGAAGTAACAGCACGCTCGCACCCTCAAAGACTAACACGTATTTGCATGTAGAAAGCAACGACACAATCGCGCAAACTGATTGCCTTAGTGATCGACATGTGTGTTGCATGCGAAAAAACCATAGTATAGCTGAGAAGACCAATCGTCTCACAAGCCGACAAGTATCCAACACATCGACTCGTCCTGGACCAACCTCTGGATAGATCTCTCTTAAGACACATCAACAAAAGGTCATTACAAAACCACTAGGGGCAACCAACCGAGCAGCCTACCACATAGACCGTTCGGTCATTATCCCCTAAACTGAGTGTGATGCCACTTCTGCTGCAAAAAAAAAGACTCACTGAAGGTCGACCACTTTCTAGAAGTACTAAACAACAGGTATTACGAACGACCAAGAGAAACCAATTGAGCGGCCTATCACGTAGACTACTCGGTGAACTTTTTCAAAACCGAGTACCATGCCACATCTGTCGTATGGACCGACATAATTACAGAAGATCAAACCACTCAACTTGCAAGTTCACACTAACTGCTATAAATCTAAAATCAGCGTATAAACATTACAGACCGAGTACACAAACAGTCTAACAGCAAAATAGGCCGATAAGCCTATATAGTGTACACTGACCACTATAGACCTCCGCACAGCCACACATATACAACTCGGTGACATCTCTCGACCGAGGAACTTGGGGGACTACATCTACATCTCCCACTGTGTCTGGAGAAAATGACAAGTCCCCAACCAAGATATTCCATCTCGGTTAAGATTTTTTTTGGGGGGGTGGGGAGACTTATGTTGACACTATATTGAATCAGACTCAGTGAGCCATATACCTAAATCCTAAACACCAAAGAAGAGCCAAAGGCCCAGAACAACCATAAGACCAAAAAGGCTTATGGGTCAAGCCCACACTACATGATAATCCTAGTAATGGGTCAAATATGGGATGACACGTGGACACAACTTCACCACCCATATACGTGCCACGTACTGGCACCAAAACAGAAGTGCACTTATACCACATCGTAATTATTCATAAAGGCTACCTCAACTACCCATACAAAAGGATTGCACATTCTCCAATAAAGATAACTATTATTGATAGGACCCTCTCAAAAAACACTTCGATAATTGTGTCTAGTCCTACTCCCGTTTGATACCTAAATCAATGTACCTGAAATACCTTGAGCACAATTTAATACATAAAATAGAAACTCGTCAAACAAAGGATATCCATTGATTGTATCAGAATTAATATCTCAGTATGTGAACCAAACAGAATCGGTCCTTACATGATCACTGCCCACATCCAACCCACTAACCCCAAAGAATCTGAAATGTAAAAACCTCGGCTCATTCCGAGCCCCTAACCAATAATTGGTCATTCATGAGTCTGATCCTAATATCTTGACACTTCGGGTACACTATTTAGACCTATTTATCTTAATTAAGTTCTTGTTCAATCGCCCGAGATTCTAGAACGTTCATTTATAGTCAAATAAGGATACTAATAATTTGGGTACACGATAATACCCTTAAATAAGGTTTGATTGCACCACAAATTATACCATTGGGTTTGTAGGAAGGAGAGGATGAACTTTCGTGTTGGCCAAAAGTCCAAAAAAACCTCGTACGCGCCGCTGAGGCTTTCTGCGCTTGGGCCTCATGCGCATACGACCATAGTCGGAAGTGTACTCGCCTTCTACCTCCACTGGGTCACACATTCGACCCAAATTCCTGTAACGTGGTACCACAACCCAACCTCCATATCTACTCCATTCCTCATCGGTTTTCAACGTTCTAACTATCAATTTTCATCAACTCAATTAATAAAAACCCAATTATCGACATATAATTAACAAACATCATGTAAATCAAAAACAAATTTCAAGCTTGAAATCCTAGGTTTCGCCTTTGTTGTCCTCCACTATCCACGACGATTATTGTGCTCCAATTAACCACCCATGAACTCAAGGGAACATCAGAAAGCCATACTTGTCTTCCAATTGCACCTAGGAAACGAGACCACGGTTATGCAAGAAACGTCGAGCCGTTCGGGTACTCCTCCACTGAAATCCAACCCTCCTCGAGCCACCCTTCCTCTGTCACCATTCAGCTTCTCCAAAGGCACCTCCGCCTATGAACCTTTCTTAATATCCCTTTAATATCTTGACCTGAACCCAAAATCATGAAAGGGGTCTAATGAATTTTCTTTTTTCATTTTTTCCTTCTCCCATGTTCTTCTTTTCTTTTTCTTCTTCCAAAAATCGCCCCCTCACATTTCCTCCACTCGTTGTGCTTTTAGACAATCTTACCGAGCTCTGGTACCAAATTGATAGGACCAGCTTCGAAAGCACTTTGGTAATCGTACCTAGTCATGCGTCCATCTGACACCTTAATCAATATACCTGAAATACCTTAAGCACACTTTCTACACAAAATAGAAAACCCATAGACAAGGGATATACACTGACTCTATCAGAATTAATATCTCGGTATGAGAACCAAACAGAATCCATCCGCGAGGGGTCACGACCCACATCCAACCCACTGAACCAAAGAATCTGAAATGTAAAAATATCGGCTTATTCCGAGCTCCTAACTAGTAACCAATCCTTCATGAGTCTGATCCTAATATCCTAACACTTAAACTGTATCCTAACACTCAAAGTTCATGGCTTTTTTTTTGTTTTTTTTCTTTTGCTTTTTTTCTTTTGCATTCTATTCTTTTCTTTTCACTAATGAACTTGATAAAGTTTTTTTTTATATGAGCTGAGCCAAAATCATGCAATGTAATGACCCGTCCCGGAAGTCGGGATTATCGAAGTGATTAGTGACGGATTAGCTGAGTTAATCGGTGGTTAGTTGGCTACTTTTAGACTTTGGGGCGTAGAATGACGATTTTGCCCCCTAATTTGGGCAAATTGTTGACTTTTAGTTCAGGCGGTCAATTGGGTATTAACCGATGACTATGACGTAGTTTGGGACGTCACGAGTCCGTAGACAAGTGGGCACGCCCGATTCCGACAACCGAGGAGGATGTTATGATGTTCGGAAGGTTGGGGGCATTACCGTAATTTGGTTAAAATAGGAGGAAAAGTTGACTTTTCGTCTGACAGGGTTTTTACACATAAACCGAGGACCGTTAGGTAGATCTCATCATCCTGAGTTCAACGACAGGCGGCATGCTTTCATCGGACGTCAGACGAGTGAGATAGGGATCTAGAACGGCGAAGGGGCAAAATGGTAATTTTGACTCACAAGGGCATTTTGGTCTTTTTGGTGCCTTGGGAATTGTGCAACCAGATGAGGACAAGTGTGCAGTGTGTGATTGGATATTTTGAGTTTGGGACCATGAGATTGTGACACGTGCCCTATGTCTAGTGGGTTCTAGTTTGTGCATGGGTTCAATTAAATTGGATTGTTCGAGTGTGTAGCCATGTGTTGTGAGAGGGAAAACAGAGACTGGGCTTGAGAGGGAATTTGATCGAATTGCAGGGAGTGAGTGATCCTTGTGATGTGTGTGAGTGTGATTAGAGGGAGGTTGAGAGTGCAGGGTGGTGTTGAGAAGACTGAGAGGTGAAGTGTTTGTGTGTGAGGAGTGTGCGAGTGTCTCAGAGAAACAGAGAGGTGTCGAGGGTGTGGTGACAGGACCGCCCCCGAGAGGGGCATCGATAACCGTGGCCCGGTCCTGCTCCCGTCTGGCAAGGTGACTGAAAACCCCAAGTTACCCTCAGTACTTGCCAAACCAGGGATAGCCACACCGTACTTACTCATGCCTCCACCCCTCGTACAGCCTCGAACAACGCGCCACGACCTGGAGGGTCAATAAAAACCAAAGGTGTGAGTGACAAAAAGAATTCAGTTTGCAAACAGTTACGGAAAGACGTTTTAACCCTCCAAGTAAAAACCAATGCATGCATACAAAAATCATTTCGCAATCTGTTACATTTTCAACATAAGAAATCCATATATGAAAGATCAGAAACATTTTCCTTTTCTTAGCCTTCGGGTCATAGCCCCGCAATCATGAACACAGGGCCACAGCCCAAAACCATAAAATCCAAATCCAAGTATACGACATCAACCAACCATCCATCAACCATATAAACCGGGCCACTGCCCAACACATCCAATCATCAGAGAACATCAATGAATCACAATCAATCAGTTTGCTGGATATCAAGTGCGCCCGAGTCTTTAAACTCAAAACCATGCGCATAATCAGGGCCTTCCAGGGATTTCAACGAGTCTTTAAACTCAAAACATAATCAATAGGCCTCGGGGGTATCACAATAACCGAGTCTTTAAACTCACGAGTCTTCAAACTCATTAAGGGCCTTCCCCCGTCATCAATTAACCGAGTCTTTAAACTCAAAACGTGCTCCATCAATAGCACCGGGTCTTTAAACCCAAAACAGTTTTCATTCACCAACAGCTCGGGATCTATCCCGAAATCACATTTTGTCATAACAGGACTCATGGTCCGAATTTCCACATTCAAGTCCCCAAATCATATTTCACAAACAATAATCAAATTATCATTTGACACGAGGCATGCAAAATCAGACCAAATCATTTTGTTAAATCCTTTTTCATTCCCGAATCCGAATTCGCAATAATGATTCCGTAAGCCGACATCCGGAAAACATCATCCCGAACCCAAACCAAGGAATCCACTTTAAATTTCCGAAAACTGAAAACTCGTTAATCCAAGTTACTTTTCTGCCCCAAGCACCAAACCAGAAATCATCTTTTCGAAAGCCATTTTAATTCCATGAAATCACTTCATTTCTCAAATCACATTATCCGGGCATCAAAACCACGACCATAATCACTAAAATCCCGGTCTAGTCAAGCATACTCAAAATCCAATTTAAAATCCTCAAAAAATCGCAAACCTCAATTCACATTCCAATTTCAAACATCAAATAGTGATCAAATCACAATAAACTCAAATCTCGTAAAACGTGCAAAACCGCAAAAATCTCAAAAACCGTGTCCACACCGTAAATCGCACTCACAATCATAAACAACTTTCTTAAAATCATCATACACCCATTTCATATAAACTCTTTCATTAAACCATTATTAAGCACAAAAGTAACCATAGTCTCGAAATACGTGTAATTCCATATATATAGTAAAAATACGTATAACTACGGGAATCGAATACGTATAAATACGGAAATCGAAATCAATCACAACTTATAATCATAATCATAAAAATCATAGAAATAATTTATGCATGCATTAAATTTTGAAAGCAACGTCCACCTCACACACACCGTCCAATAGGGCTCGGTTTCGCGCCGCACGCGGTTCCGTAATTTCCGATAGTTTCCAGAAATCCGAAAACACATTCCCGGGTTATTAAGGTCTCAAATAACATCATACTAATTCCCCATAATTTTCCGGAAATCAATCGTTAATTAAAAATGTAACCTAAACCTTCGGACCCTCGGAATAACATCGAGACAGTGTCCGAAAATTCCGAAACCAACGCTAAAAAGTTCGTTACATTGAGTAGGACAAAAGTCGTTTTGAACTCACCTTGAGAAAACGTCCCACGCGCCGTGACACCCACGCGCCAGCTACAGTAACTCCAACAGTCACCTTCCTCACCCGATTCCACTGTAAAACGGGTGTGGCGACCCGCGACTGGACCTGTTTCAATCCCTGTAAATATCCACTAAATTCCTTCAATTAAACTCTCAGATAGCATCGAATGGACCTAAATTAAGTTCTGTTTTACACATTCAAGTCGACATGGCCTAAAACCAGCTCAATCGAATACGGGTCCTAATCGGGTTCGTAGTTCCCATTCATCACACAGTCACTGCTTCCTTCAATTGATCAGTTAGGAAGCACCGTAGACTCACCCTCACGATGATCATGAACTCAATTTCACGAGAGCTTACCTCCCACAACCACGACTCCAAGCTCGCTTTTCCGACGAACAACCGTCCACTGTTCATCACTGGAAGTGTAGCAATACCCATCGTTTTCTTCAATTTCTTCACTCAGTAGCATCCGCAGGATCCATAAGAACATGTTTCTGAGCTCAATTTCAAGGTCCTCGGGCCTCCAACCATCTGGACTCCACCACAGACCCGTTCCCAGAAACTGGACTCCAGTCTGGGGTCAAAACACGACCACCTCCATTCGATTTTTGCGTGGTTGTAGTCGACACCGAGCCCAGAAAGCTAAAATTGATCTCTGTTTCAGCCCCTCTCAACTCACAGATTAAATTTTGATTTTCCCACTATTTTCAAATTTTCCAAATTACTGCCTCCCTCACTCTCAACTCCCCAGAGTTCTTCTCCGCCTCTCCAAAACCCGTTAGACTTCTTCTCTCCCTCACACAATGTCGCCTGTCCTCTGCCCAAACCTCTCAATTTCAAACGCGGCTTAACAATTGCTCTGCTCCCCAGTTCCAATGGCACGCCTGGTTTCAGCCTCAGTTCAAGCCCCCCCCCCCCCCCCCCCCCCCCCCCCCCCCCCCCCGTGCTCTGCAAACTGTCCCAGCCACTGCAAGGTGTCCCCCACGACCTCAACTGACCCCAAGCACACACAATTAACAATTCCAGCGCTCACTTCACCCATGCACTGATCGTGCTTGCACAGAGAAGGTGGGAATTCGAACTGATGGAGAATAAGGAAATGAACGCCCAGATTTGTCCAAGTTGAAGGATTAGATTAGATGAAGGGTCTAGATTCACTCTTGGGATTAAGTGGCAAATTTAAAATAATCAAACCCAATTATTTAATCCACATTCACCAGATCAAAGTACAAGTCCCATATTTTAATGTTATTAGTCCCTGGGCCCCACCTAGAACATCTAACCCAATCGGAATAAGCCACGTGTCTTTGCCTCGAAATGCGTGCATAGTGAAATCGAGCTTCCGTGACCCGTAACTTTCCCGTCCGAAGGTCCGATTTCGACGTGCCGCTTGTCGTTCTACTCAGGGCATCGAGACCTTCCTAACGGTCCTTGGCCCTCGGCCATCGGACCCCCCCGATCAAAAGTCAACATTTCTCTTATTCCGTCCAAATTACGATAATGCCCCTGGACTTCCGAACGTCATAACTTCCACCACGAACGTCGGAAATCGAACGTGCCACCTGTATATGATCTCGTGACGTCCCAACCTACGTCACGGTTACTGGTCAAAGTCCATTTGACCGTCCGAACAAAAAGTCAACGTCTTGCCCACGACTAGGGGCAAAACGGTCATTTTGCATCGTTCGCTACCGATTCCACCCAACTAACCACCGATTAACCCTCATTAATCATGATTAGTTACTAACCTAATCCTAGAATTTCGGGACGGGTCGTTACATGTGGTGCCAACCTCAGTGATCAAGTTGATCAAATTGGACTCGAGGGGAAGCTAGGACGGCTCTGTGAACTCCAGGGAACGCGGCGGCGAGCACGGCGGCGGTCGACAGGCAGGTAATCTCTTGAATTTCCCCTGGTTGCTTCTGTTTTCCAGTTTAGATTCAAATGTTTAGTCGTGGCGTTTGGGGTTGAGTGGAGGTGTTTAGTGAGCGCTAGTCGACTCAGTGGTTCCTAGGGAGCTTCTGGGTGTGAAGCCCTGACGGGGGAAAGGACGGGTGGTCGGGAGGCAAGAACAGAGGTTTTGGGTGTTTTTCTGTTTCGAGTTGGGAAGATGAGATTTAGGTCGTGTTGTTGTGTTTGGAGTAGGGAAATCGATTACTAGGAAGGGGACGAAGCTATTGGTGGAAAAAGAAAGGACAACGGTTGACGGAAGGCGGAGAACCGGCCACGTCGGTCCAACACAGTGGACGGCTCGAGGAAGACGTTGAACAATGATTCTGTGCAGGCGCGTGAGGCCCACGCGCAGCCACTTTGGGCGGCTCGTGGGGGCACGTGGGGGGCGTTTTCCCGGGGAGAGTGGTCAACTAGATTTTTGGTCTAATCGTTGTAACGAATCTGTTGGGATAAGTTTTGGGACAATCGGACGACGTCTCGTGTTAGTTCTAAGAGGTTGAAGGTTTAGGGTTCCGTTTAGTTTACGTTTAGGATACGGGAAAATTATGGGACTTGAGTAGGACTTTTGTGAAGTAGTTAGTAACCTCGTTATGGGCTTTGGGACAGGTTCGGGAAAGCCGAGGATAGCGGAATGGCCGGGGGACGGCGTAAGTGCGCGCGTATCGAGGCGACGTCGGAATGGTCTGTGAGTGGACTTTGCTTTCTAACTCTCTTGATGCATGCATATATGTTTTATATGTTTTCTATACTTGATTCGTATGATTTGATTTATGATTGTGATGGTTTACGATTTTGCACGTTTTTCGAGGAAATGACGGTATTTCACGTTTTACGAGATTTTGATGGATATTGTGATTTGAACCTGGTTTTAATGATTTGGATTTCGGGATTTGAAATACGATTGGATCTCAAAGAAAGTAAAAAGGATTTCGGAAAGTGTTTTTGGGCTTGAAGCCCAGTTCATCAGAAAAGTGGTTTTGAGAAACGTGATTTCGGGGTTTTTGAATTGGATTTCCGGATGACGATTGGGATTCGATTCGGAACTTAAAAGTGAATCCCGGGTTTGGGTTCGGAATGGTTATTCCAGATGCTAGCTTACGGAATGATGGTTGCGGACGTTCGGATCTGGAAAGGAGATGGATATGAGTTCTGGGTTGGATTCGGGATCCTGATGAGATTGCGGATTCGGATTCGGAAATGGAAAACGTTTTCAAATGTTTTTGATTGGATTTGCTGGATCTGGTTATTAGGTTTAAAGACCCGTATTATGTTTGACGGGGGGACGGGGTCCGGATTGGGTTTAAAGACCCAGATTGAGTTTAAAGACTCGGGAGTTTATAGACTCGAATATTGATATTTTCCCCCCGTAGGCCTGTTGAGTTTAAAGACTCGAGAGTTTAAAGACTCGGATTATATTGAGGCCTGGATTGAGTTTAAAGACTCGGGAGTTTAAAGACTCGGATAGATCCAGCAAGTTCGGTGAATGGAAATATGATAATGGTTTTCAATAAGGTTTTCCGATGTTTTGGGCAGTGGCCCGGATGAAATGGTTTTCGATGGTTTTGGGACTGAGTTCCCGGATTTGAGATTGATTTGAGGCTAAGGACTGGATTTGAATAATGAGTTTGACAAGATTTGATAAACAAGGTTTTCGTTGATGGTTTTTGATATAAATGGTTTCATAACTTGAATGGATATGCATGCATTGTTTTTTGCATGGAGGGTATAAATGTAATTGTTTTATTGAACTGTTTTCTAAGTTATACTTTATTTTTGTCCACTCACAGTCTTTTCGTGTTTTCGATACCCTCCAGGTTGTTGCGGTGTAGGCTGTTAGTCGAGAGAGACGGGAGACATCACACCCGCTATCCACAGTAATTCGGATGGCTGGATTCGAGAATCCCTGGTCCGACTTACGTGTCACATGAAGGTTGGACGTCAGTTTAGGCCTTCGTGTCATGCGTAAGTTAGACGGGATCGGGGTTTTGGCCTTTAATCCCGGGGGATTAGGGGTGAGTCCCTGACATGCAATAACTTCCTCACTTTACAAATAAATGAACAATCTTTTCCATCCATGCATACTTCCATCACATGAGTATAAGTAGCACAAAACATCAACATATTTCCTCCTCACCATGAATCTCATTTGATGCAACCTTGACACAAGCTTATATTATAGGGTGTAGCCATTATGAACGGTTCAAAACTTGGTTAGGTCATATTGTAGGTGAAGAACAAAATGGCTAAGTGTTTGGCTTCAAAGGGGCTTAGGGAGCATGCAATTTGGACAGGGGAAAAGAAGAGCATTTAGGAGCTAAAACACACATAGCCTATATCACATCTCATAAACAATTATACATTAAATCAAGAGCATCCAATAGATATGGTTCTTTAAATATCAATGCAAATAGAAAGAGATCATGTAATTATGAACAAAGTGATGAGTGTTTAAGAGTAGAAACAAATAGATCACTCAGAAAGAAAGGAAATCAAGCTCAAAGATCTCATAATAGTAGTCTCCACTAATTTTCTAAGCATGCTCAAATTCAATTGTTTTGGTTGCTTAATCACTTGATTATGGTATCGTGAAGTGCAAGTGTGAATTCAATGGCAATGGCAATGATTCTTAGTAAGTACAAGAAATTCTCATGTTCTATACATTCATATTAACTTGTTTAGGCATAAAAACTAACATCACAAAACAAAAAACAGCAAAGAATTCAAAAGAGAAAACAAAAAACAGCAAGGAAATAAGAGTAGGAAAAAAAAAAACAGCAAGCATTTCAAAACAGAAACTGAGTTGTGTACCCCTAAACTTAAGTCCAATACCCCCAAACCTAAATGAAACATTGTCCTCAATGTTTTGAGCATAAAAGGAAGACAAAATCATGAGTTAGAAGATAAAAAACGTCCATATGAAAGAGGGAACAAACCAGAGCAAAGTTGAGCACTTAGGATGCTTGCGGTCTAAGAGGCACTTGATGGGGCTCCAAAACTGGCCCTCCCTTCGTGGTATCTTGCCTGCAACATAAATGATATGATTAGTTCTACAAGTAAAAATCCACTTCCTTGAATTTAACATTTCAGGGAACAAGTACAATAAAGATTTAAATGTAAGTAAAAAACTGCTTGATCCCAATAGACAAGTAAGCATAATGATCGAAGTGTGGGGGACATAGAGGGTCCTTGGGTTTCTTGGGTCGTGGCCTTGAGCCTTGGGTGGAGCTGAATGTATCAAAGGTGAATACCACCATCTTGGTACTTCCTTCGTCTTGCCTCCTACAAGGACCATTAAACCTGCACAAAGCATTAGGCACAACATCAAATTTATCACCAAAACACCTAAGTTGAGTAAGGAACTTAAATGATGAAGATAAGGATAAGAAAGGCCCTGGAAACATAAGGATAAGAGGTGTTTGAGAAGTTGAGGCAGCAAGGATAGGTGCTGGAATTTCAGGGACCTCAAGGATAGGTGCTGTAATTTCAGGGATCTCAGCCAAAACTTGGGGCAATGCTTGCGGGTTTGGTTCTATTTCATGAACATCAAGAGCATGAACCGAGGCGCATTAATTGGTGCTGTCTGTGGGTGGCAAGGGGACATACACATCATTATCCTCATCTTCCCAATCGGGTTCCCAAAGAAGTTTAAGTCGAAGGTGCTTTAGTTCCTTGTCTTCTAAGAGGGCTTCTCGTAGTGTTCTTTGAGATCGGGCCTCGTTTAGTGCCTCCCAAAGTGTTTTTGAGGAACGGCAGGGATAGGATCCAAAGGAGAAGGAGTCCAAGTGTAGGGTGATGGTTCGACTCCATCCATTGTGGTATGACTCCTTATAGGGCTGATTGTAAGGCTCAGGCATGTACAAGCAATCTTGGGGGTATGTTTAACGACCCGTCCCGAATTTCGAGATTAGATTAGTGACTAATCACGATTAGTGAGGTTAATCGGTGATTAGTTGGGGCGAAATCGGATGAACGATGCAAAATGACCGTTTTGCCCATAGGCGTGGGCAAAACATTGACTTTTCATTCTGGCTGTCAAACTGACTTTGACCGATGACCGTGACGTAGTTCGTGACGTCACGAGTTCATAGACAGGTGGCACGTTCAATTCTGACATTCGAGGAAGAAGTTATGACGTTCGAAAGTTTAAGGGCATTTTGGTAACTTTGGTTAAAAGGGGTGAAATGTTGACTTTTTGACCACGGGGTCCGAGGGCCGAGGACCGAGGACCGAGGACCTTTACGTAGATCGGGTCGATACGAATTCATAGACAGGCGGCACGCTGAAATTGGACTTCGAACGGGGAAGTTATGGGTCACGGAAGTTCGGTTTCACTATGCACGTACTTCGAGACGGTGATGATTTGGGAATATCTGATTTGGGCAGATATTTTGAGTGGGTCCCATGGATGAGTGACAAGTGTCACTCGTCCCATTGGCTAAATCCCCTAAATTGTGGATCTCATTAATTAAATATTATTATAATTATTATTTTATAATTAATCTTTCCAACATTAAATCCTAACCATCCATCTAATTTAATCTCTCAAATCCTCACCATTCATCCATCCCAATCTCCCTCTCATCTCATCAGCTATCCTCATTTCCTTTGTTCATTTTCAAACCCGAGACACCATAACCCATATTTCTTCCTTTTCCATTTTCATTCCCTCCATATGAACACAACAAGCACCACCCCGGTTTTCCTCACCACCATAATCATCATGTGTGCTGTGTGTGACCGTGAGAGAGTGATGAAAGACTGAGGACGACGGCGGTGGACACGGCGGAGGGAACCCGTGAGGTAAGGTTTATTCAAAAATTGGAAAATGAGATTTTGAGGTTTTTAGCTAATTCTATTGATTGGGTTATGCTTCTGCGGACCTTAGGAGCTTATTGTAATCAAAATGGGGAGCTGGGACAGCCTGGACCGACGGGGAACGGCGGAGGAAATCACCCCGCCATGGCCGATCGGAAAGGTACGGGTTTTGGTGATTTTTCTTCGGTTTATAATGCCTAAATGATAGGAAATAAGATTAGGATGATATTAGGATAAAAAGGGAACTAAATGGGGTAGAAATGGATGGGTTTAGGCCTTGAACCGGCCGAGACCGGTTCGGCTGGTCCAGTTGCAGGATTGAACCCGGTACATCTCTTGGAGAAGATGATGAACAGTGCACAGTGCACTTCTAGGGGCACGTGCGGGCACGTGGTCCCTCATTTGGGGAAAGTTTTGACACGTGAAATCTTCTATTCGATGTAACGAACATTTTGGGACTGGTTTCGTGTCGATCAGACACCATTTCGATAATGTTCGGGGCATTGGAAGGTTTCAAATCGGGATTAAAAATAGTTAAAAATTCCAAAAAACTTACGGGGCTTTAGTGGGAGGTTAATTAAGTAGTTAGTAACCTTATATTACGATTTGGACAGGTTTGGGAGTCCCGATGATAGCGATTGGCTGTAGAGAGTCGTATGGCATGCATATCGAGGCGGCAGCTCGGACGGTCTATGAGTGGACCTTGTTTTCTAAATTGGTGCATGTATAAATGTTTATTATATGTTTTTAATACATGTTTAGTAATGACATGGGTGCATTTGGTTGTGGTTACGTATAAGCACATATTTTGAGGTTTCAGCCTTATACGGTGCTTCTACGGGTCAGTATTTCTTTAATGGTCTAAATGAAAAGGTTTTGGATTTATAAAAGGATAAACTCGGGTATGAGACCCATTTGGTTTTGTCTTGGGCATACGACCCTATTGATGACCTACGGGTCCAAGTCGTGGCCGCGACAGATGCTTGGTGCACGGTGACGAACGACGTGACGCTCGCCTCCGGATTGGGATGTGTTCTTTCCGGAGAGGTCACGATGTACGATCTGTTGTCGGGTAGCTTGGGGAGGCTCGACTTTGGAGTGCTGGCGATTTAGGATAGCGATCGGTGATGAGTGCACCATGATCTTATGGTGGTCGCGTCGATTGATTCGTTCACGACGACATACCAGGATTGAGGGCTGTCCTGGATGGATGGTTGCACGCATCACTACAATCGTAGTCGTGACTGACCCTTAGATATCGGGCACGATGCCTATCTGATGTCATATGTTCGGGCACGAGACCCAGTTGTTTTACATTAATGATTTCGGGTCAGGGACCCTAGATGGATTTCCAAGTTCATAGCGGTTTATGGGAACCGGCATGAACCCTGGAAAGGTTATTGTGGTACATGACAGTTTATGGGAACCGGGCATGGAGGATGTTTTCTATATATATATAAATATTTATATATGAATGGCATGGATATTATGTATCATGACGGTTCAGGGGGACCGGGCATGAATGTGTATGTTATATGTATATGTATGTTCATATACCTTCCTTTATTTCTATTATCTCCTCCGGGGAGGGTCGTTGGCCTGGGTGGACCCCGAAGTAGTCACGGAGCACCGACTGAGTGGAGTCGCCCCCCAGTTGGGTTCCTTACTCTCAGGAAGGCATGGATCATAGCCTCAGGGCGGGTCATTGGTCTACGGATATTGACCTTGGACTCTGAGAGACTTGGGTTTGAGACCCCGGGTAGCAAGCGCGTAGCTTTGGAAACCGTGACAGGATTGGTTGTGTGAATTATATGTATATATGATATATGATATATGATATGATATATGATGTGTGATGGACACAGGTTTTGGGCAGTGGCCCATGTACGTGGTTTTACTATGGTTTGGACTGAGTCCCGGATGGATTTGGGCAGTGGCCGGTATGATTGGTTCTTTATGGTTCTTTCGGATTATGGTTTTGGGCTTAGTTCCCACATATGGTCTTTTTGGGTTAAATGGTTTTCGAATGCATGCATATTATTTAGTGAAGGGTACAAATGTCTTTCTTATGAAATGTTTTTATAAACTGGTTGTTTTGTCCACTCACAGCTTTTAATGTTTTGACTGTCCTTCAGGTTGACAGTGAATGTGGACTGTAGCAGAGACCGAGATATCACATACCTCCTCCAGATGCTGGCGTACTCTGGTAGCCCGAGAGGGCAAAGGTCGGAAATATCCCTTGTCTGACACTTCGTGTCAAACGGGAGTAGGGTCATCCCGCGTTAATCCCAGGGGGATTGGGATGGGTTCTGTCAGCGTGGTATCAAAGCGAGGCTGGCTTATCAGAGCTCAGTTAGCTCATATCAGAGCAGGGTTGCTCATGTTACTCTGAATTTCGGAGCGTGTTTTGCGCATTACTCCGTACGATGGTCGAGGATGTGATATCTCAATAGGCTACAGGTCTTGATCAACCTGATAGTTAGGATGCCAGTACAATAGTTAGTAGGATGGAATCGTGATACATCTTGGTTCGACATTTGATGCCAGGGCTGCCATAGTTCTGTCGAGGATGATAGTGTGGGACCCTACGGAAGGGATGACGTAAACGGTACTTTCGAGTTTTGATCGTGAGACGGTTAGTTGGGATCGTCTTTCACGATGTCGTAGGATCGTTTTGACGATAATTCGAAATTGTGATCATCTGATGATTTGATTTGGTTGAGTTAAATGGATTTACTGCTCCTAGCAGTTAGCAGTCGAGTTCGTGGAACTCTAGTTGAACTTATGGCAGTTAACAGTCGGATTCGAGGAATCCTAGTCGAACTTACGGTAGGATTGGATTGACGTCCTTACGATGTCAAGACCGCGGGGTCGGTGAGATTGTGGATTATACTGCAGTTGGTAGTTAGCAGTTGGGTTCAGTGGAGTTCTAGAGTGTAATTGTGAAACCCTACCTTAGGATGTATGGTTCGGAAAGGTGAGTTGACGAGTGGTCTCGACGTCGATGAGATCGTCGGTTGGTCTAGTCATGTCAAATTTAGTGATGGGACTGCACTCTGCAGTTGAGGTTGTGGTAATTGGTTAGACTTAGTTAGTTATCGTACTACCGTAGTTGTGATGGTTTGGTGGTACAACTAAGGGCATGGATGACCTGGTAGACGACATTTGGTTTAGTCGAGTTACGACAGGTTAGAGTTTGGTTGGACAGGTTACCAGGGTTGGTACTTGTCGATGGAATCCCTGAGTGGGATACTAAGTGGTTAGTACGGTCGGTCGATTCCGTTGGATGCGGAGTTTAGATCGTGATGTCTGGTGGTTAGGTCTGCACGATTCTATGGCAGGCACGACTACCGAGAGTGGTTGTAGTTACGGTTGTTGTGAACTGGGGACGTTCGGGGAACGTTTTCCTTTTCTTGGTTGAGTTTTCAGGATGACTGTACTCAAAGTTTGTGGGTACGACGGAGGTAAAGTTTCTCCAATACGAGTAGAGGTACGGGATCGTCGTTCGTTATGAGCGGAGATCCAAGGTTTTCTGTTTCGCACACCGTGTAGGATGGTGTTGATACTGATGCTGGTGTTAGTATGCTGATACTAGTGTGGATGCTTGTGTGCTGATACTAGTGTTGGTATTAGTGTGTTAGTGCTGGTGCCGGTGATAGTGATGACGGCGAGTTACGAGTCGAGATGTGACTCCGTCGAAATGGGCATATGTTCGGTATCTGTGGTTCAGGAGTGGATCACGGATAGTGATGGACTGGATTGGATCCAGCAGTAGTTGAGGCTCAAGGTACGATATCGGGCAGACTTGTCGTGCCTGGTGGCGGTATATGGGTTATACCGTGGGTACGTTGGTGAGCATGTTGGTAGTCGGCTTAGCTCCGATACCATTGGATTAGTTGAGGTCGTGAACTGGACATTAGATACTGTGCACTGGGTCATAGTGTTTCTGATGGGTCTAGTCACACACAGGTCGAGTGTTTTGTTGGTATACGTATACTCAAGTTGAGTGAGTTGGTGGTAAGTATAATCACAAGTGGGTATAGTGTTAGTTTTCGACTGGCGACTGTCAAGTGGTGACAGTTTGTCGGATGTGTCAGCGTGGATCGGTTAGTGAGATTTGGTGACTCCGAGTGGGAGCAGACGTCAGGGTAGATTGGTGGTTGAGCAAGGATACCTTTGAGTTGTTTGTGTCAGCGAAATAGTAGATCTGACAAGTGGTTAGCTCATAGGATACTCAGGCTACTCTGATACTGACAAGTGGTGTCAGTTCGGAACATATGAATACTGTCATTCGACGTGGTCGAGTGTAGTCGATGTGACGTGAGTGTTAGTGGTACGTCTGGGTGCAGACAAGTTTTGTGTTGGTTAGTTGGTGTACGAGTGTACACGTGTCGTGAGATTTAATTATTTCCACGAGGTGGATGTGGAATCAGGATAGTTGGAGTTTCGAGAACGAAACTAAATTAAGGAGGGAAGAACGGTTGAGATTAGGTCGGTTGAAATTTCGAGGACAAAATTAATTAAGGAGGGAAGGTTGTAACGACTCGTCCCAAATTTCGAGATTAGATTAGTGACTAATCACGATTAGTGAGGTTAATCGGTGATTAGTTGGGCGAAATCGGACGAACGATACAAAATGACCGTTTTGCCCCTAGGCATGGGCAAAACATTGACTTTTCATTCTGGCGGTCAAACGGACTTTGACCGATGACCGTGACGTAGTTAGTGATGTCACGAGTTCATAGACAGGTGGCACGTTCAATTCCGACATTCGAGGAAGAAGTTATGACGTTCGGAAGTTTAAGGGCATTTTGGTAATTTTGGTTAAAAGGGGCGAAATGTTGACTTTTTGACCAGGGGGTCCGAGGGCCAAGGACCGAGGACCTTTATGTAGATCGGGACGATACGAATCCATAGACAGACGGCACGCTGAAATTGATCTTCGAACGGGGAAGTTATGGGTAACAGAAGTTCGGTTTCACTATGCACGTACTTAGAGACGGTGATGATTTGGCAATATCTGATTTGGGCAGATATTTTGAGTGGGTCCCATGGATGAGTGACAAGTGTCACTCGTCCCATTGGCTAAATCCCCTAAATTGTGGATCTCATTAATTAAATATTATTATAATTATTATTTTATAATTAATCTTTCCAACATTAAATCCTAACCATCCATCTAATTTAATCTCTCAAATCCTCACCATTCATCCATCCCAATCTCCCTCTCATCTCATCAGCTATCCTCATTTCCTTTGTTCATCTTCAAACCCGAAACACCATAACCCATATTTCTTCCTTTTCCATTTTCATTCCCTCCATATGAACACAACAAACACCACCCGGATTTCCTCACCACCATAATCATCATGTGTACCGTGTGTGACCGTGAGAGAGTGATGAAAGACTGAGGACGATGGCGGTGGACACGGCGGAGGGAACCCGTGAGGTAAGGTTTATTCAAAAATTGGAAAATGAGATTTTGAAGTTTTTAGCTAATTCTATTGATTGGGTTATGCTTTTGGGGACCTTAGGAGCTTATTGTAATCAAAATAGGGAGCTGGGACAGCCTGGACCGAAGGGGAACGGCGGAGGAAGTCACCCCTGCCATGGCTGATCAGAAAGGTATGGGTTTTGGTGATTTTTCTTCGGTTTATAATGCCTAAATGATAGGAAATAGGATTAGGATAATATTAGGATAAAAAGGGAACAAAATGGGGTAGAAATGGATGGGTTTAGGCCTTGAACCGGCCCAGACCGGTTCGGCTGGTCTAGTTGCAGGATTGAACCCGGTTCATCTCTTAGAGAAGATGATGAACAGTGCGCAGTGCACTTCTAGGGGAGCGTGAGGGCGCGTGCTCCCTCATTTGGGGAAAGTTTCAACACTTGAAATCTTCTATTCGATGTAACGAACATTTTGGGACTGGTTTCGTGTCGATCGGACACCGTTTTGATAATGTTCGGGGCATCGGAAGGTTTCAGATCGGGATTAAAAATAATTAAAAATTTCAGAAAATTACGGGGCTTTAGTGGGAGGTTAATTAAGTAGTTAGTAACCTTCTATTATGATTTGGACAGGTTTGGGAGTCCCGGTGATAGCGATTGGCTCTAGAGAGCCGTATGGCACGCATATCGAGGCGGCAGCTCAGACGGTCTGTGAGTGGACCTTATTTTCTAAATTGGTGCATGCATAAATGTTTATTATATGTTTTTAATACATGTTTGGTAATGCCATGGGTGCATTTGGTTGTGGTTACGTATAAGCACGTATTTCGAGGTTTCAGCCTTATACGGTACTTATACGGGTCGGTATTTCTTTAATGGTCTAAATGAAAAGGTTTTGGATTTCTAAAAGGATAAACTCGGGTATGAGACCATTTGGTTTTATCTCAGGTATATGACCCTATCGATGACCTACGGGTCCGAGTCGTGGTCGCTGCAGATGCTTGGTGCACGACGACGGACGACGTGACGCTCGCCTCCGGATTGGGATGTGTTCTTTCCGGAGAGGTCACGATGCACGATCTATTGTCGGGTAGCCTGGGGAAGCTCGACTTCGGAGTGCTGACGATTCAGGATAGCGATCGGTGATGAGTGCACCATGATCTTGTGGTGGTCGCGTTGATTGATTTGTTCACGGCGACATACTAGGATTGAAGACGGTCTTGGATGGATGGTTGCACGCATCACTACGATTGGAGTCGTGACTAACCCTTAGATATCGGGCACGATGCCCAGCTGATGTCATATGTTCGGGCACGAGACCTAGTTGTTTTACATTGATGATTTTGGGTCAGGGACCCTAGTTGGATTTCCAAGTTCATGGCGGTTTATGGGAACTGGCATGAACCCTAGGAAGGTTAATGTGGTACATGACGGTTTATGGGAACCAGGCATGGAGGATGTTTTCTATATATATATATATATATATATATATATATATGAATGGCATGGATATTATGGATCATGATGGTTCAGGGGGACCGGGCATGAATGTGTATGTTATATGTATATATATGTTCATATACCTTCCTTTACTTCTATTATCTCCTCCGGGGAGGGTCGTTGGTATGGGTGGACCCCGGAGTAGTCACGGAGCATCAACTGAGTGGAGTCGCCCCCCAGTTGGGTTCCTTACTCTCAGGAAGGCATGGATCGTAGCCTCAGGACGGGTCATTGGTCTACGGCTATTGACCTTGGACTCTAAGAGACTTGGGGTTGAGACCCCAGGTAGCACGCGCGTAGCTTTGGAAACCGTGACAGGATTAGTTGTGTGAATTATATGTATATATGATATATGATATATGATATGATATATGATGTGTGATGGACACAGGTTTTGGGCAGTGGCCCGTGTACCTGATTTTACTATGGTTTGGGCGGAGTCTCGGGTGGATTTGGGCAGTGGCTCGTATGGTTGGTTTTTTATGGTTCTTTCGGATTATGGTTTTGGGCTTAGTTCCCACATATGGTCTTTTTGGGTTAAATGGTTTTCGAATGCATGCATGTTATTTAGTGAAGGGTACAAATGTCTTTCTTATGAAATGTTTTTATAAACTGATTGTTTTGTCCACTCACAGCTTTTAATGTTTTGACTGCCTTTCAGGTTGACATCGGATGTGGACTGTAGCAGAGACCGAGATATCACATACCTCCTCTGGATCTTGGCGTACTCTGGTAGCCCGAGAGGGTAAAGGTCGAAAATATCCCTTGTCTGACACTTCGTGTCAGACGTGAGCAGGGTCATCCAGTGTTAATCCCGGGGGGGATTGGGATGGGTCCTGTCAGTATGCCCATCCCCCTTGATGACTTGGAACCGAATGAACGTTTGCATAGGGCTCATAGGCCCAACCTTGAGAAGAATAATAGCTATTCAAAGGAAAACTACTAAGTCAAAGGAATCCAATAAAATGGACACCGTTGAGGAACAAATCTCCGGCAACAGCGCCAAAAACTTTATAGAGATTTTACCAAGCACAAAAGATGTACTAGGAAAAAACTGTACGTGTAATAAACTTTGCAAGCGCACAAGACGTGTAGATATTATAGATGCAAGCAAAGGTCGATCCCACGAAGACTTGCTCAATGATATCCATTTCCGTTTAATTCAACTGACTTAAGTGGAGTAATTAAAATGCAATAGGGGGTTTGTTACATTTTATGAATGAAGTAAATTAACTAATAATAACTAACTAAGTCGAGCTAGGGTTTCTATCCACCTTTACCAATTATAGTTCCGTTAGATTTCCTCGATTAGATTACTATGCATGTATCTGAATTAAGTGTCCGTGCAGGGGTCCGGCTAGGGTTCACCCCACACATATTATATTCTCTTAGATTGCATGTTTAAGCGTGATGTACCCGCCCTTAAATAACTATTACCGATGGTGCGTGATAATGCATGAAACATGAAGAAGATTTAATGACACTACACTATCCCTAGAAAATTGATGTGCAGACCTAGAAAGTCATGAGTTTAGATTACGAATAAGATTCTCCCTCTTAAACGTGATGCCATAAATTGCAGGGTGAACACAAACATCGAGGTGATCCATCAAGCAATTACATTGATAATTATACACAAATAAGGTAGCTAAGCTTATAAGCATAAATTGAGTTCATGAAGCGCAGTAATCCAACAAATCCAGGCATACATAACAATCATAATCAAGTGCCAGAAATCAAACACGAACTAACATGGCTAGGGCTTCAAGTACCCCTAGCCCAAATTACACTACTCAAACATTATTGAATTAAGGAATAACGTAATTAAATGCATAAGAAACATAAAACGTTAAAATAAATAAATAAATAGAAATACTAAAGAATATCAAGGAGTAGGAAAAGGGGCTCAAACACTCTTCTTCTCCCAAGCCTCACGTCCTCCTTAGCACAAGCTTGAATCCAAAAACATAAAAATAATAAAATACGGCTAGACTATGTATATAAATTGAGCATGAATTTTGACAGAGTTTTGGGACCTAGGAAGGTAAATTCGCCCCCCCCCCCCCCCCCCCCCCCCCACCCCACCCCCCCAACCAAAAAAAAAACAATGAGAAAACAACCATTCATATCCCCTAACATCTGCCCTAGCATCTCCCTAAAAGAGAGGGAAAAACGAAACCCAAACAAGGAAGGAAACTAATTGTAGCCGTCAAACATCCTTTTCTGCATTCTTGATCCTCCTTCAATAAGGAGTCTTCTTTTCTTTCTTGTTTCCACTTTTTGACTTCATCTTTTGACTAGAAATTCAATTAATTATATTCCAAATCAGATCACAAAGCCCTAAAATAAAGGAAAGGGGATATGATTACGGCTAAGGGTGAATTAACCCTAGCTGTGTTCTTGATAGTTTATTGGCCTCCAAGAAACTTCCTTTCCCTTGTTTCTTGCATTCTTTAATTTCATATATGATTAGGAAATCTTTAGGTCTTCTTATCCAAGTCAATCCATGTAATTTCTCATTGAAAAAGGAAGGCAAATTCGTCCAAAGGACAGCTTCCCCAAATCCCTAAAAAGTAGGAACTTGATAAGGCAAGAAATCCTAGTTTCCTGGGTTCCAAAGAACGGATATGAACCCTTATTTTAATGGATCTTTTGGCCAACTTTCCCAGCTGGATTCCAGGGCATAATGTCAGAAATAGACCACTTAATCTAGGCGTGCATGGCTGGCAAGACTAGTCCACAAAGTCACGCACACACTCCTTGTAGGATTAGGAGTGCCTCTCGGCCAAGAAAGGTAAGAACCACTTTTCTTGGTCAATCTTGATTGTCTTGACATGTGCTATCAACTCATTGGATCCCCTGGAGATTATATGAGCTGCTGATCACATCCAATACATTGAAAAATGCCAATTCAAAGACAAAACCCGAGAGGCCCTCAACTGGGATTTCAGCTAGGGACCTTAACTTCATTTTAGTCTTATTCCTTCATTTTGGCTCGAATTTCCTCCATTCTTTTTGCATTCTCTTCAGAATTGACTTAAATTTCATAATCTACACATGTCTCACAAAATGAATCATTTTCTCCTATTGTTTGTACAATTATAATCAAAAGACAAGTAAAAGGGATAAGAAATATCATTGAAATCATGCTCAATTCGTGACTTATCATAGAACGTTCATTTATAGTCAAATAGGGATACTGGTAATTCGGGCACACGATAATACCCTTAAATGAAGTCCAATTGTGATATGGCCCATGTGACGACCCGTCCCAAATTAACGGGATTAATTAAGGATTAATGACGGATTAGCGAGACTAATCGGAGATTAGACGAGGATTAGCGGACGTTCGGGCGAAATGACGATTTTGCCCTTGGAATGGGCGAATCGTTGACTTTTTGTTCAGGTGGTCAACTGGACTTTGGCAGATGACCGTGACGTAGTTCGTGACGTCACAAGTTCATAGATAGGTGGCACGCTCGATTCCGACGTTCGAGGAGGAAGTTATGACGTTCGGAAGTTCAAGGGCATTTTGGTAATTTGGGCCAAATGTTGACTTTTTGACCGAGAGGTCCGATGGCCGAGGGCCGAAGACCGTTACGTAGATCAGGACGATACGAATCCGTAGATAGACGGCACGTCAAATTCGAACGTTCGACGGTGAAGTTACGGTTCACGAAAGTTCTCGGTTTCTATTCACGATTATGCGTTTTACGAGGAACTTTTGGACTTTAGTGGGCCCAGTTGCTTTTCAGAAACTAATGGATGAGTGACAAGTGTCACTCATCCATTGGCTACCCTTCCACATACATGCATATCATCCCTTGCATTTTGCATCGATCATTCCCATTTCAACCCACCAAACCCGATCCACCCTTCACCCAAAATCCAAACCCATGACCCTAGGACCAAGACTGAGAGGCGGAGAGGGAGAAGAGGACCAGATGGAGGTGGCTGGACGGCCAGAACCACCGTGGACGGCGGCTGGAGGAGACAAAACCGAGAGGTACTCGGTTTGCCCAAATTTCCTTTTTGTTTTGATTTCAACGTTTTAGATTGTTTTGGATGATTAGGATGAAGTTTTTGAGTTAGTTAGAAGATGTTAGGGTGGTTTTGGTGGCGGTTGGTGGCTGAGGAAGCCCTGAGGTGGCCGGGAAAAACGGAGGCCGTGAGCCTCTTTGGGCATGGTTAGGTTTTAGGAGGTTTTGTTTGGATTTGTTGATTGGGTTAGATTGGAAATGAGAAAATAGGATTTTTGGGATTGAAATGGGACAAAACGGACGAGAAATGGAGGAGAAAACGAGCTGAACCGGTCACTCCGGTCCAACTGGACCGGTCAACCAGCGAACCGGCCGTCGCAGGGAAAAAGATGCACTGTGCAGTGACGCGTGAAGCCCATGTGCAGTGCAATCCGAGGGCACGTGCAGGCACGTGAGGAAGAATTTGAGGGTGGTTCCAACATGTGAAATCATCCATTCGATGTAACAAACATTTTGGGACTGGTCTCGTGTCAATCGGACATCGTTTCGATATAGTTCGGGACGTCCGAAGGTTTAGGTTCGAGTTTAAAAATAGTTAGAAATTCCAGAAAATTACGGGACTTTAGTGAGGGGTTATTTAGGTAGTTAGTAACCCTCTAAATTAATTTGGACAGGTTCGGGAATCCCGGAGGCGACGTTTGACCCGGGAGACGATTATGGCACGTGTATCGAGGCGCGGCTTCGAACGGTCTGTGAGTGGACCTCTCTTTCGAACTTGATGCATGCATAAATGTTTTATAAGTGTTTTAATGTATTTTTTGTGATTCCATGAGTGCATTTGATTGTGGTAGCTTAGGATCGACATATTTGCACGTTTTTCGAGGTTTTCGGCTTTATGTCGTACCTTTGCGTACCATGTTTTCAACGAGGGTTTAATGAATGGATTTTGGATTTAGAAGTATGAAATCAGGCACGAGACCCAATTGATTTATGAACTCTCGGACTTGGAGTCCACTTGATTTGACGAGGAATCAGACTTAGGGTCCATTTGAGCCATACGATCGGACCGAGGGTCCAGTTGGTTTACGATTCGGGTTTGAGGCCCAGTTAGTGGTACTATCGGGCTTGATGCCCTGTTGATTTATGATATCAGGCATGAGACCCTGTTGAATTGAGGATTTAGGCCGAGGCCTGTGAAAGTGAATTGAATCGGATTCGAGGAATCCCATTGAGATGAATCGGGTATGAGACCCAGTTGAAAAGTGTTTTGAGAAAGAAAGTATTTGAGAAAGAAAGAAAGAGATTTGTAATGATTGAACCCTCCATATTGATTATATGATCTCCTCCAGCGTCGACCTGGAGAGTCACGATCCACAGACCAGAATGGGTATCCCCATAGGGATCCCGTTCCAGGAGTGGTGGTTACGAAATATAATGTGGTCCCGGACCAGATTCCGGAGGGATATGTGGACTAGATCCAGAGAGAGAGCTCGGACTAAATCCAGAGATTGAGCCTCCCAGATGGAGATTCCTGGGAGAAGACTCGGAGTGAGACCCCAAGTAGTGTGCACACTAGTATAGAGATTGATATCGTGACTATTTCGGGGATGTGTTCCCTAGGGGCTGTGTGCCCCGAGTTGGCATCTTCTCGGAAGTACCGTGGAAGGGTTATACGTATGTTGATACGTATGAGGTTTTATGGAAAAGTGATTTGAGGGCGGAGACCCTATGTTTTATGATTAGAAAGTGATTTGGGGATGTGACCCCGTATACGAGATTTGGGGCGGAGATCCCCGTATTTGAATTTGTGAAAGTGATTTGGGGCGGAAACCCCGTTTGTGATATTTCGAGAATGGTTTTGGGCTGAGACCCGCACTTGATGTGATTTGGCTTGAGTCCCTAGTGATTTGACCTACGGGTTTGAGTTATGATTTCGGGTCGAGGACCCAAATGGATTTACGATTCATGACGGTTTATGGGAACCGGCCTGAACCTTTGAAAGGTGTTTGTGGGTCATGACGGTTTATGGGAACGGGGCATGAACCCTTGATTGATTTTATGAATGTTTTACTAAACGGTTTTTGGAATGCATGCGTATGTATTTATGAAGGGCATAAAATATCTTTGTAGGATAATGTTTTTAATGAAATGTTTAAATTGTCCACTCACAGTTTTCGCGTTTTAATGCCCTTCAGGTTGATCGCGGATGCGGGCTGTAGCAGAGACGAGACATCACTCCCCTCCTCCTACGATCCTGACACACTCTGACAGCCCCGACGAGGGCTAGAGATGGAATTTCCCTAGTTTGACACTTCGTGTCAGACGGGATCAGGCGGGTCCCACGTTAATCCCAGGGGATTCGGGGCTGGTCCTGACAGCCCATTCCTAAATCACTTTGATACCCACGCTCAATCCTACTCCTGTCTGACAAGCAGCCCAAAATACGAAAATTACCCACAATCCTGTTGCAACGGCTCTAAATCACTCCGCCTCTCGTTTATCCACGATGCTGGTGCAACGGCTCTAGAGGGTTACCAAAAAAATACGAAAATCGTGTGAGTGGAAAAAAAATAAATATTTAAGAATATGTTTATTGCTAAAAACAACATTTACCCTCTGTTTCATAAAACTATGCATGCATAAAGTAAAACTGTCAAATCTCAATAAGAACAATCACAATTCTTGAAATATGTATAAATATTAATAAAATGATTAGTATCCCTAAATCTAATCATATAAGAAAATACCAATGCACAAACAGTAACAATCACACATAACCAGCCCATCCTTGATGCTTGAATGCCAACCATCATATCATATAACCACTCGGAGATACAGCATTCGAGTGTCCACTCAAGGATATAGTATCTGAGTGCTAGCCACAAATTATATCAACTGCACTACCAGTAGGCCAATCACTCGAGAAACAGAGCCTAGCTCGACGTCCTAGTGAAAAATCGACTCAAAAAACAGAATCCAGCTTGACGTCTGAGTAACTAGTCTTAGAAAACGGAGCCCAGCTCAACGTCTAAGACTAACCAGCCAACCAGAACCTCGAGGATAACACAACATTTCACATCACAAATATCGAGAAAATACATTTGTATAACATATATGAATTCCTTAAACCAAATCCACGTTTCAGAATCTGGGCCTATGCCCAAAACACAACTAAAGCAAACCCATAAAACATGCAACAAAATAATTTCCGTAAAATCATTAAAATCACATAAAAATCATAATCAAGCCAATATCACAAAAATCATATAATAAAACAATTAAAATATTCAAATATGCATTCATAGTAATTCAATAAAAATAATAGTCCACTCACACATACCGTCTATGCAGTCAAATCCCAGCTTGTATGGCACACCCCAATTCAGAAAGTCCACTTGGGCACGAAGATCAAGGCATACTGGCCGCTTCGTTTTGAGGGGTCTAGTAAAACATAACCAATGAAACCGATTATATTTCACCGCGATAATGGAAGTAACAAGCATGAGACCAATGATGATCATACAAATCTATGCCTACTTGATTTACCCGATTTCCACCGCTTCACTCCAACACCGGGAGTGAGTGTCAAAATAGCTAGCTAGCCTCCTCGAAGAATTTGGAAGACAACCGAAACCTAAGGGGTAAAAAAAAGGGTGAGTGGACCCAGTAACTTAATTAGTGTAAAATCTCGAATTTAAAACATGTTTTACCCCTCAGTTTTAGAAAACTCAAATGGCTAATTTAGACTTGCACAAAGTATGAGAAATAATAATAAAACAATAATCTTCATGTGAGTCATGCCGAATCATGAATAATAATAATCAATATATCATGCTAGAAAATGCATGTCACATGTCAACCTATTAAACTCTTGCTCATGAGTCACTCTAGTCATACTCTCATGACAAAGTAGGGTATCTTTACTCGCGTACCACGACCACGTGAAGGCTGGATGCCTAGCACCATCACCACATGTTCTCTAGAGCTCGAGACACAACCTGAGGCTATTAACTAGTATTGCGAGCAGCGCAGGTGAACGATCACGTGGAAGATTGATTTGTGGCCTACAGACATGTACTAGATACCATCGACTCCGAATATGGATTCTAACATCTCAACCTCAATAATGCCCTGGGGACTCGTATGCACAATGGAATCTATGAAATCAACTAGATATGTATATGCAACAATTTACTTACCAACACATTCACGGAAATCATAGTTAAATAATAGATCATACTAGCAGCCAACATACATGGATGGCACCACAAGATAATCAAACGCAAAGTGGCCGATCAAAGTATAATATGTCATGAAATTATCCAATCAAGCATGCTCAAGAAATAATCATCATAGTCATTGTAAAACGTGCATGTAAATATCAATATAAAAACAAGCTTGAGGAAGAGAGTCCACTCACACACTACTCGAAGAGTCGAAATCACCCAACATACCAAGATAGCACAAGATCCAAGTCCATTTAACCTTATCAAGAGCAATTATACATACCAAACAAATCCAACTCAAAACCTTAGAGAAACCCTCTTGAGGTAGCCCAAAACGTGACTTAGAACACTCTAAATGGGCTAGAATGCATTAAAAACTGTCTGAAACGCCCAAAACATGTGCCCACATGCTATCGTGGGAAGGAAAATGGTTTTATGCGTCATCACGCATTGGCGGAGGGTGGAAATAGTGCCCCACGAGCCACCATGCACCGGCCATGCGTACCCACGCGCATTCTCGCGTGTGTCACACACCTGCACTATGCCACATGTGTAGCTTACACATGCAGGAATATTCCTTAGATTATTCTTGGAATATTATGTTAGGTTGTCGTTAATAGACCGTTATGACTAATGGTGTTGGTCGTTGACTAACGTTGACCCACAGTCGCTGGAGCCTCGTTGGAGAAGGTGACTAGACCGCTAACAGCGCCACCGACCACCGTGAAAGGATTTTGGTTTTTTGCTAGAAAAAAATCAAATTCGACATGCATCGATCTAAAACCAAATTCGACATGCAAGTGGTTGACTTACATCTACTCGTCGTGAGGATAAAAAAAATCTAGGTTTTAGGGTTAGAGTCTACCTACTTCGATTGTCATGGGGCCGGGAAGGTCTCGATTCTATAACTCCGGTCGCCGTGCTCCATCGTCAGTCTTGGGTTAAAAATGACATTCAAGGTGCCAATCTTATTCTATATGATTCCTAGAGCATGAATAAACAATCTCCAGTTCAAGAAGGTACCTAATACCACTGATAATAGATTGGGAAGCTGTGGTGGTCCAACACGAGTTCAGAATCCAGCAAACCTTCGTCTCCGCCATCAATCGTCCACAACATGCATGAAATCGACATGTAAATCCATCAGAGTGAAGCTCTCAGTGAATAGGTTAATATTCTACACTCAAATGGTTCAATTTGTACTTTACATGAGCTTGAATCCTTTGGGTCGACCTCAGATACATGTCGGGTTGAAATCTCCAACTCGGCTCATGGTGATTTCTGGGCTTCCTTGAAGAGTCTAATCATCGAGGAGGGCCACGACGAAGCTGTAGTTCCATATGGGACATGTTTTGAGATGTTTGTGTCAACGGTTATCACCCATGGTTGTGCTTCTTGTCGTGAGCCATGGTTTCTCGTGGTGGTGGATGTTTGATCGATGGCGAGTGAGAAGGACGGTGGTAAATCGGTCGCCTAAGCTTAAGGAGATGACATTTGGTGAGATTGCTTCGATGGGTTATGAATTTTGTAGTTTTAGAGTAGGGGGTTCACGGGTTGTCTAAGGGGAAAATATGTGTGTGAGAACAATAATCAAGTAGCAAAGTGTGAGTAGCTACAACAAGGAAAGTGGGCATAGACCCTCCATATTGGGCCTAAACCAAGGACTTGGTTACAATGAAGGACCAAAGCTCATTGTGTTGTGTTTGGTTTCCAATTTGGGCATGGATCATCTTGGGTTTAAATGTTGTTTTGGGCTAGTAAAACAAAATAGGAGCCTAACGACACTAGTAGGGGCAATTTGGTAATTTTTCATTATTGTTTCTAAATTATGGTAAGGGATGTATCATTGCATGTTCTTCCGTAATTTTTGGAAATGTTACCTTCTGCCATAAATCAATTCTAAGGGTTACTAATCATCCCAAATAACCTTATATTTAATTCCCCTAATTTTTAGATTTAATTATGAATTTTAAACTACGCACAATATCTCAAATAGTTAAAACTACCCCGAGACGATGACAAATTGTCTCGTAAATTGCATCAATGTGTTCGTGACATCAAACATAAAATAAAAAAGTCATGTTGGCTAGAATCCTAGGCGCTGGGGCATGTGCCCTCACATGCCACCTAAAGTCCCTGCTCGTGGGTCTAACACGCCAGGGCACTGTTTATCTTCAACCTCGAGATAGATCTTGTTGCCCCTACAACTCGAGCCATTTGACCTGTGACCACGACCCAATTAGAAATTATTCATTTCTCGACCATTTTCGATGATCCAAATAGCAAATTTCACATATTCTACTCTCGAAGAAGATCTACGATGTCATGACCCGACCTTCTCCAATAGGATATTGTTTACTTTGGGCCCATTCCTCATGGTTTTTTTCTCGGTAGCTCACGTGCAACTTCCCAGTGGGTCACCCATCTTGGGATTGCACTAGTCCCTACTCGCTTAACTTTGGAGTTTCCTAGGAATCCAAAGAGAGTGAGCTCCCAAAAGGCCTCTTATAGGATAGATGCGCGCCCACACATATAAGGCGCATCCCCTAGATCCCCGGAGCGATTTGGGATTGCTAACCATGCCTTCAAGGCACGGGTCCTCAATTCCATCCCGACATCTATCCCCGAGGAACGTACAGCTCGGAATCGAGCAGCTTGGACGGTGTGTGGGTGCACTTTTGTTTTATAAACTCTTATACATGCAAAGTAAATGTTTTCCATTATTTATTACATGATTTGAGTTGCAATAATTGGATTGATGATTTGATATGATTATTTGGTGATTTTATGGATTTAATAATCATTTTTGGGGCATGATTTAGGAGAATGGTGAAAGCTATATTTTGGGCATCGTTAGCAATCCCACATCGCTCAGGGGACCTAAGGGATGCGCCTTATATGTGTGGGTGCACATCTATCCAATATGAGGCCTTTTGGGAGGTCACTAGCTTTGGATTTCTAGGGAACTTCAAAGTTAAGCGAGTAGAGGTTGGTGCAATCCTAGGATGGGTGACCCATTGGTAAGTTGCACGTGAGCTTCCGAGAATAAAATCGTGAGGGCTGGGCCCAAAGTGGACAATATCCTATTGGACAATATCCTATTGGAGAAGGTCGGGTCGTGATAATTTATTTGGTATCAGAGCCGAATCCCGGCTGGAATTGAGTGTGCCAGTGAGGACGCAAGGCCCCAAAGGGGGTGGATTGTGAGACCCGTGCCTTATAGGCATGGTTAGCAATCCCACATCGCCCGGGGGGATCTAGGGGATGCGCCTTATATGTGTGGGCGCGCATCTAGCCAACAGGAGGCCTTTTGGGAGCTCATTGAATTTGGATTCCTAGGGAACTCCAAAGTTAAGCGAGTTTGGGCTGGTGTAATCCCAAGATGGGTGATCCACTGGGAAGTTGCACGGCCTGGTAATGAGATGAGTTTATGAGGCTATTTGAGATCCCAAGATAGATGTCGGGATGGAATTGATTCTGGACTTGGGGGTCAAATTTTGAATACTGTGCTTCGGTAGCATAAGACTTGTGTGGATCCGGATAATGAACGATCCTAAAGGCTAGAAGTGTAGCAAGGATGGACGAGTTGGACCCGA
The DNA here is from genome assembly GCA_032719365.1 of Prinsepia uniflora. Lineage (NCBI taxonomy): Eukaryota > Viridiplantae > Streptophyta > Magnoliopsida > Rosales > Rosaceae > Prinsepia > Prinsepia uniflora. Next base: position 38,686,353 of record CM064874.1, on the reverse strand, counting down.
ATGAGATAGTTAGATGAATACCTCATTTAGAGCGAGTATTTGATGTTTAATGTGTGATGGAAAATCCTCAATAGGATGTGGCGCACCCAGTGGTGCTTGCTAGGTAACCAGGCATGCCGATGGTGGCATGGATTGTGGATGTTGGATTTGGGCTCGAGGGGAGTCAAGATATTGAAATTGGACTCGGAAGGAGTCAGGGTTTTGGTTTAGGACTCGAGACGAGTCACCGTATTGTATCAGGGCTCAGGACGAACCGGGAAATTGAAAAAGTGATTGTGGTTATGCATAGCGAACGAGGGTTCAGGTGGAAATATGAGGTCGTGATACGAACATAGTCTCCATGGTTGTTGGAGGGATATGTTCGAATTTTCAAGGATGAAATTTCTTAAGGAGTAAGTTGTGACGATCCGGAAATTCAAAAAAATGACGATTTTACCCTTGGTTTATGGGCAAAAGTTAACTTTTTGCACGGGACACTTTTTGGACCTTCCGCGAAGACTGTAGCGTAGGTCTGGGAGTCCTGAATCCGTAGATAGGTGGCACGTAGAAATTGGAATTCAGACGGATTTGTTACGGTTCTAAAATGATGATGGGTATTATCGTAATTTTGGACCATGAGTTAGGGCATTTTGGTCTTTTTGTAGCTTTGATGAATCATTAATCTGGTGACTCCCATTTCCTTATTCAAGGAATGACACCTGGCTTCTCTGGGCTGGGATTAGTGGCACTTGATTGTGCCGTGTATTGTGTTCGAATATAAGGAAAAGAAAACAAAGTGAAAAACAGAGTACTTGAGCAAGTGGAAAATCATATCAGTTGATCACCATATTAGCTACCTGAAGAAACCCCGAAAACAGAGAGATTGAAAGGAAATTAAGAAAGAAAACCCGAGAAGAAAAGAGAGAAAAACCAAATGAAAACCCGAGAACCCAAACCCCGGAAGGTTCAAAATTTCAAAATTTGAATTCGAATTGATGAACCTTGATTGCTAGAACTGGACCTAGTTCCTTCTCCCTGAGCTTTATACGAAGCAAACCATCATGAAAAGGAAGAGAATTAATGAAGAATGACCCAGAATTGAACCCAGATAGAACCTACGACCCTCTTAAAATATCAAAGTTGACTTCGATCGTTTGGAGGTGAGTAATGATGAAATTGAAGTTGGAAACATGTTTATAATGATCCTAAGATGCTTCCTATTGAATTAGAATCGAAAAATTGTATAGAATTGGACGAGTTTGAAAACGGGTTGAAACCGGGTTCAGGCGACCTGTTTTCAAGTTTCTAGGTTGGGACGATGAACAGTGTTTCACTGTTCATCGACGCGTGGTTTCACGCGCAGCCCATATAAGTCGCGCATAGGAGCGCGTGGCTAACTGACAGGACCCGCCCCAATCCCACAGGGACCACAAGGGGACGTGCCCTGCTCCCGTCTGACACCCAATAATTCATACCAATTTTAACCTCAAAACATCAAATGCATAAATAACCAAATTAAAGTCATACATCAAATCCGAATTAACAGATGTCAGACAAGGGATGAAATCCAAAATTACAAGTTGCGAGCACGACTCTAAAATAAAACCTGCGGGCAAACCACCCAACAGGGGTTCAGGTACGCAGAAGTAGATCTATGCCTCAGCCTCAGTTTCCTCCTCTACCTCAGTATCACGACCTGGAGGGGTTACCAAAAACAATAAGGGTGAGTGGACCGAAACTCAAGTTTATAAAATCATTTGATAAGTAAAACATATAATTTACCCCTCCGTATTTCAAACATGCATGCATCATTATTTAAAATCATAAACCATATAATATGAACCATAAGGCATGTAATAAAACCTTAAGTATAATTTTAGTTGCTGCACTATACACTCCAATCCTGACATCACCTAATGTTTGACGTTTTTGACGCCTAATAAGGTCACAATAATAATAAGGCTACGCGTGCCACTCGGGTCTCAATTTCCGAGTTAAATCCCCGAATCCCGTTCGGGTACAGCATCACCTGATGCAGCATCACCTGATGCTTAGCGTCATAGACGCTGGAGGTACTAGACGTCCGTGACCTCTCCGGGGTACCTCGCCGGAGGAGACAATATAATATGAAAGGATCTATACAGTGCAGTACCAAGTACATTTTATTAATATCCACATGCAAAGCATATATATACATAGATAAAATCCAAACCAATCATTAAGTTTTCATCAGACGGGTCTCAACCCCAAATACCGTGAAACGTGCCATAACCATATTTTCCATATCATCAAAACCATTATTGTTTTAGCATGTGAATAAGTATATTAAACCAGAAAACATTTATGCACGCAAGGGTTTAAGAAAATGGCCCACTCACTGTACGATCCCGCGGTGAACCTGCGCGTACGAACTTGTACCGGGAGTATCGTACAATTCCTGTCAGTCCAAATCACATGTAAGTGTCACTACAAGTCTTAAACGTTTAACCACAAAGTCCGAAATAGAAACCGGCTCGGGGAATCCGTCGACGCGTTCCCCGAGGCAACCGGCCCTAAACTGACCCATCAAAAACTATCTCAGATCAACATGGTTACTTCACCAAAAATGTTCAGAATGATGAGAGGGATAAAAGTCATGTTGATCGTGATCGGAGATAAGCCCCAACGCGCCCTCACGCGCCGCCCAAAGTGGCTGCGCGTGAAAGTCACGCGCCTGACACTGTAGCTACAGTGTCAGCACCTTCATCCGTTTGTCAGTAATTCAGGCCTGCCACCCACGGCTTGACCCGGTTAATTACCCATCAATTCCTACTCGATTTCAATCCAATTTGATCCTAACATGTTAGTTAAACATTCAATTTAAGTTCTGGGTGATTAATTTGCCAAATCGAATCCTCAAACGGCCCTTCGACCCGTGATCATCCAAACGGGTTGATCACCCCAACTCACTAGTTTCTAATCCGAAATCAAATTAACCTTTCATGAAGCATCATAGTATCACAACGAACTGGAAAACACACTCAATTGAATCAACACTCACCTGGAAGTAGCCGTCCAAACCTCTGAAATTCCTCTGAACACGGCAGTCACCGTCCCAGCTCACCCGTGGCTGGTTGCCTTCGATTTTGATATGGTTGTGTTCCAAATGCTCCCAGAAAGCTTACTCTACGATTAGATTGGCTCAACACACCGTAGAAATAAAAAACCCGATTTCCCTCCAAAAATTCCCGAAATGGTTTCTCTCTGGTTCCACCCTTATTTTCAGTCCTTTCAATACCAGAGTGAAGCTCACACACTATATAATCAGTTTTAATTAATTTCAAGACGTCCTAGAAGCTCGTGGGTGTCCAATTGTCCATTGAAAAATGTCCCCCGAAAAGCTTCGAACTTGAATTAATAATAGGGTCGTGCACGGTGGATGCAACAGACCACGGTCTAAAGCACCAGACACTCCCAACTTTCCAGCACACAATTGCACAACCAATTGCACGATTGAACCACCGCACATGGTGGTGCCGCCCATGTCCCCCGTGGCCTGCTACAGTAACCAGGGCAAAAAGACCAAAATGCCCCTGGTTCAATAATTACCAAAATACCCCTCACTTCCTAGACCCGTAACTCAGCCATACGAAGTCCGATTTTGGCGTGCCGCCTGTCTACGGACTCAGGACGTCGAGACCTACCCATCGGTCCTCGAGTCGCGTGAAAATTAATTGTCAAACGAAAAGTCAACATTTTCGCTCGTGAAGTCCAACTTACGGTAATGCCCCTGAACTTCCGATAGTCATAACTTTTTCCCTGATCGTCCGAATTGGACGTGCCACCTGTCTATGAGCTCGTGACGTCCCGAACTACGTCACAGTCATAGGTCAAAGTCCATTTAATTCACCAATCAAAAGTCAATAATTTGGCCATACCAATCACAAGGGTAAAAGCGTCAATTCACCCATTAAATTGAAATATTAAAATCCTCGAATGTCCGGGGTGTTACAACCTTCCCCCCTTAAGAAATTTCGTCCCGAAATTTCAAAGAAACAAATGAGGAAATTGATCTCGCATCTGAGCCTCAGGCTCCCATGTGGCTTCTTCCACATTCTGGTTTCTCCAGAGAATCTTCACGAGAGGGATCGTCTTCCGACGTAGTACCTTGTCCTTCCGATCCAAGATCTGTACTGGTTGTTCCTCAAAGCTCAAATCCCCCCGTAGTTCGACAAGTTGTTCCCCAAGTACATGAGAAGCATCACGTACGTACTTCCGTAGCATCGATATGTGGAAAACATTGTGAACTCTAGATAGTTCTGGAGGTAGCGCCAATCTGTAAGCAACTCTGCCAATTCTCTCCACGATCTCATAAGGTCCGATAAAACGCGGACTCAGTTTCCCCCGTCGACCAAATCGGATAATCCCTTTCCACGGAGATAACTTCAGGAAGACAAAATCTCCCACTTCAAATTCCAAGTCTCGAATCCGTCGATCGGCATAACTTTTCTGGCGATCCTGTGTCGCCTTCAGTCTCTCCTTGATAATACGAACAGTTTCCATGGTTAAGTCCATCAATTCCGGCCCTACAGTCGCTCGCTCTCCTATCTCCGTCCAGTAGATAGGTGTCCTGCACTGTCGACCATACAGTGCCTCATAAGGTGCCATCCCGATGCTTGCTTGATAGCTGTTGTTGTAAGCGAATTCCATCAATGGCAAATGAGTATCCCAAGAGTCCTGAAACTGTAGTACACATGACCTCATCATGTCCTCCAGGGTCTGAATGGTTCTTTCAGACTGTCCATCGGTCTGTGGATGGAAAGCAGTACTGAAACGTAGGGTTGTTCCCAAAGTAGATTGCAAACTCCGCCAGAACCTGGAATTGAAACGCGGATCGCGATCGGACACGATCGATTCCGGCGTACCATGCAATCCTATGATTTCTTTCACGAACAATTGAGCTAGTCGGTTAGGTTTATAGGTCTCCTGAACTGGCAGAAAATGGGCTGATTTGGTTAACCGATCCACGATCACCCATACTCCGTCCACTCCACTCTGAGTCCTTGGTAACTTAAAGACGAAGTCCATGGTGATGTGATCCCACTTCCACTCGGGAATCGGAAGTGGCTGCATAGCCCCATACGGTCTCTGCCGTTCCGCCTTAACCTGCTGACAGGTTAAGCATTTGCTCACGAATTCAGCAATATCCTTCTTCATTCCTAGCCACCAATAATGGTTCCGGAGGGTACGGTACATCTTTGTACCTCCCGGATGCATAGCATAGGCCGAACTATGGGCCTCCTCAAGAATCTCGGCTCGTAACTCTGCCACTGCAGGTACGCACAAACGGCCCAATTTCACAAGTGCTCCGTCGTCCCGGATGGTAAAATCCTGTCTCCCATCCGCATCGACCTCAATTCTGTAAATACAGAGTATCGGATCCTGAAGTTGTGCTTCGATGATCCGATCAATCAGTACTGGTCGTACATGGAAGCTGGCCAACAAAGCTCCATGCTCATCAGTACCCAAAATAACTCCCGCCTTCCGGAGTTCCACCAGTAAGGGAAGATACACCATCCCCAGGTGTGCAACTGATCCCGCTGATTTTCTGCTGAGTGCATCCGCCACCACATTGGCCTTACCCGGATGGTACTCGATCGTACAGTCATAGTCCTTCAGCAGTTCCAACCATCTCCGTTGTCTCATCTTAAGCTCCTTCTGAGTGAATAGGTATTTAAGACTCTAGTGGTCGGTGTATATCCGACACGTTGCGCCGAATAGATAATGCCTCCAGATTTTGAGAGCATGAACCACTGCCGCCAACTCCAAATCATGGGTAGGGTAGTTCAACTCGTGGGTCTTCAGCTGCCGGGATGCATAGGCGATAACCTTGCCAGTTTGCATCAACACGCAGCCCAGACCTTGCAGTGATGCATCACTGAAGACCACAAACTCTCCACTGTCATCCGGCAATGCAAGGACAGGTGCAGTGGTCAATCGATCCTTCAACTCTTGAAAGCTCCGATCGCACTGCTCGTCCCAGATAAACTTCACTCCCTTCCGAGTCAAATGAGTCAATGGTGCAGCAATTTTGGAGAAACCCTCCACGAATCTCCGGTAGTAACCAGCTAATCCGACGAAACTCCGCACCTCGGTCACTGTTGTCGGTCTAGCCCAGTTGGTTACCGCTTCTGTTTTCTGGGGATCCACGCAAATCCCATCCGTTGATATCACGTGTCCCAGAAAACCATTACTGCTCAGCCAAAACTGACACTTGCTCAGTTTGGCTTACAATTGCTCTTGTCTCAGCCTCTCCAAGACCAACCGTAGATGTTCCTCATGTGCACGGGCGCTCTGCGAGTACACCAAAATATCATCGATGAACACAATCACGAACTTATCCAGGTAGGGTCGAAAGACCCGGTTCATCAAATCCATGAATGCTGCTGGAGCATTCGTCAAGCCAATAGGCTTAACCAGGAACTCGTAGTGTCCATAACGGGTTCGAAAAGCAGTTTTCGGAATATCCTCCTCCGAAATCCTCAGTTGGTGATACCCAGACCGCAAATCAATTTTCGAGAAGCACTGGGCTCCCCGCAACTGGTCAAAAAGGTCATCAATCCTGGGTAGAGGATACTGGTTCCTCAGCATCAGCTTGTTGAGTTGTCGATAGTCAATACACAAACGGAGACTTCCCTCCTTCTTCTTTACGAACAACACCGGTGCTCCCCACGGTGAAGTACTCGGTCGGACATATCCCAAATCCACCAACTCCTGCAATTGAGTCTTGAGTTCTCGTAACTCGGCCGGCACCATCCGGTATGGTGCCTGGGATATAGGTCGGGTACCCGGGAATAGTTCAATAGTAAACTCGATCTCCCGCGATGGTGGCAATCCAGGTAAGTCTTCCGGGAACACGTCCGGAAACTCACGCACCACCGGTATCTCGTCGATACCCGGAGTATCAACCCGATCCGACACGACATGCGCCAGGAAACCCTGGCATCCCTTCCGTAGAAGTTTGGTAGCAGTAAGTGACGAAATCACTTCAGGAGGCGAACCTTCTCGTTCCCCCTGAAAGATAACCTCCGGTAAACCCGGGCTCCGCAGAATCACTTGCTTGCTACAGCAGTCGATGAGCGATCCGTGCTCTGACAGCCAATCCATCCCTAGGATTATATCGAAGTCGTGGATATTCAGAATAATTAAGTCTGCTGGTAAATCCACATCCTCAATTCTTACCGGGCACCTCCGAATCACCTGATTCACAAGGTACACGATGCCCATCGGGGTGCCAACACCCATTTCACAATCTAAAGCAGATACCACACAATCAAGCATACCAGCACAACTCTTTGAAATAAAAGAATGTGTAGCCCCCGCATCCATCAATACACGTACAAGAAGGTTTAAGATATGTAGTGTACCTGTGACCACGCCTGGGACAGTCCTCGCCTGCTGCTGGGTCATTGCAAACACTTGGGCCCTCGGCCCTCCGTTCCATCCGCGCCCGCGCGCGCCACGCCCCGCACCACGGTCACCTCCCTGACCGCGACCTCCATTAGTGTGGGAAGCCGTGCTCTGCACCACACTAGAGCCCCCAGCGTCGTTGTTCTTGGAAAACTGCGGGCAATCACTGGCATAGTGGCCCTCCTCTCCGCAAGCAAAACAAGTTACTGGCCTTGGCCTGTCCGAATACCCGCCAGAAGCACCGCTCCAAGATGAGCGTTGCCCAGAGTTGTATCCAGATCCTCTGCCCTGAGAGCCTCCATGTCGACCTGACCAGCTACGACCCTTGAAGGATGAGGGTGCTCCCCTGTAGCCCCCTCCCTTATTGTTCTTATGGACCGATGGTCCACGATGTGGGCGATCCTGACGTCGCCCCTCGCGCGAAGGTTGCCGTGTCTGGTGTGCCGCCAGACTCGCCTCGACACGCACCGCAGCGTCGACCATATCTCTTAGAGAAGCATGAGTAGTAGCAGTCACACTTGCCCGGATCTCCCCTCGGAGTCCAAGCTCGAACCTTTGGCATTTGTCCTCCTCCGTGCTCACGAATGATGCAGCGAACCGGGAAAGTTTCCTGAAAGTTTGCTCGTAGTCCGCAACGGACATATCACCCTGCTCCAGTCGCAGGAACTCGGCCTCCCGTGCCGCGCGGAACGATCGCGGTAGTACTGGTCCAGAAATCTGGAACGGAAAGCTTCCCAAGTAGTGGTATGGACAGACCACCCAGACATTTCGAGTCCGTGCCACCACTGGTAGGCTCCTCCTTCCAGTAAAAAGGCCGCCAAGGTCACTCGTTCGCCCGGAGGGCAGTGCATCACCGAGAAGATTCTCTCCCACTTGGTGATCCAATCATGAGCATCCTCGGGGTTTGATCCCCCACAGAAAGGAGTGGCTCCTAAACGTTGAGCCCTTTCAATGCTCGCGCATTCCATCTCCCTTTCTAGATCCTCGTCCGTTCGAATATGAGGAATTCTCCTAGGAGGCATAACCAACTGTCAAGAGGCATAGATCATAAAACAATATTCTTAAAAGTCGAAAAGTAACTCAGTACTAATCGCTAGTCTAGCATGCTAACCATACCCTAATACTGACCACAACCTAGTGCTCTGATACCAAGCTGACAGGACCCGCCCCGATCCCACAGGGACCACAAGGGGACGTGCCCTGCTCCCGTCTGACACCCAATAATTCATACCAATTTTAACCTCAAAACATCAAATGCATAAATAACCAAATTAAAGTCATACATCAAATCCGAATTAACAGATGTCAGACAAGGGATGAAATCCAAAATTACAAGTTGCGAGCACGACTCTAAAATAAAACCTGCGGGCAAACCACCCAACAGGGGTTCAGGTACGCAGAAGTAGATCTATGCCTCAGCCTCAGTTTCCTCCTCTACCTCAATATCACGACCTGGAGGGGTTACCAAAAAACAATAAGGGTGAGTGGACCGAAACTTATAAAATCATTTGATAAGTAAAACATATAATTTACCCCTCCGTTTTCCAAACATGCATGCATCATTATTTAAAATCATAAACCATATAATATGAACCATAAGGCATGTAATAAAACCATAAGTATAATTTTAGTTGCTGCACTATACACTCCAATCCTGACATCACCTGATGTTTGACGTTCTTGACGCCTAATAAGGTCACAATAATAATAAGGCTACGCGTGCCACTCGGGTCTCAATTTCCGAGTTAAATCCCCGAATCCCGTTCGGGTACAGCATCACCTGATGCAGCATCACCTGATGCTTAGCGTCATAGACGCTGGAGGTACTAGACGTCCGTGACCTCTCCGGGGTACCTCGCCGGAGGAGACAATATAATATGAAAGGATCTATACAGTGCAGTACCAAGTACATTTTATTGATATCCACATGCAAAGCATATATATACATAGATAAAATCCAAACCAATCATTAAGTTTTCATCAGACGGGTCTCAACCCCAAATACCGTGAAACGTGCCATAACCATATTTTCCATATCATCAAAACCATTATTGTTTTAGCATGTGAATAAGTATATTAAACCAGAAAACATTTATGCACGCAAGGGTTTAAGAAAATGGCCCACTCACTGTACGATCCCGCGGTGAACCTGCGCGTACGAACTTGTACCGGGAGTATCGTACAATTCCTGTCAGTCCAAATCACATGTAAGTGTCACTACAAGTCTTAAACGTTTAACCACAAAGTCCGAAATAGAAACCGGCTCGGGGAATCCGTCGACGCGTTCCCCGAGGCAACCGGCCCTAAACTGACCCATCAAAAACTATCTCAGATCAACATGGTTACTTCACCAAAAATGTTCAGAATGATGAGAGGGATAAAAGTCATTGTTGATCGTGATCGGAGATAAGCCCCAACGCGCCCTCACGCGCCGCCCAAAGTGGCTGAGCGTGAAAGTCACGCGCCTGACACTGTAGCTACAGTGTCAGCACCTTCATCGTTTGTCAGTAATTCAGGCCTGCCACCCACGGCTTGACCCGGTTAATTACCCATCAATTCCTACTCGATTTCAATCCAATTTGATCCTAACATGTTAGTTAAACATTCAATTTAAGTTCTGGGTGATTAATTTGCCAAATCGAATCCTCAAACGGCCCTTCGACCGTGATCATCAAACGGGTTGATCACCCCAACTCACTGGTTTCTAAACCGAAATCAAATTAACCTTTCATGAAGCATCATAGTATCACAACGAACTGGAAAACACACTCAATTGAATCAACACACTCACCTGGAAGTAGCCGTCCAAACCTCTGAAATTCCTCTGAACACGGCAGTCACCGTCCCAGCTCACCCGTGGCTGGTTGCCTTTGATTTTGATATGGTTGTGTTCCAAATGCTCCCAGAAAGCTTACTCTACGATTAGATTGGCTCAACACACCGTAGAAATAAAAAACCCGATTTCCCTCCAAAAATTCCCGAAATGGTTTCTCTCTAGTTCCACCCTTATTTCAGTCCTTTCAATACCAGAGTGAAGCTCACACACTATATAATCCGTTTTAATTAATTTCAAGCCGTCCAGAAGCTCGTGGGTGTCCAATTGTCCACTGAAAAATGTCCCCCCGAAAAGCTTCGAACTTGAATTAATAATAGGGTCGTGCACGGTGGATGCAACAGACCACGGTCTAAAGCACCAGACACTCCCAACTTTCCAGCACACAATTGCACAACCAATTGCACGATTGAACCACCGCACATGGTGGTGCCGCCCCATGTCCCCCGTGGCCTGCTACAGTAACCAGGGCAAAAAGACCAAAATGCCCCTGGTTCAATAATTACCAAATACCCCTCACTTCCTAGACCCGTAACTCAGCCATACGAAGTCCGATTTTGGGCGTGCCTCCTGTCTACGGACTCAGGACGTCGAGACCTACCCATCGGTCCCTTGAGTCGCGTGAAAATTAATTGTCAAACGAAAAGTCAACATTTCGCCCGTGAAGTCCAACTTACGGTAATGCCCTGAACTTCCGATAGTCATAACTTTTTCCCTGATCGTCCGAATTGGACGTGCCACCTGTCTATGAGCTCGTGACGTCCCGAACTACGTCACGGTCATAGGTCAAAGTCCATTTAATTCACCAATCAAAAGTCAATAATTTGGTCATACCAATCACAAGGGTAAAAGCGTCAATTCACCATTAAATTGAAATATTAAAATCCTCAAATGTCCGGGGTGTTACACTAAACTTTCTAGGGAAGTGTTCAATACACTTTTTAATGCTTTAGACATTTCAGACCTAATGGCACAGGTTTCGAGTCGATTGGATACTGTTTCAAGGTATTTTTGGTGTTCGAAGTGCGTAGTTCATGTTTAAATATCATTATTAAATCTCGGAGATTAGGGGATTGTTATACGAGGTTATGTAACAACTTAGTGAACCTTAATTGTTGTGTTTGACAGGCCAGGTGATTCCCTAAACTTCTAAGAGACGTACAGCTCGGAAGCGAGCAGCTTGGACGGTGTGAGAGTGAACATTTGTTTTATAAACTATGGTGCATGCATAGTTAAATGTTTTATGTGATTTGTTGCATGATTTGATTGCAATGATTTGAATGATGATTTGAGGTCATTACTTGATTTGGTGGACTTAATTGTCGATTTTTGTACATGATTTTACGGATTTACGTGAAAATGGTATTTTGGGCTTGAGACCCTGTTGGAAAAGGTTTTGACTTGGTTTTAAGTCAAGGATTGTGTTGAAAAGTTTTGGGATGTAATCCCCGGATGGGTTGCATTGTGGTTGTGATGAGTTCCTAGACGGTAGAAGCTATCGGGTTTCCCAAACGATCGGAGCTTGAGGTGATTGTTTCCCAGGTAGCTGAAGCTCGGGGTGTTTCCCAGACGGCTGATGCTTGGGGTATATGTGTGTTCCCAAGCAGCCAAAGCTCGGGCTGTTTCCCAGACGACTGATGCTGGGGTATATTTGTGTTCCCAGGCAGCCAAAGCTCGGGGTGTTTCCCAGACGGCTGATTCTCGTGGTATATGTGTGTTCCCAGACAGCTGAAGCTCAGGATGTTCCCAGACGGCTGATGCTCGAGGTTATTATTGTTGTGGCCTATGCGTAGTCCCGATCTGATTATGTGATTGACTGTCCACTTGGGAGTAATGCGGGTATTGTGATCTTGTGACTGATGTCTATGCACTTGTGAGTAGTGCTATTGAGTATTGTGATTGATATTTAAGTACTAGTGATTAGTACTATTGTTGACAGTGATTGTGACTAGTTTGATGTTGATGGTTGTGTCCAGATGTTTTACATGATTTGATAAAATGGATTTCGAGAAATACGGGACATAGGTTTGATAAATTGTGGGTCCCACGGTTTTCTATGTGATTTGGCTGGAGAGCCGGTTGTTCACATGTTTTATTCTATGCATGCATGTTTTACAACTGAAGGGTAAAATGATTCGTTTTGAAATGTATTTTCAAATGATGTTATTTTTGTCCACTCATACCTTTTATGTTTCTGATGACCCTCCAGGCCGTGACACGAAGATTGGGGTTGATCGAGAGGTGGAGGCATGAGTGAGAATTAGTGCGAGTATCCCTTGTTTAGCAAGTGTTGAGGATGGTTTCGGAACTTTCAGTTGACTTGTCAGACTGGAGCAGGACTGGGCACAGTTATCAAAGTCCATTTGGGACGGGTCTTGTTATACGATCTCAGAATCAAGGAAAAATGTACCTTCAAGCTCAAACCGACTTCTCCATTTTCGGCCATGGTTACAAGTCCAGTCCTACAACTTTATTACGTCCTAGCTTTCATATTCCTATCTTATAACGATCTTCAAGACTCCACTAAGATGTTATTGAGCTACGTTTGCAAGCTAGGGCCTCTAATGATCTAGCAACCTTGTCGACTTTTTGGATTTTTGGGCTTACGGGTTTACTGGATTCTTTCCTCTCTTTCATGGTTTTTCTCTAATTTTCTCCCCCTTCTCTAATTTCTTCTTCTTTCTTTCTTTTCTCACCTTTCTGGGTCTCCCTTTCTCTCTTCGGCTATCACCTTCATAGTGTTTTTCTTTTTCGGCCTTACTCCACCGGAAACCAGCGCACACCAATGCACATACATTTATAGGCTCATATGTTGGTGGAAGAAGGGATAAGGGAGGAAAACCCAAGAATCTTCTAAATTGAACTAGACCTCTTGTGAATTTATCAAAAGACCCTTATGTCCATAATTACCGAAATGCCCCTAGTCACCTTTGACCCGTATCGAACCCATTCTTTCTTCGATTTCGACATACGTCTGTCTATAGACTCAAGAATCTGAGACCTTTGTAATAGTCTTTGTAGAACGCCCAAAAAATATCCATTTCAAAAAGTCAACCTTTGACTTTATAAGGGCAAAATCGCCATTTCTATTTTAATTTTCCTGAATTACCTGTTTCTGAATTTCTGGACCATTACACAATTGCAACAGAAATTATATCACTAGGTCTGTAGAAAGGAACAGATGAACTTTCATGTCGATCGGAAATCCAAAAAAAAAAAACCCCACATGTGCCGTCATGCGCTGGCAAAGCTTTCTGCATGTGGGCCTCATGCCCCTACAACCATAGTCGCAGGCATACTCGCCTTCTACCTCTAGCCGGGTCATGCATCCGACCCGAATTCCTGTAACATGCACTCGCAACCTGACTTCCATATCTGCTTCATTCCTCATCGGTTTCAACCTTCTAACTATCAATTTCCATCTACTCAGTAATAGAAACCTAATTATCAACTTATAATTAACAAACATCATGTAAATCAAACGAATTTCAAGCTTGAAATCCCAGGTTTCATCTTTGTTTTCCTCCACTGTCTTTGACGAGTATTCTGCTCTAGTTAACCACCCATGAACTCAAGGGAACATCAGAAAGCCATACATGTCCTCCAATTGCACCTAGGGAACTTGACTGTGGTTATGCAAGGAACGTCGAGCCGTTCAGTAATCCTCCATCGAAATCCAACCTTCCTCGAGCCACCCTTCGCTTATCACCATTCAGCCTCTCTAGAGTTACCTCCGTCCATGAACCATAATTACCCTTTAATATCCTGACCTGAACCCAAAATTATGAAAGGGGTCAGATAAGTTTCCTTTTTTCTTCTTCTCCCTTTTCTTCTTTTCTTCTTTTTCTTCCAAAAATTGATCCCCACATTTTGTGCACTAGCCTTTTAAATGTAATACCTAGATGGTGACAGCCACCGATCTCCCTTTCCTAGGGCCATGCGTCACCATCTAAATGAGCTAACAACACTTTTGTTGACTCAGGAAAATAACTTAATAATTACCAAAATGCCCATTTGTGTGCAATTTACTAAAATACCCCTAGAATGTTTAGATCTGTAACTCGTTCACACAATCCCTATTTTCCTCGTGTCGCCTGTCTATGAACTTGTGAGTTCGAGATGCATGCATCGGTTCAATCAGAACTCCCCAAAATTGCAAATTAATATTGACTTTTGGACCCTTAATACGGACAAGGGTTAATAGGTCGTTTTTCCAAATTAATTTACAAATTTGACCCAATTTTAGAGACGAGTCATTACAAATATTCACTATTCACTAGTACTCTGTTAAAATTACCATTTAATGTGCTTTTCTTAACAAATTACTGACTTGATTGTCGCGATGACCCCCCGCTCTTCCTAGTATACAAGTTCGAAAGAAGGACACATAAGACCTGGTGATTAGATAACACGTAACACTAAGTTGGAACATTTTGTACTTCAATAGTAGTAAAGTATAGTTTAATCCAAAAATGATTTATATTTTTTTAATTTAAAATTTCCAATTAATAGTTAATATTTTCCTCAAATGGTTTGCATCAGAAATAAAATACAAGTAATGAGATATTTACTTTGGTAGTTTTTTGACATCAATTTTATAATATAAGTGAATTTAAGAGTAATTACTAAACAAGTTAGGCTTTTCAATTATGGAATCAAAACAGCCAATTAATTATTAGAGCATTCACATCCGATTAGCTAAAATTTTGGACATATTTAATTAAAAATGACTAAAAAGTTATTAATAGTTAGAGAGTTTTTACAGCTACCAAAGTCACTCTTCATATTTTTACCAACTTTAAATATCAAAATTATTATTATTTTTTTCAAATTTGAGTATATAACAATATAATTTTCCTACAACAGTTAATTTTTAACAGAGTTTTTTAACGATTAAAATAAATGTCTTTTTTGGGTGCAAAATAGATGCAGCCCATTATTCGGGTAATTCACTACATACATAGCTGTTTTTTAATGGTTAAAATAGATATGTCTATTTTAACGGCGAAATTGTATAGAACGAATTCGGAGCCAAATGCAATAGCTAAAATTTTAAAAGGAAATCCATCTCAAGAGGAAAGGAGTGTAACAACCCTAAACTTTAAGTCCTTGTTTGGAAGACTATTTCTGTGGTGAAAGATATTTTTTGGCTCCAAAAAAAGTAAAAAGCATCATTCTGCTCAATGTTACTACCGTGGTTTATGGTAAAATTTCTAATTTTTCTTCTTTTCTTCCTCCTAATTGTTGATTGTGTTAAAATTATAATACCCAAACTCTGTTCGTAGCAACTTGGTCTTCCCGATCATCACCTGGAAGCTGCAAAATATCAAAACCTCTATTTCCCAAATACCGGAAAGAAAATCAAAATTTTCACAATCTTATAGAAAAGTTCGAGTCGATTAACAACCCAAAAACAAAAAAAAAATTGGAAATTTGTTTCCTTTCTTTGAATTTTTGGATAAGCCACAAATGTTTAGAGTTTGTGAATTCAAATTATGATGAGTTTTGGGACTGAAGAAGAGAGTTTGTGAAGAAGAAATGATGAAAATGATGAAGGAGAAAGGACAGAGAAATAAGATAAAGAAATAGTTAGCGGCGAAGCAGCTAGCTATTAGTAGTTAGTCCTAATAGAAAAATTAAATTTTAGGTTAAATTTATCTACTCTGATGCAGACCCATTTTGATGCTTTTGGATAAATTTTAAATTTGTCCAAAAATTAAATTTGACTACTCTACTGTAGATGTGACGACCTGTCCCGAATTAATGGGATTAATTAAGGATTAATGACGGATTAGCAAGGCTAATCGGAGATTAGACGAGGATTAGTTGACGTTCGGGCAAAATGACGATTTTGCCCCTGGAATGGGCAAATTGCTGATTTTTCATTCGGTCAAATGGACTTTGACCGATGATCGTGACGTAGTTCGTGACGTCACGAGTTCATAGACAGGTGGCACGCTCAATTCCGACGTCCGAGGAAAAAGTTATGACGTTATGAAGTTCTAGGGCATTTTGGTAAATTGGGCAAAAGTTGACTTTTGACCCGAAAAGTCCGATGGCCGAGGGCCGAAGACCATTACGTAGATCGGGACGACACAAATCCGTAGACAGGCGGCACGTCGAATTCGGACGTTCGACGACGAAGTTACGGTTCACGGAAGTTTTGAAGTACTATTCACAATAACACGTTTTTCGAGGCAAGTGGAATTAGGTGGGGCCCAGGGTTTTGTCAGTGGCCCAATGGATGAGTGACAAGTGTCACTCATCCACTAGCCAACATTTCATTCATGCATCTCCCCTCCCATTTCCATCGATCATTTTCCATTTCCAAACCCACCCAAACCGATCAAAACTTCCACCCCAAACCCAAACCAATCTCCCTTATTTTCATCTGTGAGGCCCTGAGAGTGAGAGGAGTGAAGATTGACGACGGTGGCAGGCGGGAGGCGACGCCACCGTGGACGGCGGCCATGGACCGAGAAGGTACTCAGTTTGAGTTTTTTTCCATGTTTTATCGATTTGATGATTATGGGACCATTTGGATGGTTTGGTTGATTTAAATAGGTTGCTTAGGGAGTTTTAAGAAGGTTTGTATGGTGGTTGGGCGGCTGTGGAAGCCATGGAAGGTTTTGGGAAAAATGAACCGTGAGGTTCAAACTTGAACCATAGATTTTGGACGGTTTTTCTTAGGTTTAGGGATTGGGTTAGATAGGAATTGAGAAAAGAGGAATTTTAGGATTGAAATGGGGGCAAACGGACGAAAATTGAGGGAGTAAATGAGTTGAATTGGTCACACCGGTCTGAACCGGCCGTCTCAGGGACAGGGATGATCCACAGTAGCCGGCGCGTGGGCCCACGCGCAGGCTAGTCCAGGGGCTCGTACGAGCGCGTGAGGAGGAATTTGGGAATGGTTCCAACATACAAAATCATCTATTCGATGTAACAAACATTTTGGGACTGGTTTTGTGTCAATCGGACATCGTTTCGATAGGTTTTGGGTTGTCCGAAGGTTTAGGTTGGCGTTTACAAATAGTTAGAAAATCCGGAAAATTATGGGACTTCAATTAGAGGTTAATGAGGCTATTAGTAACCTGCTAAATGAATTTGGACAGGTTCGGGAATCCCAGAGGCGATGTTTGGCCCGGGAGACGGTTATAACACTCGTATCGAGGCACGGCTTCGAACGGTCTGTGAGTGGACCTTTCTTTCGAACTTGATGCATGCATAAATGTTTTATAAGTGTTTTAATGTATGTTTTGTGATGCCATGAGTGTATTTGTTTGTGGTAGCTTAGGATCGACATATTTGCACGTTTTTCGAGGTTTTTGGCTTTATGTCGTACCTTTGCGTACTATATTTTCAATGAGGGTTTAATAAACGGATTTTGGATTTGAAAATATGAAATCGGGCATGAGATCTCTTTGATTTACAAATCTCGGACTTGGAGTCCATTTGAATTGACGAGGGATCGGATCGAGGGTACATTTGTGTTATACGATCGGACCGAGGTTCTAGTTGATTTACGATTCAGGTTTGACGCCCAGTTAGTTGTACTATCGGGCTTGATGCCCCGTTGATTGATGATATCGGGCCTGAGACCCATTTAGTTGAGATATCGAGCTTAGGGCCCTATTGGTTGTAAAATCGGACTTGAGGTCCTGTTGAGTTATGGTTCGAACTTAGGGCCCAGTTATTCGTGTTATCGGGCTTGAGTCCCATTTCAGTTTGGGAAATGAGTATTCGGGCATGAGACCCTGTTGAACTGAGGATTTAGGCCGAGGCCTGTGAAATGGATTTGAATCGGATTCGAGGAATCCTATTGAGATGAACCGGGTATGAGACCCAGTTGAAAAGTGATTTGAGAAAGAAAGTATTTGAGAAAGAAAGAAAGAGATTTGAAATGTATATGAAACCCTCCATATGTTTATATGGTCTCTTCCAGACGTCGACCTGGAGAGTCACGATCCACAGACCAGAGTGGGTATCCCCATAGGGATCCCGTTCCAGGAGTAGTGGTTACTTATATTGTTATGGTCCCGGACCAGATTCCGGAGATATGTGTGGACTAGATCTAGAGAGAGAGCTCGGACTAGATCCAGAGATTGAGCCTCCCAAATGGAGATTCATGGGAGAAGGCTCGGAGTGAGACCCCGAGTAGTGTGCACACCAGATAGATTGATTGATATCGTGACTATATCGGGGATGTATTCCCTAGGGGCTGTGTTCCCCGAGTTGGCATCTTCTCGGAAGTACCGCGGATGGGTTATACGTACTTTGATACGTATGTGGTTTTATGGAAAAGTGATTGAGGGCGGAGACCCTATGTTTTATGGCTAGTAAGTGATTTGGGGCTGCGACCCCGTATATGAGATTTGAGGGCGGAGACCCTATGTTTTATGATTAGAAAGTGATTTGGGGGCTGCGACCCCGTATACGAGATTTGAGGGTGGAGACCCTGTGTTTTATGAGTTAGAAAGTGATTTTGGGCAGAGACCCCGTATGGTATGTTTTGGTATTTCACTGAAAAAGGTTTTGGGCTGAGACCCATGTGATGTGATTTGGGCTGAGTCCCTATTGATTTGATTTACGGGTTGTTTTGTGATCTCGGGTCTGGGACCCAAATGTTTTATGGGTCATGACGGTTTATGGGAACCGGGCATGAACCCTTGAAAGATTTTGATAAATGAAATGGTTTTATGAATGTTTTGCTAAATGGTTTTTGGAATGCATGCATATGTTTTTATGAAGGGCATAAATGTCTTTATGCGAAAAGGTCTTTTATGAAAATGTTTAAATTGTCCACTCACAGTTTTCGTGTTTTAATGCCCTTCAGGTTGATCGCGGATGCGGGCTGTAGCAGAGACGAGACATCACTCCCCTCCTCCTACGATCCTAACGCACTCTGATCGCCCCGGAGAGGGTTAGAGTTCGAATTTTCCCTAGTCTGACACTTCGTGTCAAACGGGATCAGGCGGGTCCCACGTTAATCCCGGGGGATTTGGGACCGGTCCTGACAGTAGATGCTCTTAAGAGTCAAAATGTGGGTAGTAGTCGTAGAAAGACACACTAATGATGGCAACACCTCAAATAGTAGTGGCATTACCGGAGATGGGTACTTTTAATGATACATCAAAGTGTAAATAGGTCCAGTTTAGAGCCACGATTCTTATAAAAGGGTAAAAAAATCACACACAAGAGATACTTCCATATTTAGAATGCCATGTGACCGTGTTCCTTCCACTTACAATATAATATATGAATTTTTTTCAAGGCAGGGCACTAATGTCTAAGACTAATGGAGATCATCGATCAAGAAGGACTTCTGAGACTACAAGTGCAAATCGAGAATAAAAACCTTATAAAATAGTCCAAAGATTCCCGTGTTTTTCTTGGTTAATGACTTAATTCTAAAATAGTTTAACTTGTTGGAGTAAGGAATATGAGACGATAACACAAACTCTCGAAGATGAGGGGATAGTACAAACTCTCGAAGTATAATATAATCAATTTTTGGTTCGATTATTTTTTCCAAAAATGAAACTGAACCGGGTTAGAAATCGATTTCGGTTCCATCCAGCTCCCACCCTCAAAATCGTTTTACTCAAAAATCAATAAAACTGGTTCGGTTCGATTTTGAACCAATATAACCGGTTTTCATCGAAGATGGAGAGAACGAGGGAGAGGCCGAGAGGGAGAGGCCGGGAAGGAGAGGCTAAGGTCATGAGCTTCGAAGACGATGGATTGTGACATGGCTCAACCTGAAAAATACTATATATAACATACCCGAGTCCTACTACCGTCTGACAGGTAACCTAACGTACCAAGTGTACCCTCGAAATCCTATCAGACAAAGGATACTCGTACATTCGTGAGTGCATGCCTCCACTCCATAAACAACCTCGACTCCCGTGAAATGGCCCTGGAGGGTTTCAAAACCAAGGAAAATAGTGAGTGGATGAAAAATAAAGGTTTTAAAAACATATTATTTGAAAACACTATTTTCTCTTCGTTTATAACAACTATGCATGAAATAGAAAAGTTGTCAAATCTCATAAAACCAACCAGGAAACAAGTAGGTTTCAGAATACGTATAATTATTTGAAACCCTGCCCGTCTACAACTCATGTCATGTACCAACACAAATTTAAGCATACCAACACGTAGCCATATCAAGCACACTGCACCCACCAACATACCAAATCAACCAATCATATCAACTGACCTAACCTCAATGCCTGCAAGCTGAATCATCATGTCAATGTGCAATACAATTAGGCTAATATCACTCGAGAACTAATAGAGCCACAGGCTCGACGTCTGAGTGTGGACCGACTCAAGAACTAACAGAGTCCCAAGCTCGACGTCTAAATCACGGTCCCAGTTTCAGGAACTACGGAGCTTTACCTTGACATCTGAGACTACTCATAAGTCTCAGGAACTACGGAGTATTATCTCGACGTCTGAGACCATCCAACCAATTGGCATCCCGATGAGGATTTCCACATCAGATCATATCACTCAGTCACATCAAAGCATAATAAATATATCTGGAATCAACAACTAATCACCACACATACTCAATCGTCACTTATCCATATCATACATCAAATTCATATCCAAAACCCAGTTCAGAAATCCAAAACCAAATTTGAAATCCAGGCTTAAGCTCAAATCACACATCATGTCAAAATCTCGTAAAGTGAGCCATTAAAATATTTCGTAAAATCATATAAAATCCCAATCCATCAAACACCACCAAAATCATATAAACATGACATATCAAGTATAAAATCATTTTCCAAAACTCAGGAATAAACCAGAACATAATATAGCAATTCCTAGTAAAACATGCAAAGTGGTAATTATCGTAAAATCACCAAAAAAATCCATAAAAATCATACTTAAATAACCTTCAAGTAATTCACATAATAATCCATGTAAAATCATATAACAATGCATGCATAGAATTTAAGGAAAACAAAGTCCACTCACACGTACCGTATGCGTAATCAAATCACATTTCACACTTCCTCGTAAAATTCGAGAATGTCATCCCTTGTCAAAAATCGCTTCTAAGTGTCACTAATCAGCCCAACTAACTAACATATTAATCTCATAATTTTCTGAGATTTCTTAACATATTAAAATAATGCCTAAACATTCAGACAATCAAATCTACCCCGAGACGATACCCGCTCGTCTCGAAAGTTATAATGTTGGACTCGTATCGATGGATACATAAACTTCCAGTTGAACACATTCCCAAATACCTCTATAGGCACCCACACATGCCCTGTACAATCCCTGCACGTGGGCTTCACACGCGGGGGGGTACTGTTCACCTCTTTCAACCTTCAACCGACCCGGTTTTCTGCAAACGGGGTCGCCTGACCCGCGAGTTCAACCACTTCAAACCACATAATTTCTTAACCTTTTCTCATGTTTTAAATGTATAAAACCATCTAATGATTACCAGAAAGGGTTCTATGATGAATAAACAATGAAAACTCACCTCAATGCTAAGGTTCAATTCACGAGTTTCGGCTATGGCTTCACAATTCATTCCCACCTGGTTCCTGCATCCAAAACCACTGTTTTGAGCCCTTCCTGATCACAAAGTCCTCAGAAAGGTCATATAATCCTCAACATCCAGTTTACAGGCCTTAAACTTAAACTCGAACCAAGAATCCAAGAACAGCACCTTCGGTTCCATGGCCAAACTCAGTCCTCGTCCATCTCTTATTGTTCTTTCACGTTTCCCTTCAATATTTATTACTTCTCCTTCCTTTTTTTCCCTTTCTTATAGCTTTCTGTCTCACTGGTCTTCCCCCCCCCCCCCCCCCCCCCCTTTCTCTCTCTCACTATGGGTGTATTTCATGGCCTTTCGACCCATAGCCACCGAACCACCACTCAGCACAGACACACACACCTCCAACACAGCCACACCCACGTCAATATATGGTGTGGTAAGTCGGTGAGAGAAGCTAAATATCATATGCCTCTAGAGTGTGACACTTGTCACAATTTAATAGGTCCTTAATACAAAATGACCAAAATGCCATTGGAGAAAGGAAAAATTACCATTTTGCCTTTCACCATGTTTGACCCATAATTCTCTCATCTGACCTTCGATTCAAGCGTGCCACATATCCATGGACTCAGGACCCCGAGACCTTCGTAACGGTTTTCTTGGAATCCCCTAACGATGTCCTAATAAAAAAGTCAACATTTTGACTTCTCTAAGGGTAAAACCATCATTTTACCCAATTTTTCCTTCCTCAAAGGTCCGGGTCGTTACAGATTGGGCTTCAAAAAAGGAGGATATGAGGACTTAGAGGGAGATAAAAAGATCGTGGGAGAAGGAGAAATCACGCAAAGGTGTAAGGCTGTAAGCTTCGACAAAGCTGGAGAGTATGAGGTCGAAGATGAGCTTCGACGAAGACGGAGAGGTTGAGAGAGATGGAGAGAACAAGAAACATGGAGAGAACCAGGGAGATGGAAAGAGCCAGAGAGATGGAGAGAACGAATGAGAGGGAGAGATTGAGGGGAGGCCATTTGGTGAGTGGTGAGGGTTCACGAGGGTGAGCAATCAGGCGAGACAAAATTAGAGAGAGATGAGGTTAAGAGATTAATGACATAGTTGAGAAATCGAGAGAGATGAGAGGATTAAGAGTGAGAGGGAAATGATTAGGGATTAGAGCGCTGTCGTCATGCAACTTTGGAATTCGAGAGAGGCGAGACTCGAGAGAGATGAGCGCAGCAACTGAGTGAGAGGGGGGTAGCGATTAGGGATTAGGGATTAAGGATGGTGCGATTGCGAACAAAGTCGTTTTGGAGATAGAGAGGTTGGGTTGTTGGGCTTGGGGGCCTGGGGTTAGGTTGGGTTTCCACCTGATTCTTCTGGGCTGGGTTAGACAATGGACATAGCCCATTAATTAAAATAGAAGCCCATTCCATTACAACCTAAAAACAGAAGCCCATTCCATTAAAACCCAAAAACACAAGCCCATTTTTTTTAGTTCGTTTATTCAGTTCGGTTTGGTTCAATTTCGCCAAGATAAAAACCAAAACTGAACCGATTTAGACTTGATTTGGTTTAATTTTTACCATTCAATTTTGATTTTTGTTTATATTAATTTTTTAAGATACGATTTCGATTCGATTCGCTCAGGTCGATTTTTTTGAATTAATTAAATTAGCCGAGAAAGTAGAAAGTGTCAACAACGATTGATTATTATGCAAGACTACTATATTCTATTAAGAAATTCAGTCATCAAATTACGTGAAAATACGTGGAGTAGGAACACCACGTGATATAAGAAAGTTCCAGGCCAGGTCAATCTTGAGTTCTACGCTGCAGAAAGCCCAAGTGAGCGCAGCCCAACACTAAAGCAATAATCCCTAATTATGGCAGAAGATTAATGTCAGACTTGTCATTCGCAATAAATGTGCGGTATAAAACGGTGGACCACAACCACTGCGAAGTCGTTTCGGGGTTTTAGGGTTTTTGCAATCCGAACTTTTTCACCTTCTCTTGGAGAACTCATCAATTTCACAAAAGCAAGCCATGACTGCGCAGACCCAGGAAGAGCTTCTCGCTGCCCATCTCGAGCAGCAAGCCATCGATGTAAATTTCCCTTTCTGTCTCTCTCGATTAATGATTTATGATTACCTCCTCTGTGTGTGGTTAAGTGGAAAAGTTGATTAATTTTATATATGCACGTTCAGGCGTGTGTGTGTGTGGGTGCGGAAAATACCAGAGATTTACTTTATCTGCTACTGGAAAAACTGATTTGATAGTTCAAGTGAAAACTTCAATTTGGGATTGAATGTAAACATAATTCCTTTGTTTATTTATTTTTTGTTTCTACTCATGTAATTATATGTATATGTTCGATCTTGTAATGCTTGCTTAAGATATAATTTCAAATTTCATGACCAAATATTTTTAGATTTGGTAAGTTATTACTCTGCCCAGTATGATTATAGTGAAGGTTTGTACTTAAAGTGGTTCCATAGAATGGTTGTTTGAAGGAATGATCAACATCTTCCACCTTTTGTTGATGCAGTGGTATCATACTCTCTCTGTTGCACATTGTGGAATTTCTTTTCATACTAAGTTCACTTATTGTCTTACAATTGAAATCATTCCTGTCTTCAAAATGTCTGCTCATGATGTTGTTAATTGGAAATAGTAAATTTTAAATATGGCTCATTATTATTTTAATATTTTTTAATTATTAAAGCTGTTGGGTAATTTCTTGGGATTGTTCAAATTAAAAAAAAAAATTGGCAGCCTGATCAGCCTACCGTTGAAGAGGAGGAAGAAGATGATGAAGATGATGATGACAAGGATGATGATGAAGCCGAGGGTAAGTTTTACAAATTTTGATCTCAGCATATTTCTCTATTCCTTCTCTCCCTTCCAGCTTCCTCTCTACCCTTTTTAAAAAGAATATGTGCATTTATTAATTTAATATGCACTAAATTTGCAGAAAATATTTTGTGTTAAAGTTGGAATGGAAGTATACATTTTTTATGAATTGTCTACTCTTAAGACTGTAACACTTGCCTATATGTATATGTCACATAACTGTAACATATTAAGCAATCCAGTTGAGATGTTTGTGACGTTACATTTTTAGTATATGATCTTCCAGTTTTTTCTTTATGATAAAACATGAACCAAGTTTTTTACTTGACTGCTTGGGTCATTTGGAACCCACCTAAGACGTATAAGAACTCCTCAATAAGGACACAACCTCATCTATTTTATATTTGTTGAACATGTATACTTCCTATTATCTTTCCGCTCTTTCCTTTGTGATCAGGACAACTAGATGGGGGGGCAGGTGAAAGATCAAAACAAAGCAAAAGTGAAAAGAAAAGCCGCAAAGCAGTGTTGAAGCTTGGAATGAAACCTATTCAAGGTGTCAGCCGAGTTACAGTAAAGAAGAGCAAGAATGTTCGTGCATTTCCTACTGTTATTTTTCTATTTGATTACCTTTCAAGTTTATCGTATTTGTATTAGTATTTGGCTTTTAGTTAATATCATATCTTTCTGTTTTCAAAAAACCAGATCTTATTTGTAATATCCAAACCGGATGTTTTCAAGACTCCAGCCTCAGACACATATGTGATCTTCGGTGAGGCAAAGATTGAGGACTTGAGTTCGCAATTACAGACCCAGGCGGCAGAGCAGTTTAAGGCTCCTGATCTGAGTCATGTACTCTCCAAACCTGAGACCTCAGCCATTGCTCAGGACGACGAAGATGTAGATGAAACTGGAGTGGAGCCCAAGGACATTGAGTTGGTGATGACGCAGGCTGGAGTATCTAGACCGAAGGCTGTAAAAGCACTGAAGGCTGCAGATGGAGATATAGTTTCTGCAATCATGGAGCTTACCAATTGAGTATTTAGATATGTTTTCTCATCTGATGGTTTTGTTTTCTTCTACTTTATTTTTTATTTTTTATTATTTATGATTTTTCCAGCCAGGCCTTTGGTGCTTGAAGTTGGTCTGGATTATTTGAAACTTACTTATGTCCTTCTCTCATCCTTGTTATACCAGTGACAAGCAGAGAATTGCATAAAACTGAGCAGTGTTCTTTTTGACGCATAGTAATGGAACTTTTCTTATATGTGTGGTCTTGTTCACAAGCATAATCTTATTTGGATATATGATGCAGGTGTAAGTACCAAACATATCCCATTGTTTCCATGAAATCTTAGCTAGCTCATTGCCCTATTTGCCAATGTCTTGCTTCCCAAGTCTGTTTGTAAGCAATATTGAATGTTGCGAAATTGAGATAGGGAATATGAGTAGGTTGATTGATGTCATTTTATATCGAAAAACTTCCATCTTTGGTTAGTATCAGCTTCTACAGTTTCCATTTGGTGCAAAATTAGTAAGGAAGATTGGAATGTGTGTTTTTCCTTTGGTGTATGTAGCTCATTTACAATCTATAGTCATGGTGAGTGAGTCTGGGTCTAAGTTGGTTCATGTTGGAGTTAGGGCGACGTTTGTGAAGGTCGATACTTATTACTTCTTACTCCTTGCTCGTTACAGAGAATGCCAGCATTGATAAAAGTCTTGAGCATAGAAACCGTCATCAGTTATGGAGAATGGCAGAATGGCAACCATATTGACACCAGCTATGGATGGAATTAAGTCTTTCCATAACGTTACTGTAAGAGGGATCTAGTGTTCAATAATGTTGATCCCACTTATCCAATTTATGTTGCTGGTTAAAATTTGGAGAAATGTTTTGGTGTTATTGTCAGGCCGCCACTGCCACTACCACGGATGGGTTTGGCTTCGGGTTGCTTTCATCTTTTGGCAGAATTTTTCAAAACCAAAATTTGCTATGTCATCTGCCCAAAGACTGAACCAAGCAATCGCATTCACTTGTAGATAGAAATTTTTTGCTTTTATAATACTTTTAACATTACCTAAAAACCAGATCACACCAGTTTTACTTGAAACCCTATACTACGCGTTCCAATGTTCTGATTCAGGCTCTCGA
The DNA here is from genome assembly GCA_032719365.1 of Prinsepia uniflora. Classification (NCBI taxonomy): domain Eukaryota; kingdom Viridiplantae; phylum Streptophyta; class Magnoliopsida; order Rosales; family Rosaceae; genus Prinsepia; species Prinsepia uniflora. Next base: position 38,659,566 of record CM064874.1, on the reverse strand, counting down.
CCTTTTGCTGCTTCTGGTGCTGCATTGCCTAAAATTCCGTCCACAATGCCATTTCGTTGACAGTAGAATTTCTGTGCAGCAAGGGTTTACCGTTTACGGCAATTGGTGACATTAAAGTAAAGAAGGAAACAATTCACAAATCCAAGCCACCTGCCAGCACATGTATGCGCACGTATCGCATGTATAATAGTTTGATTGATACAACAAGATCTCTGTTTCATCAAACTCAGAAACCAGAATCTAATTTTAAGGTCTCAAACCGCAACGATTCTCAAAGAAAGGTCTCAGTACAAATTATTCACAGAAGTCCATAGTTTTATTTAAGCACCACATCAGTTCAATTGAGCATTGAAACCTATCCTTCAGATTATGAACTTGATTTGAACCCAGAGCATATAATTTCTGCTAAATATGTACAGCTACAATCTATGATAAAAAAAGAAAAAATCAATAAGGGCAAAATATGGGTCAATTTTTGTTCTAAGGTTTCTATTAAGCTCACAACAGAATTCCCAGTTGTAGAGAGAAACCCAGAAACCCTAAATTCGCAGTATGAAACTAAAGTAAAAAAAAAAAAAAAATCACAGCCCAATCCAAGATTAAAGGAATACAGTAAAATGGGAGGAGGTATTTACCAGGGGCAGAGGTTGCAGAGGGTGGAGGATGTGAAGAAGTCGAAGTATTTGGGAGCAGCAGAACAAAGGTTTTAGGGTGTAAAGCAGAAAAGAGGATCATGGTAACCAAGGAGGGCTTCGGATTCAGGTGTTAGAATGAGCTTTTTTAAGATAAGAAAGTAGTGTGTGTGTTGGGGGGGTGGTGTTTGTTGCGATGCCTACTAGATAATAGTTCCAAATCATCATTTTTATGTAAAAACAACGCTTGGTTCAGTACAATATTAGATCAACGAATTCAATTTGACAGGGCCAAAAACAATGCTTACCCTATAATGTCAAAGAGGGAATAAAACATCATTTAATGAAACAACAAGTAGAACCCACAACTAACTTACCCATAAAGTTTCTCATTCTGATACTTGGTGGCAAGGCTTTCCGATTCTATCTTACACAATGCATGGGTCCATCCATACCATGTTCTTATTATATAGAAAAGAAGATTACTAGTTCTTACACTGTAGAATTCCATTACACATAAAATCCTTGCTCAGTTTCATATTTGATGCCTTTATCCCTGCTGCTGCTAATCCCAGAATGTTCTTCCTCAGAGACCTTTACCTTAGCCCCACAGCAGGTCTTCCTGGTATGCCTCTTCTCAGCTTCAATCTCTTTCTCATCGCATATCTCATCTTTTTTCCCAAGATACAATCTTCGCTCCAGGAACTTGGAATTCTCCTTCCAAACCTCTCCATTACTATAAACCTCCTTCTTCCATATTGAAACTGACGCCTTTACCTCATCAATTCTAAACTTACATGCATCCAATGCATCAACTCGGTCCACAGATGAGACTGCAATTAAAACACTCGTTTTACCAAATGGAACTGGGCCCAGGCAGTGGGCAACTGCAATGGACAGGAGATTCCAGGATGATCTAGCGGATGAACAAATGGATTTCAAGCACCGTATTGCCATGGAAACATATGCTTCGTATCTCAGCTCCAAGACTGATTTCCCTTCAAAGGTGTCGCGTGTGGTACCAGAGAATGTTGCAATAGCACCTGCCTCCCTGTGAGGCACTCACATAATTAATATATTTGGCAATGTCAATTTGGGTATCTTCCTCTAAGATTTCCACTAGATTTTTCTCTTCAATATCCATCTCGATTAGGGAGTTCAACAGAATACGGAGCTTTGAAGGATTACAGAACTTTTATCTCAAAATTAGTCTCTTCTTTCAGCCTGATCTTTGAAACCTGTGTCTTAAGGTCCTGTCGTTCAATATGATGACATATCAGCCGCATCATTGCATAACATACATGATGAATGAATGATAAAAAGTATGAGAATGTTAGTACCAAATGACCCAACGAACCAAAGAGAAGTAACTTGGCTAGTAAGTGGTCATTGGAAATGGCAAATTTTAGCGAAGAAGCCATATTTTTATGAAACAACACACTAGTACAGATTGTTGAATTCTTACAAATGCTCTCCCATTCCACCTACGCATACATCTACATATATTAATGTGATGAAGCCTACCGATTTGAGAATACAATAATACAGTAGCTCCAGTCTTAAATCTACTTCTTTCGATTCTTTTTATCTCCTACTGATTTATGAAACATGTATGGCCGAAAACTATAGATGACAATCAATAAAATCCACTCTTTGTCCTCCTTCTGTCAAGGAAATCCAATGGAAATAAAGGGGAAATATCCAACATCTTAAGCCAGCTAACAATTTGTCAAGAATTTCCAAGTAAAAACTGGACCTAAAAGGTGCGCACAATTCTCAAAACACAACAGCAAATTGAAAAAGAGAACCCACAGACATCACGAAATCCAATGACGCATGAAGAAATTGTATGAGAGAGTCAAGCTCTAGGATCAAATTAGAGGGGTGTGACTAACCATGATGCGTTTCAGAAAGAATATGCAACTGATTGACAAAAATGTTGAGAAAAATAATAGAATGAAAATAATAACTCAAATCACAAAAGGATAAATATGCAAGGAAATAAAAGAGTAAGAAAAAGAGAACACCAGATATAAGGTGGTTCTGCAAGATGCCTACGTCCACGGGGCAACAACAATAAGAATCTCCACTAATGAAATTAGGGGTACAAAAAGATACACAACTTCAAGAACACTTCTTGAAGGAAACCCTCTCTCACACACTTGTTTTGCTACCAACACTATAACACTCAACACTCTCAACTTGGAGTGGGCACTCTTCACTCTCTACTTGAAAGAAGATGTTTCTCTTAGATGAGATTGATATAATGATCAAATGACCTCTCCTTATATAGACCAAGGAGGAACCATCTAGATGTCTTCATTAATGTTTCATCCACCTACCTACTTCATTTATGGATTCACCTATTTCTTTCATGAAACTTTTACATGCATCTTGAATTCATGCACTTTAGGATTAATCTAGAATCACTTATATATTCTAGATAAGCCCAATTATAGAAGCTCAAAAAACCTTTTTGTGAATATTGAGTTTGGATATTTTACAAAAAATTCAGATAGAAGTCACATACCAAGACCATAATATCCAAATTTCAAGCGACAATCACCAATTGAAGTATATAAGTAAAGAAAAGATTCACGAAATTAACTAAAACCTCCCAAAAATTACCTCCTTAAACAACAGCTTGAACCCTAGGACTCGTGCGGGGGAATGAATCTAAATCTAGAGCTCAATCAACCATGTTCGAATGGAGAAACCCACAATAAATTTCATGAAGTTTGAGTGAATGAGGAAGATAGTTGAGGAGAGGGAGAGAGTAGAGAAGTAATACTAGTCAGATCGCAGAGAGAGTGCGTTTCGTGAGGAAGTAAATCGATGATTAGTGGAAAATTGGAATTTTTTTCTCGAAGTTTTCTACATCCATTTTTATATATGGTCCTCCATTCGAAATTCCAACCAATAAATCAAGTTAGAATTTGATAGTATGTGTGGTCCATGTGGACAATGTATGTAACGACCCGTCCCGAATTCCAGGATTAGATTCGTGACTAATCAATGATTAGTGAGGTTAATCAGTGATTAGCTGAGCGAAATCGCACGGACGACGCAAAATGACCGGGTTGCCCCTAGAATGGGCAAAACGTTGAATTTTCATTTTAGCGGTCAAATGGAATTTAGCCGATGACTGTGACGTAGTTCGGGACGTCACGAGTTCATAGATAGGTGGCACGTCCGATTCCGACGTTCGAGGAAGAAGTTATGACGTTCGGAAGTTCATGGGTATTTTGGTAATTTGGTTAAAAGGGGTAAATAGTTGAATTTTGACCTGAGAGGTCCGATGGCCGAGAGCCGAGGGCCGTTACGTAGATTGAGTCAATATGAATCCGTAGATAGGCGGCACGTCGAAATTGGACGTTCAACGGAGAAATTATGGTTCACGGAAGTTTCGGGTCACTATTGCACGTTTTACGAAACGGTGAGCTTTTGTCTTATGTGGGCCCAGATCTTTCCCAGACCCCAGGGGATGAGTGACGCTTGTCACTTATCCATTCCCTTTTTTCCTTTCATTCATGCATTTCACCTCCCATCTGTTTCATTCCCAAAACCAACCCAAAACCCCATTTTATGCAACCCACCCCTCACAAACATCCCCCAATCTCACTTGATGAACATGAACCATGATGGAAGGAGGGAGATAAGACCGAGACGTGCTGGACGGTGGCAGAATCGCAGGCCGCTGTGCACAGTGGCAGTGGAACCGCGAAGGTATCCATTTCCATTCAAAATTCCATTTTGGGTTTTAGGCATTAGGGATGATTTCTGGGGATTGAATGGTGTTTGGTAGGTTCATAGGAGTTTGTAGGAGGACCTTTGGATGGCGGTGAAGGGCTGAGACGCCCTGGGGGCTGATCGGGAAAACAGACCGTGGGAGGGGGGCTGTTTTGAATGGATCGTTTTGAAAGGTTTTTATTAGGTTTCTTTATGTGGGTTTTTTAAGAAATTTAAAAATTTTATTAAGTAATTCCTTTTTTTGTTTATTTATTTTATTTATTTTTATTATGTTAATTAAACCTAAAAACTAATCCACACACTCTATTCAACTCCATCGTCTTCTTCCTTCTCCTTGCGATAGGGGCCACAACATCACCGACCACCACTTTGCCTAGTTTCGACCACGACTAGCCTTGTCACCATACCCAAACAACTCCCATCAATGAGACAAGCCTTCATTCATCGTTGACATTCACCGTAATAGATTTATCAGAGCCGCGAACCTAGATGACCCATGTCGACTTCCACGACATTTTCTGTCGACTCAGAGTGCGAGATCACCCCCAATAGCTTCTCATTAGCAAGGCAAGTCTACCCTTTTCTTCCCTGGCCATCGTCGATGCGTGAATTTCATAAATTGAGAAATGAATGCTAGTGATGTTCGAAGCTTCCTAGCTTTTTTCTGGGAAATTCAGGTACGATCTCGAGAATCTTAGGTAAAAATCAAAGTGAGAATAGGGGTTGTCCCTTCTCTTGTGGGAAACGGCAGCCGAGCCTTTGGTTCATAGTTATGGTGGTCGTTTCAGAAGAGAACATAGCGAGGAGAAGAGAGTCGAGAAGGAGAAATCAATGCTTCTAATTTTTTATGTCGATGTATAGTCTTAGCGGGTAAAGAGTACTCGCGGGTAACCCACGCTCTAGCCCAGGAAAAATCCGATGAGTGAAAAAGTGTACCCCCTAAACAAAACAGAGCAAAATAGCAACTATCCATCAATATCCTTAGCCAACAGTGGTGTTAATCAAGGGGGAAACATAGGGCTCCAACATGTTCGTTGCTGAGTCTGCCAGCCCTTCTGCGCTAGGTAGTGGGCTAAAAGGTTTGCAGTTCGTGGCACAGAAACAAGATACTCAAGAGGATTTCAGATAGTCTCCAAACTTTTTTTTTATTTTACTTTTTCTTAAAAACAAAAACTACTAAACTCTTAACCATTTGTCTCAAATTGTATCAACATAAGTATGACATCAAAGATTTACACTAAAAAGCTATATAGCATATGAAATTTAAAAGTTAATACATCATAACAAAATGCTTTGAGAAGTAAGACAATGAGTAAACTTGGTGAAATGTATCTCAACATGAATAAAACAAGTATGAATCAACTCACATGGATATGCACTCATAATTTCACTCAATGTGCATAGGGTTTGTATTTGCGCTCAAGGTATGTGAGAAAGATGCTCACATAATAGAAAGTAAGTTATTTCATAAAAATTTCAAACATAAACTATAAGAATATGAACATACTTGCACAAATGAACCAAAACCATAAGTTTACTCAAATGATAGACTCAACTAATCAAAATTTACTCATCTCAAGAATCATAAGGTCTTAATTTATGGTTGTAATGGGGCTAGGTGTAGAGGCATGGATTTTTTTGGATAGTGGTGTTAAATTTTGTTCCAGGACTCACCAAAGGCTCTATCACATATGCATACGTGCTTCGAATACCCCTACACTTAGATTTTGCTAGTTCCTAGCAAATACTTGAAACGCGCTTGAGCATTGTAATTAGGACAAAGACCGAAATATTCAATGCTTCCAAATTCACATGTATAAAGGATTGAACTCAAACTCAAAACTTATTTACCATTCGAGAGATTCAAAACTTTTTTTTCTTTTTTTTTATTTCTTTTATTTCTTTGTTCTTTTTTTCTGTCTTTTTTTTTCACTTTTTTTTTTCTCTCGTATATATATTTTTTTCATGGTAATTCTATTTTTGCAATGTAGTTTGAGCAAGTCCTTTCCTATATGTAAATAAAAGTCTTCAATCATCATATATCCTCTTTCATGCCACTTGAAGTCTTCAACCAAATCTTTGGAATAAGGGTAAAGGATGTTTATACTAGGCTTACGGGAATAGATGTTTAGGGTGATGAAAGAAAGGCTCAATGTAGGCACCAAGTGAGTTAAACTAGGGGGATCACACTTATGCGATCAAATAGGGACATGGATATATAGATAAATGGTGTTAACCCTATTTCCTTAATCATGTCCAAAATCAGAGAGTTTATTGACTTAAAAGCTTTGAAAATCACGTAGAATAAGTTCTAGTACTCTAGAGTTCATTAAAATCTATTGCAAGCAATTATGAGGCATACGTATATCAATTTAAACAAAGAACTCCTATGAATCACTCAACAAAAAAAAAGTATATAAGACTCTAAAGCTCACATAGGGATCATATGATTCATACAAATCTTAACATGCTCGTTCTGTACCAGTTTATCATACATCATTTACTACTAGTCATAAACATTCAATCATAATGCATTAACAAATGAATTCGAGTTGTAGTGATGATCTTTTAGCCATGTTTTATCTTCTTTTTTCATTATCATCATCGACAGGTTAAGGGCATCTTAAGACTTTTAAAAACAAAAACTTAAAACACACAACTTTTTTATTTTTCATTTTTTTAAGACTCATAAAGTTGTAAAACCCTCCCCCACACTTAAAGTTAGCATTATCCTCAATATATCAAAGTAAAAGCATAGAATCAAGTATGATATAGAGTTTTACAAAAATAAGATAAAGATAAAAACAAATGAAAATAAAAGAGAAGGGAAGAGAATGCAAATCTGTTGTAGACTCCTCCATTGGGTTGCCTCCCAACAAGCGCTTAAGTTTAACGTCTTCAGCCTAGACGAAGTGCTTCAATTAACTCATTTGATGCGAGGTCTATGCACTCTTTCAAACTCCACATCGTGCTCACCAATTGTCTCTAGGTAAGGCGTCAATCCATCTTGAATCCGATGGTCGAGTTCATGCGCGACCTCCTTGACTAGGGCGTCCCAAAGTCTAGTTCATGTGCCTTAAATTAAGTGAATTGTATATAGTGTTCTTTCAAGAGAGTTATGTGAGAATATGTACATGAAAAGAAGACGAGATATAGAAAAGAATATACATAAGAAATTGAGAATATTTATAAGTAAGTATGGTATTTATGTACAAGTAAGATATTTACATTATAAACATATTTACACAAACAAAATCACACAAAAGATTTTTCAATCTCCGGAAACGGCGCCAAAAATTGATACGCAAAAACTAAGCATTAAAGTAAACACAAAGTCACACTCACCACTTAAGGAAACGTACGCAATTAAAAACTTTTTTTTTGTAGATTGTAGCATTGGTAACTAGGGATCGTTCTTAACCGGGGATTGAGGGTACCTAAGTATGATTATCGTTTGATTGGTTAATTGGGGGTAAAAATTGATTTTTAAAGTTCTAAGTAATTAAACTAAACCTAGACTAATCTAATCTAATATTTATATGGTCAACTCATCTTTAACCCAACTCATTCATAAATCATACCAATTTCTATAATCAACGAAATTCCAAAACCTTAGTTTAATGAAATACATGTACATTATCTTAAGTACGTGCTCGGGAATACGCTCTATACACTTTCAATGATCTAGACTCGGGAATACGCCCTATATCTAATCAAGTATTAAGCATAAACATAGCATGGAAGATTATTGAAATCAATACAAAATATAGAACCATAATAAAATTAATAATCAATCCAATAAACACGATATTCAAATACAAAGAGAAAACTACGGGGTTAAGAGGTTGAGTTACACTTTGAATCCTCAGGAATACGCCCTATAGATGTTAGGTGATTCGACACTCTTGGTGAGATACTCCGGAATACGCCTTATATGTCAATGGAGGATTGGTGAATTATGGAGGATGGTGTAGTTTATTTTTGCACAAGAAATCTCGAATTTATTAAAAAGGGAAAATTGGTTTAAGCAAAGGTTTGGTGTAAATAATAAACGACCCTTACAAATAGCCTAAGCCTCTCTATTTATAGGAGAAAATTAATTCCCAAATAAATAAGAGTTCACAATTTAATTCTAAAAGAAAAAGGATTAAACTAATTAAATAAAAGTCCTAAAGAAAGGTATTCTAAATCTTAATGAAAGAATAAATACAAAACTTAATTAAAAAGGTGATAGAAACTCATAATTTAAAAAGGGAAAAAAAATTCTAATTAAAAAGGGGAAATTCTTCTCCTTGATTTACTTGGAATTTGGGTTGCTTGCTGGAATTTTAGAAGATGGAGCAGCTGGAAAACGTGCAAGGCTTCAATTCCTTGTAGAACAAATAATCATTCCCGCGCAGACTCACTATGCCTCACCAAAACAGGAATTCCCGTGGTTGTAGGACTCCGATTTGAGTAATTCTTGAACCATTGGAAACTAGACTTCTAGAGCTTTCCAACCATACCTTAATCACATTCTGATTCTATCTGAGACGTTCACAATGGTCCGTGGAAGTGGGATAGTCTGCACAGGCAGATTTCTGCTTTGTAACTTTTAATCCACTTCTTCTTTTAAGCTTCTCCAAGAACGAATCTTGGCATAATGTTGAGCCTTCTTGCACATATGGACATAGTGTTAATCCATCTTGATGATTCTTGATCCAATCTTTATAAGTATCAGCTCATTCTTGATAGCTTGTGTGGTTTTGCTCCAATTTAACCTTTTTACTCCACATTTTTGGGTTGCTACTTAAAATCATTAAAACAAGTTAGAAATTGTAAGATTAAGGATATAACAAAGTAAAATGAAAAGGAAATTGAGATGAAAAGGTGATGAAATATGTGCTTATCATGTACCCTCGAAACCCTGTCAGACAAAGCATACTTGTACATTCATAAGCTCATGCCTCCGCTCTGTAAACAACCCCGACTCCTATGCAACGACCCTAGAGGGATTAAGACCAAGGAAAAGTGTGAGTGGACAGAAAATAAAGGTTTTTAAAACACAATTTGAAACATACTAATATCCCTCTGTTTTAGACTACTATGCAAGTAGCAAGTTTACAGATAAAACATTAATCTTGAAATACGTTTAGAACAGAAAGCTTGTAATTCCAGAAACTTGTCCAACATGAAACCATACCAATTACCAGCACAACACAAACATGCTAACACAACCATATCAGTCACACCAAATTCATCAACATACCGAATCAATGAATCACATCAACTGAACCATCCTCGAAGTCCACAAGCTGAATCATCATATCAAATGTGCACTACCGGTAGGCTAATATCACTCGGGAACTACGGAGCCCCAAGCTCGACGTCCGAGTGTGGATCAGCTCAAGAACTACAGAACTTTACCTTGATGTTTGAGTCACAGACCCACTCTCAAAAACTATGGAGCATTACCTCGACGACTGAGACTGCTCACAAGTCTCGGAAACTACGGAGCATTACCTCGAAGTCCGAGACTATCTTTCATAGTATCGATCTCGAGAAGTACAGAGCTTTACCTTGACGTCCGAGACCGTCCAATCAATCTGGCATCCCGAGGAGGGTCATCCAATCACATCACAATCACTCATATATCCGGGTCACATCACACAAAAACTCCATAGCTCCATACTACACCATATATCCATTCCATACCCAGATTTAAATTCAGAAACTAAAACTAAACTCAAAACCTGGGCCTAAGCCCAAGTCACAAGTGCACCACAACCAAAACGGGTCATTAAAATATTCATAAAATCATATAAAATTCCAATCCACCAAACACCACCAAAAACTTATAAATATGACATATCGATTATAAAACCATTTTTTTCAAAACAGAGTGGTAAACCAATTCACAGTAAAGAAAATTCCTCAAAAAACGTGCAAAATTGGAATTACGGTGAAATCACCATAAAATCCATAAAAATCATATGCAAATAATCATCAAGAAATTCACATCATAAATCATGTAAAATCATATAAAAATGCATGCATAGAATTTAAGGAAAATAAAAGTCCACTCACACGTACCATACACACAACTGAGCCATATTTCACGCTTTCCCGTAAAATCTGAGAAAATCATCTATTGTCAAAAAATCACTACTAAGGGTCACTAACCATCCCAATTGACGTATACTTTAATCCCACAATTTTTTGAAATTCTTAAATGAATTAAAGTAATGCCTAAACATTTGGACACACCTCACCGAAACCAACACCCATACCCACCACCACTAAATAGTGGGGTTAAGTCGGTGGAGAGGTAAGAGAGTGAAAACTGAAGAAAGGTCCAGAACTTCCTAGAACAATCCCTATATACATTTACCAAATATCCCTCTAATAAAAATTACTAAAATGCCTGTTGTCCATTTAAACCTGTAACTCTCTCATCCGACCTCTGATTTTGACGTACTGCATGTCTGCGAACTCAGGATCCCGAGATCTACATAATTGTATTCTCAAAATTTTCAAAAGGGATCCATATCAAAAAGTAAACTATTTGATATTTTTCAAGGGAAAAATTGTCATTTTCTCAAAAGTTTCCTAGTTTCCTTTTTCTCAAAGTTTCGGATCGTTACACCTCAAGTCAAGGTACATTAGGGAGGAACTGAATCCAAATAGCCAGATGATCATAAGCCCAAGAGTTCACACGTTGAGTGAGAATTGCCAGAAAACGTTGAAGTAATGTCTGGTTAACCACAGCTCTATCCGGAAGAACTTTCACTAAACCATCACCCGCCACCTATTGCTCCACGTAAATTTATACCCCTTAAACAGAACAGTCATCAGACCACAATCCACCAAAGTAGTACAAAAATCATGCATCTGGGGCCTAGGCCTTCGCCCGTGCTGCTCTCTAGTCACCGCAATTTCATTAAAATCTCCCCTCACTGGCCAAGGGTTGTCACAATCATAATTCAATTTATGTAGAAATTCCCATGAATGCCCCTGTAGGCAGACTTCAGGATTACCATAAAAACTAGTAAAGTGAAAAGGAAAATTCACCACTCCCTCAACCGAAGCATCAATATGACCTGTGGAATAAGCTTTGATAGAGACTCGTATATCGGGGCCCATAATAAAGCCAACCCACTACCCATCCCTTGTAACGACCCGAACCGAGAATAATAATATTTTAATGTAAAATGACTATTTTGCCCCTGAAGGGGGGGAAACTTTGACTTTTGGCCCGGGCAACAATTTGGACTTTGACCCATGACTATGACGTAGGTCGGGACGTCACGAATCCGTAGACAGGCGGCACGCCGAAATCAGAGTTCGTATGAAGAAGTTATGGTCAAGGAAGCGTTTTAACAGAATTTACGAACCGAGAACAACGGAATAAAATATTAATTTATTACGGAAATCCGTGCCAATCTAATATTTAAATCAAACCGGTGGATTGGTGACAAGTGTCACCCATCCAAGCCTACACTATTCCCATAAAGCAACTAACACTATTTAAGCTATTTTTATATTAATTAATTTTCCCTCCATTTGATTTCAGCCCTTGGATTTTCTGTGCAAATGAATCCTGGCCCTTCATTTCTTCTGATTTCCCTTGTTCAGGCACGATCTCTGTCTGCCTTTTCTTACAAACACACATACAGCCCCCCTCACAAACCCATGCATTTCTTCCATTTTCTCTCCATCCAAACACACGAACCAGCCATCCTCTTCGCACCAAACGACCACCCACAGCACCACCATCATCTGGTCTTCACAACCCGTGCAACCACCAGCCACCACCAGCCCATTTTCCCGTCCGAAATTCCGTCCAAAAAGCACAACCCGAAACACGACGGAAACGGGTCCAAGAAGCAAACCGTGACAACCACACCACCTCGACGCGGGGGAAGCTCCAGTCTACACCGTGAGGACTCGAGGAGCTTAACTGGACGACGGCACGGCCTGCGGCGGCGACACGGCGGCGGTAAGGTCGAAAACCCGAAAACCCGCTTTACTCCTCTGTTTCGGACCAACGTGTTTTAGTGCTAGGAAACTGATTGGGTGATGTTAGGAATGTTCTAGGGTGAGAGACGAGTTAATCACGACTGGTTTGGACGACGGAGACGGCGTGGATCACCGGAGAAGGCGATCGGACTATGGCCGTGAGTTTCAGAGAAGAACTGGTGAGTTTTCTCCCATTTTCTTTCCATTTTGAGGTTGTAGAACCATAGAACAGACCTAGACGACCCTAGAGGGATGAACCCCGTCGAAAATGGTGGCCGGAATCGTACGGTTGAATCGGGTCAAGCCGTGGGTCGACGGCGACCCGGTTCCAGTCAAACGGGTCTGACCCGATACTGTAGCATGATGACGTCATCATGCTGACGTCACTTCTGACGTCATGATGACGTCATCTTGTCAGATATTGTCAGACCAGGGACCAATCAGAACATTCCACGTGTCACCTGACAAGTGTCAGTGATGACGTCATGCTGACGTCAGCATGACGTCACTGCTGACGTCAGCAGTACTGTAGCAGCGTTGACCCACGCGTTGACCAGGCGCGTGGGGGCGCGTGTGAACAGTGATTTTGGTGGGGCCGGTACCATTTTCAAGGTTTCGACGATACGGATCCAATGGAGGTGGTTTCGTGTCGATCAGAGATCGTTATGTTAGTCAAAATGGGGTTTGAAGCACCGGGAATAGTGCCCGGGATGCGTTTTTGAGGCGGATCTGTTCTAGGGTCTTGGTATTGATATTGTAGGGTCCTTAAGTAACCCTCAGGAATAATAATACAGGTTTATAGAGATCGTTGAGCAGCAAGGACCGAGTGTGAGTGGGCTGTTTGATTTATAAAAGGCTTGCATGCATAAACTGTTTTACTATTTCCACTTATGAGTCTTATGAACTGTTTATATATGTTATTACAATGTTTTGGGCATGAGACCCGTCTGGATTATATGTGGATTTTGTTTGGGATGTCCGGGGGACATAGGGTAAACTATACTGTTATTGTACTGTACTTTCCTACCTATGTATATTGTGTCCTCCAGGGAGGGTCGTTGGCCTGGGTGGACCCTGGAGTAGTCACGGGGCTCTGACTGAGTGGAGTTGACCCCCGTTGGGCTGCTTACTCTCAGGAAGGCATGTTCATATACCTTGGGCAGTGACCGGGATACCGGGAGCTGATGTACCTAGAGAGTCTCAGGTGTGAGACCCTGAGTGGCAACGCGTAGCCTTAGAACCGTGACATTATTTGGGTTGGGTTTTACAGTGCACTGATATGTTAGTTTCACCTTACGATTATTATTGTGGTTCATTTGTTATGATTTCATTATAATATTATATTTTCACTGCATGCAAGATTTGGAAAACGGAGGGGTAAAACCTTATGATTATTGTATTATTAAATTGATTTCTAAACTGTTATTTTTGGCCCACTCACCCTTGTTTTACTGACCCCTTCAGACCCTGACACGGCAATAGAGGAGGAGGATCCGGAGGAGGAGGCAGAGGTTTAGTTTGCCTAGCTGTGCACCTGTACACCCACTTGTGGGTAGGTTGAGCACCGAATAAATGTACTCTGACTAGTGTGCTCACATGTTGTATTTACTTTCCCTTGTCTGACAGTATCACTTTAAACACTGTGTTTGTACATTCTCTATCTATGTGAGTCTTCGGTTTTTATTTAAGGGTAATTTTGGTATGTTTAGAGTCATTGTCAGACGGGAGCGGGTCACGTCCCCGGGTGGTCCCAGTGGGATTGGGACGGGTCATGTCAGCTTGGTATCAGAGCATTAGGATTAGTAGTCAGAGTACTAGGTTAGCGGTTTGTACTTTGTACATGGTCGCTTTCGATGTCTTTTAACCTGTTTGCCTCTTCACAGTTGGATATGCCTCCCCGACGTGAACCCCGTGCACGTGTTGACGAGGGAAATGGAGGAAATGGAGACACTGCGAGCATTGAGCGGGCTCAGCGCCTGGGTGCTACGCACTTCAGTGGGGGAACCGACCCCGAGGAAGCACACCAGTGGATTGACCGCTGGGAGAGGATTTTCGAGGCCATGCACTGTCCTCCGGAGGAGCGTGTCGTACTGGCGACTTTCCTACTGGATGGGAGCGCCTATCGATGGTGGCACAATCTTGTTTTGGCCGGCTGGACTGTTCACACCATTCCATGGGAGACCTTCCGAGAGCGGTTTCTCAACCAGTTCTATCCACGGTCGTTTCGCAACGCCCGTGAGGCGGAGTTTCTGCAACTCCGGCAGGGGGATCAGACTGTAGCAAAGTACGAGGAGACCTTCTTGATGTTGTCTCGCTTTGCTAAGAACTTCGTGATCACCGAGGCAGACCGATGTCGCAGATTTGAGTGGGGCTTGCGACCTGAGATTCAGGCGATGGTGACTGCAACACCCTTTGCTTCCATGAGGGATCTGACTGATGCGGCGACCAGGGTAGAGAACAGTATCCTGGCTCGTCAGCGAGCTGAGGGGGAGACTCGGCGACGTGATCGCCCACACTTGGGATTCTCGGGCCGTCGTGGCTCGAAGGGAGGACATTCTGGTGGATCTTCGTCTTCTGGCAGCCGAGGACGTTCTGGTCAGTTCAGGAGTCCTCAGAGGTCTGGACAGCGTTCTGGAGCTTGGCAGCGGTCGTACTCACCGATGAGCATCTCACTGGGAGGATACTCGGGTCGACCTAGGGAGGTCACATGCTTCGCTTGTGGGGTGCCGAGGCACTATGCTTCTGAGTGTCCCCTGATTCGCGGCAGTACTGCGCCAGCACAGAGCACAGCATCCCAGACTGACAGCAGCCGGACACGCGGTGTTGTGCGTGGCCGTGATCGAGGAACTAGAGGACGGGGACGACCTGCAGAGTCTATGGCTCGTGTTTATGCTGTTACCCAGCAGCAGGCCAGATCCATTCCGGGAGTGTTGGCAGGTACTGTACATATTTATGGCATGGTTGTTCGTGCATTGATGGATTCGGGGGCAACTCATTCTTTTATTTCACTGCGTTGTGCAATTCTGTTGGGCCGTGAGGTGACCGCACTTGAGCACGAGATGGGAGTGGGGACACCGATGGGTGTGACCTACCAGGTGAACCAGGAGATACGAGCTTGTCCTGTGGAGATTGAGGGAGTCGAATTTCCGGCAGACTTAATCCTGATGAATGTTCACGATTTCGATGTGATACTTGGAGTTGATTGGTTGTCGGAGTACAATTCACTCATCGACTGTAGTAACATGCGGTTGACTTTGAGAGGTCCAGGATTACCGGAAGTGATATTTCAGGGAGAGTGTGGAGACGCATCACCCAAGGTAATATCTGCACTCACAGCTACTAAACTCTTACAGAAGGGGTGTCAGGGTTATCTTGCTTATGTCGTAGAGTCTACGGATGAATCTTTGCGTATTGAGGATATTCCGATTGTGCGGGAATTTCCTGATGTCTTTCCAGGAGATTTACCTGGATTACCACCACCCAGGGAGATCGACTTTACGATCGAGTTACTCCCTGGGACTCGACCGATTTCACAAGCACCGTATCGTATGGCACCGGCGGAGCTACGGGAATTGAAAATCCAACTACAGGAACTGGTGGATCTAGGGTTTATCCGACCCAGTACATCACCATGGGGAGCGCCGGTCTTATTTGTGAAAAAGAAGGAGGGTAGTTTGCGGTTGTGTGTGGATTATCGGCAGTTGAACAAGGCTACGGTAAGGAACCAGTATCCCTTACCCAGGATCGATGATTTGTTCGATCAGTTACGAGGAGCGCGGTATTTCTCCAAGATAGATCTGAGGTCAGGATACCATCAACTGAGAATAGCCGAGGGGTATGTTTAGAAAACAGCTTTTCGAACGAGGTATGGGCATTATGAGTTCTTGGTGATGCCCTTTGGATTGACGAATGCACCAGCTGCATTCATGGACTTGATGAATCGAGTCTTTCGAGCATACTTGGATAAATTTGTGATCGTGTTTATCGACGACATCTTGGTGTATTCCAGGAGTGTCAGGGCTCATGAGGAGCACTTACGAATGGTATTGGGTAAACTACGACAGGAGCAGCTGTATGCTAAGTTAAGCAAGTGTCAGTTTTGGCTAAATAGTATTGGATTCTTAGGTCACATTATATCACCCGAGGGGATAAGTGTGGATCCCCAGAAAACGGAGGCTGTGACAAATTGGCCAAGACCGACCACGGTGACAATGTGCGAAGTTTTGTTGGGTTAGCAGGCTATTATCGGAGATTCGTAGAGGGTTTCTCCCAGATTGCCGCACCATTGACTCGGTTAACCCGGAAAGGGGTGAAGTTTGTATGGGACGACCAGTGTGAACAGAGTTTTCAGGAATTAAAGTTCCGATTAACCACTGCACCTGTCCTTGCATTACCAGACAGCAGTGGAGAGTTCGTGGTATATAGTGATGCATCGCTGCAGGGTTTGGGTTGTGTATTGATGCAGAATGGAAAAGTGATTGCTTACGCATCCCGGCAGCTGACGACGCACGAGTTGAACTACCCTACTCATGATTTGGAATTGGCAGCGGTGGTTCATGCTCTAAAGATCTGGAGACATCATTTGTTCGGTGTGACATGCTGAATATTCACCGATCACCAAAGTCTTAAACATTTGTTCACTCAGAAGGAACTCAACATGAGACAGCGGAGATGGTTGGAATTGTTGAAGGATTATGACTGTACGATCGAGTACCATCCTGGCAAGGCAAATGTTGTAGGTGATGCACTTAGCAGGAAGTCGGCGGGATCAGTTGCGCATTTGAGATTGGTGTATCTTCCTTTACTAGTGGAACTTCGGAAGAGCGGAGTTATGTTAGGGATGGACGATCAGGGAGCCTTGTTGGCTAGCTTTCATGTGCGACCCGTGTTGGTCGACAGGATCATCGAGGCTCAACTACAGGACCAGATACTTTGTGATTACAGGAACGAGGTTGAATCCGGACAGAGACAAGATTTCTCCGTCAGGGGCGATGGAGCATTAGTAAAGCTTGGGCGATTGTGTGTACCTGCGGTACCAGAGTTGAGGAGAGAGATTTTAGACGAGGCCCACAGTTCGGCCTATGCTATGCATCAAGGAGGGACAAAGATGTACCGTACCCTCCGGGACTATTATTGGTGGCCAGGGATGAAGAGGGAGATAGCTGAGTTTGTCAGCAAATGTTTGATCTGTCAGCAGGTCAAAGCAGAACGGCAGCGTCCGTATGGGGCTATGCAGCCACTTCCAATTCCACAATGGAAGTGGGATCATATTACAATGGACTTTGTCTTCAAGTTACCGAAGACAAGGAGTGGAGTTGATGGAGTCTGGGTAATAGTGGACGGTTGACTAAATCAGCGCCATTTTCTACCTGTACGTGAGACGTACAAGCTCAACCGTTTGGCCCAGCTATTCATTAATGAGATCATCCGACTACACGGTACCCCAGAGTCGATCGTGTCGGATCGGGATCCGCCTTTCACATCCAGGTTTTGGAGGAGTCTACAGACTACTTTGGGTACGAAATTGCACTTCAGTACGGCATTCCACCCACAGACCGACGGACAGTCTGAAAGGACAATACAAACTCTCGAGGACATGATGAGAGCCTGTGTGTTGCAATTCCAGGATTCGTGGGCTGATCGATTGCCATTGATGGAGTTTGCCTACAATAACAGCTACCATGCGAGTATAGGGATGGCACCCTATGAGGCACTGTATGGTCGACAGTGCAGAACACCGGTATGCTGGATGAAGATCGGAGAAAGAACTGCAGTGGGGCCGGATCTGATGGATATGACCCAGGAGACAGTTCGGGTTATTCGGGAGAGATTGAAGGCGGCCCAGGATCGTCAGAAGAGCTATGCAGACCGACGGATCCGAGATTTAGAATTCGAGGTTGGTGACTTTGTCTTTTTAAAGTTATCGCCGTGGAAAGGGATTCTTCGATTTGGACGACGCGGGAGATTGAGTCCTCGTTATATCGGACCATATGAGATTGTCGAGAGGATTGGTCCAGTGGCTTACCGTTTAGCACTACCTTCGGAGCTTTCCCGAGTACATGATGTATTTCATGTGTCAATGCTACGGAAGTATATTCGGGATGACTCTCATGCACTACCAGAGCAACCACTGGAACTGATGACAGACTTGAGTTTCGAGGAACGGCCAGTGCAGATTCTGGATAGGAAGGAAAAGGTCTTAAGGAACAAGACGATTTCTTTGGTTAAAGTACTATGGCGGAACCACGAGGTGGAGGAAGCGACATGGGAACCCGAGGAATTGATGAGAGGGCAGTACCCATACTTATTTGAGTAAATTTCGAGGACGAAATTTCTGTAAGGAGGGTAGGTTGTAACGACCCGAACCGAGAATAATAATATTTTAATGTAAAATGACTATTTTGCCCCTGAAGAGGGGGAAACTTTGACTTTTGGCCCGGGCAACAATTTGGACTTTGACCCATGACTATGACGTAGGTCGGGACGTCACGAATCCGTAGACAGGCGGCACGCCGAAATCGGAGTTCGTATGAAGAAGTTATGGTCAAGGAAGCGTTTTAGCAGAATTTACGAACCGAGAACAACGGAATAAAATATTAATTTATTACGGAAATCCGTGCCAACCTAATATTTAAATCAAACCGGTGGATTGGTGACAAGTGTCACCCATCCAAGCCTACACTATTCCCATAAAGCAACTAACACTATTTAAGCTATTTTTATATTAATTAATTTTCCCTCCATTTGATTTCAGCCCTTGGATTTTCTGTGCAAATGAATCCTGGCCCTTCATTTCTTCTGATTTCCCTTGTTCATGCACGATCTCTGTCTGCCTTTTCTTACAAACACACATACAACCCCCCTCACAAACCCGTGCATTTCTTCCATTTTCTCTCCATCCAAACACACGAACCAGCCATCCTCTTCGTACCAAACGACCACCCATAGCACCACCATCATCTGGTCTTCACAACCCGTGCAACCACCAGCCACCACCAGCCCATTTTCCCGTCCGAAATTCCGTCCAAAAAGCACGACCCGAAACACGACGGAAACGGGTCCAAGAAGAAAACCGTGACAACCACACCACCTCGACGCGGGGGAAGCTCCAGTCTACACCGTGAGGACCCGAGGAGCTTAACTGGACGACGGCACGGCCTGCGGCGGCGACACGGCGGCGGTAAGGTCGAAAACCCGAAAACCCGCTTTACTCCTCTGTTTCGGACCAACGTGTTTTAGTGCTAGGAAACTGATTGGGTGATGTTAGGAATGTTCTAGGGTGAGAGACGAGTCAATCACGACTGGTTTGGACGACGGAGACGGCGTGGATCACCGGAGAAGGCGATCGGACTTTGGCCGTGAGTTTCAGAGAAGAACTGGTGAGTTTTCTCCCATTTTCTTTCCATTTTGAGGTTGTAGAACCATAGAACAGACCTAGACGACCCTAGAGGGATGAACCCCGTCGAAAATGGTGGCCGGAATCGTACGGTTGAATCGGGTCAAGCCGTGGGTCGACGGCGACCCGGTTCCAGTCAAACGGGTCTGACCCGATACTGTAGCATGATGACGTCATCATGCTGACGTCACTTCTGACGTCATGATGACGTCATCTTGTCAGATATTGTCAGACCAGGGACCAATCAGAACATGCCACGTGTCACCTGACAAGTGTCAGTGATGACGTCATGCTGACGTCAGCAGTACTGTAGCAGCGTTGACCCACGCGTTGACCAGGCGCGTGGGGGCGCGTGTGAACAGTGATTTTGGTAGGGCCGGTACCATTTTCAAGGTTTCGACGATACGGATCCAATGGAGGTGGTTTCGTGTCGATCGGAGATCGTTATGTTAGTCAAAATGGGGTTTGAAGCACCGGGAATAGTGCCCGGGATGCATTTTTGAGGCGGATCTGTTCTAGGGTCTTGGTATTGATATTGTAGGGTCCTTAAGTAACCCTCAGGAATAATAATACAGGTTTATAGAGATCGTTGAGCAGCAAGGACCGAGTGTGAGTGGGCTGTTTGATTTATAAAAGGCTTGCATGCATAAACTGTTTTACTATTTCCACTGATGAGTCTTATGAACTGTTTATATATGTTATTACAATGTTTTGGGCATGAGACCCGTCTGGATTATATGTGGATTTTGTTTGGGATGTCCGGGGGACATAGGGTAAACTATACTGTTATTGTACTGTACTTTCCTACCTGTGTATATTGTCTCCTCCAGGGAGGGTCGTTGGCCTGGGTGGACCCTGGAGTAGTCACGGGGCTCTGACTGAGTGGAGTTGACCCCCGTTGGGCTGCTTACTCTCAGGAAGGCATGTTCATATACCTCGGGCAGTGACCGGGATACCGGGAGCTGATGTACCTAGAGAGTCTCAGGTGTGAGACCCTGAGTGGCAACGCGTAGCCTTAGAACCGTGACATCATTTGGGTTGGGTTTTACAGTGCACTGATATGTTAGTTTCACCTTACGATTATTATTGTGGTTCATTTGTTATGATTTCATTATAATATTATATTTTCACTGCATGCAAGATTTGGAAAACGGAGGGGTAAAACCTTATGATTATTGTATTATTAAATTGATTTCTAAACTGTTATTTTTGGCCCACTCACCCTTGTTTTACTGACCCCTCCAGACCCTGACACGGCAATAGAGGAGGAGGATCCGGAGGAGGAGGCAGAGGTTTAGTTTGCCTAGCTGTGCACCTGTACACCCACTTGTGGGTAGGTTGAGCACCGAATAAATGTACTCTGACTAGTGTGCTCACATGTTGTATTTACTTTCCCTTGTCTGACAGTATCACTTTAAACACTGTGTTTGTACGTTCTCTATCTATGTGAGTCTTCGGTTTTTATTTAAGGGTAATTTTGGTATGTTTAGAGTCATTGTCAGACGGGAGCGGGTCACGTCCCCGGGTGGTCCCAGTGGGATTGGGACGGGTCCTGTCATCCCTTCTCTGCCAACACAAAACACCCTTCATCCCCCTCCCCTCCCCTCCCCTCCCCCACACCTAAAGAGTGTTTCACACTATCCATCTGTCTTATTGTTTTTTAGTTTCCATAAAAACAAAAAGAATACCTAATTGCTTGGCCCTCGAAAAATGCTTCAAAGCCCTCATCACTCGTGGGCATCCCAACTCACGAACATTCCAGTAAAAGAGACTCATTGCTCATGATGGGATGACCCCATCACTCTTGTGGACTGCTCGCCCACCAATTTTTCAGAATAGGCACCAGAGCTCGAAGAACTTGACATCCGCCCAGACGACATGAGTGTTTTGGTGCTTAGATTTAACCGAGAACACCCCAAAGATGGCCCTCGACGACCACCATTTCCCAACTGCCCCATCACTTGTTTTCCCTCATCCATTGGAGGAATCATAGAAGAATTTTCCACAAGAGTAGCTGAAGAGAAAACCATACTGTTGGAGGCATCAATGGAAGCTCAGAGCCGAACCCCAAGCTGAAGGGCTCGGCTTGAGTAATAGGAGCATCTAGCGGGGACGTCGGCAGGCGCCCACCAAAATTGACCCACTCCCGCGAATACCCACCATAACACACCTCAGACCTCTGCGACCGAGAGGGACTGAGATCCGCGACTTCACTCAGAGGTCCATGACCGAACATCTCACTAGAGCCTAGCCTTCGGTGCTTGACCCACGCATCACCCAACACATGAAGAGCACCAAACATAGAAGGGTTAGTCAGTCGCTCCTCCCCGAAAGCAATCTCAAAACTGCGTCCCAGCGTCTTCATCACCCCTGGTACAACCTGGGCATTAACCCCCGCCCCTGCACCATCCTGGTCATTAGTCACGTCTTTGCTCGACTAGTCAAGCTAAACATCGCCCCTCGAAACCCATCCTTACCCTACACACTATACACATCTTTAGAAAGCGTCTACCGCCACCCAAAATTAAGTTTAGTCCCTACCTACTCTACCGTCACCAAGCACCCATTGAGCATGTGGTCCAACCGACCACACAAAAAAAAAACGCCAACTATTTGTATTCGTGTTCATATTTCATGACCGGATCGTCTGGGATCAGTTTCAAAGTAACACACCTCCTGAGGGATTTACCCACCCATAAAGCCAACCTGATTCGTAGAAAATTGCACAGGCAATCCCCGTTCCTCCCTTTATCCACCGCCACGAAATGACCGACGTGGTTCCCCACCCTTTCAGCCAGCTTCGACCCTAAGGGTAGCGGCGGAATCCTCCACACCCGCAACCAAAACTCCTGAACATCGAGACTCACCTCTATCGAGTCGATAAGGCCATAGGTCATGGCGATCACAAACAATGCTCTGTCAAAGGACCATGGCGCACCCTAGGCCACCTTGTTGCAGTCTGCCGCCCTCCCAAAGGAGAATAGAAAACCGAGACTTTTCCCAATGCGACCACTGAAAAACTATCCCTTGTAAACCATATATGCCTAAGCGTGCTCAGAAAGACTTCCCGATTATAACGTTCCGCCATCAACAGTCGACCAACCAAGAGGAGTCACGTTGACAGCGACCGAAGCTCCCCCTTACTGACGTCCAACTCATGTTCCTTCGCTTCAGAAATAGCCAAAGAACTCGTCATACGACTGCTCAGAGAATCCATAATCTTCACCGACGCTGAAAACAAAGAATCAGCCAAGCAGCAGATCACTATCCACTCAGAGTTAGTCGCTGATGTCGTCGTTCCGTCGTTCACCACCCAATTTGTAGAGACCCAGTCGCTAAAAACCCTAACCGATAAAAATGGAATTAGCCAACCAACAGACCACTGTCCACTTAGAGTTAGCTAGTCGTCGACGCTGTCGTTTTGTCGTCCACCACCCAATTTGCAGAGACCCAGCCGCCAATTGCCTAAAACCCTAAAAACCCTAATCCATAAAAACGGAAGGGACTGCTACTATGTAACTTCTTTTTATCAAAATTTCCATACGTTTTATAAGTACAAATTACTTATTGTAAGTATGTTTGGTTGATGGATCCTATTAAATTGAATTAAATCACCCATTAAATTCAACGTAATTGAATGTAGAACTAAATATGTTTCCATAGTAAATGATTACTATGAATTTAATGAGTTATTTAATCAAATTTAATAAGACGTACCATTAAATGTAACCTAGTAGACTCCTTTCGAGATAATTCGAGCGTAGGGGTCTAAATTGGTGAAGGATTTGACGATTTCACAAATCCAATAATACTACATGAGTTTTAGGACTAAGATTGGAAGCATCTTGCTTTTACAATAAACTCGGAATTTTTTTTCTCATGCTAGCCAGCTTACAAAACATCCTCTCAACGACAAGGTCAAATTTACGTTTATTTTAATATAAGATATTAGAGAATGATTATATTATATATATTGAGTATTCATTTTTTTTATTATTAAAATTGAATTTAAGACCTTCTATCTTAAAAAGTGAAAAAAAATATCACTAAGTTTAAGTACTAAGTAAATATGTCTGATGAACATTATCTAGGAGAGAATGAGACCGAGTATGGGATTCCCCAAGTGACCGTAACAAGCCAAAGCATCCACAAACAAAATTTTCTTTGCGCAAGATATGATTAAACGATATAGAGTGGAATATGTATAAGTCTGGTGAGGTAATGAGATTGAATGAAATAACTAACTTATATAAGTAATAAGTCCACTCACTAAAGGTAGCTATTTATCTGAACTCAAATTGAATGTCGAAATAGAATTGAGTTAAGGGGGTGTATTCGATTGAGATTTTAATGGGTTTTAATAGATTTTAAATGATTTAGAATTATAATGGATTTTATATAATTTCACCTTATTTTATATGATTTCACTCAAATCATTTCAAATTTCACACTACAAGAAATATAAATTTAGGCCACAATTGTTGATGGCACCAAAACTGTAACACCCCGGAAATTCGAGGATTCTCATTTTGTAATTTATTGTGTGATTTGACGATTTTACCCCTGTGAATGGTATGGTCAAATTGTTGACTTTTTGATTGATGAACTAAATGGACTTTGACCTATGACCGTGACGTAGTTCGGGACGTCACGAGTTCATAGACAGGTGGCACGTCCGATTCGGACGATCAGGGTGAAAGTTATGGCTATCGGAAGTTCAGGGGCATTACCGTAATTTGGACTCTCGGGGGAAAATGTTGACTTTTCTTTTGACAACTAATTTTCAGTTGACTCAAGGACCGTTGGGTAGGCCTCGACGTCCTGAGTCCGTAGACAGGCGGCACGCCGAAATCGGACTTCGTACGAGGAAGTTATGGTCAGAAACGTGAATTCGGGAAGTTCGTGTCTTGGTTTTCGTGTCGAATATTATATTCAGAAATTCTGATTGAAGAACACCTGGGGAGTGACAAGTGTCACTCACCCATTGGCTAGATTGGATCAGATCCACTATTGAATTAATTAACATTTGAATCAGCTTTAAATTTCAGCCTTTGGATTGAAAACCCCAGATTTGATCTCAGCCCTTGATCTAATCTGGAGATTCAATCTGAGCCATCCATTTCCTTCCCTCCATTTCTTTATAATTCATACCCGCAGAGCACATTCAGCCATTTCGATCCAACATTCCAGCAAACCATCCACTCTCTGTGTCTGTGTATTGGGGACTTGCCGGCGAGGCGGAACGGCGGCAGTGAGCACGGCGGAGGACGGCGGCGTGGGAGGAAGCAGGGGAACCCGAAACGGTTTCGAAACCAGATTTTTGGTAAATCCATTTCCCACGTTTGATTGGTCCATTATGAATCCTAACCAACTCTAGGAACCTCCAGGAACTTACTGGAATCGATCTCGTGGCCGGTGGAGCTCAGGGAGGTAGCAAAACGGCGACGGGAGGCCAGGGCTGTTCTTCGAGGTAGGCCTTTGATTCAATCCGTTTTTATCAAATTTAATTACGTGGAACTAATCTAGGATTTAAGGCGAGTAAATACGAATTGAAAGGAACCAAAATGACCCAGAAATGAAGGAATGGCAACCGGGTCTCGATCGCGGGTCTGATCGACCCGAGTTGCAGGAAAACGGGTCAACCCGTCTGATGACAGTGGTGCTGACGTGGCACCCTGTCAGTCTGTCAGATGACGTGGACCAACCGTGAGCCGACACGTGTCACATGTCAGTGCACAGTCAGCACTGACATGTCAGTGACGTGGACCAGTCAGGGACTGCCACGTGTCACTGACATGTCAGTGACGTGGACCAGTGCCGTGCTGACACGTGGCACATGTCAGATCTGACACGTGGTCTGACAGATCAGTGAGGTGGACCAATCAGATGTTGACACGTGGCACCTGTCAGAGTCTGACATGTCAGACCTGACAGCTGTCAGATGACGTCAGCATGACGTCATGCTGACGTCAGCAGTGACGTCAGCGATGACGTCAGCAGGACTGTTCCACCGTTGACCGCCGCGTTGACCGGCGCGTGGGGGCGCGTGTGAACAGTGTTTCTGGTGGGACCACCACCATTCTTTAGGTTTCGACGATCCGGATCCAATGGCGGTGGTTTCGGGTCGATCGGAGATCATTAAGTTGGTCAAAATAAGGTTTATTGCCTTGGGAAGCGCGTTCGGGCGGCTTTCCCGGGTCGGTTTCGACCTAGGCTTTCATGGTTGAATGTTGGGGGTTTAATTTGACCTTTACGAATACTTGGACTTGACAGGGATTGTACATTTGTACCAGGACGAGGGTATACGTTCGGTTTCTAGCAGGATTGTACTGTGAGTGGGCCATTTTCTTAAACCCTTGTGTGCATAAATGTTTTCTGGTTTTATTATACTTATTCACATGCTAAAACAATGATGGTTTTGATGATATGAAAAATATGGTTATGGCACGTTTCACGGTATTTGGGCTTGAGACCCGTCCGATGAAACTGAATGATTGGTTCGAATTCTACCTATGTATATATATGTTTGCATGTGGATATCAATAAAATGTATTTGTTACTGCACTGTATAGATCCTTCCATATTATATTGTCTCCTCCGGATGAGGTACCCCGGAGAGGTCACGGACGTCTAGTACGTCCAGCGTCTATGACGCTAAGCATCGGGGATGCTGTACCCGAACGGGGTTCGGGGATTGAACTCGGAATTGAGACCCGAGTGGCACGCGTAGCCTTGTGATTGTGACCTTATTGGACGTCAGGGACGTCAGACATCAGGGATGTCGGGATTGGAGTGTATAGTGCAGCAACTAAAATTATGGTTATGGTTTTGTTATATGCCTTATGGTTCATATTATATGGTTTATGATTTTGGAATTATGGTGCACGCATGTTTGGAAAACGGAGGGGTAAATTATATGTTTTACTTATCAAACGATTTCATAAACTTGAGTTTCGGTCCACTCACCCTTACTGTTTTGATAACCCCTCCAGGTCGGGAAACTGAGGTAGAGGAGGAACCAGAGGCTGAGGCATAGATCTACTTCTGCGTACCTGAACCCCTGCTGGGCGGTGTACCCGCAGGATTACTTTAGAGTCGTGCTCGCAAACTTGTAATTTTGGATTATATCCCTTGTCTGACATTCGTTTAATTCGGATTTTATGTATGACTTTAATTTGGTTATTTATGCTTTTAAATTTTTGAGGTTAAAATTGGTATGAATTATTGGGTGTCAGACGGGAGCAGGGCACGTCCCCTTGTGGTCCCTGTGGGATCGGGGCGGGTCCTGTCAGCTTGGTATCAGAGCACTAGGTTGTGGTCAGTACTAGGGTATTGGTCTGCATGCTAGACTAGCGATTAGTACTAGTTACTTTTCGACTTTTAAGAATATTGTTTTCTGATCTATGCCTCTTGACAGTTGGTTATGCCTCCTAGGAGAATTCCGCATACTCGAACGGACGAGGATCTAGAAAGAGAGATGGAATGCGCGAGCATCGAAAGGGCTCAACGTTTGGGAGCCACTCCTTTCTGCGGGGGATCAAACCCCGAGGATGCTCACGACTGGATC
This sequence comes from Prinsepia uniflora, assembly GCA_032719365.1. Lineage (NCBI taxonomy): Eukaryota > Viridiplantae > Streptophyta > Magnoliopsida > Rosales > Rosaceae > Prinsepia > Prinsepia uniflora. The sequence goes on along the minus strand of CM064874.1, from coordinate 38,632,223 downwards.
ACCAAGTGGGAGAGGATCTTCTCGGTGATGCACTGCCCTCCTGGCGAACGAGTGACTCTGGCGGCCTTCTTACTGGAGGGAGGAGCCTACCAGTGGTGGCATGGACTCGAAATGTCCGGGTGGTCTGTCCATACCACTACCTGGGAAGCTTTCCGTTCCAGGTTTCTGGACCAGTACTACCCGCGATCCTTTCGCGCGGCGCGGGAGGCGGAATTCCTGCGGCTGGAGCAGGGTGACATGTCTGTTTCAGACTACGAGCAAACATTCGGGAGACTTTCCCGGTTCGCTGCCTCATTCGTAAGCACGGAGGAGGACAAATGCCAGCGGTTTGAGCTTGGACTCCGAGGGGAGATCCGGGCCAGTGTGACTGCTACCACTCATGCTTCTCTGAGGGATATGGTCGACGCAGCGGTGCGTGTCGAGGCCAGTCTGGCGGCACACCAATCACGACAACCTTCGGGGGAGGGGCGACGTCAGGATCGCCCACACCATGGGCCATCGGGCCGGAAGAACAACAGGGGAGGGAGCTACAGAGGAGCACCCTCATCCTTCAAGGGTCGTGGCTGGTCGGGTCGACGTGGAGGCTCTCAGGGCAGAGGATCTGGACACAATTCTGGGCAGCACTCATCTTGGAGTGGTGCATCTGGTGGGCATTCGGGCAGGCCAAGGCCAGTAACTTGTTTTGCTTGCGGAGAGGAAGGCCACTATGCCTGCGATTGTCCGCAGTTGTCCAAAAACAACGACGCTGGGGGCTCGAGTGTGGTGCAGAGCACGGCGTCCCACACTAACGGAGGTCGCGGTCAGGGAGGTGACCGTGGTGCTGGACGTGGCGCGCGCGGGCGCGGACGGAACGGAGGGCCGAGGGCCCAAGTGTTTGCAATGACCCAGCAGCAGGCGAGGACTGCTCCAGGTGTGGTCACAGGTACACTACATATCTTTAATTTTCTTGTACGTGTATTAATGGATGCGGGGGCTACACATTCTTTTATTTCGAAGAGTTGTGCTGGTTTGCTTGATTGTGTGGTATCAGCCTTAGATTGCGAAATGGGTGTTGGCACCCCGATGGGTACCGTGTACCTTGTGAATCAGGTGATTCGGAGGTGCCCGATAAGAATTGAGGATGTGGATTTACCAGCAGACTTAATTATTCTGGATATCCACGACTTCGATATAATCCTAGGGATGGATTGGCTGTCGGAGCACGGATCGCTCATCGACTGCTGTAGCAAGCAAGTAATTTTGCGGAGCCCGGGTTTGCCGGAAGTTATCTTTCAGGGGGAACGTGATGGTTCGCCTCCTGAAGTGATTTCGTCACTTACTGCTACCAAACTTCTACGGAAGGGATGCCAGGGTTATCTGGCGCATGTCGTGTCGGAACGGGTCGATACTCCGGTTATCGACGAAATACCGGTGGTCTGTGAGTTTCCGGACGTATTCCCGGAAGACTTACCTGGATTGCCACCATCGCGGGAGATTGAGTTTACTATTGAACTACTCCCGGGTACCCGACCTATATCCCAGGCACCATACCGGATGGCGCCGGCCGAGTTACGAGAACTCAAGACTCAATTGCAGGAGTTGGTAGATTTGGCATATGTCCGACCGAGTACTTCACCGTGGGGAGCACCGGTGTTGTTCGTGAAGAAGAAGGAAGGAAGTCTCCGTTTATGTATTGATTATCGACAACTCAACAAGGTGACATTGAGGAACCAGTATCCTCTACCCAGGATCGATGACCTTTTCGACCAGTTGCGGGGAGCTCAGTGCTTCTCGAAAATTGATTTGCGGTCTGGGTATCACCAACTGAGGATTTCGGAGGAGGATATTCCGAAAACTGCTTTTCGAACCCGCTACGGGCACTACGAGTTCCTTGTTATGCCATTTGGTTTGACGAATGCTCCAGCAGCATTCATGGATCTGATGAACCGGGTCTTCCGACCCTACCTGGATAAGTTCGTGATTGTGTTCATCGATGATATTTTGGTATACTCGAGGAGTGCCCGTGCACATGAAGAACATCTACGGTTGGTCTTGGAGAAACTGAGACAAGAACAATTGTATGCCAAGCTGAGCAAGTGTCAGTTTTGGCTGAGCAGTATTGGTTTTCTGGGACACGTGATATCGACGGATGGGATTTGCGTGGATCCCCAGAAAACAGAAGCGGTGACCAACTGGGCTAAACCGACAACAGTGACCGAGGTGCGGAGTTTCGTCGGATTAGCAGGCTACTACCGGAGATTCGTGGAGGGTTTCTCCAAAATTGCTGCACCATTGACTCGTCTGACTCGGAAAGGAGTAAAGTTTATCTGGGACGAGCAGTGCGATCGGAGCTTTCAAGAGTTGAAGGATCGATTGACCACTGCACCTGTCCTTGCATTGCCGGACGACAGTGGAGAGTTTGTAGTTTTCAGTGATGCTTCACTGCAAGGGTTGGGCTGCGTGTTGATGCAAACTGGCAAGGTTATCGCCTATGCATCCCGGCAGCTGAAGACTCATGAGTTGAACTACCCTACCCATGATTTGGAGTTGGCGGCGGTGGTTCATGCTCTCAAGATCTGGAGACATTATCTGTTCGGTGCAACGTGTCGAATATACACCGACCACCAGAGTCTTAAATATTTATTCACTCAGAAGGAGCTCAACATGAGACAACGGAGATGGTTGGAGCTACTGAAGGACTATGACTGTACGATCGAGTACCATCCGGGTAAGGCCAATGTGGTGGCGGATGCACTCAGCAGGAAATCAGCGGGAACTATTGCACACCTAGGGATGGTGTATCTTCCCTTGTTAGTGGAACTCCGGAAGACGAGAGTTATTTTGGGTACGGATGCGCATGGAGCTTTGTTGGCCAGCTTCCATGTGCGACCAGTACTGATTGATCGGATCATTGAAGCACAACTGCAGGATCCGATACTCTGTATTTACAGAATTGAGGTCGATGCGGATGGGAGACAGGATTTTACCATCCGGGACGATGGAGCACTGGTGAAATTGGGCCGTTTGTGCGTACCTGCAGTGGCAGAGTTACGGGCCGAGATACTTGAGGAGGCCCACAGTTCGGCCTATGCTATGCATCCGGGAGGTACAAAGATGTACCGTACCCTCCGGAACCATTATTGGTGGCCAGGAATGAAGAAGGATATTGCTGAGTTCGTGAGCAAATGCTTAACCTGTCAGCAGGTTAAGGCGGAATGGCAGAGACCGTATGGGGCTATGCAGCCACTTCCGATTCCTGAGTGGAAGTGGGATCACATCACCATGGACTTCGTCTTTAAATTACCGAGGACTCAGAGTGGAGTGGACGGAGTATGGGTGATCGTGGATCGGTTAACCAAATCAGCCCATTTTCTGCCAGTTCAGGAAACCTATAAACCTAACCGACTGGCTCAGCTGTTTGTGAAGGAAATCATACGACTTCATGGTACGCCGGAATCGATCGTGTCTGATCGTGATCCGCGTTTCACTTCCAGGTCTGGCGGAGTTTGCAAGCTACTTTGGGAACAACCTTACGTTTGAGTACTGCTTTCCATCCACAGACCGATGGACAGTCTGAAAGAACCATTCAAACCTTGGAGGACATGATGAGGTCATGTGTACTACAGTTTCAAGACTCTTGGGATACTCATTTGCCATTGATGGAATTCGCTTACAACAACAGCTATCAGGCAAGCATCGGGATGGCACCTTATGAGGCACTGTATGGCCGACAGTGCAGGACACCTATCTGCTGGACGGAGGTAGGAGAGCGAGCGGCTGTAGGGCCGGAGATAATGGACTTAACCATGGAAACTGTTCGCGTGATCAAGGAAAGATTGAAGGTGGCACAGGATCGCCAGAAGAGTTATGTCGACCGACGGATTCGAGACTTGGAGTTTGAAGTGGGAGATTTTGTCTTCCTGAAGTTGTCTCCGTGGAAAGGGATTATCCGTTTTGGCCGACGGGGGAAACTGAGTCCGCGTTTTATCGGACCTTATGAAATCGTGGAGAGAATTGGCAGAGTTGCATACAGATTGGCACTACCCCCAGAACTATCAAGAGTTCACGATGTTTTCCACGTATCGATGTTGCGGATGTACGTACGTGATGCTTCTCATGTACTTAGGGAACAACCTGTCGAACTACGGGAGGATTTGAACTTTGAAGAACAACCAGTACAGATCTTGGATCGGAAGGACAAGGTACTACGTCGAAAGACGATCCCTCTCGTGAAAATTCTCTGGAGAAACCAGGATGTGGAAGAAGCCACATGGGAGCCTGAGGCTCAGATGCGAGAACAATTTCCTCATTTGTTTCTTTGAAATTTCGGGACGAAATTTCTTAAGGGGGGAAGGTTGTAACACCCCGGAAATTCGAGGATTCTCATTTTGTAATTTATTGTGTGATTTGACGATTTTACCCCTGTGAATGGTATGGTCAAATTGTTGACTTTTTGATTGATGAACTAAATGGACTTTGACCTATGACCGTGACGTAGTTCGGGACGTCACGAGTTCATAGACAGGTGGCACGTCCGATTCGGACGATCAGGGTGAAAGTTATGGCTATCGGAAGTTCAGGGGCATTACCGTAATTTGGACTCTCGGGGGAAAATGTTGACTTTTCTTTTGACAACTAATTTTCAGTTGACTCAAGGACCGTTGGGTAGGCCTCGACGTCCTGAGTCCGTAGACAGGCGGCACGCCGAAATCGGACTTCGTACGAGGAAGTTATGGTCAGAAACGTGAATTCGGGAAGTTCGTGTCTTGGTTTTCGTGTCGAATATTATATTCAGAAATTCTGATTGAAGGACACCTGGGGAGTGACAAGTGTCACTCACCCATTGGCTAGATTGGATCAGATCCACTATTGAATTAATTAACATTTGAATCAGCTTTAAATTTCAGCCTTTGGATTGAAAACCCCAGATTTGATCTCAGCCCTTGATCTAATCTGGAGATTCAATCTGAGCCATCCATTTCCTTCCCTCCATTTCTTTATAATTCATACCCGCAGAGCACATTCAGCCATTTCGATCCAACATTCCAGCAAACCATCCACTCTCTGTGTCTGTGTATTGGGGACTTGCCGGCGAGGCGGAACGGCGGCAGTGAGCACGGCGGAGGACGGCGGCGTGGGAGGAAGCAGGGGAACCCGAAACGGTTTCGAAACCAGATTTTTGGTAAATCCATTTCCCACGTTTGATTGGTCCATTATGAATCCTAACCAACTCTAGGAACCTCCAGGAACTTACTGGAATCGATCTCGTGGCCGGTGGAGCTCAGGGAGGTAGCAAAACGGCGACGGGAGGCCAGGGCTGTTCTTCGAGGTAGGCCTTTGATTCAATCCGTTTTTCTCAAATTTAATTACGTGGAACTAATCTAGGATTTAAGGCGAGTAAATACGAATTGAAAGGAACCAAAATGACCCAGAAATGAAGGAATGGCAACCGGGTCTCGATCGCGGGTCTGATCGACCCGAGTTGCAGGAAAACGGGTCAACCCGTCTGATGACAGTGGTGCTGACGTGGCACCCTGTCAGTCTGTCAGATGACGTGGACCAACCGTGAGCCGACACGTGTCACATGTCAGTGCACAGTCAGCACTGACATGTCAGTGACGTGGACCAGTCAGGGACTGCCACGTGTCACTGACATGTCAGTGACGTGGACCAGTGCCGTGCTGACACGTGGCACATGTCAGATCTGACACGTGGTCTGACAGATCAGTGAGGTGGACCAATCAGATGTTGACACGTGGCACCTGTCAGAGTCTGACATGTCAAACCTGACAGCTGTCAGATGACGTCAGCATGACGTCATGCTGACGTCAGCAGTGACGTCAGCGATGACGTCAGCAGGACTGTTCCACCGTTGACCGCCGCGTTGACCGGCACGTGGGGGCGCGTGTGAACAGTGTTTCTGGTGGGACCACCACCATTCTTTAGGTTTCGACGATCCGGATCCAATGGCGGTGGTTTCGGGTCGATCGGAGATCATTAAGTTGGTCAAAATAAGGTTTATTGCCTTGGGAAGCGCGTTCGGGCGGCTTTCCCGGGTCGGTTTCGACCTAGGATTTCATGGTTGAATGTTGGGGGTTTAATTTGACCTTTACGAATACTTGGACTTGACAGGGATTGTACATTTGTACCAGGACGAGGGTATACGTTCGGTTTCTAGCAGGATTGTACTGTGAGTGGGCCATTTTCTTAAACCCTTGTGTGCATAAATGTTTTCTGGTTTTATTATACTTATTCACATGCTAAAACAATGATGGTTTTGATGATATGAAAAATATGGTTATGGCACGTTTCACGGTATTTGGGCTTGAGACCCGTCCGATGAAACTGAATGATTGGTTCGGATTCTACCTATGTATATATATGTTTGCATGTGGATATCAATAAAATGTATTTGTTACTGCACTGTATAGATCCTTCCATATTATATTGTCTCCTCCGGATGAGGTACCCCGGAGAGGTCACGGACGTCTAGTACGTCCAGCGTCTATGACGCTAAGCATCGGGGATGCTGTACCCGAACGGGGTTCGGGGATTGAACTCAGAATTGAGACCCGAGTGGCACGCGTAGCCTTGTGATTGTGACCTTATTGGACGTCAGGGACGTCAGACATCAGGGATGTCGGGATTGGAGTGTATAGTGCAGCAACTAAAATTATGGTTATGGTTTTGTTATATGCCTTATGGTTCATATTATATGGTTTATGATTTTGGAATTATGGTGCACGCATGTTTGGAAAACGGAGGGGTAAATTATATGTTTTACTTATCAAACGATTTCATAAACTTGAGTTTCGGTCCACTCACCCTTACTGTTTTGATAACCCCTCCAGGTCGGGAAACTGAGGTAGAGGAGGAACCAGAGGCTGAGGCATAGATCTACTTCTGCGTACCTGAACCCCTGCTGGGCGGTGTACCCGCAGGATTACTTTAGAGTCGTGCTCGCAAACTTGTAATTTTGGATTATATCCCTTGTCTGACATTCGTTTAATTCGGATTTTATGTATGACTTTAATTTGGTTATTTATGCTTTTAAATTTTTGAGGTTAAAATTGGTATGAATTATTGGGTGTCAGACGGGAGCAGGGCACGTCCCCTTGTGGTCCCTGTGGGATCGGGGCGGGTCCTGTCAAAAACCGTGTTAGTGTCCACTATTGTTATATTGGACACAAACAATATTGTAGTGACCTATTTTATGATATTAAGCACTAATGTTTTCGGTATGTTGCGTTTATGAAAAAAAACACAATTATTTGTGCCCAAAAACTGATACAATAGGCACCAAACCTTTTATCACGACTCTCATTATGAGATGACAGAATTGATCGTGCGTATAGAGTGCACCAAAGGACACAAATGTATATTTGTGTCTTTATTGTTTTAATTTCCCGCATTTTGCTTTTAATTCCCGCACTATTTTAGCATACAAAATCAAATTTTACCCCCAAAAATTTCCCAATTTTTAATAGCCCATCTGAGCCGTCTAAATAGTTATTCACGTTCTCACAATCACTTCCTCTCCTTTGGTCGACTTCTCTCTGTTTTTTCTTTGGGTGTCTTCTTTTCTACGCCTCTTCTCTTTAGTTTCATCTTTCTCACTCTCAAACCCTAACCCGAAAATCTTCTTTTAACCTTCATCTACGGCTTCAGCCTTCAGCTATTAAAAGGTATCTACTTTATTTCTTCTTTTTTCTCCTCTTTATTTTGTTTGGTTTTAATTTATTCCTCAAATATTCATTCATCCATATGCCCATTGTTAAAAGCTTCCGCCTTTTTTCGACTTTGCTCTGTTGTTATTTGTTACTTTTTTCTTTTGTTCTTTTTAAAACTCCGTTTTTCTCTGCTCTTATGTCGAATGCTTGATGACTGAGACTAGATGGTTGAGACTCCATCGAGATTGACCGCGCCTTCACTCTTTGACGCCTCCATCGTGAAGGTCATGACTCACTGCGACAGGTTGGACGAGGTCTTCCTTTTATTCTATCTCTGATTTGTGGTGAGAGCTGCGTTTTGGTTTCAATGATTTGCTCATCGTTAATTAATTTATGATTCAGTTAGAGTGGTTAGTGTAGCTCAAATGGGTTCTCTTTAATTTAATGTTGGTTGCTGGGTTGGCCATAGTTTTTTGTTCATCTTCAAGAGTATTCGCGAATCTTCTGTTCTTTTTCTTTTTCCTGTGCTTCATTTATGTTCTGAAAAGAAAGCAGAACAAAACTGAAGAAATTTCGTTGTGTGCCATGCATGTTGTTGGTATTTTACATATTTGATTTTGATTTTGCATGCTTTGATTTTGCATCTATTGTTTAGGTTTTTTCTGCAACTAAATTTGCTATTAGAGAAAGAAGCTTGATCCCAGCCACCACTGATCATCAATTTTAGCCACCGTTGATCATCCCCTTCAACACATGTGTGAGTTGTATTATGGAGATGGATTTGTGGGTTGATACGTCTCTCTTTCGATGTTTCTATGTCTTTTTTTTTTTTATTATCATGTTCTGGACTTTTTGAGATATCGTTCTCATGCTTCAAATTAGTTTTTTTTTTTCTTACAATTAAGTTATGGAGATGTAAGTTATTCTATAATTTTGTGATAAAAATGTCAATAGAATCATGGTAGTCAAATAAAAATTCCATACTTATATTTATTTTTCTTTCAGTTGTTGCTTTGTACTTCTGTTTGAATCTGGCTTTGATTAGCGATGAAGATGCTATGAAAATTTTATTGATTTCATTCCAGATAAAAAAGATGGTAAGTTTTGATTATAAATATAAGTTTGCGGTGAATAAGTTCCCAAATTTGGATGTTTAGGATTTCAAATTGGCTTCTTGATGAGTTATGGAGATGTAAGGAACATTGAGCCACCTCAGTTTGATAGGAAGTTGGGAAAAAAACTGTAAAACTAGAATTCTGAATATTCTGGGCAAAAATCTTCTCATCAGCCTAACTTTGTGTCTTGATTTCTCTTTAACCACAAGTCTGATTTGAGAAAATTTTGTTGGGTTAGAAACTGTAAGTGACAAGGATTAAAGCCTATCTAATTTTGTTGTATTTGGTGATGATTTGATAGGTCATTATGGCTTCAAAACTGGAAGAAAAATTACTAAAAAATAGGAGAAACTTCATCTTTTGGGTGTAACGCCCCGGACGTTCTGAAAATGTAATATTGTAAAATATTGAATAAAATGACGTTTTTACCCCTGTGTTTTGTGTGGTCAATTTGTTGACTTTTTGACTGGGGGGTCGAACGGACGTGGAGTGATGACCGTGACGTAGTTCGGGACGTCACGAGTTCATAGACAGGTGGCACGTTCGATTCGGACGATCAGGGTGAAAGTTATGATGTTCGGAAGTTCAGGGGCACTACCGTAATTGGGCGTTGTTAGGGGGAAAAGTTGACTTTTTTTTTTTACAATTGATATGCATTTGACTCGAAGACCGTTATGTTCGTCTCGACGCCCTGAGTACAACGACAGGCGGCACGCTTGAAACGGACATCGGATGACCGAGTTATGGGTCACGGAAGCTGGGGGGCAATTTGGTAATTATTGCACAGAAGGGCATTTTGGTCATTTTCACGGCGGTTACTGTAGTACCACCGTGAAAAACAGAGTGCGGCCGTGGAGCTTTGTGCGTGCAATTGTTTATGGCTAAGTGGACTGGTGAGTGGGGTTAGTTTATGAATTTTGAGATTGTGGGAAGCATCCCTGCGTGTCTGGGCAGAGACTGAGTGCACGGGTTGGGTTAAATAATGGCTATGGCTTCTGTGTGCGTGGGAGACATTTTCAGAAATTTCAGTTGGTCTCCCACGGGTTGCTGGCCGTTTGAATCGATCGATAGAGTAAAGGAGTGAGGAGAGGACTCAGTTGGGTCATTTGGTTCAGTTTAGGAGCTGAGTTGAGAGGAAACCGTGAGTGAAACCGTGAAGAACCATTTTCGGGTTTTTGGGGGGAAATCTCTGAATTCGACTTCTACGGGTTGAGAGACAAACCTAAACACATTGAAGGACTTCTGGGAGTGAAAGGATCATGTTGGTGCAAGTTTTGGGTGAGGACGACCACTGTTGGCCCTAGAACCCAAGTCACTGCACAGGGAGGAACCAGTTGGAGGGAAAAATCCCATTCAATTTCTGGAGCCTGTTGATCGAAACCAAAGGCCGTGTTAGACTTCTGGGGTCACTTCGTGCACCACCGTGCAAGAATTGAAGGAGGAGGAGGACAGTTTGGCCGGGAACCTGAGTCTCAGTTTCAGGGGAAAACCAGTGCTGAGGACGACGACTTCCAGGTAACGGCGAGCTAAATTGATTGTACCAGTGTGTTCGTATAAGTTTCCTTCAGAGGTCGACTTGTTCGACTGTGTGTGCTTGAGTTGGGTCGATTTAGTATAAGTCGAGGTTAACCAATGATGCAGACCTAAAATAAATGGGTTAGAGAAGATAATAGGATTGAAAACGGGAAGAAGTGATTGAGAATTGAGGGCTAACTGATCGGGTTGAGTCGCGGGTATCAGGCCCGTTTAGCAGGCTGTTCGGGTAAGGGAGAAGACACTGTAGCTTGGCGCGTGGCCTTCACGCGCAGCCACTTTGGGCGGCGCATGACGGCGCGTGTGACGTCAACTCCGATCACGGTCAACATGAGAAATAATCCTTTCAGTCTAATTAACAATTTCCCTTTTGGATTCGAGTTGTTCGGGAGTCGTTCGGGATAAGCTCGGGAGCCCGGAAGTTTAGGTCCTTAAGGTTTATTTTGCCGAAAAATCCGGGAAATTAGGGAAAAATCTTACAAGCTATTTGAGGATGTTTGTAACCCTTCTTGTACATTTTTACAGGCCCGGACACTTCCGAAGCTACGGAGGAGCGCGCGGGACGCGATTGACGCGTCCTAAAACCGTGAGTGGACTTTTTGATTTCCTAAATTGGGCATGCATGACTATTTTGCTTATTTATCTCATGGTTTTACATATGATTTTATGATGGTGATATGTTATATCGGTTTTACGTGTTTTCACGTTTTTCGAGATATTTACCGTATTTCACGCATTTCGAGGTTACGATTTTCGCTTATGCATGCGTGATGATTTTGATAAAGTACCTGGATATGAATATGCATGTTTCGGATTTATGATGTTTGACCACATTGTGAAGTAATTTCTGGAAATTGCATGTGTTGGAATTTGCATGTGAATTCGGACATGAGTCCTGTTACGATGAGAAATGTTTTTGGAATAATGTTGGAAAAAGATTTGTGATGAATCCTGGTTTATTGTGTTTAAAAACGGTTTTGGGTTTAAAGACCCGGTTAATGGTTGGACCTGGTTTTGGGTTTAAAGGCCCGGTTATTTAATGACGGGGGCGGGCCCGAAAATTGGGTTTAAAGACCCGAATTGAGTTTAAAGACTCGTGAGTTTAAAGACTTGATTATTATGATACCCCCCGAGGCCTATTAATCATGTTTTGAGTTTAAAGACTCGTTGATATCCCGGGAAGGCCTAATGTTGAGTTTAAAGACTCGGATGGATCCAACGGCATAATTGTGGTTAATGATTCACGTTTTACTTGATTTGTGCAATTAACGTTCAAAATGACGGTTTCTGAAACCTGGAATTATTAAATGGTTTTTACATGAATTATGGTGATCCTTGTAACGTTTTCCATGTGTTTCAGAAAAAGAGTTTTCAAAAGTATAATATGCAAAATTTGAATCTTTGGTTATGCATGCGTATTACAAAACTGGAGGGCGAACCCGATTTCGGAAAAACTGTTTTCCCTATAAAGCTTATGTTTCGGTCCACTCACACTTTGTTGTTTTAAATTCCCTCCAGGTCGTGGTACAAGTGCGGGGGCAAGCGCCGAGGCAGGGGCGGAGGCATAAAGTTTTCCGTTGCGGAGTAGTTAGTTCACAGAGTAGGATTTGTTTCTTTAACTTGTTTTGTAATTTTATGCTCTGTGAAACTGTGGACTAGACGTCTAGTCGGTTGTAATCGTTTAATCTCCCTGGTCTGACAATGGGTGTGTTGTAATATTAATTAGTTTTTCTGTCTTTTGGATTTGATTGTCAGACGGGAGCAGGATGCTTCCCGATTATCGAGGCGATAATCGGGGTGGGTCCTGTCATTGGGGGTGTGGTCATGTGATTTCGATGCGTTTTGGATGAATTTAGATTGTTATGATTTGAAACGTCCTCATCGTCACCTTTTCAATCCTTCGTTTTTTTTTCCAGCTTTCCAATTTTCTTTAAAATCTACTTTTTTTTTGTTGATATTGATTGACTTAGTTCTTTGTGCCGAGGATTGCTGGGCACAACTAAATTAGTCTTGGACATTGATGTCTCATCTGAGGCATTTTTCTGGGATTTTTAAAAGCAATTTGGTTGATTTGTTAATTTATAAGACATTTGATACTCATTGGTACTATATATGAAAAGTGGCATTGATACCATGGTTAAAAGTGTGTGGACTTATTAAGTGTCGGCAAAGGGCTTAGTATCAAGAGATGTATAATGCTTTGAATTGCTTCAGTTTCTTCACATTTTCGGCAGTTTCTTATTTCTCTTTATCAAATACTATTCTAGGATGTTTAGTTCCAATTTTATAGTTTCTATTGTTTGAAACTTGGTGTTATATAATTGTTTTAATTCCATTTTAAATTAGTTTTGTTTTCTTCTTTTTTGTAAAGGATTGATGGAAGAGGATATGTTCTTGAGAAATTGTGCAGGTAATCAACGAAGCCAAAATTGTACATTCATCATTTTTTTTTCTTTGTGTCTTAGATTCCATTTTTAAAAGTAGTTTGGTTGATGTGTTAATTTCCAAGTCATTGGAATTGCTTAGTGTAGGCAAAGTGCATAGCGTCAAGAGATATATAGTGCTTTAAATTGCTTTAATTTCTTCACATTTTGGCAAGAAGCGTAACCTCCTAAAGATAAATGGGTTTTCATTTGATTACTAAAGATGCATGCGGATTTTACATTAAAGAATTTATGGGCATTCATGCTAATGTTAATAATGTTAATTATAACATTCTTTGTTCATTGATGCTAGTTTTTCACTAAAGTCGTCTCTATTTTAATGATAGTTCAGTTTTCTTAATGTCATGTATATAGATAGGTACTAGCCAAGCAAGCTGGTCTAAAGCTCCAGGAAAATGTAAGTAAAATCTTACATTAATTATATAAGCTTATTTTCTCTGGTTGAGCCATTGACTTTGATCATCTTTGAAGTTTCTTTCCGGTTTCTTTGTGTTCTTTAATTGCTTGATGTCGTTTGATTATCTTTGTTATTGATTGATGAATTTTCGTACACACCCTATCACTTAGAACTAGCACATGGCTGCTAGGCTCTTTATATGATGGTGTTAACTGTTTCATAAATGTTAATTATGCTAGGCTCGTTATATGATGGTGTTTACTGTTTCATAAATGTTTATCACATAGATGGAGAACTATTTGACAAGGGATAATGACGCATTTATGGAACATCTAAGTGCTGCCATGGAATTACAGCCACGACTTTTTGGAATTGATCAATCCCAACAAGTTCAGGCATCACAAACCAATGCAACACATGAGGGAGCAACAAAATCAAATGATGTTTAGTTGAATTTGAAGTCTAGGTACAGGTTTCATTTTGATGTGATACTCCTCTAGTTGATGCCCTTGTGGCTTTTTATATCTAGGGAAGTTCACTTTGAATTGGATATGTTAATGTAGATGTGTACTTGAATTTGAAGTCTATGTACAGGTTTCATTTTGAGTTGGTTTTTGCATCTAACGCGGTTGATGTCATAATCTGAACTAACTCGTTTTGTATGTCTAGTGGATGATGTATATTCTAGGGAGGTTTCATACCGATGGATGATGTTTCTCTTATTTTGGTATTTAATGGATTTTTTTTTTATTTTCACCTAGTTTCTTATTTTGTACCGATGAATGATGTTTCCCATAAAATGTGATCAATTTATTTTTATTGGAGATGGTCCTTTAAGTTTTAAATAACAATTTTATGTAGAAATTTGTATACAATCAATTTTGTATAAGATTGTACAGAATTGTTTGTATACAGATTTGTATACATTATCAAAAGACACAAATCTATAAATGTTTCAAAAAGAACATTTGTACTCAAAAATAAATTATATTATATTGGATCTATGGAGACCAAATAAGTTTTTATTTGTGCCTATATTTAATGGCACAATAAGTGCTTTTGTGCCCTTTAGCAATATCGACGGCCACCTAGTGCACCGACCATCCATTAGTGGCTGCACTGTGGCCATTGGTCATTGGGCACAATAATTTGTGCATTTAGCATCAAAAGACACTGTTAATTAATAGTGGTCTTGGTTTATATTTCTTGTAGTGTCAATAGATTTTGTAATAAATTTATATAGATTTTGAAGTGTTTATATGGATTTTATAAATATAAACCATGTCCAATAGGACCAAATGTGCACATTCCCCATTTCTCCTCTCCCCATCACCATTCAGTGATGACAGCCACATACTACAAAGTATCAGACATGACTTCTTTCAATAGACAAAATTTTGTACCAAAACAAACCGTAGTCACACTCTTCCAAACAAAATTAGCTTAATAAAACTTTTATCATTGTAATTATCATAAAAAAAGAACAAGAACAAAAACCAAAATACATTAAAGTAACCAGTCAAAGTTATAAAAAATTAGGAAAATAACTGAAAATAGAATGTTCAATCCAATAAACCAAGGGAAATGGAGGAAATAACAGAAAGAGAGGTAAGAATGAAGTTGATGACGAGAAGTGTGAGCTTGTTATAAGTCAAACTTGGATTGTCAATTGGCTCTTTATGGTTTTGTATTTCCAGACGGGAATTTGGTCTTGTTCCATGTAACATCTGTTATTAATATATCTTGTTATGTTGTCTTCTCTTTTGAATAACTGTTTCCATGAAGAAAAATAATTGACAATGGTGGTGGTGCTGCTTCTATTATTGAGAGTGGTGGTGGTGCCGCTTTAGTTGGGATGAGGAAGGGGGACAATGTAAAAATGTTTTGAGAAGGAAGATTTTTTTTCTTTCAAATCCAATGAAATATTAGGTGAGGTGTGATGATTTTGATGGTGGAGTAATATTTGTATTTTTCCTTAGCAAATCTATCAAAATCCACCAATTTAAAAAATCATAAGAAATCATTCAGCTTTTGAATACACCTATATTTATAAATTGTATTTTACAATCTTAATCGAATACACTTAGATTTTAAAGAATTTTAAAACAATCTATTAAAAGATAGATTGAATACACCTTGATTTGTATAAAACCTATTAAAATCCTAATTGAATACGTCTAAATTTGAAAACCCTCTAAAATCATTTAAAACCCAAAATTGAATACACCCCCCTAAATTTCAAGTTTCACCCACTAATTAGTGGGGCGACATAGTAATAGAGTAATGGATTTTTACTCAAAATGCATCATGAATTTTAATTTTAGTTCAAAATGGACCATAAACTCGATTTTTCCCAAGATGCCCCATGAAATCCTTTTTTCGTTTCAAATTGCCCATTTTCTATCTTGTATACTAACTTACCGTTAAATTCAAGGGCAAAATGGTCATGTTGAAATTATGATGAACATGAAATCCAAAATCTTCTTCCATCCGACTTTGAAGGCTGAGGCTGAATCTAATAAGTTGCTCACATCCAAGCATTCCATCTATTTTGTTTGTTGAGATTCTCTTCAATTGGTGTTGCTGGATTGTAAACTAATCCTATGGTGCTCTTTGACCCATTAGTGAGAAAGATCAGTTTCATTCTATCAAAAATATAGCATATAATTTTTTTTTCTATCATTCTCAGAAATACAAGGAAGCAAGATTCATTGCTTACGAAATCAATCAATGAATTGAGTGAAGATCTCAATCACCCAAATGGTGCATTATTAAAATGAACAATAAATTAGTATCAGCTTCTAGGCCATAACCCATGGCCATCTCGCAAATCGAAATGAAGCCGAAAATCAGAGCGCCCTAGCTCGAGTAGGTTGGGTGGGGGTTTGAAGCCTCACCGTATATTTATCATCCTGAACTTTGAGCACAACCCCAACCACCAACCTTGAGCAAAATGATGTTTAGGATCGGTTTGGCTACGATCGGCCTAGCGAGGACGTCGGTTGGCTCATCAAGAAGGCCAACGTTTCCATAAATGGGTTCAACAAGCTTTCCTCATAGAACCCAATAATCTTCGACATCCACTGATCTCTTGAGAACTTTGAGTTTCATGTTCATCATAACTCCAACGTGACCATTTTGCCTTTGGATTTAACAGTAAATTAGGACACTTAACAAAAAAGAAGTAACTTGAAACAAAAAAGGTGTTTTAGACGGTACTTTAGGATAAAATTAAATTTGAAGTCTATTTTGAAATTAACGTTAAAATTTAAAGTGTTTTAGATGGTACTTTAGGATAAAATTAAATTTGAAGTCTATTTTGAAATTAACGTTAAAATTTAAAAGGTATCTCAAAATGCCTAGATTAATAGGGGGCTGAATAATGAGAAGACAGCTCAATAATAAACATTTGACCCAATCATAGGTCGGAAAACATACAAAGATAGTGTTGTAACTCGTAAGTAATTGGTAAATTTCGGATAAACAGAGCGAGGTTGTAAATAATTGGTAATTTTCGGACAAGCATGACGTCAATCTTGTCATTTACAGCACCAAGTCGCGAGCTCGGGTTGGGTCATGGGTTGGGTGGGAATATAAAAGCTGCAAAGTCGATTTTGGGTTTTAGGGTTTTTCCAATTCGTTCTCTTTCAATTCGCTTCCAGCCCTTCCTTCTTATTACAATACACAGCCATGACTGCGCAGACACAGGAAGAGCTTCTCGCTGCCCATCTCGAACAGGCAGCCATCGATGTAAGTTTTAAGTTTGTAACTCTCTCTCTCTCTCTGTGCCAAGAGAAATGATTGATGGCTATTTGGCGGGGAGCCTCTGTTCAAGTTGATTAACTATATATCTATCTAGGGTATATGTATATATTCAATCCTGTTTTGATCGGTTAACATACTAATTCAAAATTCATGCAAAGATGTCTTGATTTGGGATTTGATTTAATGAAAGTACACATCTTCAGAAATGCCAAAGAAGAATGGTTATGGCTCACTAACTGTGAAGTTATTTAAAAGAATGAAAGTAAATGGAATACCATTTTACATTAGATCGATAGTATTCCACCTAAACAACTGTATTTCTGTACCCAGGAGCTCAGATGTATTTATTGCCTTACATTTAGAATCATTATTGTATATAAATGTTTGCTTAGGATGTTGTAGCTAATTTAGAATTAGCTTGCGATGCCCACATCACGAAAGTTTGAATCGCTCTATATTCTATTTATCTTGTTTTATTAACTTTATCATAAAATAGCTATGCTTAGGATGTCTTTAATTTAATGTTCTTTTGTTGGCAGCCCGATCAGCCTACTGTTGAAGAGGATGAAGATGATGATGATGAAGATGACGATGATGACAAGGATGATGATGAAGCCGAGGGTAAGTTTATTGCACTAGATGCGGACGTATAATATTTTCTATAATTCAGAATGGAATTGATTTTAGTTGTAAGATTCAAAATCATTATTTTTAAATGAACTTTCTTGCTAAGAGTAAGCGTCTCAAAATTATGTTGATTTTTTTTATTTCATTAGTTTGATTTTTTTTTTTTTGGTATCTATTAGATATCCGTCATTTTAAGTGCAACATATTAGCAATCTAGTTGGGATTGTTTGTGTGACATTAATTCAATAGCATGAGCTACTCAAGCTTATAATAGTTTGAGCAAATGGCATTCTAGGTGTAGTTGATGATATAACATTACGATGGTTGTTTACTTCTCTGTTCGAGTCATTAGGAATCTACCCACTATATGTATGTGAACTTTCTAATTTTCTTCTCACTCTTCCCTTCTTTGTGGTCAGGACAACTAGATGGGGAGGCAAGTGGCCGCTCAAAGCAAAGCAGAAGTGAAAAGAAAAGCCGCAAAGCAATGCTGAAACTTGGAATGAAACCCATTCAAGGTGTTAGCCGGGTTACAGTCAAGAAGAGCAAGAATGTTCGTATATTTCTATTGTGATCTTTATTATTTGAATGCCTTGTAAATTTATCTGTTCGCATTAGTATTTGTATGTTTTGGTAACATTATTCTTTTTTTTGGCTTTGAAAACCAGATCTTATTTGTGATATCGAAACCGGATGTTTTCAAGAGTCCAGCTTCAGACACATATGTTATCTTTGGTGAGGCAAAGATTGAGGACTTGAGCTCCCAACTGCAGACTCAAGCTGCAGAGCAGTTTAAGGCTCCTGATCTCAGTAATGTGATCTCCAAACCTGAGACCTCGGCAATTGCTCAGGATGATGAAGATGTAGATGAGACCGGGGTGGAGCCCAAGGACATCGAGTTGGTGATGACACAGGCAGGAGTATCGAGGTCAAAGGCTGTAAAAGCACTGAAGGCTGCAGACGGAGACATAGTTTCTGCAATCATGGAGCTTACCAACTGAGTTTTTAGATATGCTTTCGCATCTGATGGTTTTATGTTTTTGGTATTTGTTTGTATGCTCTATGGGGTTGCCAGATCTTTTGTGCTTGAAGTCGGTCTGGATTATTCGAATTTACTTGTATCCTTCTCTCTAACTTCTTGTATCAGTAGCAAACTGAGACTTGCATTGCATGAAACTGAGCCACGCATGTTGGCTTTAAGTTATGTACTTTTTTGCTGATGTGCGATTATTCTCACAACCATAATGTGATGATGCTAATATTCTATGACGCCAAGTCAAAGTCCCAAACATGTGCCCCTAAGTTTGGGCCTCTTGGGGTTTGGTGAAATCATTGCTCAGAGCTTGAATTTGTAACTCATGTTGCTTCCACAATCTTGATTGGTGTTTGAAAATTGCATTGCTATTTGGATCTTAGATTTTTGAAAGTAGAATTTGAAGTTGTGAAATTGAAATTTGATAGAAACTGGGGTCTTACGAACATAGGAGTTGGTACTTCCATAAAGTTTCATCTAAACGTACAATAGTATTTTGGTTTAGAACAATACTATAGAGAATATATTTTTTGATTATATTTGTAAAGAATTACTAATGCAAGTGGGAACTATCAATATAAATAAGGCTTTCTTGTGTTAGTATTTATTTACAAATGTGATCTGTTTAGTATTTTCATTTGTTTTATTTGTTAATTTGTAATAAACATGAGGATCAAGGTTTGAGTCTATCTACAATTTGGGTTGGCAGTGGACATGGATTCTCGAAAGGCATCCATCACCTTCCTAATTTCTTGGTGGCACTGCATTTTAGCTTTGAGATTGTTACCTACATTATTATTACAGGCAATTATATATAGCTCTTTTTTTAAATAGTTAGTCCACTACAGTAAATAAGAATTGTAAATAAGAAATAATTGGATTTTTTTGTATCGCTGGTCAAAATGCGTCATTAATTTTAGTCCCTTAATTTTTAAAGAATTACAAGCGTGTCATTACATATCATATAGTTTGATTATATTTTACATAATTTACCTATAAGAATTTTAATTGTACATAAAAATGTAATTTACCTATGTGAATTTTAATTGTATAATAAAAATATATTATACGCAATATACCTCTCCCAAATAGAATAAAAAAAATAAGAAATACACATAATTATTAATTTACGTACAAAAAATAAAACAAGTAGGTAATTAATAATTTACCTACAAAGGAATAAAACCAAAAAAAATATTATAAACTAAATATATTACCTATGAAACTGTAATTATTCAAAAATATCAGATAATATCTGAGCAGTTTGGTGGATTAAAATGATTTTCATTCCTAAAAAAATTGAAAATATGAAATTTAGTTAGAATTATCTTATCAAGTAATTTTAAAAAATAATTATAAAATATTAATATCTAAATTTTGAAAATTACTTCTTCATATCTAAAAGGGGTATAAACGGTATTAGAAATTAAAAAACAAACAATACAATGAAGAAAAGCACAGTAAAAATCTTAATAATACAGTAAATGAATTATTTTATATGTTAAGTGGACTATTTTACAACTTATAATTAAAAATTGGACTAATTTATAATTATTTATAATAATAATAATTATTATTATTATTATTATTATTATTATTATTATTATTTGTTGACATCATATCTGACCAGACCCACTGGGCCGTATACTTAAAGCCCAGACTCCGTCCAAGGCCCAAAACCACCGTACTTACATAGCCTCAACACCGGGCCCAATACAGGATGCCACGTGGAAGTCTATCCACCCTCGATCTGCGTAACACGTGTCATCACGCAAATCGAGGAGTATTTGTCCCACATCGAAACTATGAGAATTGAACATCTTACCTACCCATACATAAAGGGTACACATTTTCCAATAAAGGTAACTAATATCTACTATTCACTATTACTCTACCGAACTTACCATTTACCGTTTCCTCTTACGAACAAAGTTACTGACTTGAACGTCGGAGAACCTTAGGCCGGCACCACACCGGTGCCCGTACTAACGGAAAACTCGTGATTCACTTAAGTTGACAAGTTACGAGGGAGGACACACGTCACTTGGTGATTGGACGACGAGTAATCGACAGTTGAAACATTTAACGCTTCAACAGTTTAGCGTCGTATGTGGGAAACTGACTAGGTTTACCTACGCTCAACTAGACCGAGTTAACACTCGTCCACATAGTACGACTAGAGCGAACTCGTCGACACTGAACATGCAGGGCGAACATGATCTCGGTGAGATCACACCTGGGCAAGGCCCTAGAACAATGAGAGACCCCTCTCCAAACTTTTTACAGATAATCGAAAGACTCTAGAGCGACATGGTCGAGGTCAAAACAAAGGGTACCCAGGCCGAGTCAAGATGTCAGACACTCGACGATCTGTACACTGAGGTGGCTGAGCAGCTACGGGTCGCGTAGGCAGAACTCGCTGCCCACCGAGCCCGCGTAGGTAAGGAGGGGGCCGGCAAGGTGGTGGCCGAGTGCACCGAGCGAGCCGAAAGAAATCGCTGAGTGGCGGGGAAAGAAAAGGAACACGCGGTCGCCAAGCTACATAAAAAGCTGCAAGTAAATGCTGAATCGAGCAAGAAACACGCTCGGATGCTGATCATCCCCGGAAACCAACCCGGCGACACCAGGATTTACCGGGACGCTTGCGATACCCTCAGCGAGGGAGCAAGACGGAATCGATCGGTCAATGACCACCAATTTTGCCAACCTGACCCTCGTCTTGAAGAAGGAAAAGGCCATCACCACCGAGCAAACATCACCACCATTGGAAGATCCCATCCCCGTCACCGACTCATCTCAGGAGGCCGAGAGTACCGCCAAGTCGGCTCGGTAGCTACAACGCATGACCGACCACTCGCAACGAGGGAGGCAGCCATCGAGGTCCTTCCGCGGAGACACCGAGCGATTATCCCAGCCCGGTCTTGCGCACAAATTCAACCAGGAACCACCCCGCTGACGGGATACCAAGCGGTCTGGGTAGTTGGCCACCGGGGAAATGGCTCCCAGGACCTGCCCTATAGAAGGAGTACCGAGCGGTCAGAGCAGGTCAGCCGACAGAACCATGAATCTCAGGAACCACCCCGCCAGAGGGACACCGAGTGGTCAGGGCAAGTCGGTCACAAGGGAAATGGCTCCCATGACTCTCCCAATAGGAGGACGCTGAGCAGTCATGCAGGATCGGCCGTGGCCAGGCGCCCGGGGATACCAATCGGATAGGATGAAAAGATCGAAGGACCCCACAGCGATCCAGAACCAACTCGCTCGTCCAGCATCTCATGGACCGAGTCAGGACACTCGAAGCCGGGACAGCTCAGGTAGTAAGACCATCCTGGTCGAAAACCAGTCAGGGCCCCTTCACAGAAAGAATCAATCAGTTCAGAATCGATCACGAGATAACACCCTTGAAGAACTCTCTTTACACCGGGAAGGACGACCCATGGAATCACCTGAATAACTTCTACTCGGCCATTGCCCTAAAGAACCTCGCAGACGAGGAACAATGCCTAATCTTTAGTTCCACCCTGACCGAGGCGGCGATCAATTGGTTTTACAAGTTGGAATTCGGGTCCATCGACTCTTTTGAACAACGCACGTCCACCTTCATGAACCAGTTCATGATCCAGACTGACCATCTATCCTCGGCCGAAGACCTCTTCCAGCTAAAACAGGGTGAACACGAGTCGCTGCAGCAATACGCAGCAAGGTTCAGTTACAAATACTCCCGATGGGCCGAGACGGATGATCGGGCAACTTTCACAGCCTTCAAGGGTGGCCTCCGAGACTCCCCCTTCAGGTACGCAGCTCACACCCAAGGCTGGACAACATATAATGAAATTATGAAACAGGCGGCGGTGCACGCCAAGGCTGAAACACTGAGCCAAAAGTCCAACGCATCCAATGCTTACCAAAATCCCCGGGCTGACTCGGTAAAAACTTACATACCAAGTGTCCCGGATCAGCAAGGCTCAAGATAGCATCGTCAAGAGCAGGGGCAGTATAGCTATCAGGGAAAACAGAAAGACTACCCTCATATCAACAACCTATATAGCCCCGGAAAGAAGGGTAAAAACCCAAATCACCAAGAGAGACAGCAGGGGGAGCAGTCAAACAACGGGGAGAAGCGAGTTCCTCGCTCCAAGTACGAGACCTACACCATCCTCAATACTCCCTATGAGAACGTCGTCCTCAACGTGGAACACATGATCCCAAAGTCTATTTTGGGCGTCGGCCAAGGGCAAGCTCGGCAAAGACACGGGAATTTACTGCCAATACTACACATACAATGGCCATAACATTGACTAGTGTGTTGCATTCCGGGATCTGGTGGAGGCTCTGGCCTGAGATGGGAAGATCAACCAATTTCTCCAGCGCGCACCGCCTTCACCTCTTAACCCACAAATCAATACAATATCGGGAGGGCCATCCATTTATTGCCCTCTCACTTCCAACCGAGCCAAGAAGAACTTCCTGAGGGCCACCAAATAGAATCACCATTTCTTCAGCATCAAAGATGGCAGAGCCAAGAAAACAAACCGACTCGGGTGGGCACCCATCACGTTTTTAGAAGAAGAAGAACGGGGGATCATCTATCCTCACGACGATCCCATCGTCGTTATGGCAGAAATATCCAACTTCGACGTACAGAGGGTGATGGTCGACACCGGAAGCTCTGTCAATGTCCTTTTCATGAAAGCATTCAAGCAGAATCTAGCCTGGACTGTTCCCCCACGCCACTCTTTTCTTTCACTGGGGACTCCATCTACCCTCACAGAACAGTTACCCTCCTACTCTCCCTTGAATCACATCCACGAAGGGCAACCGTGCTTGCACCCTTCCTAGTGGTGGACTGCCTCACGGCTTACAACGCCATTCTCGGGCGGGGAATACTTAACCAAATGAAAGCAGTCGTCTCCACCCACCTACTTCTGGTAAAATTCCCAACCCCCATGGGGTTTGGCCAAGTCCGAGGAAACCAAATGGCTGCAAGAGCGTGCAACTCTGTCACCTCGATCCAGCTACCAAAGGAAACTATGGCAGTGACAGAATCCGCGTTTGAGGCTGACCCCGTCAACCCTTTAGATGCACAAAAAATACAAGATGGGCCGATTGAGGACCCTCGGGACCATTCAGCAACACCACACCCGTAACCCATTGAGGAAGTCGAAGAGATCGTACTCTCCCATAAATTTGCAGACCGAAAGGTGAAGATCGGAACCACCCTCTCCCCTGATCTACGCTCGCAACTAATCTGTTTTTTAAGGGACAACTCTGAAGTCTTCGCCTTGTCCTACGCTGACATAACCGGCATCTCCACTGATGTTATCTGCCACCGGCTTAGTATCGATCCTGCTTACAAGCCTATCAAACAGAAACGTCGCCTCTACGACGCAAAAAGAACCGAGGCTATGAAGGCAGAAATCGTCAAACTCAGCACCATTCATTTTGTTCGCAAGGCCGTCTATGCCGCCTGGGTAACCAATGTTGTCCTCGTCAAGAAACCCTTAGGGGCATGGCGAATGTGCATCGATTTCACCGACCTAAACAAGGCTTGCCCCAAGGACAGTTTCCCTCTACCAAAGATAGACCAACTGGTCGACGCCACAGCCAGGCATGAGCTCCTGAGCTTCATAAATGCATACTCGGGCTACAACCAAATTTTTATGCATCCGGCAGACTAGATACACACAACCTTCCAGACAGACTAGGGCTTATATTGCTACAATTTTTATGTTCGACGTCCTCAAATGATATCGAATGAGGCTGAACCTGGCTAAGTGCGTCTACGGAGTCGGCTCTGGGAAGTTCCTGGATTTTATGATCAATCAAAGAGGTATTGAGGCCAACTCGAAAAAAATCAAGGCCCTAGTCGATATAGAGCCCCCACAAACCCAGAAGGAAGTACAAAGACTAACCAGCTGAGTCGCAACTCGTACACGCTTGATCTCCAAAGCCACCGACAAGTGCGTGCCTTTCTTCAATGCCTTTAAGAGAAAATCCAAACACTTTACCTGGACTGAGGAATGCACTAAGGCTTTCACCGAACTCAAGGAATACATGGGCAGAGCACTGCTATTGGCGAGACCCGACACCGGAGAAACCCTCTACATGTACCTATCTGTCTCCACTTCTACCACCAGTTCGGTGCTTTTTAAGCGTAAGGATGGCGCTGAGCACCCGGTATACTACGTCAGCAAGGCCTTACAGGACGCCAAGACAAGGTACTCTGACCTAGAGAAGCTCGCCTTTGCCCTCATCACGTCTTCCAGAAAGCTCAGGCTATACTTCCACGCTCATTCCATCATTTTCATGACCGACAGACCACTCCGTCAGGTGCTTCAGAAGCCCAAAACATCGGGATGACTACTCAAATGGACGATCGAACTCAGTGAATTCGACATCACCTTCGCTCCCCGCACAGCTGAGAAAGGGCAAGCCGTGACAGATTTTATTTCCGAATTCTCCTATGTTCTAGCGGTTGCCGCACATAAGATCATCCTATCTACTCCTCCATCCATATCACATACTTTGGATGAAGAGTGCCCCCAGTTCGACCCAGCTCAGCCGACTTGGCTCCTCTACATCGACGGATCGGCCTCCCACGATGGGTCCGGGGCCAGACTTGTCCTTACCACACCGGACAAGGTTCGAATGAAATACGCCCTTCGTTTTTTGTTCAAGGCCTCCAACAATGCCACTGAGTATAAGGCCCTCCTTGCGGGACTCCGCCTAGCCAAAACCATGGATACAAAACAAATCAGAATATATAGCGATTCATAGCTCATCGTCAACCAGATCAACAACAAATATGAGGCCAAAGGCTCTTCTATGGCGGCATATAGAGCATTGGCAAAGTCTCTCCCATGTGGTTTCCACAGTTATGCTATCACTCGGATTCCACGCTCCGAAAATAGTCACGTCGATGCTCTAGCCCGGCTTACTTCGTCCCTCGATGAGCGACAGAGTCGCAATGTCCTGGTCGAAATACTTAATCAACCTAGCACCCAATGCTCGGTGGTCTGCACAATAGACACTGACTGCACATGGATGACCCTGCTGCTGAGATTCCTCACAAACGGAACTCTCCCTTCTGACAAGATCGAGGCAAAGAAGGACAGGCGACATGCAACACGGTATACACTCATCAACGGCCAACTCTACAAGCGAGGCTTTCCTATACCCCTCCTAAAATGTCTCATCCCGGAGGCAGGCAGAGCCAATCTGGAAGAGATACATGCCGGTATTTGTGGAAATCACTCTGGACCATGATCGATGGCCCATAAAGCCTTCCAGCAGGATTTTTACTAGCCAACCATGCACGGGGATGCGACAGAGCTGACAAAGCGATGTGATAAGTGTCAACGGTTCGCCCCTTTCCTCCATTCACCTCTAGAAAACCTCACACCCATGATCAACCTCTGGCTCTTTTCACAGTGGGGACTTGACTTAATCGGGAAAATGTCAGCCGGGAAAGGCAAGACAGAGTATGCAGTGGTGGTACTAGACTACTTCAAAAAATGGGTAGAGGCAAAGGCTTTGGCCTCCATCGCCACGTCCCAGATTGAAACGATTATCTTCTAGAACATTATTTTTCGTTTTAGTCTCCCACACACAATTGTCACGGACAAAGGGAAACAATTCGACAATGCACGCTTCCATGCCTTTTGTGACATACACAATATCCGTCTCTACTTCACCTCAACAGCTCACCTCCAATCCAACGGACAGGTAGAGGCCATCAACAAAATCATCCAGTACACGTTAAAAACATAGCTAGATAAGGCCAAGGGAAAGTGGTCTGAAATCCTCCCTAACGCACTCTGGTCATATCAGACTTCCTACCGAACATCGACAAATGAAACCCCCTTTTCATTGACCTTCAGAACAAAAGCGGTCATCCTTGCTAAACTGAATGAAACTTCTTATCGAGTGTCAACCTATGAGCCCGAACAAAATCACCATCAGGTTGCGCTCAGTTTGAACTTCATTGAAGAACACAGGGAACATGCTAACCTCATAAACATTGGCTGCAAGCAGCGGCTCTGCAATTATCACGACGCCAGAGTCAAACACCGGGTTTTCAAGTAGGAGACTGGGTCCTTCAGAAGGTCAGCCTCGCCACCAAGGATAGCTCAACTGGAACTCTCGACCCAAATTGGGAAGGCACCTACGGGGTTACAAGGATCTGTCGGCCCGACACCTATGAATTAGAAGACTTAGGTGGGGGAAAACTCGACCACCCATGGAATGCCGACCACTTAAAGAAATACTTCATTTAAACATTTTATTTTTCTTCATCTTATAACTTGCTGTAATTTCTCGACTTTGGCGCCCCTTATTTATGAACTCTTCCATTTGTACAACACATGTCACCTAAAGCTAACATGGGCTTAAACACACGAGTCGGGGTTCGGTCTTACTCGGCCTACACCCCAACACTTGCTATTTTGACTCAAACATTGGAGTCGGTGTACAGCCTTACTTGGCTTACACCAGCACTTAGACTCAAACATACGAGTCAGGGTTCGGTCTTACTCGGCCTACACCCCAACACTTGCTATTTTGAATCAAAATTTCGAGTCGGTGTATAGCCTTACTCGGCTCACACCAACATTTGGACTCAAACATACGAGTCGGGGTTCGGTCTTACTCGGCCTATACCCCAACACTTGCTATTTTGACTCAAACCTTCGAGTTGGTGTATAGCCTTACTCGGCTCACACCAACACTTAGACTCAAACATACGAGTCGGGGTTCGGTCTTACTCGGCCTACACCCCAACACTTGCTATTTTGACTCAAACCTTCGAGTCGGTGTATAGCCTTACTCGGCTTACACCAACACTTAGACTCAAACATACGAGTCGGGGTTCGGTCTTACTCGGCCTACACCCCAACAGTTGTTATTTTGACTCAAACATTGGAGTCGGTGTATAGCCATACTCGACTTACACCAACACTTAGACTCAAACATACGAGTCGGGGTTCGGTCTTACTCGGCCTACACCCCAAAACTTTCTATTTTGACTCAAACATTTGAGTCGGTGTAAAGCTTTACTCGGCTTACACCAACACTTAGACTCAAACATACGAGTCGGAGTTCGGTCTTACTCGGCCTACACCCCAAAACTTTCTATTTTGACTCAAACTTTCGAGTCGGTGTACAGCCTTACTCGGCTTACACCAACACTTAGACTCAAGCATACGAGTCGAGGTTTGATCTTACTCGGCCTACACCCCAATACTTGCTTTTTTTTTACTCAAACATTGGGATCGATGTACATCCTTACTCGTCTTACACTGACACTTAGTTTCAAACATACGAGTTGGGGTTCGGTCTTACTCGACCTACACCCCAACACTTACTATTATGGTTGACACAAACATTGAAGTCGGTGTATAGCCTTACTCGGCCTACACCGACACTCAGACAAACAGTTAAATCAAAGTAAGGCTTACTCGATCTACAAGTCTTGTTTGTTGGGGCAAGTTAAATTTCATTCAATGTGCAGACCTATTATGCCCGGTCTGCAAGAGCATTACAAAATTACAACCTCTCGGTTGTCCTACCAACTACTACTAAAAAAAAAATTTACAAGGCACAGAGACCTGTCCTAAACTAGCTCTTCCATCTTCTGTTCCTCGTCCTGTGGTGCTACCTCCACCTGTCGCTCCGGCTCTTTGGGAGGACTAACTAGGTCGGCCTCTAGCTGGGAACTTGGTTGCACAACCTCTTCTTCCTCCTCCCCCGGCTCGTCCTCAAACATATCGGTCGTGATATCTTGGCCGATCTAGGGGGTCTTCACGGTCAACCCGGGATTGTACAGGAAGAGGTTACGGAAGAACTCCTGATCACAGTCGGTAGTGTACTTGTTCTTCAGCTTGTTCTGCTCCTCGGACGCCTTGAACTCGACCACCGCCGTCTTCCTTGCCTCTTCCAAGTCGGCCTCCCTAGCCGTCTTTGCCCGGCACAGCTTTTTCCAGTGCCGCAGAAGATCCTTCTCTTTAGCCTCCAACTCGGCCTTCATCTGATCCCTGGAGGCTAGGGCCTCTTGAGCCTTCCACCTCTCGGCTTCCAACTGGCGGGCCAGGTCGGTCGCCTGCATTACCGCTCTCTCGGCCTCTTGAAGCTTGGGAGTGAGCGCCTCCTGCTTCTTCCTCATCCGGTCCTTTTCCCTCCTGGCCGCCGACACCCTCCTCTGAGCATTCCCAAATTGGAGGTAGACTTCGCCGAGAGCATGCACATGACAAACATTAGCACTTACTCTACTCGGCCTACATATTACACTTGCAAAATAAGAGAACACAAACACTTACATTGCTCAGCAGCAGTAGGGCTTTCTCCATCTTCTGGTCAGCTGACCGGCATTGAACCTCGGCTAACTCGTCCAAGGGTGTGGAGGTGACAGACTCCGTTGAGAAACGGTACCATCTACCTCGGGCAACAGAGGGTGGCCTCAGCGCTGATCCCCTCACTGATGGCCTCTCCCTGGGTGAACACACCAAGGTTCACGTCTCCCCTCCTCTGCAGCATCTCCAGGATCCTTGCATCCAACCGAGGGGAGACGGCAGAGGGTTGAACTCTAGGGCCGGCATGGTCCGTCAGCCCGCAATCTCCGCCTACGTCGACAGGATGGTCTCGACCTCTTTTCTCGCCTTTTTCCGCCTAGGGTCAGGGGATAGCACTCGGTCTCCCTCAATAGTGCTCCGCTTTCTCTTTGGAGACCGAGTAGGAGGAGTTGGCTGCCTCGGTTTGGAGGAATTGCCCTGCTTTGAACGATCGGTCCGCTCATGCTGTCCCATATCTGCTCGGTCTTTCTTCCTCTTGAGGAGGAGCTCAAGGAGCTTGGCAGCCTTTGACAGTGAGGCGGAATCCTGGGTGGTCTTGTTGGCCTTCATCCTAAGCTATTCGCAGTCTTTCAAAATTCGGCTACCGAGATGATGGGGAACAATAGCCCTTACTCGGTGAACAATAGCCTTCTCTTCCGCAGAGATATCTTCCTCGGGGAACAAACCTGCACACTGAAAAATCGGTCATCCATTATCACCATACTTAAAGCATACAAAATCAAAACAACAAAATAATTACCGAGAGATTGGTCGGCCTATGCTACAACTATCCACCTTTGGTCTGAAATTTGGACTGTATTAGAGGTCCCTCGGTGTCCCCTTCCCAGTTACCACCGACTAGACAGAACTTCGTCTTATACGACTTCTGGGAGGTCAATATGTCCAGGATGAACTATAACGACCCGTCCCGAATATCGGAATTTAATATTATTTAATTGTGAATTACTAATCTGGGATTAGTTGGGTGATTTCGGGCGAATTGTGCAAAATGACCGTTTTGCCCCTAGGCGTGGCAAAACGTTGACTTTTATTTCGGATGGTCAAATGGACTTTGACCGATGACCGTGACCTAGTTCGGGACGACATGAGTTCATAGACAGGTGGCACGTTCGATTCCGACGTTCGTGGTGGAAGTTATGATGTACGGAAGTGCAAGGGCATTTTCGTAATTTGGCATATTAGGGGCCAAATGTTGACTTTTTGACCGGGATGTCCGATGGCCGAGGGCCAAGGGCCGTTACGTAGGTTTCGTCGATGCGAATCCAACGACAGGCGGCATGCCGAAATCTGAGATTCGACGACGAAGTTATGGGTCACGGAAGTTTGGTTTCGTTATGCACGCATTACGAGGCGGGGACACGTGGCGTTTTCTGATTGGTCTGGGATTCTGAGTGGGACATGTGGACCACTAACTTTAAATTATTGGACTCAGATCTGGATTGGTGGGATTGGATTAAAATATTAGGAATTAAATAACTAAAGAATTCTCACTTTGATCAACTTTTGATCTGGGCCTTTCATCTGGTCTGTGCCTTCAATCCAGGCCATCCATCTCCTCCCTCCTCCATCGATCCTTACGCACTCTGGAAGCCCGGTTGGGCAATGGCAACAGGTTATCCCTTGTCCGACACCTCTTGTCAGACGGGAGCATGACACATTCCATGGTAATCCTGGGGGGATTGGGATGGGTCGTGTCAAGTGGTATCAGAGCAGGTTTTGCTCTTTTGTGCGCGAAGGACGAGGGTGTGATGTCTCTTTGGGCTGCAGTTCCGTTGTCAACCTGATAGATAGTTTTGAGTTTGTATGGTGAATTGGGTGTGTTGGGCCTGATACGCCGTGCATGGATGCGATTCAACCCAAGTGGGTTGTATACGATTAACTGGTAATGTGGGACCATCGGTTCGGTCATGTGATGATGGATTGTTGTGCCACTCGGCACAGCTGGGTTCAGGGAACCCCATTTGAGTAATGTATTGGAAATGCGAAACTCGTTGGTCTAAATTGTGGACCCTGGTAGTGTTGGCTAGTGTACGGGGTGTTGGTGCATCGGAGTTAGCCGATGACCTTTGTGGTGGAACCCACGATGGAACCCACGTTGAGTTGACGATTGGATTGGATTGGACGTCTATATGATGTCAGGACCGCGGAGCCGGTCAGGTTATGGATTTTACTGCAGAAGGCAGTTGGGTTCGGTGGAACCCTAGGGTGTGATTTTGGATCCCTAACTTGTAATTGATGGATTTGGAAAAGCGAACTTTAAATGAGAACTTGTGCTGCGGTGAGCGGCTGAGGTCGTGGATGACCATGTGGATGGCTCTAGTGAGTCTTATGGGTTCGATCCACGGATGCGGTTATGAAATATGGATTTTCGTGTGGGATCGAATGGTAGTATGATGTGTGGATAAGGATCTTGACAACGATGACTGTTGGTCGACAGTTGTGTCGAGATAACTGGCTATCGAGGGTATTTAGTGTGGTTTTAATACTTGGGGATGTTCAGGGAACGTCCATTATCCTGATGTGCCAGTGGTCAAATTGGAGGTACCCATAGTCGTGGGGTACGAGTGGTGTTATGGGATCGTCGTTCGAAATGAACGGAGATCCAGGGTAACAACTTTGCACACTGTGTGCTAGCATGGATGTTCGTGTGCTATGTATGGATGTCGGTATGTTGGTGCTTTT
The DNA here is from genome assembly GCA_032719365.1 of Prinsepia uniflora. Lineage (NCBI taxonomy): Eukaryota > Viridiplantae > Streptophyta > Magnoliopsida > Rosales > Rosaceae > Prinsepia > Prinsepia uniflora. Next base: position 38,600,632 of record CM064874.1, on the reverse strand, counting down.
ATGCCAATACTAGTATGGATGCCAGTGTGCTGATACTAGTGTTGATGATGGTGCGTTGGTGCTGGTACTAGCGCTGGTTCTGGTGTCAGTGAGTGTGATGACGTTGAACCACAAGTTGAGGCGTGACTCTGTCATGACGGACATATGATTGGTATCTGCGACTCAATGGTGGTTGAGTCATGGACTGGATGGGATCCAGTGGAGGTTGTGACGTGTTGGGATAGGTCCCAACAGATATATGATGACAAGTGATGAATGGATATAAAGGTACGATTGAAATTTGGGGAATCTAGGGATGATGTTCCCTATGTCATGAGAGTTGGTGGATTTGTGGAGTTGTTGTCAACTCCGAGATTGGTATGATGGTATACTTCTTATATCCCCAGGAAGTACAAGGAAATTATTGAAATTGGAAGAGTCAGGGAAACCATTCGTGGTATTGATGTGTGATTTGGTGATTGTGAATCACTTGGAACCTGAGGAGTGAACCTGTAAAGGTTGAGATGTGAGACGAAGGCAGTATGGCATGCACATCCAGGCAGAGTTGTGGATATTCCGTTAGGAATCGGGGTGTGTGCATACATGAGTATTGGCGGACGTGAGGTCCGAGTGATGATTTGATTTTGGACACGTGGTGGTCCAAGTGAGGTATGGACATGGGCAGTCCAGTGGTTGGACTTGACATCTCATTGGGAGCATGTCTGTTTCCAACATGGTTGGAACTCCCGATACGGAGAGAGTGGTGATTTGGAGACGAGAGGAGTGCTCGTTTCCGCATCGGTGATTGGTGTTCCGAAGTCATTGGGGTTGACTTCTTATTTCCTGCCGTGGCAGATGATGATTGTTGTTACCAGTACGTTGAGCATGTATTGGTAGGTGGACCCATGTTGGCTTGGGGTCATTGGACACCAGAAGTTGTGTATGATTTTGGATTTGGTGGTAAAATGCGAGGTCATCTTTCCACCAAGGGAAATTTGGCGAAGGATTCAATTGAGGGTGTAAGACCCTACGATCAGCTTCCAGATGGTTTGTTAGCTATGCGAGCATGTGTGGATCCTAGGTGGATCTTATTTGTGATGTTGTCGACTTCGGACGATGTGACGATCTAGGATCGTGATGTTACTTGTCAGATGACGTAGTGATGGATCTAGGTCGTGATCGTGATGATCCAAATTGGATGAGAGTTTATCACTCTTACCTTGGTATGAGTCGTAAATGACGGGACTGAACTTCTTTTCGGAGTGAGTCCATATGGTTTGTTACTCGGTTGAGTAGGTTTCCGATGTGGTCGGATTTTTGTCAACCTTTGACGTATGGATATTGGGATTGGCTTCCCTATGAAGTCAATCGAGTGTTTTGAGCAGGAAACCGAGAGGATCGGTTATGTTACGTCTTGGTGGACGTAAACTAGATTTTGGGTTTTGGAATCGAATTTCTGGGTGACGATTCAGGATTCGATTGCGAAGCTCGAAAATGGATTACTGGATTTGGGTGCGGAATAATTATTCTAATGCTAGCTTACGGAATAATGATTTCAGATTCGGATTTGGACGTGGAATAAAAATATGATGTTTGGGTTCGGATTCGGGATTTCTTACGAAATTGCGGATTCAGATTCGGAATTGGAACTAGATGATGGGTGGAGTTCGTTTTGTCTCATGTTGGTTGGGCAAATGTACTCCGTTACTAGAACGTGTTTGACTATGACCTGGGTGGTTGTAGGTGGATGGATGGATTGATGTACGTACAGGGTACGTTGTACGAGGATTGGTACTGGTTAGGCTGAGTGGTGCCTAATGGCGGTACATGGGATGTACCCGTGGTGTGTGGTTAAACGTGTTGGTAATCGGCTTGGTTCCGATATCGTTTGTTTGGTTGAGAATATGGACTGGACATTGGATACTGTGCGCCGAGCAGAGTGATTTTGTCGTGTTCAGTGATTGTTTGAGCAGGTGCTCTTAGCCATGGTTGGCTAGTGGAACCCTAGTATTGGGACTTGTGTTCACTGCTGGGCAGGTATTCAATGTGTTCCAGTTACACCACTTGATTGTGTAAGTTGATGGTATACGTACACTCAGGATGAGTGAATTGGTGGTCTGCGTAACCACGAGTAGCCTTGTGTGACTTGATCACACCGTGATTTCCCAGCATCTTGGTTCGCTGAGGGAGTCGGCGATTATGGACATTGAGATTAATGTGTGTTGTAGGATTGGGCTTGCCCTGCGAATTGTGATCATGGGGTTGATCTTACGCTACATTGAGGGTGATGTAGTACATGGTGTTGTCTTTGATTAATCGATGGTTTGGGCTTTACCAGGGTGGTAAAACTTAGTGGTGACAGTTTGACTGATGGTGTCAGCATGGACTGACAAATGAGATTTGGTGACTCCCAATGGGAGCAAATGTAAGGATTTATTAGCATTGGGAAGGAACCGTCTAGCTGAAGGAGTCAGCTAAATGGTTAAGCGATTTTATCGCGGATCAGGTGATTATGTCCACTCGAGGTGGTCGAGTGTTGTTGTTGTGACGTATGACCGTGATGGGATGTCTGGGTACAGACGAGACTGGTGTTGTTCCAGTAAGTGGGTGTACAGGTGTACACGGATGTGAGGTCAAAATGTTTTCCACAAGGTGGTTGTGGAATAAGGTTATTGGTAATTTCGAGGACGAAATTATTTAAGGAGGGAAGGTTGTAACGACCCGTCCCGAATATCGGGATTTAATATTATTTAATTGTGAATTACTAATCTGGGATTAGTTGGGTGATTTCGGACGAATTGTGCAAAATGACCGTTTTGCCCCTGGGTGTGGGCAAAACGTTGACTTTTATTTCGGATGGTCAAATGGACTTTACCGATGACCGTGACGTAGTTCGGGACGTCACGAGTTCATAGACAGGTGGCACGTTCGATTCCGACGTTCGTGGTGGAAGTTATGATGTACGGAAGTGCAAGGGCATTTTCGTAATTTGGCATATTAGGGGCCAAATGTTGACACCGGGATGTCCGATGGCCGAGGGCCAAGGACCGTTACGTAGGTTTCGTCGATGCGAATTCAACGACAGGCGGCATGCCGAAATCGGAGATTCGACGACGAAGTTATAGGTCACGGAAGTTTGATTTCGTTATGCACGCATTACGAGGTGGGGACACTTGGCGTTTTCTGATTGGTCTGGGATTCTGAGTGGGACATGTGGACCACTAACTTTAAATTATTGGACTCAGATCTGGATTGGTGGGATTGGATTAAAATATTAGGAATTAAATAACTAAAGAATTCTCACTTTGATCAACTTTTGATCTGGGCCTTTCATCTGGTCTGTGCCTTCAATCCAGGCCATCCATCTCCTCCCTCCTCCATCGATCCTTACGCACTCTGGAAGCCCGGTTGGGCAATGGAAACAGGTTATCCCTTGTCCGACACCTCTTTTCAGACGGGAGCATGACACATTCCATGGTAATCCTAGGGGGATTGGGATGGGTCGTGTCATGAACTCCCCCCGTTTGCTCTTCTTGCGATGACGGACAAAGACCCACCCGGTGCTCTGTTGCTGAAACCCAAACTCATACAGGTACATGAGCTGGGCATAGGTCGGCTATGGCTGCTAGGCCCAATGGAAGGCCGTGTAGAGGGAGCAGAGCAAGATCCAAACGTTCGGATTGAGCTGACCGAGTGCCACCCCCATTTTTTTCACCATCCTCCCCAACCAAGGATGTAAGGGCAGTCTCACCCCATGGTGCATCAGCTAGGTATAGAACAACGCCATATCGGCTGGAGGATTACTTGGTCTCTTATCTCTCGTCGGCAGCCTCATCGTCACCGAGTCAGGAACGGGCCTTCTCGGTCTCCTTGTTAACTATTTCGTCAACAGTGAAGGCGGCCCGTTCAATCGGCACTACATCCAAGACCGACTCATCACTGGTCGGTTTCCTCTTGTTCAACCGCACTGCGCCTTTGTCTCAATCGTGGGTCAGCTTCAACACTCAGTGAACACCCACCTTGACTATTGTCTCGGCGTCCACCAATAGGTTGCCACCGCCTGACCGATTGGTCAGCTCAACCTCTGTACAAGTCTCCATTTTCCTTCCGGATGACTCGGCCATATTGTGCATTAAGTGTGCCCTATTTTGTGCCTCGACCGAGTGGGCCTCGTCCTCACTCCCGGAGATGGGAATGAGAACCTACACACTACTACCTGATGACTCACCGCCCTGTGAATCATAGCGCTTACCTTCGGATACCGAGTCACTATCGATAGACATTTACAAAAAAAAAAGTAAAAAATAAAACTTAGAAGGCCTACTCTGACCTACGACGATCTGAACACAAACTTCACCAAGTTCATGACCAGTTCTTCACCAACTCCTACTTTAATCGAAAAATTGGACTTAAGGAATGCTTACCATGTTTTTTCATGGAGGATTGTTGGTAAGAAATCGTAAACACCATATGCACCACCGCCGAGGGCTGATCGGAAATTTCTTTTCTATTTCGACAGAGTTTTCCCACTTTTCTCACAAACACAAAGTGAGTAAATCGATACAAGCCTCTCATATTTATAGAGATTGGTGCACAAACTATGAGGCATCACCCCTCCCAGTGGCCGACAAATGTCACGACCAATCGATCTTACCAACACGTGTCAACCATCTAGTCGAGGGAGCCTAACCGTCCTTCCTCACTCCACCACCAACCTCCTCGTGTTCCTCATCGAGCCCCGTACACCGCTCGGTGCCCGCAACTTTCCGCAGGCGGTGTACCTCGCCACCGACCCAGAATAACTCCACGCGGAGAGAGATACACCACTCTTACCAAGCCAACTAAGGGCTGGCCCTCATCATTGACCATGGTACCACCACCAACCGGTATACTTCCCACCCGGCTCTGGGAGAATGAGACAAGCCCCCGATCGAGAAATTCCATCTCAGTCAAGGACTTGGGGGACTTCTGTTGACACCATATCTGACCAGACCCACTGGGCCGTATACTGAAAGCACAGACTCCGTCCAAGGCCCAAAACCACCGTAATTACACAGCCCCAACACCGGGCCTAATGCGGGATGCCACGTGGAAATCTATCCATCCTCGATATGCGTAACATGTGTTAGCACGCAAATCGAGGAGTATTTATCCCATATCGAAACTATGGGAATTGAACATCCTACCTGCCCATACATAAGGGGTACACATTTTTCAATAAAGGTAACTAATATCTACTATTTACTATTACTCTACCGAACTTACCATTTACCGTTTCCTCTTACGAACAAAGTTACTAACTTGATCGTCAGAGAACCTTGGCAGGCACCACATTGGTGCCCGTACTAACGGAAAACCCACGATTCACTTAAGTTGACAGGTTACGAGGGAGGACACGCGTCACTTGGTGATTGGACGACGAGTAATCGACAGTTGGAACATTTAATGCTTCAACATTATTATTATTATTATTATTACACATGTTGTAATAGTATTTCATTACACATGAATGTAAGAATAAACTACATAAAAGTATCCAAACTATAGGGTCGATTTCAAAAGGTACCTCAATTATAAAAAATGGATTTTAAGTACCCAAATTATATAACCATTAACAAATCAGTACCTCCGTTAGATTTTTCATCCAATTTTCTGTTAAGAGTACACTTTGCAATTATTTAATCTAGTGAGCACAGATTTGGCCAAAATTATAAGGACATTTTTGTCATTTCACTATTTTATCTAACGACCCGACCCAAAATTTCGTGATTATCGGGAATTAATCGAGGATTTTCGAGATTTGTTGAGGTGAAATGACAATTTTTCCCTAGAGTGAGAAAAATGTTGACTTGACCCGGGATGTCATTTGCACTTTTACCGAGGACTAATTTAAGCGATTACGTAGATAGGAGACACGCCAATTTTGGACATCGTACGGTTATTTTACGGGTCATGGATTGATTTAGGCGATTTTATGGTGCATGTTTTACGATGAAAGTTGAATTTGGTTGTTTGAATAGTAGGGCCCAAAATACTTATTTTGGGGACCATAGGATGAGTGACAAGTGCACCCACTCTATGACCTTTACCTTTACATCATATTACATCTCACTTTCTCATTTTTCAAACACACATACACACTTGAAACCCCATCCCTCACCATTCTATCATCTTCTCATCCTTTGCTGCGGTTGTGAGGGAGTGATTGAGATTGAGAGGCTGAAAGAGAGACTGAGGAAAGCAGTGGAGCCTTGGAGGCACGGGCTTGGAACCCAGAATATGGAATTCAGGTAAACCCAAGAACATTGAATTTGGGTTTTGGATTTTGAACGCTTAGAACTATAACTGAAGCCTTCATCATGTTTCCTAAGTTCGTATGAGCTTGTAGAACCAGAAATGGATAGGAATGGATGTTGGAACAGTCTTGGGTGGAAGCTCAAAGGTAACTCGCGAAGTTTAATTGTATAATAAAGGTATATTATACGCAATATACCTCTCCCAAATAGAATATAAAAATAAGAAATACACATATTATTATTAATTTACCTACGAAAAAATAAAACAAGTAAGTAATTCATGGCGATTGGAGATTGATTGGTTGGAAATTTGGAGGTTTTACTCCTCAGGAAATGAGTTCGGGACGCGTTTCAGTTGCGGGGTTTTTGGTGGTTCCTTGTATGCACTTATATGGATTGTTAGTGACCCTCAAGTATGACTTTGACAGGCGGGATGTCCCGGATTCTTCGGATCGGCTTACAGGTCGTGTTTTGAGCGAGCATCGGTACTATGAGGGGAAATTTTATTTCGTAACTCTGATGCATGCTTAAATATATGTTTTTACTGGTTTTATGACATGGTTTGGCTAGATTATGAATGTGGTTATGATTATTGGATAATGATTGGTGAAATATATTATGGCTGTGATTTCTAGATTATTGACTTTATCTTGGTTTTTGGAAACTCGGGATTTGGGCTGGTGCCCTAGAGTTAAATGTTTTGGGTCGTTGCCCGTTTGTTAACTGTTTTGGGCTGGTACCTGTGCGTTAACTATTTTGGGATGGTGCTCGTATGATAAATGTTTTGGGTTGGTGCCCATGTGATAAAATATATTTCGGTTTCGATACCGTTTTCTGGATTGGTCAACCTCAGACGATTGGATCTCTATATCCGGAGTTGGACTTCGTGCATACCCAGAGATGGGCTTGGACGTAGTCGGGGTTGGACTCCTCATGTGCCGACGAGGTTGGATCCTGTAGAACTCGTACTCGACTACTGGTAATATAGTTGGGATGCGAGTTGGGCTAGCTGTTGGTTGGACCTGTGAGACGAGGCATGTGGCTAGCTGGACTAGTAGGCTGGTTGAACCAGCGAGATCAGGTTTGGCTTTTAATAAATGTGATATGTGCAAAGGTTTTCAAAATGGCTAAGTGCTAGTGATTTTAGTAAAATGTGGGCCATGGGGCCTTTATTTATTTATGTGAGTTGGGGTTGACCTATGGTTTGTATGTATATTACGTTTGATTTCAAATAATGGTTTATTTGATTATGCATACATGTTTTATAAAACGGAGGGTTAATGGTATATTTCGAAAAATAGTTTTCCAAGCTTTATTTTTTGTTAACTCACACTTTTCAGTTGTTTTTGGCCCCCTTCTAGTTGATCGCGGACACAGGCTGTATGAAGGCTGAGGCATCACGTAGTTTTGTGTACTCTGACTATCCTGCTTAGGTTGTGGTAGTATCGTTTGTTTGACATGGGGTAAGTGCATTTATTTAATCTTCAAGGGTAATTTGGTCATTGTACAAGGTCGTGTCAGGCGGGAGCAAATCCTCTAACGTTAAATAAGGGGGATTACAGGAAAATTCCTGTCAATTTGGTATCAGAGCACGGGGTTGTTCTCTGTGGGATCACACACTAGGTGTGCATGATTGTTTTATTTTGGACGTGATGCCTTCACGACGACTGTAACGCCCCAGAAATTTGAGAAAGGACAAATTTGGAAAATTTAAGGAAAATGACGATTTGCCCCTGGTTATAAGGGCCGAAAGTTGACTTTTTGATTGGGACCTTGTTTGGACTTTTCGGAAGGACCGTTGGATAGGTCTCGGGACACTGAATCCATAGACAGGCGGCATGCGTCAATCGGAGTTCAGACGAGAAAGTTATGGGTTTAGAATTGTGAGGGGCATTTTGGTAATTTATTATGGCAAGGGCAAAATGGTAATTTGCCACAGCAAAGTGATTAGGACAGTTACAATGGCTGATTCAGCTAATTTAGATGAGGATCGGTCATTTGGTGACACTTGTCACCATAAGTGAGAGATTGGTGGCAAGTTGATGATGTAGATTGAAGGTTAATGTTTGAATTAAAAGGTTGTTTGTACAAAAAGGATAAGAACAGAGACCATGATCTCATCCTGATTGATCTTACAAACAATCAAAACCCATGAAGAAACCAGTGTAAATTTAAGTGAGAACATAAGTGAATTGATGAGTGAAAAACGAGAGGGAAATCGAGAACAAACCTAGCTGAAACCAAATCAAGAAACCTGAAAAACTACCCATGAACGTTAAGGTTGAATTCGAATGGTTAGACGATTTTGAGTGAAATTGATTGTGAATTGAGCTTCCTGGGATTGAGACGAGTTGAACCATCCTTGAATTCAAAGGAAATTGATGAATAAACACTAAGAACAGAGCGACATCCTCGAATTGTGGAGGTTGCGTTCAAGTGATTGGAGGTAAGAAATCTTGAAATTGATTTCGAATTCATGTTTAGAATGAATATATGATGCTTGCTGTGCGATTAATTTAAGTAAAGGGTTTGAAATTTGGTGGAACCCGATTTAGAACCCATCGGGTATTCACTTTGAGTCGAGTAAATTGAGGACCCATTTCATGCAATTGAGCATACAGATCCTTAATTATGATTGAATAGATGAAAACTAGTGAAACAAATGATGAAATTGGGGTCGAATTGGCTAAGAACGGATCGGGTTGCACCGCGGGTTGTAGACCCGTTTACCAGGCTTTCGGGTTGGGACGATGAACAGTACGATGAACAGTAGTGGTACTGTTCATCGGCGTGTGAGTCCACGCACAGCCAATATAATCGGCGCGTGAGGGCGTGTGGTTAATCTTCTGGGGAAGTGTTCAACATACGTTTTTATGTAATCGATGTAACGAATATTTTGGCGTTGGTTTCGAGTCGGTCGGACACTGTCTCGATAGTGTTTCGAGGGTCCGAAGGAGTATGTTATGTTTTAAATTAATATTTAATTCCCAGAAAATTGTGGGATCTATTATTGGATTCATTAGTGACCCATAATGATGTTGTTTGATAGGATTCAGGATTTCTGGAAATTACGGAAACACGTGCAGCTCGAAAAGTGAACGGTTTGGACGGCGTGTGAGTGGACGTTTGTTTTATAAACCATTGTGCATGCATAGTTAAATTTTTTACATGATTGGTTGCATGAATTGAATTAAAATGATGTCCTGATGAGGTGGCATGATTATGTGTGATTTAATGATTATTTTAATCGGTCTTTCAGACACGCTTTTCGAGAAAAGGTGCAAATGATGTTTTGGGCTAGGCCTGGAGTCAAAATGGTTTCAAAATGGATATTTTGACTTAATTGGTGAGTCAAGGATGATTTCTGAATTATTTTAATGGTTTCAAATGAGATTTACGGATTTACGTGTAAATGGTATTTGGGCTTGAGACCCGGTCGGGAATGATTTTGACTTGATTTGAAGTCAAGGACTTGATTGAAATGTTTTGGGATGTAATCCCGGAATGGTTTTCATTGTGATTGTGAATACCCAGATGGTTGGAGCTAGGGGATCACCTAGTCGACCGGAGCTTGGGGGATATGATGGTATGATTGTGAGTTGTTATGGTAAGCCAGCTTCTCGGATGCGACAGAGCCTGTATGTACCACTCGGATGTGTCTGAGCCTGGGGATGTGTTCGCCCAGATGTGATTGAGCCCGAGGGTTGAGCCCAGAGGTGTCTGATTTAGAGAATGTGGTTGGATATTGGCCTACGCGTAGTACGGATGTGACTGTGTGATCGATTGTGCACTTGTGAATAGTGCAGATTGATTGATTGATTGATTGATTGTGCACTTGTGGGTAGTGCTGTTTGATGTTGATTGTGATTACGTACTGGTATTGAGTACATGTTTCTTGTCTGTGTGGCTAGGTGATTATGTTTTCATATGTGTTGGCTTGAGAGCTGGGATTTGATATGTTTCATGTGATTTGGCTCGAAAGCCGGTGATTGTCATTCATATGTTTTACCCTATGCATACATGGTTTGATAAACTGGAGGGTAAACGATGTATTTTGAAATGCGTTTTAAATGATATTATTTTTGTCCACTCACACCTTTGTTTTTGATGACCCTCTAGGCCGTGGCACGACGTTCGGGGCTGATCGAGAGGCGGAGGCATGAGCAGAAATCAGTGTAGTTATCCCTGGTCTGACAGGTGCTGAAGGGTAGTTTCGGGACTTCAGTTGACTTTTTCAGACGGAAGCAGGACCAGGCACGGTTATCAAAGTCCAGTTGGGACGGGTCCTGTCAATGACTACCCCCATCATCAGCCTGGTAACGAGAGTATGGGTAAGAAAGTTGTATGGGAAATGACCTTGGATTGGTTTGGTTAGGCATTGGATGTAGTGTTTCAGCGGGTGGACCCCAGAAGGGCCAGTTTTCGTGTGGCCCTCGAACTTGGAGCCGTGGAGTTACTGGTTGATTGGCTCCAAAGATGGTGACTATTCAGAGTGTCGTGACCGATGGTCGGTCATGATGGATGTGCTGCTGGGAGCAACAAATGTTGTTAATGACTCTTGTTCGAGAACAGTTGAACAAGTTAATCAGGGATGTTTACTGATGGATCGAATTCCGAGGGATCAACCAGTGGATCTCATGCTTTGAGCAATTTCTATGGGTAATGGTTTTCCCTCCTGAACTTATGGTTCTGATTGGCTGTGTTCTTCTTGGATTGGTATGCACAGTGTTGGTGGCAAACATTGTTATCTATAAGATTGGATGTGACAGCCGAGACTTGGGCAACGTTTGAGGAACATTTCTTACATCATTTTTACCCCAAGTCTTATCAGGATACTGAGAGGCGGTGTTCCTGCATCGAGAGCAGGAAGACTTTCCGGTTTCTCGGTTTAAGCATAGATTTTAGATTTGGTCTAGTTCGCACAAGGTAAGGTAATGAATGAGGTGATAAGTATTCGTCAGTTTATGTTGGGTCTTCAAAATGAGACTCTAGCGATGATGCTAGTTTGAGGATTCACCACACTCCAGACTCTGTCGGATATGGCATCTCAAGTGGAGATGAGCTTATTGGAATCCTAGTAGCAACCGAGTGGTTTTGGACGACGAAAAGGGGCATCAAGAGGATTTGGTTACCTAGGGACGCTTATAGCTCCAATTCTTTGAACGGTAGACGTTCGAGTTGTAGTGGTCGATGAGCGGGATGGAGCAAGTCTCGAGAGAGTCTGTTGAGATTTCAGTCTTTCTCCCAGTCTGGTGGGTCTTTTGGAGACACGTACTACACCTAGAGTGATGATGAGTACCATATCTATCTTTGGACGGGATGCATGAGTGTTGGTGGATTACGGACCCCCACTCTTATATTTCCAAATGAGTTACACCATTTGTTGATCAGGAGTTGATCCCACTGGGTTAGGACATGAGTAACAGTACTCCAACCAGTACTATGCTAAGTGCTAGTTCGGTGATTCAAGACTATTCGTTTTGGATAGAAAGATTTTGACAGTAAGATTGATTGGATTCCCTAGATATTTGTGATTTGGACGTGACTCTAGGGATGGATTGGCGGACTACCATCATACCTCTGTTGAAGTTTTGAGGAACCATTATCTTTCGTAGTCCTGACTTGCCACAATTTTTCTTTTGTGGGGAGTAGAGGATACTTCCTTCGGGAGTTACGACTTGGAAGCCAGAAAGTTACTACAAAATGGCTGTTAAGGATATTGGACACTGTTGCGATGTTACTAGATATCTCAGTGAGCTTGGGGAGATATTGGTTGTGCAAGAGTTTTTGGATAAGTTGTCAGAGGATTTTCTGGGTTGCCACCTCCAGATGAGGTTCCGGATACTCAAACCATTTTGCAACCACTCTGTCGGATGGTACTAGAAAAATTAAGGGTTCAGATGCATGATTTTAGTGGATTTGGGGTTCTTTCGATTTAGTATGTTACCTTGGGGGGCCTTAGTTTTATTTTTCTAAAATATGGATGGTACTTTGAGACTTGGAATGGACTATTGGTAGCTGGACAATGTGCTAGTGCGGAACGAGTATTCCTTACTGTGGAACGCTTAGTTAACTTTCTTCATTTGCTCATCACCTCTGAATTTCATGGATATATAAACTTACATAAGTTGAGCTGGTTGAGGGCCAAATTGGAATGAGTTGAAAAATAAAGGGTACTTCGTCTTACATGACGTTGATGGGTGTAGCTTGGTTTTGGGTAGTAACACCTACATTGGATGAACTTGGATGCCATCATTATCTATTTTCCTCATGATGTACATTATCATGGACTAAGTGAATGAAACCCTCAGCTCATTTGGGAAAGCAGCAATATACCAAGTTAAGTCAATACCAGTTTTGGTGGACCAGTGTTGGGTTCCGGTTCATGGTATTTCTGCTAAGGGATTAGTGTGGACTCTTTGAAGACCAAGGCAGATTTAAGTTGGCGTCAACCAACCATGATGACCGAGATTTGGAAATTTCTTAGATTGATTGGGTATTATAGACATTTAGTGGAGGATTTCTCCAAGATCGCCGCCTGTTGACGCGATCGACTCGGAAGGGAGTCAATATGGTTTGAGATGATTATTTGTGTAAGCATAATTTTTAGGAATTAAAGAAACGATTAACTACTGCTCTGGTTTGACTCTCCTTCACATTAGTGGCAGTATTGGAAATTACAGTGATACATCTTTACACAGGTTTGGTTTGTGTACTTATGTTGCACATGAAGGATTTTGCTTATACATTTAGGCAGTTGAGATATCTTGAGATGTATTACAATCTCATGACTGGGAACTTGCTGTGGTGTCGCATGTACAGAAGAGTTGGACTCACTATCTCCTGGGAGATGTGCATGATCTTTGTAGATTAACATGCCTTATGTATCGGTTTACTCCAAGGGAGTTGAAATCAAGGCAGAGGAGTTGGCTAGAGTTGGTTAAAGACTATGACTGTACATTTGAGTATCATTCAGAAAAGTGAATATACTAGTGGATGCCTTGAGTAGGTGAGTTACAAGCTCATTATTTGTTAGCCACACCCTTCATCTACCTTTGATATTGGAGCTCCGGATGGAGGGGATTATGCTGGAGGTAGATGATCGTGAAGCGTTATTAGGCAGTGTTTCTGTGAGACTTATATTGCTAGATTAGAGCTTTACAACACAACTTCAGGATCCGACCCCTCGCATCATCAGGATGGGGGTCGAGGTAGGTAACTGACAGGACTATTCTCTTAGGAATTGTACGTCTTGGTGGACGTAGGTCAATTAACCTTAAGGGTTAACCAGAAGCTTGGATTGGTTAGTGAACAAGTCCGTTTATCTATGCAATTCTTGGGAAATTCGTGTTGGATACATCTGAAGAGTTAGTCAGGTGACTAGGAGAATTCGAAGAGGATTTGAGTATTAGTAAGTGATCTGTTCAGATCTGAGATCAAACAGACTGAACCAAGTATGGGGCCATAATGGCATGATAGCCGTACGAGAGTCAGATTGGATCCGAGATTGGTGAGGTACGATAGTTAGATTGGATCCGAGATGGGCACAGTATGGTAATTGGATTGGATCCGACGTTAACTTACATTGGAATACTTGGACCAGGTGACGAATACTGTGCTCTAGAGGAGAAGGACTTTGGAGGGTTCAGTTATTGTACGAGCTTGGAGCTCGGGGCCATGGTTAGCTAGCAAGAGGAACCCTAGATATATTGTTTTGTTGTTTTCTCATCTAGAGCAAGTATTCGATGTGGTAAGGACATATTATGGATGAGTGAGATACCAGATTGGGACTCGAGTAGAGTTAGGAACACAAATTTGGTGTCAAAGCGAGTCGAGATACCAAGAGAGGACTCTGGTGTGAGTCGAGTTTTGGTAAGTAACTCGGATGAAGATAGTGAAGCCGATGGGTTACTAGCTGGTCACAACTGTTCGTCGTGGGTGTTGTTGACCGTTGAGATTTTCTAGTGGAAATGGACTTAGTGCCCACTCAATGGGAGCAGAGATGATAGACTGGGTTCTGAATCGCACCTTTGTGGGCTGCAGGTGGAGTCAACGTGTATTGAAACCTCGAGAAAGGTTCAGGAGTTGAGTTTGAGTTCCAATTGTAGTTTGATCACTCACTTGTCGAGTGCTGTCACTCAGGATGAGCTGGGATTCGACATTGGCCGTTAGATTACAGTTGACATCAGGTGGCGTTTGTTTCTTATGTATATTGTGGGCAGATTTTGGATGTGCACTTGCACATGGGAGCCTTGGATCGGAGGTGGTATTGGATTTTTACGATTTGGTCAGGGGTCAATATGAGTCTCGAAGACAAAATTTCTATAGTGAATTCACATGAGAAATTGTTTAAGGAGGGTAGATTGTAACGACCGGACCCGAAATTTCGTGATTATTGAGAATTAATCGAGGATTTTCGAAATTAGTTGAGGTGAAATGACGATTTTTCACCCGAGTGGAAAAAATGTGTACTTTTAACCCGGGAGGTTATTTGCACTTTTACAGAGACTTATTGTGTAGATCAAGGAGTTTCGATTACGTAGACAAGCGACATGTCGATTTTGGACATCGTACAATTATTTTACGAGTCAGGGATTAATTTAGGCGATTTTATAATACACGTTTTACGATGAAAGTTGACTTTGGTTGTTTAAATAGTGGGACCCAAAATATCTATTTGGGGACCATAGGATGAGTGACAAGTGTCACCTACTTTCTGACCCTTACCTTTACATCATATTACATCTCACTCACTCATTTTTCAAACACACATACACACCTGAAAACCCCACCCTTTACCATTCTATCATCTTCTCATCCTTTGCTACGGTTGTGAGGGAGTGAGTGAGATTGAGAGGCTAAAAGAGAGACTCAGGAAAGCAATGGAGCCTTGGAGGTACGGTGACACGACCCATCCCAATTTGACAGGACCCATCCCAATCCCCCCAGGATTAACGCGGGATGACCCTGCTCCCGTCTGACACGAAGTGTCAGACAAGGGATATTTCCGACCTTTGCCCTCCCGGGCTATCAGAGTACGCCAGGATCCGGAGGAGGCATGTGATATCTCGATCTCTGCTACAGTCCACATCCGATGTCAACCTGAAGGGTATTAAAAACAGAAAGACTGTGAGTGGACAAAAATAAAGAGTTTATAAAAACGTTTCACAAGAAGACATTTATACCCTCCACTAAAAAGCATGCATGCATAGTAAAACCATTTATCCAATCACATATGTTAAAACATCCATATTTAGGGTCACAGCCCCAAGTTCCGTAAATCCAAGTCAAACGGGCTCCTGCCCAAAACCATTTACAGAAAACCATAACATCATAAAACACAATTTCCCAAACCAATTGAAATCATGTTTATTATCCATTATATTTCATATCCAGAACCTGTCACGGTAAAATAAAGCTACACGTGTGCTAACCGGGGTCTCAAACCCAAGTCTCTCCAGGGTCCACCCAAGTCAATGTCCGTAGATCAATGACCCTCGCTGGAGGTAATGAACCATGCCCATCCTGAGAGTAAGGAAGCCAACTGGGGGGCGACTCCACTCAGTCAGTGCTCCGTGACTACTCCGGGGTCCACCCAGGCCAACGACCCTCCCCTTAGGAGACAATCATATATAAAGGATGGCATATGAAAAACCTTTTGAAGTCATTCTTTAAACTTTTCGAGGATTCATACCCGGCCCCCATAAGCCGTCATGAACCATAAAATCCTTTCATGGGTTCATGCCGGTTCCCATAAACCGTCATGACCCGTAAAAACCATTTGTAACACATAACTGGGCGCTAGGCCCGAATCCACATAGAAATTGGACCTCAAGTCCAAGTAGTAAACCAACTGGGCCTCCGGCCCGATGCCTCGTTAAATCAAATGGACCTCAAGTCCGACAGTTACCTTTTCAAATCCAAAATCATTTCATGAAATCATATCCAAAACCATAAGTATGGAAAATCAGTGTAAAGCCAGAAAACCTCGATTTACGTGCAAGCACGTAAATCGCCTCGAAATACGTGAAACCATATAATTCAAAAATATCCAAATCAACATCATCAAATCACATTCATTATCCTTTTGGAAATCCAAAACCATTTCATTTAGACCAATAAAGACATACAGACCCGTATAGGCACCGTATAAGGCCGAAACCTCGAAATACGTGCCTATACGTAACCACACATCCAAATGCACTCATGACATCACAAAAAAGTATTTAAAACATATAATAAATATTTATGCATGCACCAATTTAGAAAACAAGGTCCACTCACAGACCGTCCGAGCAGCCGCCTCGATTTGCGTGCCATAGGCTCTCCCGAGCCGATCACCATCACCGGGACTCCCAAACCTGTCCAAATTTTAATAGAAGGTTACTAACTACATAATTAACCTCCAACCAAAGCCCCGTAATTTTTCCGAACTTTTAACTATTTTTAAACCGATCCTAAATCTTCCGACAGCCCGAAACCTATCGAAACGATGTTCAATTGACGCAAGACCAGTCCCAAAATCTTCATTACATCGAATAGAAGATTTCATATGTTGAACACCTCCCAAAATTATGGCCCACGTGCCCTCCTTAATTAGTTCCGTTATCGAAACTCCAACTATCCTGATTCCACATCCACCCCGTGGAAAGTAGAATCGACCTCGAAACACGTGTACACTCGTACACCAACTAACCAGAACAAAACTTGTCTGCACCCAGACGTACAACTAACACTCACGTCGCATTGACTGCATTCGACCACGTCGAATGATAGTAGCCATACGTCCCGAATTGACACTAATTGTCAAATCTACCGTTTCATTGACACAACAACTAGACGATTCATTTTTTTTAATTACCAATCTATCCTGATATCTGCTCCCACTGGGAGTCATCAGATCTCACTCAACGATCCACGTTGACACCTTCAACAATCTGTCACCACTTGACAGTCGCCAGTCAAAAACTAACACTACACCCACTCGTGGTTACACTAACCACCAACTCACTCAACCTGAGTATACAATTACCAACATCTAACACGACATGTGTGTAACTAGACCCATCAGAAATACCATGACCTAGTGCACAGTATCCAATGTCCAGTTCACGCTCTCGACTAATCCAATGGTATCAGAACTAAGCCGACTACCAACACTCTCACCAA
This sequence comes from Prinsepia uniflora, assembly GCA_032719365.1. NCBI lineage: Eukaryota > Viridiplantae > Streptophyta > Magnoliopsida > Rosales > Rosaceae > Prinsepia > Prinsepia uniflora. Next base: position 38,583,188 of record CM064874.1, on the reverse strand, counting down.
CGTACTACTGGTATAACCTATATACCACCACCAGGCATCACAAGCCTATCCAGTATCGTACCTCAAACAATGCACAAGGTACGTACATCTACCTATCAATCAACTTACCACAACAACAACGACGACCTAGGTTGTAGGCAATCACGTTTCTATAATGGAGTCCATCTGTCCAATCCAGCATTAGACAAATCGAAACTCCAACCCAACATCCATTTTCAAATCCAAATCCGCAATTTCGTAAGAAATCCTGAATCCAAAACCAGAAATCATATCCATAATCATATCCAATTCCGAATCCGAAATCATCATTCCGTAAGCTAGCATTAGGAATAACCATTCCGAACCCAAATCCTTAAAAGGAAATCCACTATCAAGCTCCAGAATCAAATCCTGAATCGTCACCCAGAATCCGATTCCAAAACCCAAATCAAGAAATCCTCTTTCAAGTTCCAAAATCAAATCCTGAATCGTCATCCAGAAATCTGATTCCAAAACCCGAAATATCGTTCACGTCTACCGAGACGCATCAAAATCGAACCTATCGGTTACCCGTTTAAAACATTACCTCAATACCTTTGATTGACTTCATAGGGAAGCCAATCCCAATATCAACACACCTAGGCTGACCAAAATCCGACCACGTCGGAAAACTACTCACCTGAGTAATATACCATACAGCATTCACTTCGAAAAGAAGTTCAGTCCCATCACGCTCCACTCAAACATCCTAGAAAAAGTGATAAACTTTCCACCTATCTGGATCATCCAGATCACGATCCAGATCCCTAACAATACCCAAAGTCCTAAACCAATTCCCACATCTAAATAGATTAGTCAACGACGAGACACGCCGAGACTGTGGGTTCTCACTGATTACCTCGTATCAATCCTTGGCATTCCACCGAGGAAAACCAAAGATGATCGAATATAATGACATCAAAATCCATCCTACGTGAATGCAAACAAAACTCGCTGCATTCACCACGCCATGTAACCTGACATCGTCTGCCACCAAGCAGAGAATGAGAAATCTCAGTCACCTAACTTCGATATACTCACTCCACCTGATGACCCAAGATAAATCCCGGGTCCACCAACCAATACACGACAAATGTACTAGTGGCAACCAACAACATCTACATCATCAACATCATCTACCATCATCAATTATGATAGAATCTAAGAAGTCACCCAAAATGACTTCGATATACCAATTACCAATGCGGACAACCCGCATTACATTCGTCACCTCAATCGCAACCTCTCGCGATTCCGAAGTTCCAACCAGCTTGGAAACAACATACTCGGACATCAACCACGTGTCCCTTAACCAATTTAACTCTAACCGTGATCCACTCCCGGATCACCGATACTGAACATATGCTCATCACGACGGAGTCACATCCCGACTCGTAACTCACCGTCATCACGATCACCGGCACCAGCACCAGCGCTAGTACCAGCACCAACGCATTATCACTTGCACTAGTATCAATATCAGCATCGGCACACCATGTGCAAAACTGACAACCCTGGATCTCCGCTCATACCGAGCGACGACCCCGTACCTCTGCTCGAAAAGGAGAAACTCTACCTCCTTCGTACCCAACAACTCTGGGTACAGTCACCCTGATAACGCATACGAGAAAAGGAAACGTCACCTGAACGTCACCGATTCCCAACAAACGTAACTACGACCATTCTCGATAGTAGCGCCTGCCACAAACTCGTGTAGACCTAACTACCAAACACCTCGATATCCAGACTCCGCATCCAACGGAATCAACCGCTCGTACCAACTACTCCGTATCCCCACTCCGGGATTCCATCGACAAGTACCAACCCTGATAACTTGTCCAACCAAACTCTAACTAGTCGTAACTTGACTCAACCACTGTCGTCTACCAAGCCGTCCGTGACCTTAGCTGCACCAATAGCCCATCGCAACTACGATAGTACGACGACCGACTAGGTCTAACCGATAAGTACAACCTCGACTGCAGAGTGCAGTCCCATCACTCAACCTGACATGACCGACGGTCTTGACTTCGAAATGTCGTCAGAGTCTAACCACTCGTCAACTCACCGTTCCGAAACATACACATCCTACCTTAGGATTCCACGATCACGCCTAGGGTTCCCCTGAACCCAACTGCGAAAAACAGTATAATCCACGCTCTGACCGACTCCGCGGTCTTGACATCATAAAGACGTCAATCCAATCCTACCGTCAATCCAACTAGGATTCCTCGAATCTGGCTACCAACTGCCATAAGTTCAACCAGAGTTCCCCAAACTCGACTGCTAACCACCAGGAGCAGTAAATCCATTTAACTCAACCAATCCGACCCTCTAAGGGTAAAAACACCGAATCAGTCGGCGGAACCGATCCTACGACATCGTGAAAGACGATCCCAACTAGCCGTCACACGATCATAACTCCAAAATACGAATACGTTAATCCTTACTAGGGTCCCACACTGTCAACCACGACAGAACTATGGCAACCCCGGCATCAAGTGCCGAACCAAGACATTCCTCGATACAGTCCTACTAACTATCGTATCAGCATCCCAACAATCAGGTTGACCACGAACTGTAGCCACTTGAGATATCACATCCTCGACTTGCGTACGGAGTAATGCGCAAAACGCACCCTAGAATTCAGAGTAACATGACCCATCCCAATCCCCCCGGGATTAACGCGGGATGACCCTGCTCCCGTCTGACACGAAGTGTCAGACAAGGGATATTTCCGACCTTTGCCCTCCCGGGCTATCAGAGTACGACAGGATCCGGAGGAGGCATGTGATATCTCGGTCTCTGCTACAGTCCACATCCGATGTCAACCTGAAGGGTATTAAAAACAGAAAGACTGTGAGTGGACAAAAATAAAGAGTTTATAAAAACGTTTCACAAGAAGACATTTATACCCTCCACTAAAAAGCATGCATGCATAGTAAAACTATTTATCCAATCACATATGTTAAAACATCCATATTTAGGGTCACAACCCCAAGTTCCGTAAATCCAAGTCACACGGGCTCCTGCCCAAAACCATTTACAGAAAACCATAACATCATAAAACACAATTTCCCAAACCAATTGAAATCATGTTTATTATCCATTATATTTCATATCCAGAACCTGTCACAGTAAAATAAAGCTACACGTGTGCTAACCGGGGTCTCAAACCCAAGTCTCTCCAGGGTCCACCTAGGTCAATGTCCGTAGATCAATGACCCTCCCTGGAGCTAACGAATCATGCCCATCCTGAGAGTAAGGAACCTAACTGGGGGGCGACTCCACTCAGTCAGTGCTCCGTGACTACTCCGGGGTCCACCCAGGCCAACGACCCACTCCGGAGGAGACAATCATATATAAAGGATGGCATATGAAAAACCTTTTGAAGTCATTCTTTAAACTTTTCGAGGATTCATGCCCGGCCCCCATAAGCCGTCATGAACCATAAAATCCTTTTCATGGGTTCATGCCGGTTCCCATAAACCGTCATGATTCGTAAAAACCATTTGTACCACATAACTGGGCGCTATGACAGGACCCATCCCAATCCCCCTGGGATTACCGTGGAATGTGCCCTGCTCCCGTCCAACAAAGGGTGTCAGACAAGGGATAACCAAGAGCCACTGCCCAAACGGGGCATCCAGAGTGCGCAAGGATCGATGGAGGAGGTGTGCAATGTCCCAGTCTCTGCTGCAATCGCATCCGTAATCAACCTGAAGGGCATTAAAACCAAAAGATGTGAGTGGAAAAAAACCAATAAGTTTACCAAATACATTTATAAGACATTTATGCCCTCCAATAAAAACATATGCATGCCACGAAAACCAGTAACCAAAACGTTTGCTCAACCGAGCCATTAGGGCCTTAGCCCAAAAACCGTTAACCAAAAACCAAGTGTGGGAACTCAGCCCAAAACTGTGAAATACCACAACTATACATAGACAACCATGTGGGTCACCACCCAAAACCATAAATGAACATCAATCCATTAAAATCATATAATCACAGATCCACCCGGAAAGCCATTTCATTAATTCGTATTTTACCATTACCATCACCAGCATCCCTGATGCTAGACGTCCCTGACGTCATATCTCACGGTTTCATAAGCTACGCGTGCTTCCCGGGGTCTCTCTGGGTCCATATATCTGACATCCCTGATGTCTGACGTCCCTGACGTCAATCATAGCAATCCTGCTCCTGAGTCATCATACGGTCCGGCTGCTCCGTATAATGACCCCTCGCAGGCAATGCACCGTGACTTCCCCAGTGTCCCAGACATCTGGAGGAGACCATCATATATCCTTGTATCTAGATGGTATATGGAAAACAGTTTTATTAAATCCTTTTATCACATCATTACAATTGGGCCTTGCCCGAAATTTCCATAAAACCATGTAATTCCATTTAGGGTCCCTGACCCAAAATCACAATTATTAAACATAGGGTCCCTGACCCGAAATCACATTTATTAAACATAGGGTCCCTGACCCGAAATCACACTTATAATTCAACTGGGCCTCATGCCCGATTTTATGAACCACTGGGCCCACGGCCCGATTTGTAAACCAACTGGGCCCCTGGCCCGATAACATAACTTAAATGGGTCTCAGCCCGATTTCATACCAACTGGGCCCCTGGCCCAATTTCATTAACCAACTGGGCCCCCGGCCCGATTCTCAAATGGACTCCAAGTCCGAAATTTCAAACATAATTGGGCCTCAAGCCCAAGTTCATATTTCCAATTTCAAAACCATTTCATCACATTATATCCAAGTCATAAATATGGAAAATCCATGTAAAATCAGAAACCTCGATTTACGTGCAAGCACGTAAATCGCCTCGAAATTCGTGAAACCGTACAATTTACCAACAACCAAATTAACCTCATACAATCACAACCATAATCCATATAAAACATTTAAGCATGCATAGAATTTATAAAACCAAAGTCCACTCACAGACCGTTTTAACGGTATGCCTCGATACGCGTGCCACCGGCCCTCTCGGGCCACACCACTATCACCGGGACTCCCAATCCTGTCCAAATCACATTAGAGGGTCACTAACCTCATAATTAACATCCTATCAAAGTCCCGTAATTTTCCCGAATTTTTACTTATTTTTGAACTTGATTTAAAACCTTCGGACATCCCGAACAATATCGAGACTGTGTCCGATCGACACGAAATCAATTCCAAAATGTCCGTTAGATCGAATAGATTAAAGTCATGTTGGAAGTTTCCCCAAAATACCCTTCACGCGCCAGTTCAACACTCAGGTCAACCCTGATGACATCATGCTACAGTAACCGGGTTCTGAAACCGGGTCTGTAACCGGGTCGCCGTCGACCCACGGCTTGACCCGATCACAGATCGAGTTTCAGACCACCATTTTTGATACGGGTTGATCCTATGGACTCGTCATAACCTCCTCTACGGTTCTGTGACATCCAAAATCATTTTTAGGTTGATTTAACTACCTGAAATCTGACAGGAAAATCGGCTGAGAACTCAGGTCATCAACTCCGGCGACTCGTCGAGATTCCGGCCGTGGTTCAGGGTCCAAAATGGTCGTCTAGGTTCCGAGGACATGTTTCAGAAGTAAGCAAGCAATCCCAATGTCAAAAACCAGTGTTTCGAAACAGGGAAGAAAATCAAACCTTCTCGGGTTTCTGGGCATATCGCCGTCGTGGCGCCGCCGTGGCTCGTCCAGTCGTGGTCTGAGTTGTCCTAAGGTTCCAGTGGTCCTTGTCCTAGGTTTGTTCGAGTCCTGATATGAAGGTTTGGATGGTTGGACGATTTTGGGTTGATCGGGTTGTTTGGTTTCCTCTCGGGTCTGGGAGGTTTCCCGGCCGTGCAGGGCGGCCGTGAGGTGGTGGCCGGCGTCTAGAGGTGGCTGGGGTTCGTCTGGTACCGTCTGGTGTGTGAGGCTGGGCTGTGAGGTGATGATGTGCATGATCAAGGAAGGAAACCGTGCTCACGGTTTTGAGGGAGAATGAAAATGAGAGGATGTGTGGTCTGATCAAATAAAGAGAGAAGGAATGAGATCAACGGCCCAGATTCAATCTCCATATAAAATGAAGGGTGAGGATTTGAGGAGAGGGAATAATTAATTAACCCAAATGGCCAGCAAAGATCCCTGATTTAGGGAATGAAGGGGATGATGACATGTGTCATACATCAAGGGTCCAGATTGGTTTGGGATTAGGGTAATCAGATTTTATTATTATATTATTATTTTATTCCGAGTCTCGGTTAATCACGTTTTACGTCCTTGACCATAACTTCGTCGTCGAATCTCCGATTTTGGCATGCCGCCTGTCATTGGATTCGTATTGACGATACCTACGTAACGGTCTTTGGCCCTCGTCCATCGGACCTCCCAGTCAAAAAGTCAACATTTGGCCCTTAGTAAGCCAAATTACCAAAATACCCCTCAACTTCCGAACATCATAACTTTCTCTACGAATGTCGGAATCGAACGTGCCACCCGATCAAAAAGTCAACAGTTTGCCCACGACTAGGGGCAAAACGGTCATTTTGCACAATTTGTCCGATTCCGCCCTACTAAGCACCGTTCAACCTCACTAAACGAGAATAATGACTAATCTAATCCTGGAATTCGGGACGGGTCGTTACACGCTAGGCCCGAATCCACATAGAAACTGGACCTCAATTCCGAGTCGTAAACCAACTGGGCCTCCGGCCCGATGCCTCGTTAAATCAAATGGACCTCAAGTCCGACAGTTACCTTTTCTCCAAAATCATTTCATGAAATCATATCCAAAACCATAAGTATGGAAAATCAGTGTAAAGCCAGAAAACCTCGTTTTACGTGCAAGCACGTAAATCGCCTCGAAATACGTGAAACCATATAATTCACAAATATCCAAATAAACATCATCAAATCACATTCATTATCCTTTTGGAAATCCAAAACCATTTCACTTAGACCAATAAAGACATACGGACCCATATAGGCACCGTATAGGGCCGAAATTTCGAAATACGTGCCTATACGTAACCACACATCCAAATGCACTCATGACATCACAAAAAAGTATTTAAAACATATAATAAAAATTTATGCATGCACCAATTTAGAAAACAAGGTCCACTCACAGACCGTCCGAGCAGCCGCCTCGATTTGCGTGCCATAGGCTCCTCCCGAGCCGATCACCATCACCGAGACTCCCAAACCTGTCCAAATTTTAATAGAAGGTTACTAACTACTTAATTAACCTCCTACCAAAGTCCCGTAATTTTCCCGAACTTTTAACTATTTTTAAACCGATCCTAAATCTTCCGACAGCCCGAAACCTATCGAAACGATGTCCGATTGACGCGAGATTAGTCCCAAAATCTTCGTTACATCGAATAGAAGATTTCATATGTTGAACACTGTTCATCGTCTCCTACCTCCAGCAGTTACTGTTCTGAACCGGTTCACTATTCATGCACTGTTTCGAACCGGCGTGAACGGTTCAGGGGTTTTCTCCCTCTATTTTGGTTCGATTTCAACCCTAATTAATCCTATAATTCATATCTCTTCATTCCCTATCATTTCTAATCATCAAAACAACCTAAAAACACCTAAATTTCATGGTTCAATTCTTAAACCATACGATTCAAATGTCCTAAAATCCACCCATGGCTTCACAGCCGTCCTACACCTCCCAAAACCATTCCATTAGGACCCTAATGACTCATTAAGCCCATCCTAATCATCTAATATCAACTATATCCACAAAAACACAATTATGGATCCAAAAATAAAAACCGAGCATTACCTCGGGTTCAGGTTTCCGCCGTGCATGGTGGCTCCCTCCTGGCCGGCCACCATCATCCTCAGTCCTTCCCTCACTCTCCTGGTTCCTCAAATGATCATGGGTTGAAGGTTGGATGGGTTTGGGTTGCACAGATGAGAGAAAATGGTGGGTGTGAGATCGGGAAAATGTTTGAAAATGGAAAAATGAAAAGGTTGGTCGATGCATGAATCAATTTGGGTGGCCTGTGGATGGGTGACACTTGTCACTCATGCATTGGGCCTCCATTAAATATCTGGGCCCCACTAAAGTCCAAAAGTTAGGTCGTTTCGTAATTCGTGTAATAGTGCACTTGAACTTCCGTGAACCGTAACTTCGCCGTCGAACGTCCGAATTTGACGTGCCGCCTGTCTATGGATTTGTATCGTCCTTATCTACGTAACGGTCCTCGGCCCTCGGCCATCGGACCTCCCGGTGAAAAAGTCAACATTTGCACCTTTTTAACCAAAATTACTAAAATGCCCCCAAACTTCCGAACGTCATAACTTCCTCCTCGAACGTCGGAATTGAACGTACCACCTGTCTATGAACTCGTGACGTCCTAAATTACGTCACGGTCATCGGTCAAAGTCCATTTGACAGCCCGAATGAAAAGTCAACGTTTTACCCACGTCAGGGCAAAACGGTGATTTTGCATCGTTCGTCCGATTTCGCCCAACTAATCACGGATTAGCCTCACTAATCGTGATTCGTCACTAATCTAATCTAGGAATTTGGGACGGGTTGTTACACAATCCCTTTAGATTATCGTGGGATGCGTCATACTTCCGTCTAACACCACGTGCCAAACCAAGGATAAATCGTAACCCGCTTGGGGTTACCAGAGTGCACGGTGACTTGTGGAATCCGCGGCAGCATGTGATATCTCGGTCTCTGTTACAGCCTACATCCGTGATCAACCTGAAAGGTATCAAAACTTTAAAAGCTATGAATTGACCAAAAAAAATAGTTTACAAAACCATTTAATGAAGAGGCATTTATACTCTTCATGTAAAAACATGCATGCATCAGAAAACAGTATTTTAAATACTTTCTTAAAAGCAAATCATATTGCTTTTCAAATCAAAACAAAATGAAAACATGGCTCAATCAAAGCCATTTCTTCAATAGGGGTCTTAGCCCAAAACCAAATCACATAGAGTCTCAGCCCAAATCAAATAACGTAAAAGCATCTCAATAGGGCCTCTGCCCAAACATAGACTCACATCCAGAGTCTCATGAAAACATGTTCACCTATATTCTTTATCCAATATCCAATCATGCGACATCATCACCAGTCACGATATCAGCGCTACGCACGTGACTCGGGATTACACATCTGAATATACACCAGGCTCAGAGCTCGTGGCTCGACGTCTAGGTAGTCTAACTTAGGATCACACATCACATAAGATGGTCGACGTCTGAGCAATGGCATCTACAGGATCGGAACCCCTGGCTCGACGTCTGCCAAATTTCCATCTCTGACACTCCTGCATGCAGTGTCCTCATGACCTCTCTAGGATCACACATCACACAAGATGGTTGATGTCCGGAGGCTATCATCACATCATAGAGGATGGTCGTGTGGAAAACATTTCACAAATCATCTCAAAGGTGCCCACACCCGAAATATAGTTTATCAAATAGTTTCCACAAAACCAGCATAAAAGAAATGTTAAGAAACACTTCATAAATCCAGGATTCCTCGAATCCTATCAAATTCAAACTCGTAAATCCATAACAGGTCACAGCCTGAAATATCATATCATAAATCATAACTGGGTCATAAGCTCGATATATTCCACTTTTGACTATACTCTAAGTCAAACCACAAATCACTGGGACACAAGCCTGAAACAAATTTCCAAATCTGAAAACCATTTCATTATTCAAATCGTTGTTCAAAATCACATTTGACTATAATCGAAGGCAAAGTCAATATCTAACTGGGTCTTATGCCCGAAATAGCATTTCACGCATCTCTGTGAAATCATTCAAAACCGATGGTTTAAATCTTTATTTTCACGCCTTTCCGTGAAATCATTCAAAACACATAAACAACAAGCACGTAGAAAACTCGGCCTAGCATTTCAATCATCTCTGTGAAATCATTCAAAACCGATACTCAAATCCTTGGTTTCATGCCTTTCCATGAAATTAGTCAAAACACATAACCACATGCACGTTGAAAACTCGGCCTAAACCCAAATATCATATAAAACAAAAATCTCAAAATACATGCAATACAACAGTATTTTCTACGAAAATGGCCAATAATATTCAAAATATCATGCAATCAATGCGTCTCAAATCATGATCATAAAACATATAAAACAGTTATGCATGCATCATTTCATAAAACAAAGTCCACTCACAAACTGTAAATGTTGTGTGCTCAAATCCCATGATGTAATCCATTCCGAGGCTAATCCACAATCTCTGGGACACCCGGACCTGTTCGAATCATATCCAAAGGTCATTATCAACCTATACAAGTCCATAGATAAGACCCATAACTACCCCAGAATCGAGAAAAAGTCTCGAGGCTTAAAACCTCTAAATGACCTATTAAACGATCTTTAATTGACCTGAAACTACCGCCATTGGATTTAGAACGTCAAAACTTTTCGAATAAGATCGGTTTGACATCAAAACTATTTCCCATGCACCCTCACATGCCAGTTAAAGTTTGGTCAAGAAAAATTCAACGGACAGCACTGACGTCTGTGGTCAAAGTTAATGCTGACATCATGAAAGTCAACGCTAATGTCATGAAAGTCAACACTGATGTCATCAAAGTCAACGGCCCAAGTCAACCCTCGATGTCATCAAAGTCAACACTGGTCATCATCCTTGCTGGAGAAGACAACCGACACCACCGTGCACCGCCGTCTGGTCCAGCGGCAGGAGAACTGCCATTGTTGGCTGGTTTTTCAAACCTCCATAACTCTCTCATTTATTAATCAAATCTTATGATCTATATATGAAAATCTGTCTACTCGAGCCAAGGAATCCAAATCTGAACCCAGAATTGAGAGAAAGTAACTGGTTTTGAAGATATAGGCTTCCAAAGTTTCGGTCAAACTTTGAACTCTTGTTTCGGCCACTCCCATCGTCCAAAACCTTTCCTTTTCGCACCTACATGCTCGTATGAGCTCCAAGAACATAACCATGACATTTGTAACGACCCATCCCAAATTTTTGGGATTAATTATGATTAGATGAGGATTAGCATCGCTAATCGGAGACTAATCGGGGATTAGTTGAGGATTATCGGACGTTTAGGGTGAAATTACGATTTTGCCCCTAGACGAGAGCAAAAAGTTGACTTTTGACCAGGAAGGTCTGATGCACGGGGGCCGAGGACAGTTACGTAGATCAGGTAGATACAAGTTCGTAGACAGGCGACACGCCAAAATTGGGCGTTCGAAGAGGAAGTTATGGGTCACGGAAGTTCTGAGTTACTATTGCACATTTTACGAGACAGGTGGACTTTTATCCTGAGTGGGCCCAAATATTTAGTTTAGGCCCAATGGATGAGTGACAAGTGTCATCCTTCCATTGCCTACCTAACACAGATACATGCATCTATTTCCCTTTCTTTGTTCATTCATTCGAACAACCCGAAACCTATGCCCAAATCCACCACCCCATCACCTATCTTCATCTACTTCTTAAGTGAGAGACAGAGTGAGGGAGGGACTGAGACGTCCCGTAGTATCTGGGAGTGACGGGTTGTCTCCTCCAGACGTCTCGTAGTATCTTGGAGTAGTCACGAGGTATTTCCTATGAAGGGTCATTACACGGAGTGACCGATCCGTATAGTGATTCAAGAGCAGGATTGCATAGGTTAAAACCTCCCCCCAGGGAGGGTCATTGATATGCGGGTCATTGGCCTGGGTGGACCTAGGGAGACTTGGGATTGAGACTAGTAGCACACGTAGCTTGGAACCGTGACTGTGGTGTTGATTGTGACATCTGGGATGTCCGGCATCAGGGATGCCGAGGAATGGTTTAGACTGAGACCCACTTGTATTGGATTTGGGCTGAGACCCACGTGTATTATTTTTGGGTTGAGTTCCCATATACTTTGGTTTACGGTTTGGGCTAAGGCCCTAATGGTTTGATAATTGATTTAACTAAATGGTTTGATAACTGGTTTTCGAATGCAAGCATACTTTTTAGTGAAGGCATAAATGTTTTCTTCTCGTGAAATGTGTTTTATAAATTATTGGTTTCGTCCACTCACAACTTTCAATGGTTTTAATGCCCTTCAGGTTGATCACAGATGCAGACTATGGTAGAGACCGAGACATCACACTCATTCTCCGATCTTGGCGCACTCTGGAAGCCCCGTTTGGGCTAAGGTTGGAATTATCCCTTGTCTAACACTTCGTGTTAAACGGGAGCAGACACGTTCCACGATAATCCCAGGGATTTTGGAGGGTCCTGACATCAAAACATGGCATAAACGTCTAAAATCAAAACCCAAATTTCCCAAAACCCACGGGTTACCTTTCTCCATTGTTTCCAGCCACCACTACCGTGTGCTCCACTGTCCCTCGTCGTCTCTTAGCTTCTCCATCTCATTCCTTCACTCTATCTCACTCTCCCTAGTCTAAAAGATGAAGCAAGAAGATGGAAATGGTTTGGGTGGGTACGGGTTGGATGAATGAAGGAATAAGAAATCAAGATGATGATGGTTGCATGAATTAAATATGATGGGCCATAGGGTGGGTGACAAGTGCCACTCATCATATGTTCCTAAAACTGATATTTCGGGGCCCACTAATGACAAACCAATTTAAAAATCGTGCGACTGAAAAATGTAATCGAACCTTCCGTGTCCCGTAACTTTCCTATACGATGTCTAATTTTGACATGCCACCTGTCTACAGACTTGTATCATCTCGATCTACGTAATGGACCTCGGTCCACGTGCATTTGACCTCCTGGGTCAAAAGTAAACTTTTTCACCCTTCATATGGAAAAATCGTTATTTCACCTCAATCGTCTGATAATCCTTGATTAATCTCGATTAATCCTTAATTAATTTCGTAGATTCGGGACGGGTCGTTACAATCTTCCCCTCTTAAAGAATTTCATCCTCGAAATTCAAATCGACTCCAATATGCACCCAAACTGCACAAATCCAATCCTTCCTCCAATCTGAGGTACACGTATATACGTACATATCTAATATCTATCCAACATACTCACACCGAAATCAAATGTCTCTTGACGTTAATTACAATCCAACCATTAATGCTAACTTCAGCACATCCTTCGTGACCGTATCCAATGATAACCAACTGTCGCTAGAAACCTCCAATGCTTAATCTCAAGTCTCAAATGAGACATCGACACTTGTCAATCTAGCATGTCACCTACGTAGGTGTACTCAAAATCCAATATGATAATTCTGCCCTTCCAAGCTGACATCCTACTCAACATTCAATTTGGCAATCCTACTTTTGTTGAGCATCATAAGTCTTCTATTTCACTCAACAGTCTCCAACTGCAAATCACACCCACGACACGCCTTTGTGTCTAGCCGGTATCTCATCGGCTCTACTGTTATCACTCGCATTACTATCGAAATACTCGACTTGCTCTAGATTCCTCATATCATACCTCGTATCACTCAGCGACTAACACTGTAATCCTGACTCCTCTCGAGTCTCAAACCGTCATCTCACTCATCCTCTCGATACACAAACCAACATCTCGTTCATCCTGAGCGTATCTGGACCCCATCGAATACTTTCTCTAGCAGGGATAATCACAGACATAATAACTAGGGTTCCTCTAGCTCATCATGGCCCTGAGCTCCGTGCTCACACAATCACTGAACCCTTTCACAATCACTCTGCACTAGTGCATATTATTCAATGTCCAGTCCTCATACTCAGTGTACAATTAACATCAGACCCCGTCTGATTACCCTACCACGTCCATCTTGGACTCAATCTGGTGATTGTACGACATTAATTAGAATGATCAATACTCATCAATCACATTATCCGTCATGCACTACTCCCAGGTGCATCAACATCACATCAATCACCTAGGCACTCTCAGGCTTGTTTAGGGACTGCACGTACGCAACGTCCGAGCCACATACCAATATCTGCATACCATAACGATCACGGGTTGAATCCGTCTATTACATGCCTGACATCCCAATCATCATATATCACAAAAACATGTATGTCCAATCTTTGCACTAAGCTAAAAAAGCCTCTAGACGACAGGAACAAAGTTTCGTCTGAATGCATTGAAAAACGACGTCTATTTGAAATGCATCAGACGGCAGTTTTTTTGTCATCTAAAGTCTCATCAGACGACAGTTTTCTAAATAAAATTTTGTCTATTGAAAATGAAAAAAGAGAAATTCCTTTAAAACTGTTGTTTGTTATCTAATTAGAAGACAATTTTCATTTTTCACTGTCGTCTTAATGGGTCATAGACGAAGGTTTTTAGTGAAAACTGTCGTCTATGACCCCTTAAGACGACAATGTTGAACTCGTCTGATTACCATACCACGTCCATCTTGGACTCAATCTGGTGATTGTACGACATTAATTAGAATGATCAATACTCATCAATCACATTATCCATCATGCACTACTCCCAGGTGCATCAACATCACATCAATCACCTAGGCACTCTCAGGCCTATTTAGGGACTGCACGTACGCAACTTCCGAGCCACATACCAATATCTGCATACCATAACGATCACGGGTTGAATCCGTCTATTACATGCCTGACATCCCAATCATCATATATCACAGAAACATGTATGTCTAATCTCTGCACTAAGCCAAAAAAGCCTCTAGACGACAGGAACAAAGTTTCATCTGAATGCATTGAAAAACGACGTCTATTTGAAATGCATCAGACGACAGTTTTTTTGTCATCTAAAGTCTCATCAGACGACAGTTTTCTAAATAAAATCTTGTCTATTGAAAATGAAAAAAGAGAAATTCCTTTAAAACTGTTGTTTGTTATCTAATTAGACGACAATTTTCATTTGTCACTGTCGTCTTAATGGGTCATAGACGAAGGTTTTTAGTGAAAACTGTCGTCTATGACCCCTTAAGACGCCAATGTTGAACTCGTCTGATTACCATGCCACGTCCATCTTGGACTCAATCTGGTGATTGTAAGACATTAATTAGAATGATCAATACTCATCAATCACATTATCCATCATGCACTACTCCCAGGTGCATCAACATCACATCAATCACCTAGGCACTCTCAGGCTTGTTTAGGGACTGCACATACGCAACGTCCGAGCCACATACCAATATCTGCATACGATAACGATCACGGGTTGAATCCGTCTATTACATGCCTGACATCCCAATCATCATATATCACAGAAACATGTATGTCTAATCTCTGCACTAAGACAAAAAAGCCTCTAGATGACAGGAACAAAGTTTCGTCTGAATGCATTGAAAAATGACGTCTATTTGAAATGCATCAGACGTCAGTTTTTTTGTCATCTAAAGTCTCATCAGATGACAGTTTTCTAAATAAAATTTTGTCTATTGAAAATGAAAAAAGAGAAATTCCTTTAAAACTGTTGTTTTTTATCTAATTAGACGACAATTTTCATTTTTCACTGTCGTCTTGATGGGTCATAGACGAAGGTTTTTAGTGAAAACTGTCGTCTATGACCCCTTAAGACGACAATGTTGAAAAAAGTGTTGTTACAATGGCCCATATTAAGACAACAGTTTTGAATAAAAGTGTTGTCTTTAAGGTATTAAGACAATAGTTTTTGGTAATTATTGTCGTCTATGACCCTTTAAGACAACATTTTTGAACAAAAAGTATTGTTAAAATGACCCTTCAGACAACAGTTTTGAAAAAAAGTGTTGTCTTTAACATGCTTAGATGACAGTTTTTAGTTGTTTACTGTTGTCTATAGCCCATTAAGACAACAGTTTTGAGAAAACATGTTGTGTTTAACGTCTATTTAGACGACATTATTTTGTATAACGGTCGTCTAAGAGCATATTCGACGACAGTTTTATGCTAGTAACTGTCGTCTAGCTCCCCTTCAAACAACAATTTATTCACATAGATGTTGTCTTATCCTTCATAAGACAACATTTATCAACTGTTGTAGTTTTCAATATAACAAATTTTTTATCAAGTTAATGTATGTCTCAGCCCACAATGAAAACCTGGCGTTTTTTATCAAACACCAATCTCACAAAGAAACCAACAATCACAAACCTCCCACCATCAAAGAAACAAACCCTTATCATGTTTCTTAAAAAACCCAACAATAAAAATTCCATCCTTTCATCCAAAATTCCATCCAACAATCAATTCAACAAAAGAAATCACATATATATAATTCTTGCAAATTCATCAAACATAATTCTTATATATTAAATCGTCCTAAAAGTCAAAAGAACTTTCGAAAATATAAGTCTAGCTTTCTAGATATGTCAATGCGGATATGCCTCAAGATAAAACCAAAACAAAGAGACAAAATTAACATAAAAGGAGTTGGTTAGGTCATGCACTAGATTGTGCTTTCATATACTACCTAAATCTATGCTACATAGTCCCCTAAAAAATCTGCCCACTCACCACATACGTCATCAATCTCCTTTTGTGTGTAAGCCTTGATTGTTTTTTTTCTCCCACTGTAATATTAAAGAAAAATTTAGTCAAACATAAGGCCAACAAGGCTCAAATCACAAAGCAAAGGTTTGGAAAAGGTATGGCAACACAATCAAGCATATGAATAAATCAAGCACAAGAGTAAATGATTTAACTACTTAGGGTGAAACCTCTAGACCAAGGCATGCCAAAAACCTAACTTCGGAATAGTTTTCCTCCTAGATTGTTTTTTTTTTTGGTTTCTTTGAATGTTTTTTTCTTTAAATTTTAGTTTCTGATCATTGAAGGATAAGATATGAATGAAGATAAGATTGACTAATTTCAAGTCTTTTGAAACTAAAGAATGTAAATATCTTTTTTTTTCCGCTTCCGAACTTATTTTCGTTGAAATTAGTTGATTTTATTTCCCAAATGAAATGTAAGTAGGTCAAGTTGGTCTAGTTTGACCCTTTGGTTAAGCAGATAGTTATTCTCTAGTTTCCCTGTTTGGTGAAAGTTTTAGTTTTAGTTTTTGTTGGTAATTCATGTAATTATGTACGTGTAATGACTGTTATAGATGAATTTCTGAATGCTTTGTGTAATTTACTTTGTATTCCTTCCCAGGGACTGACTTTGGGAACTTCGTGGTGCATGAAGAAGTTCTTTGGGTAGTCTAAACTTTCAAAGATTGACATTCTGTTGGTGGATTCTAATAGAAACAAGTTATTGTCATGAATTTTCAATAAGAGAAGTTCGTCAGGTTGGTTCATTTAGATTGTTGATCATATATCATATAATGTTCAATATTCTATATAGCACCTCTTAAGTACTTGCCACAAGTTTTGTAGTTACTTATCTGCTTGTACATACTGAAGGAGGTTAGATTGTCAGTTTATTATCATCATAGTGGCAATGTGGATGCTTTTGTCCTCATCTAAACTCTTCTTTTGTTGCTAGAGTTGGCACATAATTACCACCATTATGTCCCCCATGTTATTTTGGAATTATGTTTCACATGCTAAAAAACCTAACTTTGGAGCAAGATGCAATAACTAACTTTGGAGAAAGATTATTGACAACTATAATGTACAACTATAACAACAAAACTATAAAGTACCTTATTAAATGTCAAAGTTTTTTTCTTCAACAATTTCCTTCATATACCGCATCACAAAATAGCCGCATTCTTTGTCATTTGGTTATTCAGGAATGCCCTAACACATATAAACTATCAATACTTTTAATATAAACATAATGCAAAATTATTTTGGGAGAAATAAAGTGTTGGTGAAGGGAACATACCGCCAAGTTTTTCCACTGTAAAGAGTTTGCAGCCTTGCCTATTCCTTTGCGCATTCAAGATTTGAATGGCACTTCAACATGACAGAAAGTTGAATTAGTGTTTCACTAATATAATAATTTATCTCATGTATAAATTTGAATTAAAAGAACTTACTTATCAACAATATTTTTCCACTTGTTATCCACTCAGGGCTGCCATAGCGTGTTCATATAGTAGGACAATACCTTAGTCTGGATTGACAACTTTTAAAGTCCAATGGAACTTGAAAATTAAAAAACTATTATTATATCTGATATACATAGGAAATTAAGTACCTTTCTTCAACTCTCATTCTTACCCAGCTATTAGTAGGTACCAAATAGAGTTGTTCTTCACTGCCTTTTGACATTACTTCTACTATGTGACGTGATCGTTGAGTCAAAGTCCCACATTTTTTTGCATCAGTTTTAATAGGATCAATTGAAATCAAGCATGCTTAACATTTTGAACTTTATAAGACATCATACGTGTACATATTATATGTACATATAAATTCCAGCTTTCATTAGTTTTAATCACTTTTAAAAATTACAGCTACATGCCTAACAATCATTTCCTAAACAAAAGAACAAAAAGTTTATAAATTCAGTTTGGAAAACACTATCATCCTTTAAGCCATTTGATAACATAATGAGATAAGCACAAAGCAAATATGAAATGAACAGAAAATCCAAATCTGTTATTTTCAACTGTATGATTAATTAACTGATTTCTGATTTCCAGAAATTCAAATATGCTATTACTCTGAGCACCTGGGGAAAATCTGTTGGTTAAGCATCAGACCTAATTAGCTAAGAAACTCTATAAGTCTAGGTACTATCCTATGTAAAGAAAATAAACCTAAGAAAGCTCTATAAGGATGGGAAAAATAGTTAAAGTGACAATGAATCCAGTGGACTGTTTTAGACATCACATCTCTATTTACTTGTCAAAATTTGAAATTTTTGGTTTTTTATCAAGCTATATAAGGTGCTTAGTTGCTTCCACTATGACTATTTTGGATAAGCACATTTATCTTCCTTTAAACCAGCACTTGAGAAAGAAATATATACTTAAAAGCTTAGTTTTGTTAATCAAGCTATTATACTAAGATAAGCACATTTATTTTTTAAGCCAACGCATTTATCCTTCAAGAGATTTGATATCATATTGAGATAAGCACAAAGAAATTAAGAAAATATAATAATTACCTCATGTAAACCACTATGCAGTTGGCAACCAATTTCTTTCATGGCACCAAAATTCAGAATATCTTCTTACAAGACATGAATCTTGCGACAATAAAATACTTCTTTCTTAATATTCAACACTTTTGATATTTCATTCAATGAATATCTTGCATAAACACATAACAATCTTAAGGACTTTGGTAATTTTTGCTTAATAGCCACTTCTTTCGATTACGACTACCTACGTTCCATAATTTTTTTGTGATTTCTAGGTACATTAATAGAAGATGTTATGACCAATATCACTATGGATGTTAACTAAAAATAGACATGATAACCAAAGCAAAGTAATTACCTCATTCTTCGATAATAGGACAAAGATCTTTCAACCACATTACAAATGATCCAATAGCTTCTCCAATCTTCTCCATTTTCATCTTGACAGGGAATGAAGCAAAGCATCATTGTCAAGTGAAGTATAAATTGAAACGCGCAAGTTGCCCTCCCTCTAATGAAACATAGTGAATAGTTGGATTGGCAACACCAGTTTCAATGATCGTTCCAAGTGCAACAATATTGTTAATTGAGCCTAATGCTAATTTACAATCTTCTCCCTTCACTTGCATGCAATATTAAAATGTGAACTCGATGAAGTTATCTTTTACTAGATACTTTAATTATATAGGTTTAGAGTATGTAGTACATACCTTGTCACCATTTTGTCCTGCCACTAAAAAACAGTGATTTACTGAGATAGAACTTTACTTTCTGTTTTAGTATGCAGTTTTCTGCAATTTTAGCCACCATGAACACGAGTATGGTATCTTTTAGGGAAAGAGATAGTTCCACAGAATATTTTTTGGCTGAGACATATGCTATGTAACAACTATAAACATAAAAATCCTAGCTTACGAAGAAACATAAGAATTTTAATCAAGCACCTAAAAGTGCAATATATTTCAGAAATCTCATAATCAATCTTTGAATCATGCATCAATCCATTTTCACACAATCTCATAGAATAGGTAAAGAAGAATGCCTAGACCAACCATTTTCAGCTAGAGTTCAAGTTTGAAGACACGACACACCTTTGATTCCCAATGCTACTGCAACCAAATTCCAATCTGTTGGGGTTCAAACAAATTTCAGAGCCTTAATTTGATATTAATGTTCGTACGCCTAAGAGAGGATAAATCAAAATCCAATCAAAATTCTGAAAAGCTTCTATCTTGCATTTCAACAATTAAACTATTGTAATCTAAATGTTTTTTTAACTCACTGTGCAGTTGTAGCATATGGTGACGAAAGCTCAATGTTTTTTGCCAATAAACAAAGTTACACACTTGTTATATATTAGTAATCATTATTACTTTGCTGAAGAATGACTAACAACAATAATATGAAAGAGCCAATAAGAAACTTTTACCAAAATCCAGAAAAACACAGATTTAAGTAAAAATTAAAAAGACCAACACACTTGAATCTAATGAGTTCTTATAGTACTAAATCAATCATGCCAACACTAGATAATTAAGCAACATCCACGACTATGACCAAGACACTAATAAGGACCAAATGAAGCAGCGTAAATTTATATGAAACTAAAACAAAAATGGAAAGGGCTTGCCCAAATTCATGAGATCCACAAGATCGAAAGGACGAAAGCAAAACTGAAAACAATATATATCATCTTTGATGCTTTGAGTAGCTACTAAGCTTACTTACAACTTGTAAACCAGTAACTCTTTCTAATGCATTCAGAGTTTACAAAATTCCATGGTAGCAGCATAACCCCAAAACAATGTTAATGTAAAAGCTAAAAATAATTTCAAAGACTTATATAGAAAAAAAGAAGAGCACATAAATGAAAATCACAAACAATCACGAGCTTTTGATTTCTTTCCCAGCTAACTTGGGTTTCATAAGCTTTCAAAAGACAAGTAGACTTTCATATGTTCATTTGCACAAAGAATAACATAGTTCTCAGTAAACGTCTGCTTATATGCTCACAACGTATATACTAATAAAACTTCTAGGCAAAGAGACAGTTCCACATAAGTAAAACTTCTATTATGAACTTTACATTCTGTTTTAATATGTAGTTTTCTACAACTTACATTCTATTTTAGTGCATTATGTTATTTCTTTGCTATTTTTAACCCTCCTATTTGATTCTCTATATCACAATTACACCATGTCACTGAAATAGAACCTACTAGCAGGGTTTAGGGGTGGGACGCTATGTGAATCCAACTCAGTATTTCAACGTTCTAGGAGATACAGGGAGTTTACTTCGAAAGAAGCTTGAATGATAAAGAGTATTTGCTGGTTGAGACATATTAACAGCTGTAACATAAAAATCATAACTTAGGAAGAAACACTAAGACTAAATACTAAAGTATTACATCAAATAACATATATGTACATACTTATATCTATGTATGTATAATATACACATTTTTATGTTATTGAGACCCAAATATCTAAGAACCTAAGATGCCATTATTAGATTTGTATTCATACTAAGACAACACATACCTTATCCATGAAATGGACATTTATTTGGGTCAAACAAGGAAAGCTTGGAACCAATGGTTTCAAAATAATACGTGGTGCAACGAAAACTTGCATATCCACAGCCTAATATTAACCAGCAAGACCAAAGAACAAAGGACAATAGCAAAACCTAAAACCTACCATGTTTCACTGTGAGACCCACAAGATCAAAGGACAATAGCAAAACCTAAAACAATATCTATTAACTTTGATGACAGACAAACATGCAGAAAACTCATTTGCTTAATTTGGTAGCTAAAAAAAAGGAAGGAGAAGAGCAACCATACGATTCATACAGTACAACATGCCTTAGCTGCAACAATATTACCATCTATTAATCATACGATTCATATTCCCAAGGGAATCCCATAAAACTAACCAGTTTGCCTCACGCAGGTTCTCTAGCTACTGGGGTGGATCCTCTCGGTGAATGATTCCTTCAGTGAAATCTGAATCTCTCTGTGAGAGTTTAGAACTTTAGCTTGTGAAATCTTATGGTCGATCGATCACCTTGTGATTTTGCAGAGTTCAATTCGCGGGTTGTTTTGTTTTGTCATCGTATTGTCTGTTTTTTTCAATCTAATAAGTGCACAATAATTGGCGCTTCTTCAAAATTTTGTGTTGCCGCTTTCACAATTGGGAAAGTTCCCTCCTGTCTTCTAATAGACAACAGTTCTTAAAATAACTGTTGTCTTTTATCTCACATAATATTTCCTCCTATCTTCTAATAGACAACAGTTTTTAAAATAACTGTTATCTTTTATCTCACATAATTTTACAAAACATCATAGACAACACTCTTACATAGTTATAGACGACAATTTTATTCAAAACTGTCGTCTTTTATAATAAGACATCACATTTAATCTAAATTGTTGTCAGATTAGTGACGTTTATTAATATAAATGGCATAGTGCTGCTCTGGACAGACCGTACACTATACTCAACGTCCTCTCAGAGTCCTCCTGGTCACCCCACCAACTCTAGAGACCAACCGATTTACATCTACCAAGATCTACCAATCTAAACCTCGACCCCCATCCTAATGTTGCAAAGGGTCGGATCATACAGCCGTGCTATAACCTCTAATCCAGTAATCATCTCAAACCAAAATTCATTTGACTTTTTCCTGAGTCAATCGCATCCATGTGCTGCAATCATGTGGAAAACTTCCACCCGACAATCAATGACACGCATCCCTTCTGAGTGAATCCAATCTCAATCGTCATGGTTGGCCGACACCAATCGTACACTATCTCTATCCTCTCGATCCATAACCAAATCGATCTTCAACATCTCGATCCTCAACCATCTCACTCGATCCTCGGAGTATCCATACTAGCTCTCTCAGTCAACGTAACATGACCCATAACACATACGTCCATCTAAATTTGGTGCTCACTCATCACGTCAGGTGACACCAAGCACGGTCTCTACTCTTCAAGTTAATCAAATTTGGTTCACAGCCTGGGTGTCAAGCTCTTACACCCTCTTTGAACCCAAGAGAAATTGCAAACTTGAAGGTATACTTCCACCAATAACCTCTGTTAATAGCTATTGTAGTACTCTTCCCACGGTCGTATCACTCCTCCAATCAGCTCGACTTTTACAAGCTTATACATCCCTGAGTGATGAGAAGTTCACTAAGAACTTCCACAATAAGGACTACTAGTTCCGCATGATTTTCTCGTTCAGCTGTCTCGTTATAACTAACTCTCAAAGTTCCATTGAACTTCGACAAGAAACATTGGTTTTCCTATCAATGACATTCCAACTCAACTGAATCCCGATTCCACTAAGTTTCGTTACAGGACTAGTCAGAAATGGCTCATCGAGAAACTTGGCACAACCATCTCACTTTAAGCTCACTGAGCTAACTAGGGACATCATAACACGTGTCCCATATCCCAAACAGTTATCCCATAGTATGTTCCCAGCCTCCAAGTAGTCCCCCACTCGAACATCAACCACGTGTCCTGGAAACTAATATGTTTTAAGGTAAAATATTTGATTTGTCTTACCACCTTATCCAACCCGAACAATCTTGGTTTAACAAACTACACCCAACATAGTACTGGTCGGAGTACTCACTCGCACGTCCCAATCCTAGGGGAACCAACTCCTGCACCCAACACTCGTGCACACTTGCCCAAGGTAAGACAAAACACCTGCTTCTGCTCCAGGTGCAGTGATAGAAATTTTACCAAGCACAAAAGATGTACTAGGAAAAACCTCTACGTGTAATAAACTTTGTAAGTGCACAAGACGTGTAAATAGTATAGATGCAAGCAAAGGTCGATCCCACAAAAGACATGCTCAATGATATCCAATTCCTTTTAACTCAACTTACTGAAGTGGAGTAATTAAAATGAAAATATGGGGTTGGGGGGGGGGGGGGGGGGGGGGGGGGGGGGGGGGGATGTTGTCACATTAAATTAATGTAAGAAAATTAACTAACTAAGTCGAGCTAGGGTTTCTATCCACCTTTACCAATTATAGTTCCGTTAGATTTCCTTGATTAGATTACTATGCATGTATCTGAATTAAATGCCCGTGCAGCCGTCCGGCTAAGGCTCACCCTACACATATTAACTTCTCTTAGATTGCATGTTTAAGCATGATGTGCCGGCACTTAAACAACTATTACCGATGGTGCGTGATGATGCATGAAACATAAAGAAGATTTAATGACAATACACTATCCCTAGAAAAGTAATGTGCAGACCTAGGAAGTCATGAGTTTAGATTACGAATAAGATTTTCCCCTCTTAAATGTGATGCCATAAATTGCAGGGTGAACACAAACATCAAGGTGATCCGTCAAGCAATTACATCGACAATTATACACAAATAAGGTAGCTAAGCTTATAAGCATAAATTGAGTTCATGAAGCGCAGTAATCCAAAAAATCCAGGCATGCATAACAATCATAATCAAGAGCCAGAAATCTAAGTAAGAACTAACATGGCTAGGGCTTCAAGTGACCCTAGCCCTAATTACACTACTCAAACATTATTGAATTAACGAATAACATAATTAAATGCATAAGAAACATAAAATGATAAAAGAATAAATAAACAAAAATACTAAAGAATAGCAAGGAGTACGAAAGGGGCTCAAACACTCTTCTTCTCCCAAGCCTCACTTCCTCCTTAGCACAAGTTTGAATCCAAAAGCATACAAAAATAATAAATACGAATAGACTATGTATATACATTTAGTATGAATTTTGACAGAGTTTTGGGACCTAGGAAGGTAAATTCGGCCCCCTACAATAAACCCTAATGCCCCTATTTATAAGAGAATAAGTAATCCTCTTAAAAATAGGAGTTTTTAATTAAATTCTATAAGGAAAAGACTTCCTAATTAATTAAGAAATCTAATTAAAACCTTTCCTACAAGTAAAGGAATTCAAAATAAGAATATAAAAGGAAGTAGGACTAAAATCCCTATACTATATGGAGAATAAATGTGGAAGGAACTTGAAAATAACCTAAAAATAGAAGGAAACCCTGAATTAAAGCTGCTGGAACCTTCCTATGCAATCTTCTTTCTTTCATAACTTCTTCGTTTCAACTCCGATTTAGGTGATTCTTTCGCTCAAATTCTCATAATTCCAAGATCTATTTGATCTACACATTTCTCACAAAATATATTATTTTCTCTAATTGCATTGAACGGAATATTAAAAAAAACATACGTAAAAGGGTATTAAATCATGGATAAAACATGCATAAATTATGACCTATCTTGCAGTACATGTGTCCAATAGTCTAACCAGACTCGAAAGATATTTGTAATCTCAACCGGCCCTCTTGGGATCCTCTCTGTCCCACTCATCGATCACTACATCTGGAATAATCCAATCGTTGCTGAGATTCTGTATTTTCATCTCGATCGCTATTGGATTCCATCCAACTCATCTCAGTTATCTATGTTGGGTTTCCACCAATCACATCTCTGTTGAGATGATGTGGCAACTCGACACAATCACCATCGACTGAAGCTCATCGTCGCACATAGTGCTAATCGAGCTAAAACCCCAAATCTATGCTCATATCGAGCAACAATAACATACCTCTGGACCAAATGTAGGAATCTCACCTCTCGGCAAACCGACACGACTGGCAAATCCTTATTGTCTTAGTCGTCACTGGAACATGAGCATACCATGATAAGGTCACAACCCTCTACTCGTACTAAACATCCGTCAAATCTTCCACATGAGCATGAGATTGTACCTCTGCACTCATATTGGGAGGTATTCCGCCTCTCTCATATCTCGATATGACTGGGAAAAAATAACGTAAGTAGGTTCCTCGAATATTGCCCAACTCTCACTAATCTCATCCACGTACATCGATAGCGATGTCTACCACGAACCTCGTACAAACCACTCAAAGAAAACTCTGCTATCGAGATTAAGCACTCATGCGGGCCCTACCACCCGTACAATCTGATCAATGTGTATAATCCAATGATCGATCCATCCCGGGATCCGATCCACAAGTACCCCTCTCTTGGTAACTTGTCCAATCAATCTCAACTCGGGTCATCCACGACCTCAACTGCTCATAACCGCAAATCTATCTTGACCTTCCATTAGTCTCGACTCTGAAAAGTCGCCATAATGGCGTAACTAGTATCCAACCAACCAGAAACTACTATCTGATGATCACGTTCACTCATAACTTTATGGCTCTTAGCTATTGGGCCCACAAGAAACTCATCCCTCCTCGGGGTCTACTCGGCCCTACTTCGTCCACTCGGGGTCAAACCTCATTGAAATATAGCATCTATTGCCAAATAGAATCTATTCGGGTTCATTCCCACTTAATTTGTCTATTCCTACCCTCATTATCAGGTTGATGATGAGATGACAACAGCCCAGAGACATCACATCCGACACATGCGCAACACCTCAAGAGCAATCTAATGCTTTGATACCAAACTGACATGACCTATCCCAAACCCATGGATTATCGTGGGATGCGCCATGCTCCCGTCTGACACCACATGCCAGACCAAAGATAAACTGTAAGACCCGTGTCTTGGAGGGAACGGTGAACGATCTCATATTTTTGCAAGGGGGAAATGGCCTGGTAGGGGAATAATGATGTGCCTTAAAGGTATAGGCACACACCTCTCTAGCATGAGGCCTTTTGGGAGCTCAGTGGCTTTGGGTTCGGTTGGAAATCCAAAGTTAAGCGAGTTAAGGCTGGTGCAATTCCATGATGGGTGACCCCTTAGGAAGTTGTACTGTGAGCTCCCAAAAACAAAACCGTGAGGGCGAGGAAGCCCAAGGCGGACAATATCATGCTAGAGTCAAGTCCTAACCGAGGAGGGTCGGGTCCTGACAAAATGGTATCAGAGCCAGACCCCGACCGGGAAGTGTGCTAGCGAGGACACTGGGCCCTAAGGGGGGTGGATTGTAAGACCCATATCTTGGAGGGAACGATGAACGATCCCACATTCCTGCGAGGGGGGAATGGCCTGGGAGTGGAATGGTGGTGTGCCTTAAAGGTGTAGGCACACACCTATCTAGCACCAGGCCTTTTGGGAGCTCAGTGGCTTTGGGTTCGGTGGGAACTCCAAAGTTAAATGAGTTGGGAATAGTGCAATTCCAAGATGGGTAATCCCTTGGGAAGTTGTACCCTGAGCTCCCGAAAACAAAACAGTGAGAGCGAAGAGGCCCAAAGCGAACAATATCATGTTAGAGTCAGGTCCTGACTGAGGAGGGTCGGGTCCTGACATAAACCATAACCTGCTTGGGGTTAATAGAGTGCGCAGTGACTTGTGGAGTCCACAGCGGCATGTGATGTCTCAGTCTCTACTACAACCTGCATCCGCGATCAACTTGAAGGGTATCAAAAACATTAAAAGCTGTGAGTGGACAAAAATAAACAGTTTATAAAACCATTTAACAAAAAGACATTTCTACTCTTCATGTAAAAGCACGCATACATCAGAAAATAGTATTTTAAATACATTCTTAAAGAAAATCATAGTGCTTTTCAAATCAAAACACAATTAAAACATGGCTCAATCAAAGCCATTTCATAGGTAGGGTCTCCGCCCAAAACCAAATCACGTAGGTTCTTAACCCAAATCAAATCACTGAAAAGCATCTTAATAGGGCCTCTGTCCGAACATAGACTCACATCTGGAGTCTCATGAAAACATGTTCACAAATCAGAGCCAGGTTTCGATCTTGGGACCTGTGGGTTATGGGCCCACTATGCTTATGGAGTCCGCAACGGCATGTGATGTCTCGGTCTCTGCTGCAGCCTACATCCGCGATCAACTTGAAGGGTATCAAAAACATTAAAAGTTGTGAGCAGACCAAAACAAACAGTTTATAAAACCATTTAACGAAAAGACATTTATACTCTTCATGTAAAAGCAAGTGTGCATAAGAAAACATAACATGACCCATCCTAATCCCCTTGGATTATTATGGGACGTGCCTATTCCCGTCTGACACCACGTGTCTAACCAGGGATAAACTCGTCACCTACTCAGGGGTTATCCAGAGTACGCCAGGATCGGTGGTGGCATGTGATGTCTCGATCTCTGCTACAACCCGCATCATCTATCAACCTGAAGGGTATTAAAACCATAAAAGTGTGAGTGGAGAAAACAACTGTTTATAAAAATCATTTATATCGAAAATAGATTTATACCCTTTACGTAAAAGCATGCATGGATCATAAAATAGTTATTTCAAATACTTTTTTGGAAGCAAGACGTCTTGCTTCAGAAATCAAAACACAATGAAAAATGGTTCTCACTCGAAGCTATTACCCCAGTAAGGTCTAAGCCCAAAATCGAATCATACAGAGCCGCAACCCAAAACCAAATCAAGGAAAACTAGAACGAAGCCTCAACCCAAATCATAGAACACGTGGGAACACATCCTATCCTCAATGTCAGTCACAATTTCAATCCTAGCACATGTGCAAATAACTCAAGACCGTTCACAATCTTACCATGTCACCGTGAACACATCACTCGACGATATCGTCTCTGGTCATTGCTTCCTGTGGCCTCCCTCAGAAATACATCAGCACTCCTAAGTCGAGCCTCCCTTGGTCATTGCTTCCCATGGCTGCTCGACAATAGGAAGTGCATCGTGACCTCTCCCGAAGGAACACATCCGCAACCTACAGAAGAGCATCATATCATCCGGAACTTACCCGAAAGCCATCATCAATAGGGCCTCAAGGACGGAAAATCACCAAATGGGTCACAGCCTGAAAATCTAGTGTCCAAAGACACTCCATATCCCAGGATTCCTCGAATCCTATAAAATTCACAACTGGGACTCATGCTCGAAATATCTTTCAAAAAACTCATAACTGGGTCACCGTCCAAATTATCTCGCGTTTGATTATACTCTAAGTTAAACCTCAAATCAACTGGGTCATATGTCCAAAAGATATTTCCAAATCCGAAAACCCTTTCTCATTTCCAAAACATTTTCAAATCATCGTTCAACTCGGACTCGTGCCCAAATCTCTATTTCACGCATCTCCATGAAATCCTCAAAACCGTAAATCAGTTCCTCGATTTCATGCCTCTCCATGAAACCTTCGGAATCACATAACACACAAGCATGTAGTACACTAGACTGAAGCCCAAACATCATATAAAACAAAAATCTCAAACTACGTTCAATAATGCATTTTCCTCCAATAGTTCCAAACAATTCATATTAAAATCACATGCACTCACGGCATCTCAAATCATGTCCATAAACACATATTAAACATTTATGCATGCATGATATTCATAAAACAAAGTCCACTCACATATCGTCCAAGCTACGCCTCGGTACGAGCGCCATAAGTAATTCCGGGCTAATCCGACCTCTACAGGTTATCCAGACCTGTCCAAAACTACTCAAAGGTTACTACTAACCTATACAAGTCCATATCAAGAACCCCCAACATTCCCAAAACCACCACCATTGGATTCGTGTCGTCGAAACCTTTAAATTGGTCCTAGTCCCACCATGAAATGCATGCCTACGCACCACCATGCACATGTCGAAGTGGTTGGCCAACGTTGACCAAAAAGTCAACGTTATCATCAACAAATTCAACTCTGACGTTAGTAGTGACGTCATCACTGACATCTGTCCAGGTCGACCCGGATCACTACAACTGGGTCACGTAGACCCACATACCCGTCCTAATCCGTTCTTCCACCTCCGAAAACCAAAATCGATCTCGTTTCTTCCATTTTCATCGTCTCAATCCGAGAAATGGATCCACCAAATTTAAATCATGAAATACGGGCTATTATTTACCTGTTCAACGCGATCCTAACGACCCAGTTTCCATCCTCTGTCCACGATGGTTCCAAAGTCCTTCGTTGCCCCAAAACAATCCTACCAGCTCGTTTGAGCTTTGCAAACCCCCACTAGATCATCAAAATCGATCCTAAACGTCCCAAAATGAGATTCAATAATTTAAATTTAAAGAGGGTTTCAGGTTTACCTCTCCCGTTGCTTCCTCTGCCATCCACGGTGGCCCTGCCACTTCTTCACCGTGTCCTGGTCTCTCAGCCTCTCAGTCTCACCCAAGCATCACAGGGAAGAGAGGTAGGGGTTTGGGTTCAATTGGGTTTCGGGTTTAGTTTGAATGAGGAAGATGAATGTAACGACCCATCCTGAATTCCGGGATTAGATTAGTGACTAATCAAGGATTAGTGAGGTTAATCGGCAATTAGTTGAGCGAAATCGGACGAACGATGAAAACTGATCGTTTTGCCTCTAGTTGTGGGCAAAACGTTGACCTTTTGATTGAGAGGTCTGATGGCTGAGGTCCGAGGACCATTACATGGATCGGGTTGATACGAATTCATAGACAGGCGGCACGTCGAATTCGGACATTCGACGAAGAAGTTACGGTTCACGAAAGTTTCGGTGCACTATTGCACGTTTTACGAAACGACTTGGCTTTTGTCCTCGAGTAGGCCCAGATATTTTAGGAAGGCCCAATGGATGAGTGACAAGTGTCACTAATCCATTGCCCATTGAAATTGTATTCATGCATCCCCTTCCCCTTTCTCTTGTTCCACCATTTCCCCAAACCAAACCCGATCAAATATCGAACCCCATCCAAACCCAGTCCCTACCTGATCATGTTTGTGAGGCTAGAGAGTGAAGTGAGGAGGTTGTGATGGTGGTGGTTGGCCAAGGACAGTGCCCCCGTGGACGGCAGGGGACCCCGATGCAAGGTAACCCGATTACACCCAAAATTTCATATCTTTGGATTCAAGTATTATGGACCGTTTTGGTTGATTTGAATAGGTGTATTAGGTTTCTAGGAGGGTATTAGGGTGATTTTGGTGGTGGTTATGGGATGAGGAACCCTGGGGAGAAATCTGGGAAGGTCGAACCGTGGGGGGGAAATCGGGTTGATGGATTTTTATAGGTTTTAGGTTGTTTTGTTTGCATATTTAGATTCCTAGGATCAAAATAGGTAGAATGGGATTAATTAGGAAGAAAAATGACGAAAAACAATGAAGGAATATGGCTGATCCAGGAAAATCGGATTGCAGTGAACTGGCCGGTTTGGACAGGTCTGGAGGTTGAAGAAGATCCGTAGTGCACCGGCGCATGGCTCCCACGCGCAGGGGCTTTGGCCGGCGTGTGTGGGCGCATGGACCACTTTCAAGGGATGGTTCCAACATGTGAAATCATCTATTTGATATAACAAACATTTTGGGATTGGTTTCGTGTCGATCAGACATCGTTTCGATAGGTTTCGGGGTGTCCGAAGGTTTAGGATCGAGTTTAAAAATACTTAACAATTCTGAAAAATTACGAGGCTTTAGTGAGAAGTTAATAAGGTAGTTAGTAACCCTCTAATGTGATTTGGACAGGTTTGGGAGTCTCGGTGACGATGAATGGCCTGGGAGGGCCGTTTGGCACAAGTATCGAGGCGGCAGCTCGGACGGTCTGTGAGTGGACCTTGGATTTCTAAATTGATGCATGCATAAATGTTTATTATATGTTTTAATACTTGTTTTGTGATGCCATGAGTGCATCTATGTGTGGTTACGTATAGGCATGTATTTCAAGGTTTCAGACTTATACGGTGCCTATACAGGTCTGTATTTCTACGATGGTTTAAATGAATTAGTTTTGGATTTAAAAAGGATAAACTAGGGCATGATACCCATTTGGTTTTGTCTCGGGCATGTAGTCCTATTGGTGACCTATGGGTCTAAGCCGTGGTCGCGGCGAATGTTATGTGCACGACGACGGATGATACGACGCTCTCCTCCAGACTGGGATATGTTCCTTCTGGAGAGGTCACGATGCACTTACCATCGTCGAGCAGGCATGAGAGGCTCAACTTCGGAGTGCTGACGGTTCAAAATATCGATCGGTGATGAGTGCACCATAAGCTAGTGGTGGTCGCGTCGGTTGATTTGTTTACGGCGACATACTAGGTTTGAGGGCATTCCTGGATGGATGGTTGCACACATCACTATGATCGGAGTCGTGACTGACCTTGATATATCAGGCATGATGCCCAGTTGAGTCATGTGTTCGGGCACGAGGCCCAGTTACTTTACATTTGTGATTTCGGATCGGGGACCCTAAATGGATTTCTAGATTCATGACGGTTTATGGGGACCAGGCATGAATCCCTTAAAGTGTTTTAAGGATGTTTTCTCTATATATATATATATATTCATATACCTTCCTTATTTGGAATGTCTCCTCCGGGGAGGGCCGTTGGCCTAGGTGGACCCCGGAGTAGTCACGGAGCACTAACTGAGTGGATTCGCCCCCGTTGGGTACCTTACTCTCAGGAGGGCTTGGATCTTAACCTCAGGGAGGGTCATTGATCTACGGACATTGACCTGGGTAGACCCTGATAGACTTGGGCTTTGAGACCCCGGGTAGCACGTGCGTAGCTCTAGATATCGTGACAAGATTGGTTATGTGATTTATGTGTATATGCTATATGTTGTGTGATGTATACAGGTTTTGGGCTGAGTCCCACATGGATTTGGGTAGTGGCCCATGTATCTGGTTTCTTACGATTTTGGACTAAGGCCCTGATGGTTTGGTAAATGGTTTTCGAATGCATACATGCTTTTTAGTGAAGGGTAAAAATGTCTTTATGAAAATGTTTTATAAATTATTGTTCTGTCCACTCACAACTTTTAAATGTTTTGACTGCCCTTCAGGTTGACAGCGAATGCGAGCTGTAGCAGAGACCGAGACATCACACACCTCCTCCGGATCCTGGCGTACTCTAAAGGCCCGAGCGAGCTAATGGCGGTATTTTCCCTTGTCTGACACTCCGTGTCAGACGGGATCAGGGTCGTCCCGCGTCAATCCCGGGGGGATTGGGACGGGTCCTAACTGTCAGGACCCGACCCTCCTCGGTCAGGACCCGACTCATCTAGCACCATATTGTCCGCTTTGGGCCTCGCCCTCACGGTTTTGTTTTCGGGAGCTCATGGTGCAACTTCCCAGGGGGTCACCCATCATGGAATTGCACCAGCCTCAACTCGCTTAACTTTGGGGTTCCAATTCCCCCCAAAGCCACTTGAGCTCCCAAAAGGCCTAGTTTAGATCAGAGTTGCGCAGCGGCACCCTCTATATAACCCTATATTGTCCTCTTTGGGCACACCTGCGCCCACAAGGTTTTGTTCACAAGACCTCACGCCTGGAAGGAAACCACCTAACCAGCACGGCCAAGGGAGGCCTAGTGCTAAATAGGTGTGCGCCTACACCTTTAAGGCACACCACCATCCTCTCCCAGACCATTCCCCCTGGCAGGAATGTGGGATTGTTCACCGTTCCCTCTAGGACACGGGTTTTACACTGGCAATGAATATGTAATGGGATGGTATACAAGTATGTAAAAGGTTGCGCAATGGATGAGTGACACTTTTCACTCATCGATTGGGCCTGAAAAAAATATCTGAGGCCAACACTAAATGACAAAAGTAAACTTGCTTCGTAAAATGTGCCACCGTAAATAATTTCTGAAACGTTCCGTGACCTGTACCTTTCCCGTCGATTGTCCAATTTTGGTGTGCCACCTATCTACGGACTCGTATTGACTCGGTCTACGTAATGGTCCTCGATTCGCGTGCATTATACCTCATGCATTAAAAGTTAACTTTTTACCGTCGTCTAGGGGCAAAATCGTAATTTCGCCCTGAACGTCCGATGATCCTCGACTAATCCCTGATTAGCCTCACTAATCCTTGGTTTAATCTTAATTAATCCCAAAAATTTGGGACGGGCCTTTACAATCTTCTCTCCTTAAAGAATTTCTTCCTCGAAATTCAACCCGACCTAATTTCCACAACCAAACAGTGGAAATCTAATCCTGCCTCTAGCTCGGGTACTCTCTTGTAAAAGTACACGTCCGACACAAACCATACGTCAGCTCAAAAGTCTCACTCGAGTCACCGATACTCGTCAATCTCGCTGGTCACTCACTTTGACAGGTCAGCTATACTAAGCTGACATCAAATCGGCTTTTCAGCGTGATGGTTCTTTTCATCTGACAAGCAAAGCTGACATCCTGCTCAACGTTTGATCAGATAAACATCTGCTAGATTCTGCCGTCATAATGGCACGAATCTCACCTCGCAGGCCATACGCAAATCTGCGGCATTTATCGACCTCGGTACTCACATCAGCCAACTCCCTCGTTTTCCCATACTCAGGCTAACTCTCACTGTCCATAGAGATACAACTCTCTTCTAAAAGCCTGCAAGTCCCCAACAACTATCATGACTAGCAGACAACTCCCAAATTCACTGCGCTTTCGCTGTGCCACTCTGATCTCGACTCACTCTCGAGTCCCCAATCGTATCTCACGTCACTCAGCGACCTACGCTGAAATCTTGACTCATCTCGTGTCCCAAACTGTCATCTCACGTATCCCGTCGATACATAATCGACATTTCACCCATCTTGGGTGTATCTAGACCCCATCGAATAGTTGCTAGCAAAGTTAATAAAATCACTAGGGTACCTCTGGCCCACATGGCCTTGAGCTCTCAGTTCTCATAATCACTGAACCTTCTCAATTCGCTCTGCTCTAGGCACAGTATTCAATGTCCAGTCAACATCTCATTATGTAGGACCACGTTCGATCATAGTCCTCCTCGAATTATCACCATAGAATCTAATCCGATTACTATTTCATGTCATTCAGGTCTTCATCCACTAGACAAAATATTCATCCTCTCTGGTGACTCTTAACCTAAACATACCGATTAACTGTGATCAATCCCCTCGTCCAACGTGCACTACTCACTAGTGCACCCACATCATATCAATCATCAAGGCACTACCCCGGCCTGTTCAAGGATTGCACTCTAGCAACGTCCATCCACATACTATTGTCCACGCCCAAATCATCTGTCATGGCTAGACCTCACTATACTCAATCTCCTCTCGGAGTCATCATGGTCATCTAACCAACTCCAGAGATAATCCAACCAGTCCACTAACCAATCTCATTCCTTGGTTCGTTCCAAAGGTCAACCGAATCACGTCACTAAGAGGTACCAAACTCAAACCTGTTAGTTACCTGTCACCGTCCAACAACACTCCATACAATCACTCCAACCAAAGTAGTAAAGAATCTTCCAATATCCAACTCGAGACATCTACTATTCATCTCTTTCTGATCGATACCCATGTATCGTCCTCGTCTTATACTTATTCACATATCCAGCACATACTCATCCACCTATCCAAGACAGATCATACACTCCATTCACTGTCCCTTCTGGGTCTCCTGGTCACCAGACAGTCATTAGCACTCCAATATGAATGGATGAATTCAAAATCGACACACATTCCCATATCCAACCCATACCCATCCACCTATCCAAGATAGAGGTTGGATAGTAATTTCGTCTTACCTCGGGGTCATTACGATACGATTCTCCCCTACATGACCAGACTTCGGTTCATAGGGTCTTATACCCTACTTGAACCCTTTTCACTGTCATATCACTCCTCGTCATCCCATATAGGGAAGAATCCAGGATGATCCAAGACGATGACGTCAAAATTCATCATACGTCATCCTGCGGCACCACGCACCATCTACTAAAGAGAAGAAAATGAGAAATCTCCTTCATCATCTTCGGAATACCCATCACCAATGTGGAATCAGGCGCTTTTCTCATTTTCTCAATCACAATTTCTCTTGATTCGAAGTTCCAACCATGTTGGAAGCATACCCATTTTTCCAACTACTGGACTTAATCCCCAAACGAGCATCCTCAAGCACTATAAGAAATCGGGTGTCAAGTCCACCTTGGACTCACCCTGGTGATTCTGTCTCAACAATCAGATTTCTCCTCAAACAAGCTTAGATAAAACTCAAGAGGTATGGTCACCCACAATCGACAAAAACCAATTCACAATGGACTCCCAAGTCCTCAACTCAGCTCTCATCAGCTCACACATCCTTGAGTGGGAACTCCCAGGACAAGAAAGTGTATTTATTAGCAGCTGGTTGCAGACCAACACTCTGAATGTGGTAACCACCACTCTCGCCAACAACACATCGGGAAACTCCATCAC
This sequence comes from Prinsepia uniflora, assembly GCA_032719365.1. NCBI lineage: Eukaryota > Viridiplantae > Streptophyta > Magnoliopsida > Rosales > Rosaceae > Prinsepia > Prinsepia uniflora. Next base: position 38,547,067 of record CM064874.1, on the reverse strand, counting down.
AACTCGAAACTCACTCCAAGCTCGCTGAGCTAACTGGGGGCATCACACGCGTGTCCCCAGTCCCTCACGACCATTCAGTCGTATTCTCCCAGCCTCCAAGCCGTCACTCACGTGGACATCAACCACATGTCCGTACCAAGCTAACTTAGTACCCAACTCGCCTATCCGTTTGTACCATTTATGCACATCCAAAAGGATGTCATCCATTACTACCTGATTCTCATGTTTCAACCCTTATAGGTTCAACTTCTGCACCCACACTCGTGCAATCCGTCCAAAACAAGCTAGGGTACTTGTCAGTAATCTAGGTATACCCCATGCCTCGCATTGAGCCACTCGGGATCCTTTCCGTCCAGCTCAGTGCCCATCGAACTCACAAGTTTGCCACTCTAGGGCACGTCTACCTTACTAGTCGTAATCCAAGCACTCATTGGAGTTACATCACTTAGACACACTAGTATCATTCAGAACTATTTGATCACTATTGGATTCCATTCAACTCATCTCTGGCATCTCCCACTCATCTCAGTCACTTCCACTGAGGTAGTGTGGCATACTCGCCAACACCCAAAACTCAACATCTTCTTCTGTGATTGCACTCGAGTGTAACCGAGTCGAATCTAGAAGTCTCTACTTGCACTGAGCGACACTCACACCCCTCTATATCATGGCCATGACTGGCGAATCTCCATCATCTCAGTCGTCATGGTAACCTGAGTCTATCCAACTCGATGAGACTCATCCACGTCTATCGATAGCAGCGTCTGTCACAACCACATGCAGACCGATCCCATCGCTCTTGACTCCGAAAAGTCGTCATACTCTAATACTGGTATCCAACCAACCAATAACCACAATTCGAGGACCTCGTCCACTCGTAACTCTACGGCTTCCAGCCTTTGGGCTCATAAGAACTTGGGCTTACTCAATGTCTAACACTGCACATCCACTACATGTCACAATCACGACCTACCAAGCCACACAACATCTTACCGTGGCATCCCCTGCCAGTCGACATCCCTCCGAGACTCGACGCATTAAAACATGGCATCTCACATTAAATAGGACTAAATGTTCCTATTCCCAACAGTCTCAACTAAGGTCGTCCACGACCTCCACTGATACCACTTGACATAATCCCTTATCTGACATGACCGCTCAACGGTCCCGACTCTCAAAGTCGTCATACTAGGATAATGGTCAACTAGGTCCTCATCCACCAGTAACACTACGGCTCTAAGCCGTTCGATTCACATGCACATCGATCCAACTCAGGATCAAACCTCACCAAAACAGGGCATCCTATGCCAACCAAACCCTAGAGCATCGTACGACGTGCCAAACATGACTTAATCAGGGTCCGATTTCACTGAATCCTCGTACTTTCACCCTAACTATCAGGTTGATGACGGGCTATTACCATTGCAGAGACATCACATCTAGCACCTGCGCATCACTCTAAGAGCAATCTCATGCTCTGATACCACCTTGACAGGACCCGTCCCAATTCCCCTGGATTATCATGGGACGTGCTTGCTCCCATCTGACACCACGTGTCAGACCAAGGATAAACTCGTCATCCGCTCGGGGTTATACAGAGTACGCCAAGATTGGTGGTGGCATGTGATGTCTCGATCTTTCCTACAACCCGCATCCACTATCAACCTAAAGGGTATTAAAACCATAAAAGTTGTGAGTAGAGAAAATAACTGTTTATAAAAATCATTTATATCAAAAAGACATTTATACCCTTCACGTAAAAGCATGCCTGCATCATAAAACAGTTATTTCAAATACTTTCTCGGAAGCAAGACGTATTGCTTCCCAAATAAAAACACGATGAAAATTACTCCTCAATCGAAGCTATTACCTCAGTAGGGTCTCAGCCAAAAACCAAATTATTCAGAGCCGCAGCCGAAAACCAAATCAAGGAAAACCAGAATGAAGCCTCTGCCCAAATCATAGAATACGTGGGAACACATCCCATCCTCAATGTCAGCCACGATTCTAATCTTGGCACATGTACAAATAGCTCAGGACCACTCATAATCCTAGCATGTCACTGTGAACACATCACTCGCAGCGACCATCTCTAGATCATCGCGAACACATCGTCGATCGATCTCAGAGGATAACATCAGTACTCCTAAGCTAGGACCACTCACAATCCTAGCATGTCAAGAGTCATATCATTTGGGACTCACTCGAAAGCCATCATCAATAGGGCCTCAAGCACAGACATAACCAAATGGGTCACGGCCAAAAATCTAGTGTCCAACGACACTCCATATCCCAGGATTCCTCGAATCCTATAAAATTCACAACTAGGTCTCATGACCGAAATATCTTTCGTAAAAATCATAACTGGGTCACCGTCCAACTTATCTCGTGTTTGACTATACTCTAAGTCAAACCTCAAATCAATTGGATCATATGCCCAAAATATATTTTCAAATCCGAAAACCCTTTCTCATTTCCAAAACATTTTCTAATCATCGTTCAACTGGGACTCGTGCTCGAATCTCAATTTCATGCATCTCCATGAAATTCTCAAAACCGTAAATCAGTTCCTCGGTTTCACGCCTCTCCTTGAAACCTTCGGAATCACATAACACACAAGCATGTAGTACACTCGACCGAAGCCCCAAACATCATATAAAATAAAAATCTCGAACTACGTGCAATAACAGATTTTCCTCCGAAAGTTCCAAACAATTCATATTAAAATCACATGCACTCATGGCATCTCAAATCATGTCCATAAACACATATAAAATATTTATGCATGCATCATATTCATAAAAAAGTACACTCACATACCTTCCAAGTTGCGTCTTGATACGCTCGCCATAAGTATCTCTGGGCAAATCCAACCTCTCTGGGTCATCTGGACCTATCCAAAACATACTCAAAGGTTACTACTAACCTATATAATTCCATATCAAGAACCCCCAATATTCTCAGAAATGTCAACGTGTCCTGAACATGCTTCCTTAGGTTTTAAACCTCAATTTGAACAACCTAACGATTTTCAATCGACTCAAAACCACCACCATTGAGTTCGTATCGTCGAATCCTTCAAAATGATCATGGTCTCACCTCAAAATGCATGAACACATGCACCCACATGCTGGTTAAAGTTTCTAGTCAACGTTGACCAAAAAGTCAACGTTGACGTCAGTAAAGTCAACGCTGACGTTAGTGGTCAAAATCAACACTGATGTCAGCGGTCAAAGTCAACGCTAACGTCAGTAGTGACATCATCACTGACATCTGACATGTGTCAGTCTGACATGCCAGACCTAACATGATGAAGTCATCAATGATGTCATCATTTTCAATGTTCTCTGTCCAGGTCGACCCGAATCATTGCAACCGGGTCACGCAGGCCCACGGACCCAACCCGGTTTGTTCTTCCACCTCCGACCACCAAAATCGATCCCGTTTCTTCCATTTTCATCGTCTCAATCCCAAAAGATGATCCCCCAAATTGAAATCATGAAATATGGTCTAGAATTTACATGTTCAACGCGATCCTCACGGCCCAATTTCCAGCCTCCATCCAGGGCAGTTCCAACGTCCTTCGTTGCCCCAAAACATTCCTACCAGCTCGTTCGAGCTCCACAAACCCCAAAACATTCATCGTTCGGGTTTACCTCTCCCATTGCTTCCTCCGCTGTCCATGGTGGCCCTGCCACTTCTTCGCCATCTGCTGGTCTCTCAGCCTCAAAGTATCACCCAAGCATCACGGGGAAGGGAGGAAGGGGGTTCGGGTTCAATTGGGTTTCGGGTTTAGTTCGAATGAAGAAGATGAAGATGTAATGGGATGGTATGCATGTATGTAAAGGGTTGGGTAATGGACGAGTGACACTTGTCACTCATCTATTAGGCTTGAAACAAATATCTGGGGCCCACACTAAATGAAAAAAAATCAACCTTGCCTCGTAAAATGTGCCAACCTAAATAGTTTCTGAAACCTTCCATGACTCGTATCTTTCCCGTCGATTGTCCGATTTCGAAGTGCCGCTTATCTACGAACTCGTATCGACTTTATCTATGTAATTGTCCTCGATCCACGTGAATTGGACCTCCCGAGTCAAAAGTTAACTTTTTACCTTCGTCTAGGGGTAAAATCGTAATTTTTCCCTAAACGTCCGATGATCCTCGACTAATCCCCAATTAGCCCCACTAATCCTTGGTTTAATCTTAATTAATCCCAAAAATTTGGGGCGGGTCATTACAAAACAGTATTTTAAATACTTTCTTAAAAGCAAATCATATTGCTTTTCAAATCAAAACACAATGAAAATATGGCTCAATCAAAGCCATTTCCTTAGTTGGGTCTCAGCCCAAAACCAAATCACATAGTCTCAGCCCAAATCAAATCACATAAAAGCATCTTAATAAGGCCTCTGCCCGAACATACACTAACATCTGGAGTCTCATGAAAACATGTACACCAATCCTCTTTATCCAATATCCAATCGTCTCACATCATCACCAGTCACGATATCAATGCTACGCATGCGACTCGGAATTACACATCCAAATATACACCAGGAACGGAGCCTGTGGCACGACGTCTAGATGCTCTAACTCAGGATCACACATCACACACGATGGCCGACGTCTGAACGATGGCATCTACAGGATTGGAACCCCTGGCTCGATGGATCACACATCACACAGGATGGTTGACGTCCAGAGGTTATCAGCACATCATAGAGGATGGTCGTGTGGAAAACATTTCAAAAATCATCTCAAAGGGGACCAAGCCCGAAATATAGTTTATCAAATCAGTTTTCACAAAACCATCATAAAAACAGTGTTCACAAACACTTCATAAATCCAGGATTCCTCGAATCCTATCAAATCCAAACTCGTAAATCCATAATGAGGTCACAGCCCAAAATCTGATATCATAAATCATAACTGGGTCACAAGTCCGATATATTACATGTTTGACTATACTCTAAGTTAAACCACAAATCAACTGGGACACAAGCCTGAAACACATTTCCAAATCTGAAAGCCATTTCATTATTCAAATCATTGTTCAAAATCACCTTTGACTATAATCCAAGTCAAAGTCAATATCTAACTGGGTCTCATGCCTGAAATAGCATTTCAATCATCTCTGTGAAATCATTCAAAATTGATACTTAAATCCTTGGTTTCATGCCTTTCCATGAAATTAGTCAAAACACATAAACCACATGCACGTTGAAAACTCGGCCTAAGCCCAAATATCATATAAAACGAAAATCTCAAAATATGTGCAATACAACAATATTTTCTACGAAAATGCCCAATCATATTCAAAATATCATGCAATCAATGCATCTCAAATCATGATCATAAAACATTTAAAACAGTTATGCATGCATCATTTCATAAAACAAAGTCCACTCACAGACCGTCCACTTTTGCGCGCTCAAATCCCGCGCTGTCACCCACTTTGAAGCTAATCCACAATTGGCGGGACATTTGGACTAGTCCAAATCATATCCAATGGTCACTATCAACCTATACAAGTCCATATCAAAGACCCCTAACTACCTCGGAACCGTGAAAGCATCCCAAACACGCTTCTCGGGGCTTAAAACCTATAAATGACCTATCAAACGATCTCCGATCGACCTGAAACCACCACCATTGGATTCAGAACGTTGAAACCTTTCAAACAAGACCAATTTAACCTCAAAATTCAGGCCCACGTACTAGTCAAAGTTTGGTCAATAAAAAGTCAACGATCAACGTTGACGTCAACGGCCAAAGTCAACGCTGACGTTATCAAAGTCAACGGTCAAAGTCAACACTGATATCGTCAAAGTTAACACTGATGCCATCAAAGTCAACAGTCAAAGTCAACGTTGACGTCATCATCCTGGCCGAAGAAGACGACCGGTGTCGCCGTGCGTTGTCGTCTGGTTCGCCAGTCAGCAACCGGAAAACCGCCATTGTTGGTCGGTTTTTCAACCTCCATAACTCTCTCATTTCTCAACCAAATCCTATGTTCTATTTTTGGAAATCTATATACTCGAGCCAAGGAATCCAATTCGGGACCTAGAATTGAGAGAAAGTACCTGGTTTGGAAGATACAGGCTTCCAAAGTTTTGGCCAAACTTTGAACTCTTGTTGCGGCCACTCCCGTCGTCTAAAAACTTTCCTTTTTGCAGCTACAGGCTTGTATGAGCTCCAAGAACATAACCATGGCATCAAATCATGGCCTAAATGTCTAAAATAAAAACCAAAATTCCTGAAAACCCACGGGTTTCCTTTCTCCATTGTTTCTGGCCACTACCGCCGTGTCCTCTGCCATCCCTCACTGTCTCTCAACCTCTCCATCTCACTCCCTCACTTTGTCTCCCTCTTCCTAGTCCAGAAGATAAAACAAGAAGATGGAAATGGATTGGGTGGGTACGGATTGGATGAATGAAGGAAGAAGAAATGAAGATGATGAAGGTTGCATGAATTAAATAAGATGGGCCAGAGGGTGGGTTACAAGTGTCACTCATCATATGGTCCCCAAACTGATATTTTGGGGCCCACTAAAGTTAAACCAATTTGAAAACCGTGCGACCGTAAAATGCAATCGAAGCTTCTGTGACCCGTAATTTTCCTGTACGATATCCTATTTTGACGTGCCACCTGTCTACTGACTCATATCATCTCGATCTACATAATGGACCTCGGTCCATGTGCATTTGACCTTCGGGGTCAAAAGTTAACTTTTTCACCCTTTATAGGGGTAAAATCGTCATTTCACCTTAATCGTCCGATAATCCTCAATTAATCCTTAATTAATCTTGTAGATTCGGGATGGGTCGTTACATACGGGCTTGGAACCTAGAGAATGAAACCCTGGTAAACCAAAGAACTTTTAATTTAGGTTTTGGATTTTAGACGTCTAGAAATGTAACTGAAGCTTTCCTCATGTTTCTTGAGTTCGTACGAGCTTCTAGAATCAAAAATGAAAGGAATGGAAGCTCGAATAGTCTTGGATGAAAGCTCGAAGGTGACCTGCAGAGTTTGAGCTTGGTTGGAGGACTTTCACATGATTTTGCTTGATTTTAAGGTCATAGATCGATTTCTGGGTGAATGGCGATTAAAATGGTGAAAAAATAGTGAAGAATGGACTTGATTTTAGGAAGAACGAGTCGGGTCTGGTGTTTGGGTCGAATGACCCATTGCAGGGTTGCGGGTTGACCCAATGGGAGCTTGACGATGATGATGTGGTAGTGTCAGGCCACGTGGCAGAGGTTGGTTGTTGCCACATGGCGAGGTGTCAGAGGTCTATCAGCGGTGACGTGGTAGGATGATGTTAACTTGACGTGGTAGGATGATGTCAGCAAGTGACACATGGCACCAATCGGGGGGTGCCATATGGCAGGCTGTTAGAGTTGTCAAATGTCGGCTGATGTCACCAACTGATTTTAGTGTTGACAACACATGGGTGATACTTTGACGGGTACGTGTGGGAGCACGTGGGATTGAATTTCAAGGTGAAACTATTCTTGTTTAAAAGGTTTTGACGTCCTGAATCCAATGGTGGTGGTTTCATGACGATCAGAAATCGTTTGATTGGTGATTTGGAGGTTTTTCTCCTCATGAAGCGTGTTTGAGATGCGTTTTCGGTCCCATGGTTTTTGGTGATTCCTTGTATGAATTTATATGGATTGTTAGTGACCCTTGAGTATGACTTTAAGAGGTCGGACATCCTGGAGGCTTCGGATCGGCTTACGACTCGCATTATGAGCGAACGGCGGTACTATGAGTGGATATTTTCTTTCATAACTCTGATGCATGCTTAAATATATGTTTTTACTAGTTGTATGTCATGGTTTGGCCTGATTATGAATCTTGTTATGATTATTGAATAATGATTGGTTGAAATATATTATGGCTGTGATTTCTGGATTGTTGACTTTATCAAGGTTTTTGGAAAACTAGGATTTGGGCAGGTTCCTTAGAGTTAAATGTTTTGGGCTGGTGCTTATGTGTTAACTGTTTTGGGCTAGTGCCCGTGTGTTAACTGTTTTGGGCTAGTGCCCGTGTGTTAACTGTTTTGGGCTGGTGCAGGTATGATAACTGTTTTGGTCTAGTGCCCGTGTGATAAAATATATTTCGCTTTGGATACTGTTTTCTGAATTGGTCAACCTCAGGCGATTGGATCGCTATATCTGGAGTTGGACTCCGTGGATACTTAGAGACAGGCTCCGACGTAGTCGGGGTTGGACTCCACCCCTGCCGATGAGGTTGGATTCCACCCCTGCCGACGAGGTTGGACCTTATAGGACCCATACTCTACTATCGGTAGTACATATGAGTTGCTAGTTGGACTAGCAGTTGGTTGGACTAGCAAGATCGGGTTTAACATGTGGCTAGTTAGACTAGTAGGCTGGTTGGACTAGCGAGATCAGGTTTGGCTTTGAATAAATGTGATATGTGAAAAGGTTTTCAAAACGGCTAAGTGTCAATGATTTAGATAAAATAGGGTTCATGGGGCCTTCATTTATGTATTTGTTTTGGGTTGGACCCATGGTTTATACGTATATTACGTTTGTTTTCAAATAATGGTTTATTAGACTATGCATACATGTTTTTGAAAACGGAGGGTTAATGGTATATTTTGAAAAATGGTTTTCCAACCTTTATTTTTTGTCCACTCACACTTTTCATTTGTTTTTGGCACCTTTCAGGTTGATCACGGATGCATGCTGTATGAAGGCTGAGGCATCACGTAGTTTTGTGTATTCTAACTATCCTGCTTAGGTTGTAGTAGTATCCCTTGTCTAACACGGGGTAAGTGCGTTTATTAATCTTCGAGGGTAATTTGGTCATTGTACAAGGTTGTGTTAGACGTGAGTAGGTTCTCTCGCATTAATCAAGGAGGATAGGGTCCTGTCATTTTATCTTCAGACTCCTCTTCCATTCTTCATCTTCCCCAATTCATTATCTACGTCTCAATTCACAAACTCATGACCCGACCATCATCAATCGTCTCTCTCTCTATCTCTCTCTCTCTCTCTCTTTCTTTCTTTCTTTCTTTCTCTCTTTATCTTTCTCTCTCTCTCTCTATCTAGAATTTCTCACCCTAATAAGAGCACGACAGTAGAAGTTCTCACCCCAGCAAGAAATTCTCAAACTTGCGCACCCAGATCTCCTCGATTCCTATAAATACTCAGATTCCCTAAATCCAATATGTATACCCATATGGTTCAGACTTCGATTTCTTCGAATTGTTTTTCCTTTTTATTTTATTTTGCTTTTTTCGTATTAATTTTTTAGTATGGGATTGTCTTCCCATGGTTCAGACTTCGATTTCTCCGCCTAAGGTGAGAAAAAACTTGGGGTTTTTCCTCTAGTAATTTATTTTTGGCTTTTGTGATAAGTTAAGAAGAAGATGTGGGTTTTCTTGTATGGGTTTGCTTGCCTGGATTTTCTTCATCTGCTTCTAGATTTCATCTAGGTTTTCTTGTCTGAGCTTTGATTCTAGAAATTTGAAATCTTCGTTGCGGAAACAACAGTTTTTGAATCTCGATTAGAAGGCCATATGAGTTTCTAGACTTGTGGAGTGGATGATGTGGTGGGTTCAGAAACAAATTGCCAATCTTTATTGTTCTTTCAATTTCTTGGTGATAATGTTGTGAGTTCAAATGATGAATTAGGGAAGAGAAGAAATTGAATTGATGATGATTTCTGAACATGACGAATTGGTGAAGATGAAGAAGAGAAAATGACGATGAATTAAAATTATTCCCAAAATGCCATCCAAAATGTGCCACATCAGATCCTGAGTGATATTTACTATTTGTCACATAGACAATTAACTGAGTTTTGGATAAAATTTGTGAGATATACTCTTTTGAAATTGATAATATAATTTGAGTATAAAAAATTCATTTTTATAGTTAATGTACTTTTTTGAAATCGATTCTATAATTTAAGTACTTTTATATAATTTTTCCTATGTGTTTCTATGTTATATCCTTACTAGTAAGGACGAGGACAAGTATTATCTTTAATTCAGTTTTTTTTTTTTTTCAAATGCTGTAATATTACTGGATCATACAAAAATCTAATGATATTTTCTTAATTCTCGATATTCATTTATGTAAAATCCCTTTTGTATTTTTGTTGGGTAAAATTGGAAGCTGTTTCCTTGTCTTTTACGTTTTTAAGAAGCAAGTATTTATTTAGGAAGTGAGTGGGGTGGCGAGGGTGAATGGTGATCCCTTTGAAGTTCTGAAATTTGATCATTTGATTGATACGAAAGCTGGACGAGAGCGAGAAAGAAACACACAAGCTGTAAATGGAGAGGCGAGGGCGTGGCCGTCGACAGCCTCTAAACGTTTCTTCTTTAGAATCAACGCCTCCTCGGTCCAACACCGTAGCTTCGAGTTCGAGACCCACCGAAACTGCCAAATTCTCGAGCAGAGGTGCAACTGGTAGTGGTGAAAGAGAACAAAACGGCGATCTAGATGACCCTTCCGACCTTCCCGCCATAGTGGGTACTTGCCCTTTGATGTGCCCAGGTCAAACTCCATTAGCGCTTCATAATTGTTTTCGATTGGCTCATAGTTTTTGCTGTTATGATGTCGATGCTCAAATTTCTGATGCATATGAATGTTGTGTATGTATGCAGAAGGAGAGAGGGCCCAGCGCGAGCGGCTTCGCGATTTAGCCGTGTTTGAGAGGCTACATGGAAATCCAACTCAATCGTCTCCAGACCTTGCAGTTAAAAAGGTAAGACTCCAACTTCATTGTCTTCTCTTTGGTAACTATTTGACACTATTTGGATATTGAACACTGGGAAGTTTCATTTAAGGTGAAATAGAAATTAGAAATCAATAGTACTCGAAAAAAAACAGTCTTTTTTGTGCCTTCTTTAGTTTTCTATCCGCCTTTGTTCATAGCTATTAACATGTGAGATTGGGAGCTGTTCCTTTAAGGATAAATTAATAACAACTCCTTGCCAACCCTGTTTTCCCCTCAAAAACTATGAAGCATAGCTATTCAACTAAAAAATCCTTTAGGTGGGACTGATGCAATTGCAGGTCCCTCAAAGCAGCAAGGGCGTGATTCTTTTATCATTCCAGAGCTTCAGCTTTTTATTTACCCACTTACAGTATACTGTACAGATCCGTATATATTTGCATGTTTATATGTTGGCAATGCTATTCACTACCTGTTGGATTCAAGATATCGAAAAATTATGCTAAGCTTAGAGCCCAATTTTATAATTGAACTTATGTAGCACAATTGAATTTTTTTTTTTTCCTTTGAAATCAAGAATGAAATCCGTTGTCTCAGGTTTAACGGTACGGTATAGAAAGTTTTAGGGAGAGGGTGGGGGGTCTTTAGGTAAAAGTGGTGGTAGAAGAACTTATGACTCAGGGTTTAGGGTTTAATTCTTGGATTTTGTTGGCACAAAATCCAAACCCTAAACCATAAGCTATTAACCTAGTCTTTTAATATCGGATAATAAAGATTATTCAAATTTGAATTCAAATTTTTTTGAAGAATTCTTGCTCTTAATAATATCTTGTTTTAAGTTGGATTGTCCTTACATTACTCCCCAAAATGAACAAGTGAAAAAGAAACAAGATTATAAGTACGGGTACTGTTTTCATAAAAATGAAAGAGGAAAAACAAAAAAAGCTACCAAATAGGAATGAAAAGCTTTAAAGAGTGTTTGAGTAGTTATTATGGTGGTAAGGGATTGTAAAGTTTCAAAAGTATCGGTAGTGTAGTTTCGAGTAAACATTGATGTTGTAAGGGCTAATCAATGGATAGCCCTTCCTTTAGACATTAAATTCACTTAAGAGTTAGAAAACCAGTTAATACATTGTCTACAGCATTAAGTAAGAAGTGTTTTAAAAAAGAAAAGAGAGTGAGGGGTTTGGGCTTTAGAAATCTGTTTATCAGAAATAAGGCTTTGCTAAGAAAGTAGCTTTGGTTTCCCATGCTCGAAAGAGAATCCCTTTAGCATGCAGTGATTACAAACAAGTCCGAACTTGGTGAGAATGGTTGAGATACCAAGGTAGTTTTGAAAGGTTCAAGTAAAAATCCGTGGGAAAATATTTCCAAAGGTTATGTTTCTTATTGAATCTAGCTGGGAGAAATCATGTTGAAATACTTATTTTCTAGGGTTTTCAGATTACCTAGAGAGCACAAGACTTTCTCTAGCTTTTGTGAGTTCTACATTTAGCCTTTGATCTGGGACTTCGGTTCAAAGGAACTTGCAAGATTTAGATTTGGTGGAGTTATCATCTTTCTTATTGACTTTAGAATATGGTCGGCTACGACCTGCTAGGACTGAACAAGAAGTTGGCTTCTTTGAATCTGCAGGACTCTTCTCCATCAAATCTTATTTCTATTTTTTTGCATGCATTATTCACATATGATTTTCAAGGTTGCAAGAGTGATCTGAAAACTGTTGATCATGATAGTTTACACCATCCCGAGGTCTCGAGTCTTAGGTTGCAACTGTGTAGGGAGTTTCAAGTAAGTTGGTCTATATCCAGGGACTGTCTCTCTTTTCTGTCCATAAAGTATAAATTACTGGGGGAATGGGAGAAAGACTAAGGTTTTCCGGGATGCATGCTATTGGCTATTTTTTTTTTTTTTGGGTAATCTGGCTGGAGGGAAATAAATTTATTACTGAAGATGCTGGCAGCAAGAGAGAGGAGTTTGATAAATTACCAGGTAGGGGGAAGGAGGCTAATATTTTGCTTGATGCATACCATTGGCCTTTTTTCTCTTTTTGGGTGGGTGGGCGGATGTGTGACAGGAGACAAATAAAATTGTTATTGTAGATGCTGGATACATTAGGTTTCGTGCTGCTCAATCGTTTTAGATTAAGAAAGCTTTTTCTTCTTCTTAGTTTGTGGGCATTGTCCATTTCATTCTTAATTTTATTATTATTAGCAATTACATTTTTTTATTTTAAAAAAATGAATTAAATATGTAAGATTTTCAGTTTCAAAGTACCATATTTGATTATCTTTGTAGCTAAACTTGGAATACCAACATGAAAATTAAGCTCATCCAAACTGGATTTATGATATCCCTGAGTTCAATATCATGAAAGTAGAATTTCAAGTAGATGCCTATGTGATACCAAATCTAGGCAACCAAAAGTGCCTAAATATCATCTGGATACAAAGATTTAAGGCAAGGGGAATTGGATTTTGACAACAAGAATACATTGGTTTAAAGACTCATGAAATGAATTAATTTTTTTTTTCATGCTTTGGTCGAAACTACTCCTTAACATGTAATGTAAATGGAGCTAACACATGATTTATTCTTCTAGTTTTTCAGAACCGTGGCCACCAAACAAGTTCAAGCATCAGATGTCCGCCCACTTCCTGTGTTGGAAGGCACCTTGAATTACCTTATGAACTTGTTTGATTCTAGAGAACATCCTTTTGACGTGGTTCATGACTTCCTCTTTGATCGAACAAGGTCGATAAGGCAAGATCTTAGTATGCAGAATATTGTCAATGATAAAGTAATCCACTTGTATGAGAAAATGGTACGAGTTCCATGTAAAACCTTTTATCCCTTTCAAGCTTCATCTTCGTGGTAACCATATGCAGTTAATATTTTCAGTTCCTTAACATACTTTCTGGTTGATCAATTTGGATCCATATGCATTACAACTCAGTTATTACTTTGAATTCATGTAATTCGGCTGGTTTCTTTTGTACTTTTTTAATCATCTCGTATATAGAAAATAGCTAGCCACTCTCTTGTGCTGATCATGCGTGAAGCTTATGTGGTTCTTATGCAAACTACAATAATATTAATCAACACAATAACCTTTGTTCAAAACACTATTATCCAATAAAGAACAGACTCGGAAGCTATCGAGACTTGTGTCTTGACACTGGTCTGTGCTCAAAGCACAAATGGGTGTGTATAGTGTTTGTTCAAGTGGTTGTATGACATAGTGATCCTTGCATGATAGCTCAAATTAGTGAAGTACACATCTCAAGTTTGAGTCTACCTAGCTGAAAGGCACAAGCTTGTATGTACTACAAAACATGCTTCTCTCCTTGGTAGGGCAATGATAATAGAATATATTACCAAATTTGTTTTGAATTTAGATCTCTTAACCCTAGAGATTCCAATATCTTTATTTATTTAGTGTTCATTGTACAGGTCAAGTTCCATGTCATATCTCTTCGCAAGCTTCGAGGTTGTAGCAGTCAAAATACTTCTTCAATGCATCACCTGAATATGGAGCAGCTTTCAAAGACACTAACATCACTATATAATATGTATGATGCAAATCGGGATTCCAATTCTACATATGAAAATGAGGCCGAGTTTTGTTCGTTTTATGTGCTACTTCATCTTGGTCCTAACAGTCAACCAATGGTTGGTCTCGATTGCATTTTTATGTGTAATTTCATTTTCTGTGTTCTTTATTTCTGCTTTGTGTGTGTGTGTGTGTGTGTCCTATATGTGTGAAATTTTGCTTGTTCTGATCCCAGGGAGAGTCGCTTTCTTGGTGGTTTCATCATGTACCTTCTGCAATAATCAAATCTAAGGAAATGTGCTTTTCCAGAAATATTTTACGGTAATTTCCACTTATGATTTTATGTTCTTTTCTTATTAAAGATAATTGGCATGATAAAATGATTTTACTTTCCAATATGAAAATATTTTCGCGTTTCCTATATGAAAATGTTTCCATTAGTATTAGTAGTATGAAAATTGAAAGATGGTCTATTTCTGCAACAGCTATTTTCGAATGGGAAACTATAAGCGTTTCTTAAGTACTGTAGCATCTGAGGCATCTTATCTTCAGTACTGCATTCTTGAACCGTATGTTAATGAGGTACATGAATATCCACAGTGCTTACATGATTTCTATTCCGGTTTCTTATAATCAGTATGTTTACTTTGGCCAGTCTTGCAAGGACAGTTTTGGTCTTTTAAATGCTAAATTTCCTGGCTTCAAGGCTTTTGATGATAAAATTTGACTATTGTTTCTTGCGTTTGTTAACTTTGAAAGGTTCGAGCCCTAGCTGTGTCATGTATAAATAATGGTGGATACAAGCTTCATCAATATCCGCTGGCACACTTATCAAAGCTATTGATGATGACGGTACATTCTCAGTAACTGGCATTTACTATAATTTATTAATTTTATGTCTAATAGTTTCTGAGCTACCTAAAGCTGTATGTGATTTTTCAGGAATCAGATATGGAATCTTTTTGTAAAGCTTGTGGTCTGGAAATTTGTACTGATGAAGAAGGATATAATTTGTTACCTATTAAGCAAACCACTTTTTGTCATCCCAAGGATGGGTTTCAAAACTACAGATTTTTAGGCTTGGAACAATTTGAGAGGTAACTTGAAAAACTTTCTGACCCTACATGTTCTGTGATGAAATCCTTCACCGTTATGGCCTGTGAAAATTTTGTTGCTGTAGGCCTTTAGGGATGGAAACATTTCATAGCTAAGAGGTTGATGTTTTTCACACTAGGTTAAAGTCGAAGGATCATTTGTAATTCTCCATTTTTTTTTCTCCCACTTTTGTTTTGCCCTTTTCTCTTGCAAAATGTATTTGTATAGGCTAAAGTTATGTTACCTACAGCAGATGATATCAACTATCTGCAGTATTATCGTCCTCTCCAAATCCCTCGGCAATCAACCGACTCAACTTGATCAAGTTATATGTCAACGGTCATCAAATCTCCGGAGAATTTATTCGATCATGGTCGATCTGCAGAGAAAACATATCAGGCATCGACGACATTTTGGATGGTGGGTGAGCAATCAAAAAATGCTCTCTGATAAAAGGCAGCATGTATCTCTCCTACCTTGATAAACCCTTACTTGGTGCAAATTGCTCTGCAATATTTGTTTTGTAATACTATGCTTGGTGAGCGGTATTGGGTCACATGGGTAATCCATCCATGAATTTGGAATGAAAAATTGGATTGGATTGCATTGCTTCACCTGCTTCTTATTATGGCGGTTATGTTGGCGTGGTGGAAATGAACGAAAAGTGATATGAACATGCTATTTTCATAAGTTTTTTGTTATGTCTATCTCACATCAATTCTCTTATTATGAAAATACATTTATTTTTTATATTAAAAATATATTGAATTTGATGAATTATGCAATCGATTCTAATTATGTTCATCCAACCAGTATTTCATGTAATCGATTCTAATTTTTTATATTGAGGTTATATTTGGATGAAAAATTTCTTAGTACCAAGTTTCAAGAGATCTAGGTTGACCTAATTAAAAATGCATCACCAAAAATTAAAAATGTTGAGGTGTTGCGAAATAACTAGATGCAATTGCACTTAGAAGAAATTGACTATTCGATTGAAATTATTTGGGAATTCTTTGTTTTAGTGCTTTTGCTGTACTCATTTTGTGTATTTGTAATTCCTTAATTTAATTTTTTGTTTGTAGTGGATTTTCCTAGTAATATGGCTTAATCTCTCGGTTCTAATCTAATTTATTTTTCCTTTTAATCCATGTACAGGATCATTTTTCAAAACTTCTATTTATGAATAATTAGAAATCTCGATACAGGCATTTCAAGTTGTTACATGCTTGACACATCTTAGAAGATTGCCTGATACTTCCTCATGAGGTGGCCGTTTGGAGGATGATTCAAATGATGTATTAACTCAAAAACAACCCTCAAAGGCTGTAAGGTTGAGATAAGCAAAACGCATTGGAAAAAAAGGAAGATGGAAGTAGAAAATGGTTTCTCATTACACTTACACCACATGTAGCATTTTATATGCCTTCAATGTCATCATCTTTATCACACCACATATAGCCAATGTTCCAAACGGCACTAAATGCTTATAGGGCGGTGGATTGGGGACTTTATTTAAAAATCAATAAATTTTGTATTATATAATTATATATATATATACTACATAATTCATTTTAAATACAATGGGAAAGTTGAATAAAAATTAAAGACTAAAGACTAAAAAAACCGAATTCTAAATAAAGTCACTTAGTATATTCAAAAATCCAAACGTAATGTACTTATAAACCCGACCCAATCTATTTAGTGGCTTATAGGGCTGCGAAGTTGAGAAGCCGCGAAAGGTGAATCTCGTTCTCTAACTTTTTATTCAAACCCTGAAGTGTGAGTATAGGACTGAGATTTGGGTGGAGTTAATTGTCTATGGAGTTAAAGTTTTGTAAAATTGGGTGTTGAATAAAAGTTTTTGGACAGATTTAACCCACTAACTGCGGCGTCGCCCAGCCACCCAGGATCGCCCAGCAGCCACCGAATTCGCCTAGGCGCCGCCCAATTCCTATGTCGCGTTTTGCTGCCGCATAGCCGTTATTCGCGGCGGCTCTCCTTCACCTAACGCCTAGGTAACCGCTTAGAACATTGCATGTAGCATCTAATATAGTGTTTCATGTCATCATCTTTAGTTACATATTTCAAAATTAAAATTAAATTAAATAAAAAATAAACATTAAAACAAGTCAAATTAAAATATAAAATCTTAGACCTTAATAATTCGATTCTTCTCTTTTACTACCCTACTTTATGTCCTCGGCGCCCTCCAAGATGGCCACCAAGCTTTGGCCAATGTTGGTGACAGTTACTTCATCGAGAAAACCATGCCTAATTGCGAATGAAATATCAAATTGCTCAAGTCTAATTTCTAGTTCTAGGTATAGTTTGGTATGATTGGTATAAAGGTGATATTGGAATTGAACCAATTAATGTTAACCGGTTTGGTATGGTTCGGTATTCCATAATATGAAATTGATATTGGATTGTACTATACCAATTGTGTTCGGTACGATTGCAGTTTTGAACCAAAATTACACAACAAAAAGTTGAGCTAAAATTTATACAAAAAAAATCTAAATAATTTGCTCATAGGAAACTATTTTGTACTAAGGTCACTATTCATATGTATAATCTGCTCATATGTATAATTGTATCGTATGAAATTGACTATTTGGAGTTCTAAATTTGTACCAATTCAAAACTAATTCATACTAGCCCTGGGCATATTGTGCTGAAATATCGAAACTGCTCTTCCTGTCTTGTATCATACCAAATTGGAATTAAATTGAATAGTAAAACCAAATAAATAATCGATAACGTATTGATACCAAACCAGTTTAAACCGCTACATGATTGGTTTCAATATTGGGGAATATCATCTCGTACAAAAATCAAACTGATTTTTGAATTTTTTTAATTAATTTTAAAAAATAAATCTGAAAAAAAACCCTAGTAGCTGATAGGTGAGCAATTGGTTAGCCTGCATTGGGTTCATTCAAATTGGGGAGGCTGTGCATCGGCATGCAGTGCGTTTGGGTTTTTTGAACGATAGGTTTGTCTTGAATGCATTGGTGGGCATGTATGCTAAATGTGGTGATGTTGTGAAGGCTCGGAAGGTGTTTAATAACATTACTAGCCCGGACAAGGTTTATTGGAACACAATACTCATGCGTTGTATGCGACACGACATTTTGTTAAAGGCTTTGGACATCTTTCGTCAAATGCTAGATAAAGGGCACCAACCAGACTCTGATTCCATATCCACAATTCTCATAGTGGAGTCATCTTTGGAGGTTGTATTTCAAGTCCACAGATGGGTAATTCGGTAAGGGGTTGAGTGGAACTTGTCCATTGTCAATGCCTTGATTATTGCATATTCCAGTCATCGGAAATTGAATCGGGTTAGATTGTTATTTCGTCATATGCTTGAAAAGGATTTCATAACATGGAACATTATGATTTCAGCTCATTCTAAAACCCGGAAGCTTTGCTGTATTTTGAGCAAATGGAGAAAGATGGTTCTTCGCTGGTCAGTATCTACATTCTTGTAAGTATTATCGAATTGTGCCTGTTTGGGTTTGGTGAAGGAAGGCGAGAGATTATACTCTGTCATGAAAATCACCACAACCAAACAAGGCTTAATCTCCCTCCAAACAGCATGGGCTAGTCTTTCTAGGTGAGCAACTGTGGCTCACTTTTTTTATTGAGCAATTTTGGCTCAAAATCGAAGCGTACCGAACTGGTTAAAATTAATCTAATATCAACTTTACATTTTGAAAATATCGTACCGTATCGAACTAGTTAAAATTAATTTGTACGATTCTGGTATTACCTTTATACTGAACTGTACCCAACAACGCCCAGAACTAATTCATATAGTACATAGTCCATAATTCATACAATCCATAATTCATACAATCCATCATCCATACAATCTATAGTCTATACAATTACAATCCATATAATCCATAGTCTGTATAATCCATAAAGTCCATAGTCTATACAATTACAATCCATAATTTCATACAATCCAAAATCATAAGCAAACTACATAGTTATATATTCAAAATGGCAACATAAAAAAATAAAATTAACATCACAATACATCCATACTTGTTCTTCTTCCCACTTCATGTGTTTTTAGGCCTCCCATTTTTTTATTATACAATTGAAAATATCAAGAATTAATTTATAAAGGTGGATAATGGAAATTAGCGTAACAAGAAAAAAAAATATTAAGTACTTAAGAGACAAGTTACCTTGTTCAATTATTTCATAGAACTTAAGTTGTTCAATTGAAGGCTCATATATGAAAGCCCGAATAATTACATCCCCTCCCACCAGTGCTGAAGCAGGACTCAGAAGCTACTGTTGATACTTGAATGACCAACACGTCCTTTGTAATTTTTGCCAAGACTGGGTATTTTGAACTATTTAACTTCCACCACAAGCAAATGTCGAAGTCTTTATTTGTAAATTCCAAAGGATCCGACAAAAACTGATTAAATTCATGTGCTATACCATTGCCTCTTCACTCTCTTGCACAACCCTTCTCTAATCATCCAAAATTTCATCTCTGCATCTACCTCCACTCTAATCTAATACCTTAGAAAATTTTAAAATATGTGTAGTATAATCATTTTACTATTTTTCCCCTTCCACATTCCATCTATACACCTCATACAATGACATTAACAATCATTTTGGATCCTTGGTTACATATTGCACATCATCCTCATCAAAATTCTCTTTACGAAACAAATGAATGATATTCCTCAACTTGAATATAGGATCTAAAACAAATCCTATAACCACTAACTTGTTTGGACCCTTCTAGGATACAACATATTTCTTGAACTTTTGGCTACCATCTCCATCAAAACTTTCTGTATTAGTGAGCCACTACGCATTTAGGAGAGACAAAGAACTTCTCAATTTCATATTCCATGGCTAGCACATCATGGAGGTTGTGTGGGCAGTACGGTGATTAGAAGCACTAACTCTCAATGTCACATCATAAAACACCTTCATAAACTTGACAAAGACTGCTGTCTTATATCCTCCTTACTTAGTGGCCCAACTCTAAGTCTCCTACTACAAGTACACACTAAATTCCCATCCTCGTCAAATTCTTCATCAGGCTCCTTAAACCTGTGAGAGCGAAAGCTGCGAAACCTGGTGATCTCTCGCTCTGAACCTCTGATTGCTTTTGGGGCTCCGTTTCGAAACCCAGATCGACTGTGGCTGCTGTTGGGGGCTCCGAATCGTAACCCAGATTGTGTCCGAGGGTGGACGGTGTGCCGATTTCCGAACCGCGTTTTGGTTCTGAAGCTGGTAGTGGAGTGCTATCGACAGTGGCTGCTGTTGGGAGCTCCGATCCGTTACCCAGATCGTGTCCTTGGGTGAATGTGGGAGGTTTGACGCCGGTGAGCTGTTTCTGTGGCAAGTCGCCGTGGTGTGTTGTCCTTTTTCGACTGGTGATCTGTTTTTGAGGATTGACGCCGTCGTTTGTACGGATCTCACTGCACTCATACACGCCCTCATTGCATTGTGGTGGATTGACACCGTCGTCATCTCGTGGGTTCCGTCACCAAACCTCTGGGCCTTCGTTTTGCTCTGTTTGACGCCGGTTCTGTTTTGTTCAGCTGATCTGATCTGTTTTGTTCTGCCCAAGGATCTTATTGTTCTGAGATATCTAGATATTCTTCCATTGTATGTTTGGACTTGTTCTATGTGAGTTGTTTTCCTTCTGGTCCCAAATGTTCAGATATTTCTGATGGCAACCTCTTCGAACCCTCAAGTTTATGTGGCTGCTTCCTGTGAGCAGGTTGCTCCAGTGAGTGGTGGTGGCTGCCTCTCTGGGGATGGCTATCCCTTTGAGTCTTCGGTTGTTGTCGTCGGTGCGCCGGATGTAGTTAGTGTTGGTGGTGATGTTGCTGGGCTCAAGGAGCCTGTGTTGTTTGGGAAGTCTGGTCTTGGGTTCTTGCCCACTGATGCTGTTTTGATGGGCCCTGGTTCTGGTCAGCCTGGTCATACGGTTGTCGTTGCTGGGGACCAAGTTGCTGCTCCAACTGTGGGGGCAAGGACTTCGTATGCCAAGGTTGTTGGTGGATTTGGGAGCCCCCGCTTAGGTGCCCCTGCCCTCAAATTCTGTCAGCCTAAAATTATTGCGGGTCGTAAGGTTGTTTGTCCTCCTCCTGAGGCAACTGGGCTTGCAGCCTTAGAATGGCAGCATTCGTTGGTGGGTTATTTCGTGGATAAATCTCTTCCATTTAATGCTGTTAATACTTTAGCAAGAAAGATTTGGGCTAACCGTGGTTTGATGGATGTCCTTGCTAATGGGAATGGGTTTTTCTTTTTCAAGTTCTCGGATGATCTGTCCTGCTCTCAAATTATTGAAGATGGGCCTTGGCACATGGCGGGTCGCTCCCTATTTCTTTCCCGTTGGAAGCCCGGAATGATTTTGTCCAAGAATGCTCATTCCAAGGTTCCTTTGTGGGTGAGATTTTTTAACGTTCCTTTGGAATATTGGTGCCCTGAGGGGTTTAGTCATATTGCTAGCGCTGTTGGTAAACCTTTGTTTGCAGATTCGATGACTGCTTCTCGTAAGCGCATATCTTTCATGCGTATTTGTGTGGAAGTGGATGCTTCCGACCCCCTTATTGATTCTTTGGATATCTTGTTGCCTCCGGAGGAGGATGGTGAGGTTATGGGTGTAGTTGAAGTGAAAGTGGAGTATGAAAATCGACCACGGGTGTGTGAGAAATGTCGTCTATTTGGTCATTTGGAATCGACTTGCCCACGTAAGATTTTGTCTTCTATTTTGGATAATTGTGATTTGGTTGGTGGGTCTAAGGCCACGAGTTTGGTTGTTCCTGGCCCTATGCATTCTCAACTTTTTAGCCCTGTTTGTGTGGTTTTGGAAGAGCATGTGGCTCCCCCCGTTTTGGATGTTTGTACCCAGTCCGTGTCTACTGATCCTAAGTTGGCTTCCCTTATGCCTAAGGAGGGTAAGGCACGGTTTCCCTCGCCTACCTCCCTAGGTACTAATATTGCTAGGCCCAAGCTGGGTTTGGTTTCGAGTGCTTCTGCTAATGGCCATGTGGTTGCTGCTGAAATCTCTCCTAATCGATTTCTCCCTCTGGTGTCTGAGGGTGATTCTTCTGACTCAGAGCATGTGGTACCGTTGCCTTTGATTTCACGTAGGACTGGTTCCAAGGTGATTGGAACTGTGGGGTTATCGAAGGGCCTGGGCTTTTTGAAAAAGAAAAAGACGAAGAAGAAATCAAACAAGCATGTGTCATCGCGTGATGAGGTTGAGGTTTCGAGGGAGGTTGGTGACGGTTTGGGTACTAGCATTGGAGGGAGGAGTGGCCCTCGGGATACCACTGTTATCTCTTCTCATGATTAGCACAGCCTGTTGGAATGTGAGAGGTCTCAATGACCGGTCTCGCCAATTGGAAGTGAAGAATTTCATTCTCGCCAATCGTTTGTGCTTGGTGGGCTTGACGGAAACTAAGGTTAGAAGTATTAATAGCTCTCGAATTAAATCTGTTGTCTTTAATAATTGGGAGACCACTGACAATTTCTGCAGCCATCCTTATGGTCGTATTTGGGTGGGGTGGGATCCCCTGGTTGTTTCTCTTTGCATTTTAGGTGAATCTCCACAATTTATTCATGCTCGTGTTTCTATTGTGGGTTCTGGTCACGTTTTCTTCATCACCTTTATTTATGCCTCTAATGGTGAGATTGAAAGGAGAGCCTTGTGGCACGATTTGGAGTTGTTGAGTCTCTCTGTTGGGTCTGTGCCGTGGGCTTTATTAGGGGACTTCAATGCCTGTAGGTTTACAAGTGAAGGTGAAGGTGGGAATTTGTTGCGGGATAGCTCTATGCGGGATTTTGGTTGTTGTATTCATAATTGTCGCCTTGATGACTTACGGTTCTCGGGGCGTTTCCTCACCTGGCAAAATAATCAACTGGATGTTAGTAGGATTGCTAGGAAATTGGATCGGGTCCTGGTAAATGAGGAGTGGCTCTCTTGCTTTCCTTCTTGTTTTGCTTCTTTCTTATCGCCGGGTTCCTCTGATCATTGTCCCGCTCTCCTGAAGATGGATGTGGGCCGGTCTTCTGGTATTCACCCCTTTAAGTTTTTTAACTTCTATGCTGACCATGATGAGTTTATGCCCATTGTGAAACGTGCTTTTAGTATGCATCTGATTGGCACTTCTCAGTTCCAACTTGCTAGTAGACTTAAAATTGTGCGGGGGGCTCTGAAAGGGCTTAATCGTAGACCCATGGCTGATGTGTCTGTGTCTGTCGAGGAGGCTAAGCTGGCTTTGGATCGATGTCAGATATGTCTTTCTAGTAACCCTTTGGATAGGTCTCTCCTCTCCTTGGAGCGCGACTTATTGAAGAAGTACAACGACTGTTTATCGGCCGAGGATAGTTTTTTGAGGCAGAAGTCTCGCCTTAGGTGGTTGGATAAGGGTGATAGCAATTCTGCGTATTTTCATAAGGTGATTAAGAAAAGGCTCAATAGAAATCGGATTGTGTCTATTGTTCGTGAAGATGGCTCTGTCGCTGTGGAGCCGGCTGAGGTAAAGGATGAGGCTGTTAGGTACTTTCAGGGGTTGTTTGGTAATGTGGGTGACGTGCAAGGTCTGGATTTTGATGGTCTCCTCTCTAATGTGTTGTCTCCTGCCCAGTGTGCTAGTTTGGCTGCTCCGGTTACTCCCTCTGAAATTGAGAAGGTGTGTTTCAGTTTAAAAGCTGAAAAGGCCCCCGGGCCGGATGGTTTCAATGCGCTGTTTTTTCGACGTGCTTGGACTGTGGTGGGATCACATGTTATTCGTGCTGTGTCTGAGTTTTTTTGGTCCTCTAAATTGTTGGGGGAAACTAATTCTACGATTCTTGCGTTAATTCCGAAGGTTGCTAATCCTACTCACATGAGGGACTTCCGCCCTATTTCTTGCTGCAACACGATTTACAAAATTATCACGAAAATAATTGCTAATCGGGTTAAGATTGTTCTCCCGTCCCTCATTGGTCATAATCAGTCGGCTTTTGTTTGTGGAAGACACATTGGTGATAATATTTTGTTAGTGCAGGAGCTCCTTAGAGGTTACCATCTCAACTCTGGGAGCCCTAGATGTGCGGTTAAGGTGGACATCCTCAAAGCTTATGATTCGGTCTCTTGGGACTTCCTCCTTGATACCCTTATTGCCTTCAAATTTCCCCCTCTGGTTGTTGGTTGGATTCGAGCCTGTATTTCCACTGCTCGTTTCTCTGTTGCTGTTAACGGCGAGTTAGCTGGGTTTTTCCCTGGTTGCAGGGGCCTTAGGCAGGGGGATCCCATGTCTCCTTATCTTTTCGTCCTGGTTATGGAGGTTTTTTCTCGTATTATGCACCATCGCATTGCCGCTTCTCCCTACTTTAGATACCACTGGCGGTGTGATAAGGTTAGACTTTCTCATCTTGCCTTTGCTGATGATTTGTTTGTTTTCTCTCGGGGTGATGTGGAGTCTGTTGCCACTTTAAGGCGGGCTTTGGATGATTTTGCTGGTGTGTCTGGTCTGAGGCCTAATCTCCAAAAGAGCTATATTTATGCCGCTGGTATGAGTATGACGAGTGCTTCTCATCTCCGTGAGTGTTTTGGTGTTCAGCTGGGGTCGTTACCTGTGAGGTATCTTGGTATTCCCCTTATTACTTCCTGCTTGAGATCTAGAGATTGTGTGGCTCTTATTGAAAGGGTGGAGAACCGTATTCGTGGTTGGGAGCATCGTGCTTTATCTTTTGCTGGCAGGTTGCTCCTCATTCAGTCTGTTCTTAGTAGCACTATTATTTTCTGGGCTTCCCATCTTTTTCTACCTAAGCAGGTTTGTCATGAGATTGAGCGTATTTTTCGCCGATTCCTCTGGTCTGGGCAGGTTACTGGTTCCTATCATGCCAAAGTTGCTTGGCATTTGGTGTGTAGGCCAAAGAATGAAGGGGGTTTGGGTATTCGCAGTTTATCCCTCTGGAATGTCGCTCTAATGGCTAGATTCATCTGGTCTCTCTTTGCTCCAGAAGGTATTAATCTTTGGGCTAATTGGGTTAAAGTGTATTATATCCGTGATAGCAGCTTTTGGGGGGTTAAGACCCCTTCTATTTGTTCTTGGAATTGGAAGGGGTTGCTGAGGATCAGAGACTTGGTGAAACCCTTTATCGAGGCCAAAGTTGGAAACGGTGAGGATGTTTTTTTATGGTACGATAATTGGAGTCATCTGGGTTCCCTCCTGGATCTTTTTGGTGGATCTATTGCGCAAAGTTCTGGTATCCATTTGAAGGCCCGTCTTTCTTCGGTCCTTGTTGATGGTCAGTGGGTGTGGCCCTTTTCGACTGATGCTAGCTTTAGACTAATTCAACTTGCTAGTCGGGCCTGCCAGGTGAGGTCTGATAGGACTGATACTTTTGAGTGGAACGCAGCTGCAAACGCTAGATTTTCCTCGGCTTCTCTTTGGAACAAAATCAGGAGGGAGTATCCTGCTTGCTCTTGGTCTGAGTTGGTTTGGTTCTCTGGCGCAATTCCTCGTACTTGCTTTGTTCTTTGGCTGGCGATCCAAACCCGCCTTGCTACTTTGGACCGTGTTGGTAGCTTCTCTAATCAAAGTGACCTTACGTGTGTCCTTTGTGACAGGGATGGGGAGTCGCATGAACATTTGTTTTTTAATTGTCCTTATAGTTCTTGTATTTGGAAGCGAATTTTGGCGATTGCAGGGTCTGGTTGGTCTTCTTCTCATTGGCCGAATTCTGTTTTTTCTGCTATTGAGCATTGGCGTGGGAAATTGATGGCTCAGGTTGCTAAGCGTCTTGCCTTGGGTGTGACTGTCTACCACATTTGGCAGGAGCGAAATAATCGGATTTTCTACAACACCAGGAAACCTCCTGATGTGGTCTTTAATGTTATCCTAGCTATGATTCGTTGTAGGCTTTGTACTCTTAACTTTAGGCATGTTTCTTCCAATATCCGTACTGCTAGGAATTGGAATGTTGTTATTTCGTAGGTACTTTTAGTTTGGTGTGTTCTCCTTCGGGAGGTGTGTTGAGCTCTTGTGAGTTGTTTGTTTTTGTGCCTTGCGCATTGTGTTGGGTTTTTGCCCTTTAATATAATTTGATTTAACAAAAAAAAAAAAAGTAAGATAGAAAAGGGTTATCTGGATCCTCCACTATTCTAGTAAAAGCCTGTTTAAATTTCAATGCTGCCTCCATCATAAAACATTGACAATCTTGATCATGACATACCCATTTAAAGCCAACCAAAAATAAAGCTTCAAACATGCACATTGATTAAAGAGTAAGGAAACAAAACACAAATTCAAAAGAAACCCATGAATTGCTTGCTACCTGATTAATTACTTTGTTCTTTATAATAATTAACTCCAAAAGTCCACAAACACTCCATGGCTTGTAAGTTCATATGAACAAGCTCCAAATAACCAAAAAAAATGGGCAAAACAGAGTCTTTCACTTACATAAGCCATCATGAATTCCAATTCTTGAAAAAATTACAAAGAGCCTAAAACAAATCTTGGGAGAAGAGAGGAAGACTTTGAGAGAGGGAACAAAATTAAGTAAAATCAACCATAAGAAGATCCAAAAAAAATGAAATTGAGCTGCATCTAGTAAGAAGAAGCTTTTCAAACTTTGTTGGAGAGGGGAGAACATCGTGGAGAACATCGTGGAGAAGAAAAGGTCGAGAGTCCAAGACATAGAGAAAGACCTAGGTTTTTCGAACTTTGCTAGTGCGTACGGCGGCTGAGACATAGGGAAAGACCTAGGTTTTTTTATTTTATCTTTTTGTGCATTATTGAAGACTGAAGGGCGAGAGTCGAGATTGGCAGAGTTCTCCTATTAGATATTAGGTTTTTTTTTTCTTTTAGATTTAATTTTAGTTTTTTAATAATTTAAAAAAATTCAAAACCAATTCGGTTTCAGTACCAGATGGTATTCCTCAACACCGAAATCATTCGGTACCAATTTGAGCCGATTTGGTATTGGTATCGTACCGATCATTTATTCCGTATTACTATTCAATTTCTTTTTTTTTTCCGGTTTGGTATGATACGGAATGATACGGTTTTGGTATTTCGGTACGATATGCCTAGGACTACTAATTTATGACCAACTTGTCGAGGTACAGTTTTAAGTTTTCATCTTTATTATTATTAATTCATTAATTAACATGTTAATCTCAAGAAAGTTATTCCATTTTTTGAGTAATTTCATAGATTGGTATTTGATATCTGACCTAAATAGGAGATTTTACCCAAATTGGCTCTTTTTCCATTCTCTTGGGATAAAAGGCTTAGAGGTGAGTTGAGTTGAGTTGAGTTGTATTGTACCACTGGTGGTGCTAAAATTGAGACATGTTACCTTTTCTCGAACTTGGAGTGAACAAATTCATTAAACTTGTTTGGTTGAATAGATTGTGTATACTCATTTCACTTGTAATGTAATTTGACGATAGCTATAAATTGTAAGAAGAAAGATAAGATGTTACTTTTGCAACATACCTTTGTCTCCCTGGTGGCTTTATGCCAAAGCAAATGACTTTAAGTTGGTATGTGCTATAAAAATGGGATCCCTTTACAAATAAATTTTTATTTGTGGTGTCTTTTGAATCAGGATGTACCTAATTCAACCAAAGTAGGTGAAGTAGTTTGTTAGAAATTTTTTAGCACAATAATATGAAGAGCACAATAACACTGCTGAGTACATACTGAATGTTGGAAATTATTGCACGAACAAATGCAGGTAGACTGTAATGACTCGTCCTGAATTTCAGGATTAGATTACTGACTAATCAAGGATTAGTAAGGTTAATCGGTGATTAGTTGGGCGAAATCGGACGGACGACGCGTAATGATCGTTTTGCCCCTAGTCGTGGACAAAATGTTGACTTTTGACCCGGGAGGTCCGATGGCCGAGGGCCGTTACGTAGTTCGGGTCGATACGAATCCGTAAACAGACGGCACGCCGAAATCGGACGTCGGACGGAGAAATTACGGTTCAAGGAAGTTCGATTACACTATGCACGCATTACGAGGCAATGATGATGTGGCAATATCGGGGCAGATATTTAGGTGGGACCCTTGGATGAGTGACAAGTGTCACTCACCCCATTGGCCCAAACCCCCATTTTGTGGATCTCAAGTGTGATTGGTCCACTTGTATTTTAATACATATATTTTCACCCACCTTCCATCCTAGCCCTTCATCTCATCTAACCCCTTCATCCTGACCGTCCATCTCATTTCCCTCTCACCTAATCAGTCTTCCCTCTCTGTTTCTTCACAACCCAAGCACCATTTCCTTCATTCTCCATTCATTTGAGCAAACCAACCCACATGACATACCACCACCATCACACTTACATCAATACGGTTGTGTGAGAAATAGTGAGAGACTGAGAGTGATGAAGACGACGGTCCACGGCTGAGAGCCCAGTCTTTATTTTGAAAATTAAGAGTTGAGATTTGATTGAGGTTTGGTGTTCCATTCGATTCTAATATGACCTAGGGACCAAGGAAACTCGATGAGGATCGATTTGGATGGGAATGAATGGCTAGAAGGCTAAGAAATCGAGCTTGAAGATCAAGCTTACGGTTTAATCATGGAGGGTGAGTTCTTGTTGGTTTTCCTTGTGTTTTGGAGTCTTAAATAGATAGGAAATGAGTAGGGGAAGGTTTAGGAATTGAAAGGGGAAAGATTGGATCGAAAATGAGTGAGATTGGTTGCTGAACCTGTCGCACCGTTCCAGACCGGTCCTTTCCGGTTCGAACAAGAGGACCTAGTTCTACAAAGGTTAGGGGTGACACTGTTCACTAGCGCGTGGACTTCACTTGCAGCCCCTTTGGGCAGTGCGTGGGGGCGCATGAAGCATCATTTGGGGATGACTTCAACATGATTTTTAATCTATTCGATGTAACGAACATTTTGGGACTGGTTTCGTGTCGATCAGACACCGTCTCGATAATGTTCCGGACAACCAAAGGTTTAGGATCGAGTATAAAAATAGTTAAAAATTCGGAAAACTTACGGTACTTCAATAAGAGGTTAATAAGGTAGTTAGTAACCCTCTAGATTTATTTGGACAGGTTTGGGAGTCCCGGTGATGGTGATTAGCCCGGTGAGGCTTACGGTACTCAAATCCAGGCGGCAACTTAGAACGGTCTATGAGTGGACTTTGATTTCAAAATTGTGATGCATGCATAAATGTTTTATATGTTTTATGAATATGATTCTATGATGTTGATTTGGATAATTTTGAATTACATGGTTTCACGTATTTCGAGGCGATTTACGTAGTTGCACGTAAATCGAGGTTTACGATTTTTCACTGATTTTCTGTGCTTATAGTTTTGGAAAGGATTTCATGAAATGGTTTTGGATTTGAAAATGTAAACTCGGGTTCGAGACCCATTTTTTTTGGAAACCCTCAGACTCGAAGTCCATTTAGTTAAATTCTCGGGCTGGAGGCCGAATTGGTTCTTGAATCGATTTCAAATTTGGAAATGTGGATCGGGCACGAGGCCCATTTGGTTTACAAAATCGGGCACGAGGCCCAGTTGGTTTGTGAATTCGGGCTTAGGGCCCAATTATGGTTTACCATTGTGATTTCGGGTCGGGAACCCATAAATGGATTTATGGTCATGATGGTTTATGGGGACCAGCATGAACCCATGAAAGGTTTTTATGGTTCTAGATGGTTTATGGGGACCGGGCATGAACCCTTGAAAGGTTTTGAGAATGCTTTCAAAAGGGTTTTTGTATACCATCCTTTATGTATGAATTGTCTCCTTCAGGGAGGGTCGTTGGCCTGGGTGGACCCCGGAGTAGTCACAGACCACTGACTGAGTGTAGTTGCCCCTATCATAATCAACTGGGCCTCTCACTCGATCATGTAAACCAAATGGGCCTTCAGCTCGATATCTCATTAAATCAAATGGACTCCAAGTCAGATAGTTTCCAAATCAAATGGGACTCATGCCCGATTCCATATGTCCAAATCCAAAACCATTCCATTAAACCATCATAAAAAACCAAAGCACGTATAAACACAGTATAAAACCATAACCACGAAATATGTGCAAATACGTAAATCATAAATACCACCCGAAGGTAACTAACTATCTATACAAGTTTATAGGATAAAACCACAAAACTCTCAGAAAAGTCAACGTGTCCTAGACACGTTTCTCAAGGTGAAAACCCTGGATTTGACTAACCTAACGATCTCTGATCGACCCAATACCACCACCATTGGATTCGGATCGTCGAAACCCTTCAAATGACATTGGTCCCACCTCAAAATTCATGCTCACATGCCCTACGCGTGTGGTCAACGCAAAAGTCAATACTAGAAAAGTCAACGCTACTGACATCAGCGGTCAATGGTCAATGGCTGACGTCATCACTGACGTCAGCATGACGTCACTTAACAAGTCTGACAGTGCCTCGTGTCAGTTTACCATTGGTCCACGTCACTGACATGTCAGTGACACCTGGCAGCCCGTGATTAGGCCACGTCATTGACATGTTAGTTCTGACTAGGCACTAACATGTGACACGTGTCAAGCCCCCAATGGTACACCTCTGAAAGCTATCAGATGATGACGTCATCTCGTCTTCAACCTCTCGACCGGGTCTGCAAGTAGGGTTACGCAGACCCGCGGACCCGACCTGACTCAAAAAACCCCAATACTGACTCGATTCGATCCCCGTTTCTTCCTACTTGATCGTCCAGTCCATCCTAACCAATCTACCTACTTAAAACCATGAAATCGAACCTAAATCATACCTTTTCGAATATGAACAGTAACCATCCACTGCAACTTCGATTTTCCATCGATTTCGTCCACTGTTGTTTGTGATTCCAAGATCAATAGCCTCATCTCACTCCCTAGAACCTCGTCCAATCCACCAAATCGATCAATACTAGCCCAAACAAAACTTTCCATTTTTGAACAAAATAGGGCTTCGGGGTTCGGTTTCCTTACCTCGCTGTCGCTGCTTCGTCGTGACCACCACCACGATCATCTCGACGTCCCCTTCCAATTTCATTCACGGGTCACAAGCAAAGGATAAAGATTAAGGGTGTTTGTATAGGATTGGGTTACACGGGCATGTGTTTCACGATTTTGAGAGAAAATGAAAGATGAAGATGACTGATGAGGATAAGGACCCCAAAATATTAGGTTCTGGGCCTATCAGATGGGTGACACTTTTCAATCATCTGGTGGGTCCTTATAGATTTTTCCCAATGAAATCCTACCACGTGTCAAAATCTTCGGTTTGCGTGAATAGTGTGGTAAACCTTCTTAGACCCGTAACTTTCCCGTCGAATGTCCGATTTCGATGTGTCGCCTGTCTACGGACTCGTAACGTCCGATCTGTGTGAATAGTGTCGTAAACCTTCTTAGACTCGTAACTTTTCTAGGGTGTAAAATGGTCATTTCACACCGTTCGTCCGCGATTTCTCGACTAATCCTCGATTAGTCATGCTAATCCTCAAATTCATCATTAATTTAATCCTGAAATTTGGGGCAGGTCATTACACTTCAGATAAGTGGCAACAATGGAATCACTGTAACAATTTGGTCAAGTTTTGACTTCTGGGATCAATGTCAAAAGACATCGCCATCACCGTAATTAACTACAAGAACGTTGCACGAATGTAGGGCTACTTGGAGGAACGGTTCTCGCACGTTCACAATGGCATAAGCCATAGGGAATATGGCATTGTTTGCATCAACTGAGATAATACGCAATATTTTCCCACTATGGGGACATTTTATGCAGGCACCATCCAGCCCAATGAAAGGCTTACAACCATTAAGCCAATCTTTTTTGGAAACACCCAAGCTTACATATACCCTTTCAAATCTAAATTGTCCATCACCTTCCATTTCTGCCTTATTTTTCACTGTACTCTCGCTGTGAACTTTAACCAGCTCTTCAAAATACTCCATGAGTTTCTCATATTGGGACAAGTAGGCCCCCTTAAGAATCTGAAAGGCCATCCTTCTTAGCCTAT
The DNA here is from genome assembly GCA_032719365.1 of Prinsepia uniflora. NCBI lineage: Eukaryota > Viridiplantae > Streptophyta > Magnoliopsida > Rosales > Rosaceae > Prinsepia > Prinsepia uniflora. The sequence goes on along the minus strand of CM064874.1, from coordinate 38,514,680 downwards.
AATATTGAGTCCTACCATGCCTAAATACAGTTTCTTGATTAACCAACTCCTGAAATTCACCAACATCCCACATATTGCTTGTGAACTGTCTCTTATACTTCACCTTCATCCACTTTGTATTAGGGTGATAACTAACAGTACCCTTGCCACATAAATGTAAGCCCTTGTAAGTTTTGACTTGCAGGTACTTCCTCATGTTTACCTTAGAGGCATATATCACAAAAGGACATCCTTTTACTTCGACACACTTGGCCCTAATTTGGACTGCTTTCTTCACCTTGACCACAATCAACCTCTAAGCATTGACATACTAAATCATCACAGCTTCTCTGAAAAATGCAGCACATGAGAACTTCATTCCAAGAGAAAACTTTGAATTTTTCATATCAACCTCAGTGTTAAACTCAGTAAATGTCCCAATAGATTTCCTCCTCCTATACAGTTTCTTAGGAGGCTTATCGTCCTCACTACCAGCTGCTTCTAACTCAAATACATTGAGCCCTAGAGAATTAGGTGCTTCATTTTCTTCTTAGGCTGCCTCATCACCATCTTCAACATCTTCAACATCCACATATGCTAAAAACATGTTCTCATCATACTCATCCATTTTTACCTCAGCCTTTGGCCTAAAATCATCATCAACCCACTCATAATCTTCGCTATCTTGATCATCTTCACCATCTTCAGTCTTTGAATCACTATCAGTAGAAGAAGATTGAATTTATTTCTTTGGCCAACTTCTTCATGCACTCACCTTCCTCATATCCGTTGTCTCATTTTCAGTCTCCACACGCCCTGGAAGTTTGATCCCATTACCACCTTTTTTTTTCATACACATAGGATACATGCACTACTCTTTGCATAGTTATCACACATTTTGAATAACTGACCATCAGAGGTTACTTTGACCAAGACTTCATTATCTACTTCGTGAGAGTATATAGATAGTTCAGAAGGTAAATAGCCTAGATTCTTCCCTATATACTTCATTTCCAATAAAGAAATCCAATCAACAGTAATAAAGTCATAGAACATGACTTGTTCCCCTATGTAATTCCAACAATCATCATCATTTATCATTAGTTAACCTCCATAGTAAACCTTCATACTAAATGTCTCTGTCATCTGCATACATATACCAAATAGCAACTAACCAACTCACCAACTAACCACACAATGTGAATGAGTAGTGAGTTTAGGGTGCAAAGTGTAACAAAATATGTGCAATCAATAGTTCAAGTACAAGATGCAAAGTGTAACAAAGATATTGAGTACATGGTGCAAAGTGTAACCAAGATATCGAGTTCATGGTGCATATCCACTAAGTGGCCAATCTCTTTCAACATAAACTAAATGCATGACATACCAACGACAAAAACTTACTCCTAGATATCCTCTTTCAACAGATATGTAAAACGAATGACACAAACTAAGCCCAAATATACTATTTCAACATACACATCAATTTGAACCGAGATAGAAAAAAATAACGACATACACATTAAGACAACAGACTAGTCTTTCAATAATCTAAATATCTTAAACCCAGATAGCATATTCAATGAATAATCAAAGAAATTTAAACCCAGATAGCATATTCAAGCAAAATTGAAAAATTACTGTATATAGACTGCTCCGTTCTAAGCTTGAGAGAAATTATTTTCTCAATCGTCTGCACCTATTGAATCGCCCCCTTCAAACTCTTAGCCAGGTATTGATTAAATGCCCAGAGGCGAAATGAAATCCTAGAAATTTCCCCCAATTTCGATTTCGAACATGAACTGGAGAGGCACAGTCATGATTTGGCATGTGTGGGTCCCAATCCCTTCCACGTAGAGTCTTACATGAAAAAAGTGTGCCAACATGTCAAAAATTCCAATTTTGCCCATACTTTTCATGGCCACTTCATATTTGTGACAAAAATAGAGTTGGGTGGCTCCACTCGACCGTTTGATGCTGTTAAGTGAAGCAATAATGAGTACATATACAAAGTGTGACTAATGTGCAAGTTCAAGGTGCATTAAGCTAGTAAACTTTGGAAGAATCACAAAGTACAGAAGCCGGTGGAAGCAAGAATTGCAAAGTAACACTTTAATTTTTCATTGAGATTGACATTGTGACAATTAAAGCATTACTCTATAATATTAACCAAAAAATCACATATCCACTAAGGTTCATTATTAATCCCTAACTGATTTATTAATTGTACTCCTCACCATAGTTAGTCTTAGAGGCATAAGTTGCTCATTTAATATGTATATCAGTATATTTTCTTTATAAAACTTCCATTTGAACATTTATAATTCTCAACGCAATTTTTTATGAATTTTTGTTCTAAAATTATGTGGTATTATTTATTATATCATTAATTTATTGAATTTTTTTCTTAAAAATAAAACCTCCTAGACCCCTGCCTAGCTGCCTAGGATAGGCCCCTACCGCTGCTCTAGGAGCACCTATCACTGTTTTGAACATTGGTTACATCAGTAAAGTAACAATACTCAAGCATCTAGAAAATGCAAGTTAGAAATTATTGCGAAATAGACTATTTTCGCCGAGTACGTCTTGCGTATGGGTAAAGTAGGGTTCAAAATGCAGATTAGAAATTGTCGTGGGGATAGACTATTTTAATCGAGTGCATCTTTCTTATAGGAAAAGTAAGGTTCAAAATTGGCAATAGGTGAAGTAGGGTTCACAATGCAAGTTAGAAACCGTTATGGGGATAGACTATTTCAGCCTAATGTGTCTTTCTTATGGGCAAAGTAGGGTTCAAAACGCAAGTTAGAAATAGTTGTGAGGATAGAAGATTTCAGCCGAATCTATCTTTCTTATGGGGATAGACTATTTCAGCCGAATGTGTCTTTCTTATGAGCCAAGTGCGTCTTTCTTATGAGCAAGATAGGGAATTGGCCATTTGTATTTTTTTTTTCTTTTTTTGATGTGAGATTCTTTTACACTCTCTCCGATGTGGGATCACCATTCAATGAACATTGTCCCCAAATTGTAAGTACTCGAATAGTTCAACATGTGTGAGATTTTATCACAAAAGGTTTAATATTGTTAGGAGTAGAATTACTTATAATATATTGTATTTTTTTATTATTCCAATGTATGATTTTTCAACGAATAATGTTATTTGGGCACACTAAATTGACCATATTTAGTGACCATGTTGATGTAGCAATCAATGAATGTTGTTATTTTAATAAGTTCAATTATTTTATATTTATATTAGACCATTCATCAGTTGACACATCAACATGGTCACTAAATGTGGTCAATTTAGTGTGTCCAAATAGCATTACCCTTTTTCAACAGATACAACAAAGCACTACCCAATAAATGGCTAAGTTTACTTGTTGTTCATGGCTATCAACATCTAGAGTATATGCATCACTTTGCTATGCGAATCCGTTAAAAAAATGTTTAATATGATATATAAGGGAAAAAGCGAATATATTTTGTATTTGGTTTAAATTCTACTTTGGCTACGTAGAGGAAACGTTGGATAAAAACGAATTGAGAGGGGATAAGATAGGATAAACGGATAGTGTAAAACTGAATGATTGGATAAAAAAATATACCACGAGATAGATCAAATATGAAATAATGAGCTATGAAATTGAGAAAGGAGTTCATTTCTTCACTCAATTTTTTACTTGTTACACTTAATTTCTTATGTACAAAAAAAAAAAATTAAAAGTGAAAATTAATTCCTAATTATAGAAAATAAATGATGAAGCTCAATTTTTTACAAAGTAAATGAAATCATGTATAGTGAAACAAAAAATCCAAAAGGAATAAGAAAAAACCATGTGATTTACACTTTATAACAGATTCATAAATAAGTTTTAAAATGACACAATTTCCACCCTGAACTCTTCAAATTGTTACAATTTGATCCCTCTGTTAAAATTTTTGTCAAATCTGAAATAGGATCCACAATTTTAAACAATAAAATATTAATTTAAATTTATAAAAATGATTTATTTTAAAAATCCAAAAAATTACTTATAGATAATAAAACAAAAAAAAAATTACAAATGCACAAATTTAAAAATTTAAAAAAATCTAAAAAAGTTATTTTTGTACGAAAGTAATTTGTCTCTTTCAAAATAAATAATTTTTATTAATTTCAATTAATATTTTATTGTTTAAGATTATGGGTCCCATTTCAGATTTGATAAAAAATTTAACAAAGAGGTCAAAGTGTGGCAATTTGAAGAGTTCATGGTGGAAATTGTAATATTTGAAAATTTAGATATGGATCTATCATAAAGTGTAAACTATAATATAGTAAAGTGTAATTTATTCAAAAAGATATTACGATAAAACAACAAAAAATTAATTTATTATTAACCAACTAAAAACTTGGGAGTAAAATAATGGCTTATTACTCACTTTGCTCCCCTAATCGGACATTAAATATCATTTTGCTCCCCAAAATGGATTTAGTTTCAATGTACTAACACAACTGCACATTTGGTAGCACCGTTGCTCTATCTGTTACCCTATGCCGTCACTGGTGCTTACGGGGTAGTTCTTGATTGGTTGATTAATTATTTACCAACAAATATTAAAATTAACATACACAAAAAAAGGAGAAGATGATGAATAATGAATCTAGGTTCATCATCTTCTTCCTTCTTCCTTCTTCATCTCCTTCACCATAGATAGCGTAAAAACCAGGCCCTCTAATTCCAAACACTCCACCACCATTACTATCAAGCCCAACAGTCACTACCTTCTGTTGACTCTTATTCAAATTCCCATTCCCATTCAAATTTTGTAACGACCCGTCCCGAATTAGCGGGATTAATTAAGTATTAATGATGGATTAGCGAGACTAATCGGAGATTAAACGAGAATTAACGGACGTTCAGGGCGAAATGACGATTTTGCCCTTAGAATGGGCGAATCGTTGACTTTTCGTTCAGGCGGTCAAATGGACTTTGGCCGATGACTGTGACGTAGTTTGGGACGTCACGAGTTCATAGACAGGTGGCACGCCCGATTCCGACTTTCAAGGAAGAAGTTATGATTTTCGGACGTTCGGGGGTATTTTGGTAATTTGGTTGAAAATGAGTGAATAGTTGACTTTTGACCCGGGATATCTGATGGCCGAGAACCAAGGACTGTTACGTAGATTAGGACGATATGAATCCGTAGATAGGCAGCACGTCGAATTCGGACGTTCGACGGAAAAGTTAGGGTTCACGGAAGTTCGAGGGAACTATTGCGTGAAGTTCGAGACGGATTGACATTTGTCATTAATGGGCCCCAGATATTTTATCCATGGCCCAATGGATGAGTGACAAGTGTCACTCATCCATTGCACACTCAAACACATTTATGCATATCACCTTCACCTGCTTTGTTCACCCAAAGTCGAAACCCATTTCTCCTTTATGTACAAACCACACCCCACACCCCCTAAATCTAATCTGAGGGTGGTGACACCTGAGGGAGACAGAGAGAAGAGATGGACGTGATGAAGGTGGTGGTAGGATGGTAGGCCGCCGTGCACTGCGGCCATGAACCCGAGCAAAGTATCAACTAGACCCAATTTCCATTAATTTCGATTTTTAAGGTTATGGATCATTTTAGTCGATTAGAATGGGCTTAATGAGTTGTAAGGGAAGTAATAGGATAGTTTTGGATGAGAGTTCATGGGTGTGAAGCCCTGGGAGAAACTTGGGTTTTGTTGAACCGTGGAGGAAGATTGAACCCGTGAGTTTTTAGGGTGTTTAGGTGGATTGATTGCACAAACAAGTTTCTAGGATCAATTTAGGAATTTTGGGATTGAAAAGTAGAAGATTGGAAGAAAAATGAGGAGTAGGGAGCCCTGGACTGGTCACGCCGGTCCAGTTAGACCGGTTGCTCAACTGGACCAGACCAGCCGGTTCGGCCAAGGTTGAAGATGAACAGTCCGGCCGTGAGGCCCAAGCGCATGACCTTCATTGGGCGCGTGAGGGCGCGTGAGCCCTCCTTTGGGGGTGGTTCCAACATGTAATTTCATCTATTCGATGTAACAAACATTTTGGGACTGTTTTGGTGTGAATCGGACATCGTTTTGATATAGTTCGGGACATCTGAAGATAGAATCTCCCAGATGGAGAATTCCTGGGAGAAGACTCGGAGTGAGACCCCGAGTAGTGTGCACACTAGTATAGAGATGCTATCGTGACATTTATCGGGGATGTGTTCCCTAGGGGCTGTGTGCCCCGAGTTGGCATCTTCTCGGAAGTGCCGCAGATGGGTTATACGTATTTTGATACGTATGTAGTTTACAGAAAGAGATTTGAGGGCGGAGACCCTGTGTTCCATGTTTTAGAAAGTGATTTGGGGCGAGACCCCGTATTCAATGTTTTGAGAATGGTTTTGGGCTGTGTTCCCACATGTATTGTTTTATGGTTTTAAGGTTGTGATTTCGGGTCGGGGACCCAAATGGATTTATGGTTCATGATGGTTTATGGGGACCGGCATGAACCCTTGAATGGTTTTTATGGGTCATGACGGTTTATGGGAACCGGGCATGAACCCTTGAAAGGTTTTGAGAATGTTTGACAAATGGTTTTATGAACGTTTTGATAAACGGTTTTTGAATGCATGCATATGCTTTTAGTGAAGGGCATAAATGTATTTGTATGAAAATGTTTTTAATGAAATGCTTATTTTTTCCACTCACGACTTTTGATGTTTTAATGCCCTTCAGGTTGATCGCGGATGCGGGCTGTAGCAGAGACGAGACATCACACTCCTCCTCCTACGATCCTTGCGTGCTCTGGACGCCCCGGTGAGGGCTAGAGACGGAATTTTCCCTGGTCTGACACTTCGTGTCAGACAGGATCAGGCGTTTCCCACGTTAATCCCGAGGGATTTGGGACGGGTCTTGACAAATTTCCATCTAAGCAGTCATTGTTCCCACGGATTCAAATTCCCACAATCCAATCAACCCTTCCCTTTGAAGTTTTCTAACCAAGTGAAAGCTAGTTTGGAGAAAAGGTACAATTCTTTGCATTTTGGTTTCTTTAACTAAAGCTTAGCATTTTTAGAATGTGAATAGTTCTAAATTTGTTGCTCCAGTGGCTATTAATGAAACTGACTCCATCTTTTGGCGATCATTGTTGGATTCTACCTCTTCTTCTGCGGGTGCTACGATCTTACCTTTGATAAGAAGAGCTACTTCATCTACCTGTTCATTCAATCGGTTACTTTCTTCATTGTGGGAGTTGGTTATGTTGGCACCTTCATCCCAACCTCATAGCCAACTACAAGTTTCATCAAGCTAGTATTCAATAATATCCCATCTACCAGTCACACTCAAAAATGAAAATATTGTTTTCGTTGCTCATCATTTCCATGAAATTAATTTATAGGGGGGTTATTATTTTGTGAAGAGTGATAATTGTTGAATTTAGCTATTTGTTTGTGCATAGTGTAGGAGAATACATAAATGATGAGGACAATAGAAGAGTATTTTACTGGTTTATTAAAAGGGCTTATATTGTACAAGATGTAGCAATAACATCTAGATTTTGTCACAACAATTATATAATTGAAGAAGAAAGGCTAGCCTGCTTTGCAAAACAAATTATATGGGATTTCCTCTTTGTTATTTGGAATAATATATGAAGATGCAGGATTAGAAATAAAATCTCTCTCTCTCTCTCTCTCTCTCTCTCTCTCAAGTAAACAATCCGCAAGGAGTTTTTCAATTTACAGACAACAAAGAATTGTACCTTTCTTCAAACTAGCTTTCACTTGATTAGAAAACTTCAGAGGGAAGAGATGATTAGATTGTGGGAATTTGAATTCTTGGGAACAATGACTGCTTCGATGGATATTTGAATAAGAATGGGAATTTGAATCAGAGTCAACAGTAGCTAGTGACTGGTGGGATTGATAGTAGTGGTGGTGGAGTGTTCAAGACTTGTTAAGCGGTAGTGCGCTCTACTCTTCGAGACGATCATTTCAAGATGTATGAATGACAGGACCCATCCCAATCCCCTCGGGATTAGTGCGGGATGACCTTGCTCCCGTCTGACACGAAGTGTCAGACAAGGGATATTTCCGACCTTTGCCCTCTCGGGCTATCAGAGTACGCCAGGATTCAGAGGAGGTATGTGATATCTCGGTCTCTGCTACAGTCCACATCCGATGTCAACCTGAAGGGCAGTCAAAACATTAAAAACTGTGAGTCGACAAAACAACTAGTTTATAAAAAATTTCCATAAAGACATTTGTACCCTTCACTAAAAAGCATGCATGCATTCGAAAACCATTGAACCAAATGGAAACCATATGTGGTAACTAAGCCCAAAACAGAATATAAACCAAGGTCGAAAGGACCACTATGAAATCGACCATACGGGTCACTGCCCAAATCCATAAAAGAAACCAATAAGGGACTCAGCCCAAAGCCATAACCAGACTGAAACCAAATACACGAACCACTGCTCAAATCCTGTGCACACCTGTGCAGACCACATATCACATATCATATATCATATATACATATAAGTCACACCACCAATCCTGTCATGGTATCCAAAGCTACGCGCGTGCTACCCGGGTTTCAATCCGAGTCTTCTCAAAGTCAAGGTCAATGTCCGCAGACCACTGATCCTACTCGAGGTAATAGTAACCATAGCCTTCCTGAGAGTAAGGAACCCAACTGGGGGGTGACTCCACTCAGTCGGTGCTCCGTGACTACTCCGGGGTCCACCCAGGCCAACGACCCTCCCCGGAGGAGATAATAGAAGTAAAGGAAGGTATATGAACATATATATACATAACATAACATTCATGCCCGGTTCCCCTGAACCGTCATGATCCATAATATCCATTCCGTTCATATATATATATATATATATACAACATCCTCCATGCCCGGTTTCCATAAACCGTCATGTACCACAATGACATAACCAGGGTTCATGCCGGTTCCCATAAACCGTCATGTACCATCATAACATAACCAGGGTTCATGTCGGTCCCCATAATCCGTCATGAACCACGATACCATAACAAGGGTTCATGCCGGTTCCCATAAACCGTCATGAACCACGATACTATAACAAGGGTTCATGCCGGTTCCCATAAACCGTCATGAACCAGGAAATTCATTTAAGGTTCCCTGACCTGAAATCAAACCGTAAAGTAACCTGGGTCTCGTGCCCGAACATAGGACATCAGATGGGCACCGTGCCCGATATCTGAGGTCATATGCCCGAGACAAAACCAAATGGGTCTCATACCCGAATTTATCCTTTTGAAAATCCAAATCCAAATCATTTAAACCAGTAAAGAAATACCGACCCGTATAGGCACCATATAGGGCCGAAACCTCGAAATATGTGCCTATACGTAACCACATACAAATGCACCTATGACATAATCAAACATGTAATAAAACATATAATAAAAATTTATGCATGCACCAATTTAGAAAACAAGGTCCACTCACATACCGTCCGAGCTGCCGCCTCGATTTGCGTGCCATAGGCTCTCTCGAGCCAATCGCTATCACCAGAACTCCCAAACCTGTCCAAAGTTTAATAGAAACTTACTAACTACTTAATTAACCTCCCATTAAAGCCCCGCAATTTTCCCGAACTTTTAAGTATTTTTAAACCGACCTTAAACCTTCCGACATCCCGAAACCTATCGAAACGATGTCCGATTGACACGAGACCAGTCCCAAAATGTTCGTAACATCGAATAGATGATTTCGTATGTTGAACACTCACCCAAAGGACTGGACACGCGCCCTCACGCGCCCAAAACAGGGACTGCGTGTGGGCCTCACGTGCCAGGGTACTGTGGATCATCTTCAAGCTCTAGACCGGTTCGAACCGGCCGATCCTGTGCAGGCGGTCCAGCCGAACCGGCGTGACCAGTTTAGGTGTTTTCCCCCATTCTTTTGGTCCGATTTCAACCCTAATTCATCCTATAATTCATATATCTTCATTCCCTATCAATTCCAATCATCAAAAAAACCTAAAAACACCTAACTTCCATGGTTTGATTTTGAACCAAATGGTTCAAAGTTTCCAAAACTCCCCCATGGCTTCACAGCCATGCAAAACCTACCAAAACCATCATTATACACCCTAAGCAACCTATTTAGTTCAACCCAATCATCCAAATCGACCCATAACGTCAAAAACATAATTTTGGATCCAAAAATAAAAACCGAGCCATACCTCGGATTCGGGTCTCCGCCGTGCACGGTGGCTTCGTCCTGGGCCGGCCACCACATCCTCCTGTCCTCCCTCACTCCTTGGTCCTCATAGTTGATCGAATGGAAGAGGGTTGGATTGGTTTAAAGGGGTGGGGTGAGATCGGGTAATGGGTTTGTTTGTGTTTGGATGAAGAAATGAAAAGGATGGTCGATGCATGAATCAATATAGGTGGCCTGTGGATGGGTGACACTTGTCACTCATCCATAGGGTAGGAATTAAATATCTGGGCCCCACTAAAATCCAAAAGTTAACTCGTTTCGTAATTTGTGCAATAGTACCCTTGAACTTTCGTGAACCGTAACTTTGCCGTCAAACGTCCGAATTCGACGTGCCGCCTGTCTATGGATTCGTATCGTCCCGATCTACATAATATTACTTGGCCCTCGGCCATCGGACATCCCATGTCAAAAGTCAACTATTTGCTCTTTTTAACCAAAATTACCAAAATGCCCCTAATCTTCCGAATGTCATAACTTCCTCCTCGAACGTCGGAATTGAACGTGCCACCTGTCTATGAACTCGTGACGTCACGAACTACGTCACGGTCCTTGGTCAAAGTCCATTTGACCGCCATAATGAAAAGTCAACGTTTTACCACGACTAGGGGCAAAACAGTCATTTCCCATCGTTCGTCCGATTTTGCTCAACTAATCACGGATTAGTCTCACTAATCGTGACTAGTCACTAATCGTGATTAGTCACTAATCTAATCATGGATTTCAGGACAGGTCGTTACAATGAAGGCATACTTCTGTTGTAGTCTTGAATACCTCACTTTATGGAGTACCATCTGGTGGCATGTTCGGGACTTGTTAGAGCTTCCGACTTCAAGAGATGGCAGACTTGGCATAAAGAGGCTCCTCTAGTTGACATGCTTGTGGTGCTTCACGGATTGCAAATGTTGATAGGTTACGAGTTGAAGGAATTATGTCTTTGACGAACAAGGATGTTGATGAGTCCCAGAGCGATTGCCTTGCTGCTTCATGAGCAATGCATTGATTCGTTTGTGAAGGCTTGGCACTTCACGGGCTGAAGGCATTGATGCTTTATGAGTAAAGGACTTGATGCTTCGAGCGAAGGCGTTGACATTCATTGAACGAATGCGTTGACGCTTAGCGAGGCAAGTGCGTGGATTGCTTAATGGGTAAAGACGTTTACACTTTTGGTCGAAGACTTCGATGCTTCACGAGCCAAGGTGCTAGCACTTCATGAGAGAAGGCTTGGAATGCTTCTCGAGGCGAAGGCTTGGAATGCTTCACAAGGATAAGGCTTGGAATACTTCGCGAGGTGAAGGCTTGGAATGCTTCACGAGGCGAAGGCTTAGAGTGCTTCACGAGGCGAGGTGAAGGCTTGGAGTGCTTCGCGAGGCGAAGGCTTGGGTGCTTTGCGTGGGAAATGATTAGTATGCTTTTTAAACAATAGTGTAGGCGATAAGACAATTTCATTAAATTTTGGGATGAAACATCTTGAATCTTATTAGAAGATACCATGTGAGTAATGTAGGCATTGAGCCGAATTTTAATCACAAAATTCGTGCCTTTGATGATGACTTGGTCACTGATTCAGTTTCCTAGTTGTTCCCTGCAACTCGGACTCGGTAATGACGGTGTCCACGCGGATCATCTTTTGTGCAGGTTCTTAGGGGCCTTTGTCTCTGAGACGTTCCATTGTCTTATTTCTGACATACTTGGTGCAGTGACCTTCCTTCAAGAGGTCCGAGAGGTGTCTTTCGAAGGTCTGGCAGGAGCTTACGTCGTGCCAATAGCAAGGGTGTTAGACACACCATTTTTTCTCGTCGGCCCTCTCTTGGTCACCTTTAACGGGAGCTGGTCGTTCGAACTACGACTTTTCCTTTATCTGATTGTAAATTTGGAGGACGCGTACCGAAAATTGTGTGTTTGGATTTGTACCAGTGAACGTATTGGATGACGAGTTCCTTTTACGCTTCTTGGCTTTCTCGACTGGGTTCCCGTGGCGGGAGCCATCATTTGACTGCGCAAACACCTTTGTGGGATATCCATCTTCCTCAACGTGGTTAACGGCATGTGTGGTGTTTTTCTTATCCTCCCACCATGCATGTCATTCTACTAGGGATAACATCTTGGTGAGACTTTGGGCGTTGCTCATGACGATGCCTCCGTAGAGCTAGCTCTCCCGCGGTAGGCCTTGCTTGAATGCCATGGCTGCCACGAGATCGTTGCATCCTACGATGCGGGAATTTTCTTCGCAATACCTCCTAATGTATTGCCACAAGGTTTCCTTAGACTTCTTCCAGATGGTGAAGAGGTGGTCATCCCTAACTTTGACTGTGGGAAGCTGTGAGTACTCTTTCACGAAGGCCAGGGCCAACTCTTCGAAAGAAGCGATTGACCTCCGGGGGAGATGATTGAACCATGTCGTTGCTTGACCTTGCAGTGAGGTTTGGAAAACTTTACACATGAGTGCGTCGTTATGCATGTGAGGTACCATGACCCCCCGATAGTAATTGATGTGCTTCACTAGGTCGGAGGTTCCTTTGTACTAATTGAAGTTGGGAGTTGAAAATCGATGCGGGAACGGCTCTTCCTCAATGTCCCTCATAAATGGTGAAGATGATGACGTCTGAATCTGGTGCCAAAGGTCATCCTCTAAGTCTCTATCGCGTTGAACACCTTGGAGGCGTCGATATAGCATCCTTCGGACGTCCTCAGCATGCAATGGACCTTTGTGACAGGGATTTTTGCGTCGGATCAAGTGGCATCAACTCCCTCGAGTTGCAGCGGGAATGGCACTAGAGCGTGTTGGCCAGTAGGTCTCGTCCTCTTCGCTGCGATCGTCTGTGTTTCTTGAGTTACGAGTGAGTGTGTGACGCACGAGAGACTGCTTGCTACCGTCAACTGTTGCGCGGGTACTCAATGCGCGAAAGTGCTCTAGGGCGTCCTCCGAGTCGCTCTCGAGCTGAAGTCCTCGGTCGATCCTGGCCTCCTACTCTGGGGGTGCAGCTTTCTTCCCCTGAGTCGCTTAGCGATGTGTCTCAGGACATTGTCTGGCAGCGGACATGCTCTTTACTGGCGCGCCTCGGGACGCCCCTTGATGACTTATGATGTTCACTGTATTTTTCGGAGGTTCTGGATGTCCCGATGTCCCCCAATAGCTATTGTAGAAGCTCCGATTAGGCCCAAACTTGGTTGCTCAGCTGCTCGACCTGTTGTGTCAGTCCAAGTCATGGAGGTGACCCCCTAGGTGCTTGCTAGTGACGAGTATAATGTCGGGGTGCACGTCGTGCGCCTTCAGAGAGATGTGACGAACCATGTCTCATTGGTTCCTGGGTGTTGGCCTACGGTTTACGCAGGGCGTCCATGTGTCTCCTTAGGTCCAAGTCGGCAGGGAGCTGATTCAGGACTTTTAGAGATGTTTCTCTCGCTAGCAGCCCGTCCGTTTGCTGAAATAAAATGATGTGTCTGCCCCTGTCGCACGTGGGGGGTTCATAGTAGCAGTAGCCATGGGGAACGTTCCAAAACTGAACGTAGGTGTCCAATCCGACCATCCGAACGGTAGGTGAATTGATGTGTGGCGCGGGCCTTGCAGGAGACGGGAAAGTGGTTCTTCTAGAATTTCTGGAAGGGGTTCGCTCACGGCAGCAATCACAGCTGCGGATGTGGAAGCCTCGGAGGCTTGTGTGGATCGGCGTGTTCTAGCCATGTGGAGAACGGTAAGTGTCGAAAGTGTGATGATGGAATTTTTTCAAGGAAAAACGGAAGAGCACGCTTTAACTATTTCTCAAATCGGCTCTCAATGAAAGCACCAGTTGTTGATGTAGAAATCGTCCGGACTTGTAGAATTCCATCTTGATCCCTACACACAATAACAAGAAATAATCGGGGTTAAGGTTGAAGCCCAGGGGGTGGTTCAACTAAGAACACTCTAATGCGTAAGTCAATTTAATCGAGAGAAATAAACCGGCAGAGTTTCAGTATCAGTTTTTGAATTACTTTTAGAGGTGAAAAAGAGCCTGTATTTATAGTGAAGTCTTGAGTGCCACTGGAGTGTCTGATTGGTTGAAGTAGATATAATTAAATATGTGATTCTACTCGGAGAAATCACATATAATTAACTATATAAATAATATTAAATGACTCGCGGGGAGATTGTTTATTGTTGGTATTGATCTGATTAATTAATATATTTAATTGATAAATATATTAAATTAATGCGGAGACCGTGTGATGCCGTCATTAACTATACCAAGAGTAGTATCGACATTATGAGAGTTATGAGGCACGTGACAGCCCCATAATTTTCTGGTAATTTATGGTTCCACAACTACATACTCCGATAATTATTCTAATTCATTTTCTCACCATCCCTTTTCATTTTTTTTGACGCTATTATTCTGTAGTTTAAACAATGGAGAAAAACCCTTTTCATTTCGCAACAAGTTCTTTCAGCCATTGTTTCGTTTTTCTTCCTATAGAATTCTCAACTTTTTGTCTGCTCTGTTTCTTGTATTTTAATTCCATTTGATTTGGGTTTGTATTTCTACAAAATTTTGGAGTTATCAGCTTGTTCATGCCTATTACTACTTTCCAATTTTTCTTTTCTTGTAGTCAATGTTGCCTCTTACTTGGTGTTTCTTGTTGGTGTTTATTTCGGCTTCTGATATTTATCTTTATGCTTCTTATTTCTTAGAGTTTGGTTAATCTTTCAAATTCATTGGCATATCTGAGTTAAACACAATAAAAACTTTTTATGGGTTTATGCTGTGAATTTGACTCCTTTTATCTTTGTCTTTGGATAAAGAAATACTTTTTCTGGTTTAGCTATTGTGTTTTTCTTCCTCTTGTACAGCCTCTGCAAATTTAATCGAACCAATAGATGAAGTAGGATTTCAAATTAAAATCCCCATATCTGAAGCCTTTACGTTTAGAAGAAATTTAGAGAGATTTAACCATTTAAGTTCATTATCGCCAGATGGAAGAGCCTATGCCAACCACGTTCACCAAAATCCTTGGTTTGGGGTTTTAGAGAATAATAGGAATTGCGAGTCTTTAATCAAAATGTTAGGTGGTTGGCAGAAAATTAGATTAGGGTTCAAGTGGGTACGAATAGGCCGGGCTTAGAAAGTGGTTGTTGTTGGATTTAGATCTTATGGTTCGAAAACATTTTCAAGAGAAGAAATTTTTTCCTTCTGACCGTTTTTCAAATTTGATAAATATGGATTGATCGAATATGTCATTATAGCTATAGAAGATCGGCCTTTTCATCAAACAATCCCAATTGTTCTCCTCTTGATACGCACAAACTAAGTATTAAAGTCAACACAAAGTCACACTCAACACTTAATAAAAACATATGCAAATTAAAACCCTTTTTTGTAGATTGTAGCATTGGTAAATAGAGATCGTTCTTAATTCGGGATTGAGGGTACCTAAGCATGATTATCGTCTGATTAATTAATTGTAGGGGGGGGGGGCGTAGTTGATTGTTTCTATTATCCTAAGTGATTAAATAATCTAATCTAATCTACCTTAATTTATTATTTACATGGTCAACTCATCTTTAACCTAACTCATACATGAATTCTATTAACTTCAACCAATGAAATCTTCTAATTCTAGCCCTACGAGTTACTTGCATATTCTCCTAAGTACATGTCTGGGACCCCCGACGACACTTTCAATGATCTAGACTCGGGACCCCCTATATCTAGTTAAGCATTAAACGCGAACATACAAACATAACAAAAACTATAATCATAAAACACAAAGAAAATTGAATCAATACAAATCATAAAACCAAAAATAATATTAGAAATCAGTCCATAAACCAAGATATTCAAGCACAAAAGATAACTATAAGGTAAAGAGGTCGTGTTACACTTTTTCTCTTCGGGACACCCTATGGATACGAAGTGAATGAACACTCTTTGGCTAGCGGGGACCCCCCTAACTAAGTCACGGATGAAGGTCAAAATATGAAAAATGGTATAATTAACTTTGCACAAGAAATTTTGAATTTATTGAAAAGGGAAAATTGCTTAAGCAGAGCTTTGGTACAAAAATGGGCGACCCTTACAAATAACCTAAGTCTCTCTATTTATACGAGAAAATTAATTCTCAAATAAATAGGAGTTCACAATTGAATTCTAAAAAGGAAAAGAATTAAACTAATTAAATTAAAGTCCTAAAATAAAAAGAAAAAGATAATAAAATCTTAATTAAAAATGAAATCTAAAATCTAATTAAAACTTAAAAGATAAAGGAAATATTATTTCCTTAATTTGCATGGAGAATGAGTTGCTTGCTGGAATTTGGAATGGGAAAAATTGGAGCTGCTGGGCTTGGCGGATGGACTACAATGAGGCCTGAAGATATGGGCTGACAACGGACCACGCGGGTCGCACAATGTAATTGTTGGGGTCGCATGCTTCAGAGATGCGCGGGAAGCTGGGCCTTCGGCATGATGGATAGGGTCGATGGACAACTAGAGCTTGGCGGGAATTAACGCGCTTGAAGTTCATTTGGCGATGTAGGTCATGTGGAACGTTGCATGGCGTGAGGCGCGCAAGTGAGCTGATCGGTGGATTTTGGCCCTTTTATGTTTGGGCCTGCTCGCGGGCTTGCTTGGATTGGACAGCGGGCTGGCGAGATACCTGGGCTGGCAATGCGCAGGTTGCACATCAACTCGAGCTGGGCGCTTTGCACAAATGGGCCACCGATGCTTGGAATTATGGGCTGCAAATTAATCCATTCAATTAGTAATTATATAACTTAATTATTAATCCTATAATTAGTTACTAATTAATTAGTCATTTAATTATTTATTAATTCTGTAATTAGTTATTTATTAATTAAAAAGTAATTAATAGAATAAAATAATAAAATGAGGTAGAATGATTATAATTAAGATTTTAACAAAGTAAAATAAAAAGGAAATTGATATAAAAAGATGATTAATTAGGTGCTTATCAAATTCCCCCACACTTAGACTTTTCTAGTCCCTAGCATATATTAAACCAAACTAAGAATTTAAACCACTAAACCCTTAACCATTTGTCTCAAATTGTATCAACATGAGTATGGCATCAAAGATTTACACTCAAGAGCATTAGAGCATATGAAATTCAAAAGTTAATACATTATAACAGAATGCCTTGACGAGTAAGACAATGCGTAAACTTGGTGAAATATATCTCAACATGAATAAAATAAGTACGAATCAACTCACACGGGATATGCACTCATAATTTCACTCAATGTGTATAGGGTCTGTGTTTGCACTCAAGGTATGTGAGAAAGATGCCCACATAATAGAAAGCAAGTTACTTCATAAAAATTTCAAACATAAACCACAAGAAGGTAACATACTTGCACAAATGAACCAAAATCATAAGTTTACTCAAGTGATAGACTCAACTAATCAAAATTTACTCATCTCAAGGATCATAAGGTCTTAGCTTAAAGGTTGTAATGGGGTTAGGTGCAGAGGCAGGGATTTTTCTAAGATAATGGTGTTAAATTTGTTTCAGGAATCAACCAAATGCTCCATCACAAAGGCATAAGTATTTTTCATAGTCATAGGCCAAGTATCAACTTGTTGGGCCTTAATCTTCACTATCAGCATCTTTTGAACTTGTAATTAGGGCAAAACTCTGAAATTCTTCATGTAGGCCTCCAAACTTCTTTGTTCCAAATCACAAGCGTAGGGGACTTAGCTCAAAACTCAATTTTTGTACCGCATAGAACTTTTGTTCTTGATTGTATTTTCTTTTACATCAATTTTTTTTTCTTTTGAGAGGTAATGCAATTAATAACAACATAGTTTGAGTAAGTCATTCCTTACACTTACATATAAGTCTTCATTCATCAAATCACTTACTAGTATCTCACACCATCTTTATGTTCTTCAACCAAGTCCAAGGAACAGTGATAAATGATGTCTTATAATAGGCTTACGTGAAGAGATTTTTAGGTTGATGAAAGAAAGGCTTAATATAGGTTCAAAGTGAGTGAACTAGGGGGATCACATTTGTGTGATAAAGTAGGGCTCGGATATTTGGATAACTGGTGTTAACCCTATTGCCTTAATCATGTCCAAGATCAGAGAGTTTATTGACTTAAAAGTTTTGAAAATCACATAGAATAAGTTCTAGTACTCTAAATTTCATTAAAAGCTATGGCAAGCAGTTATGAGGCATATGTATATCAATTTAAACAAAGAATTCCTATGACTCACTCAACAAAGAAGTATATAAGGCTCTAAAGCTCACATAGGGTTCATATGATTCAAACGTATCTTAACATGCTTGTTCTGTACTAGTTTATCATGCATCATCTACTACAAGTCATAAACATTCAATTATAAAGCATTAACAAATGAATTCATGTTGTAGTGATAATCTTTTAGCCATGTTGTTTTCATTTATCTGCCATTTTTATCATTGACAGGTTAAAGGGCATCCTAAAACTTTTAACAAAACACTAAATTAAATAAAATGACTCAAAACTAAAGACTAAAACACGGAAATCTTTTTGGGTTTTTTTGTTGTTTGTTGAAATTTTTCTTCTTTGTTTTTTTTTTTGAAATAAGACTTAATAAAGTTGTAATCCCTCCCCCACACTTAAATCTGACATTGACCTCAATGTATAAAAATGAAAGTATAGAATCTAAGTAAGGAGGAATGAGTCACGAAAATAAAGCAATAAAGACAAAAAGTAATTAAAGTAAATGGCTCCTCCACTTCTCCGTCATTGGGTTGCCTTGCACGAAGCGCTTGAAGTTTAATGTCCATTCAGCCTAGACTGGATGCATTATTTATGTACTTGGAATGACCGGGTCTTGAAGGCGTATTTCCTCCAAATTGTGCTCCTTGAAGGCCTCGAAATAAGGCTTCAACTGATGGCCATTCACTTTGAATATGTTCCCAGTGATAGGTGAGTTAACTTGTACAGCACCATGAGGAAAAACATTGGTAACAATAAAAGGGCCACCCCATCTAGAACGAAGCTTACCGGGAAAGAGTTTGAGGCGTGAGTTAAAAAGTAGGAATTTTTGACCAACTTGAAAAGTATTTCCACAGATCATCCTATCATGCAAGGCTTTGGTTCTCTCTTTGTAAATCCATGAACTATCGAATGCATCATTTCGAATCTCTTCAAGTTCACAAAGCTGCAACTTTCTGTGCATTCCTGCTTCATCAAGGTCCAGGTTGAACTTCTTGACTGCCCACCAAGCTTTGTGCTCTAATTCCACTAGAAGGTGACATGCTTTTCCATAGACTAAACGGAATGGGGACATACCTATGGGAGTTTTGTATGCTGTTCTATAAGCCCACAAAGCATCATCTAACCCAGTACTCCAATCCTTTCGTGAAGGCCCAATAGTTCTCTCGAATATCTTTTTTATCTCTCTGTTGCTAACTTCCGCTAAACCATTGGTTTGAGGGTGATATGGAGTAGATACATTGTGAGTGATTCCATACTTCTTAAATAGTGCGCTAACTATTTTGTTGCAAAAGTGGCTTCCACCATCACTAATCATTACTCAGGGCATACCAAATCTATAAAATATGTTAGTGCGAAGGAGAGCTGCAGCAAATTTAGAATCATTAGTACGGGTGGCTTTAGCTTCCACCCATTTCGATACATAATCCACAGAAAGAAGTATATATTCAAAACAAAAAGAAGAAGGGAATGGGCCCATGAAGTCTATGCCCCATACATCAAAGAGTTCAACCTGAAGGACATAAGTTTGTGGCATTTGATCTCTAGGTCCTAGATTACTAGATTTTTGACATCTATCACAAGTAGCACAAAATGCATGAGCATCACGAAATAAAGAAGGCCAAAAGAAACCTGAATCTAACACCTTAAAGGGTAGTTTTCTTGGATCCAAAATGTCCCCCACATGCTTCAGTATGACAAAATGCGAGTATAGAATTATGTTCATTATCCAGGACACATCTCTTAATTACTGAATCAGAATATTGTTTCCACAAGTAAGGCTCATCCTATAAGTAAGTTCTAGCATTATGTTTAAGCTTATCACGTTGATATCTAGGCATGGTATTCGGGAATTGTTGAGTCACTAAGTAGTTCACAATCTCAGCATACTAAGGGGTGACAGAAGTACTTACCTGAATTCTGAAGAGTTGTTCGTCTGGAAAGGTCTCAAGTATGATGCCATCCTCCTGATTCTTCACGATCCTAGATAGGTGGTCGGCAACAACATTCTCTACGCCCTTCTTATCCCTTACCTCAATGTCTAATTCTTGGAGCAAGAGGATCCATCAAATAAGTCTTGGTTTGGCATCCTTCTTGGTCATCAAATACTTCAAAGAAGCATGATCTGTATACACAATAGCATTGGATTGAAGTAAGTAAGAACGAAACTTATCAAGAGCAAAGATTACCGCAAGTAGTTCTTTTTCAGTGGTTGTGTAGTTTTGTTGAGCTTCATCCAATGTCCTAGAGGCAAAGTAAATGACGCAGGGCTTCTAGTCCTTTCTTTTTCCTAAGACAGCTCCTACTGCATAGTCGGAGGCATCACACATGAGCTAAATGGTAAAGACTAATCTGGGGCACATAAGATAGGGGCACTGGTGAGCAACTCCTTTAGCTTGTAAAGGCCTCTTGGCACTCGACACTGAACACAAAGGTGGTTTCCTTTTGGAGTAAACGACATAGGGGTCTAGAAATTGATGAGAAGTCTTTGATGAATCGCCGATAGAAACCTGCATGTCCAAGGAACGAACGGGTCTCTCTCACCGAAGTGGGAGGGGGTAAGTACCGCACAAGATCTACTTTAGAACTATAAACCTCTATGCCTTTAGCCGACAAAATATGTCCTAAAACTATCCCTTGAGTTACCATGAAGTGACATTTCTCCGAGTTAAGTACTAGCCTAGAATCGACACATCTTTGCAATATAAGTTCAAGGTTTTCTAAGCATGCATCAAAACTATCTCCGAATACACTAAAGTCATCCATGAATACTTCAATAATCGTTTCTACATAATCAGAGAATATGGATAGCATACAACGTTTAAAAGTACCTGGTGCATTGCACAAACTGAATGACATCCTCTTGTAAGAAAATGTACCAAAAGGGCATGTGAAAGTGGTCTTCTCTTGATCTTCTTGAGCGATGCTTATTTGGTTGTACCCTGAGTATCCATCAAGGAAGCAATAGTGGGAGTGTCATGTGAGTCTCTCAAGCATTTGGTCAATGAAGGGCAAAGGAAAGTGGTCTTTCCTTGTGGTGGCATTGAGTTTTTGGTAATCGATGCAAACTCTATGTCCGATGATGGTTCGTTGAGGAACTAATTCATTCTCGGCATTCTTTACTACAGTAATTCCATATTACTTTGGAACAACCTGCACAGGGGACACCCAAAGACTATCTGAAATAGGGTAAATAACACCACAATCATAAAGTTTGATTACCTCCTTTTTAACTACTTCCATCATAGGTGGATGGAGTCTTCTTTGTGCTTCCCGAGTGGGTTTGGCATCATCTTCAAGAAGGACACAATGAACACAAGTGTCCTTTGATGTCTGCAAGTGTCCATCTAATCGTGGTCTTGTACTTCTTGAGTACAATCAGAAGTTTTGTCTCTTGATCAGGTGTCGGAGTTGAAGAAAAAATGACGGGTAAGGTGTCATTATGTAACGACCCGTCCCGGAATCCGGGGTTAGATTAGTAATCAATCATGATTAATGGGGTCAATCGTTAATTAGTTGGGCGAAATCGGACGAACGATGCAAAATGATCGTTTTGCCCCTAGTTGTGGGTAAAACGTTGACTTTTAATTCGGACGGTCAAATGGACTTTGACCAATGACCGTGACGAAGTTTGGGACGTCACGAGATCATAGAAAGGTGGCACATTTGATTCCGACGTTCAAGGTGAAAGTTATAACGTTCGGAAGCCCAAGGGCATTTTCGTAATTTAGATGAAAAGGGGGGAAAATGTGGACTTTTGACCGGGAGGTCCGATGGCCGAGGACCGAGGACCGTTGGGAAGGTCTCGATGCCCTACGTACAACGACAGGCGGCATGCGTCAAACGGACATCGAATGACCAAGTTACGGGTCACGGATGAGGAGGGGCATTTTGGTAATTTGTCAACTGAGGGTAAAATGGTAATTTTGGCTGCTGCTTGTGAGACAACCGTGTATGGTGCTGGGTTCTTTTCAGAGAAACAGAGCACAGCGTATTTGTTTATGGAAACTATTGGGTGGGCTGCGTGGCTGTTTTGTTTATGATTTCAGGCTAAGACCCGATGGTTGAGAAAGGAAAAATGATTTTGAGTTTCATACGAGTTTTCCTTATGTTGAAATTTGATACACGGTTTTTCTTATGTTGAAAATGTAACCGATTGCGAAATGATTTTTGTATGCATGCATTGGTTTTACATGGAGGGTAAAAACGTCTTTCTGTAACTGTTTTGTAGACTGATTTATTTTTTGTCCACTTACACCTTTTGGTTTTTATTGACCCTCCAGGTCGTGGCGCGTTGATCGAGGCTGATAGAGAGGCGGATGCATGAGTAAGTACACGTGTGGCTATCCCTGGTCTAGCAAGCACTGAGGGTGAGTTTGGGATTTTCAGCCGACTTGTCAGACGGGAGCAGGATCGGGCACGGTTATCCATGTCCCTTAGGGGACGGTCCTGTCAATTTGGTATTAGAGCACTAGGTTGCTGATTCTGTTGCCACATCATGCCTCCGAAGCGTAAGCCTCGTGCGCGACCTGGTGTGAGACGGGTAGTCGCGGGTGTTTGAGACCTCGTGATAGATCTCGGATGAGATGGACCCTGGGTTGAGGGTCAGATGTCATGTAGAATACACTGTGAACTACTGTTTGTTAGACATTGAATTGTGTGGGTCGCAGGGACGAATGAGACCAGTGGCTGGAAGGCCGCATAATTGGGCAAGTTGCGCTATCCCTTAGCCCCTATTAGTCGTATAGAATATGGTTGAGCATTGGAAATTGCTCGGGGACTGGGTATGTCAGTGACGACATGACTAATTTGGTTTGAGACTGGACTCGAGAGGAGTCGAAATGTGGATTGTCTGAATGGTGGTACCCCTAGTTGTGGAGTAAGAGTAATTATGTGGGATTGTCACTCGGTATGAGCGGAGATCCAGGGCTATCAACTTTTGACACGACCCATCCCAATCCCCCCGGGATTACCATGGAATGTGACGTGCTCCCGTCTGACAAGAGGCGCCAGACAAGGGATAACCGATTGCCATTGCCCAAACGGGCTTCCAGAGTGCGTAAGGATCGATGGAGGAGGTGTTCGATGCTCAAGTCTCTGCTGCAGTCGTATCCGGAATCAACCTGAAGGGCATTTAAAACAAAAGCTGTGAGTGGACGAAAATAAACAAGTCTGCTTAAAACATTTATAAGACATTTATGCCCCTCAGTAAAATCATATGCATGCACCAAAAACCAATAATCCCATATTTATTTAGAAATAACCATTAGGGCCTTAGCCCGGAAACCAAAGCATAGTTTCAAATTCCAAAAGTCAATCCAAGAGTTATTTCATCAATTTAGTAATATTCATTTATTATTTTTCCATCTCCGGCATCCCCGATGCCTAGCGTCCTAGACGCTTGACGTTCCTGACGTCATATCTCACGGTATTAAGCAACGCGTGCTGCCCGGGGTCTCACCGGGTCCATATCTCTGACATCCCCGATGTCTGACGTCCATGACGTCCAGCAATCCTGCTCCTGGATCACTATACGGTCCGGTAGCTCCGTACAATGAGCCCTCGCAGGCAATGCACCGTGACTTCTCCAGTGTCCCCGACACTTGGAGGAGACCAGGATATAAATATCCTCATATCGAGATGGTTTTATGGAACACATTTTATTATTCATTTCCAAAATATCACAAGGGCCCTGCCCCGAATTTCCATAAAACCGTCACAAGTCCAAATAGTTGAATCAAATCCGAAATAGTTCATTCAATTCCATTTTAGGGTCCCCGACCCGAAATCACATATACAAGTCAACTGGGCTCCTGGCCCGATTCATAAGTTAACTGGGCCCCTGGCCCGATTTCATAATTCAATTGGGCCCCTGGCCCGATTCAACAAATTAACTGGGCCCCTGGCCCGATTTCACATTATCAAATCCGTGACCGTTTCATGAAATCATATCCATCCATATTTATGGAAATCAGTGCAAATCCAGAAAACCTCGATTCACGTGCAAACACGTAAATCGCCTCGAAAAGCGTGAAAACATATAAATTCACTGATATCCAAAATAAATCATATAATCCCAATTATAACAATCATGAAACAGTTATGCATGCATCGAATTTATAAAACCAATGTCCACTCACAGACCGTTTAACCGAGCGCCTCGATACGCGTGCCATAGGCCCTCCCGGGCCACCTCACTATCACCGGGACTCCCAATCCTGTTCAAATCAATTTAGAGGATCACTAACCTCATCATTAACATCCTATTCAAGTCCCGTAATTTTCCCGAATTTTTAAGTATTTTTAAATTGGATTTAAAACCTTCGGACATCCCGAACAATATCGAGACGGTGTCCGATCGACACGAAACCAATCCCAAAATGTTCGTTACAATGTATAGGATAAAAGTCATGTTGACCTCACCTCGAGATTCGTACCCACGCGCCGTCACGCGCCGCCGTGAGTGGCTGCGCGTGAAAGCCACGCGCCTGCTACAGTGCTCCTTCTTCACCCGAATGACTGGTAAACGGGTCAGATTACCCGCGATAGGATCCGTTTCAAACACCCTCAATTCGATATCAATTCCATCCGTTCTTGATCCTACAACAATCACCAATCCACCAATTTCAGTTCTGTGTCCATGATTAGCATCAACCGTCGATCAATCTTGTCGACAACCCGTGATCACCCAAAACGGGTCGATCACCAGAGCTCCTCCAATCCTTAACCAAAATCAAATTAACTTCACAGGAAGTTAATAAGGACTACTACGAACTAATTAGCATCATTAATTTAACTCGACAATACCTCAATCGTCACAACTCAAGCTCGAGTTTTCCGGCCGTCCACCATGTCCGTTCACGGCCCTATGAGCTCCCAAGCTTGCCCCATTTGATCTGGTTCGACTCGTTGAAGTTCCAGGAAGCTCAAACACTCATCAATTAGGCTTGGGCTGGCCTGAAACTGGAAATTCGAATTTGAATTCCCCAGAACCCAGTTTCGGGTTTTTGAGTACTCCTCCACCATTTCCACTCCATTCTTCCATCTCTCAATCTCAGTGAACTGCCCTCGACACACACTTCATTCTTTTAATTCAATTTAGCCGTTAAAGGCGTCCAAAACCGTCCTCAATCCACTGTGTAAAGGTTCCCGCACTGACCCGAAAATCATAGAAAAACCCAGTTTCCACGTTCAGTGATCGATGCCAACACAACCCCATGTGCAATTCAACCCCAAACTGGCCCAATTCAGTCAATTAATTCATAAACAAATCAAGGGATCGATCGCACAAAGCATCCACCTCACGGCTAATTCAATGGAACAGTGTCCCGTGAAGAAAATTACAATTCTGCCCTTGTGCAGAAAATTACCAAAATGCCCCTCACGCATCCTGACCCGTAACTCGGTTATACGGACTCCGATTGATGCGTGCCGCCTGTCATTGAATTCGTATCGACGAAACCTCCGTAACGGTCCTTGGCCCTCGGCCATCGGACATCCCGGTCAAAAAGTCAACATTTGCCCCTACATCGTCCAAATTACGAAGATGCCCCTGGACTTCCGTACATCAAAACTTTCACCACGAACGTCGGAATCGAACGTGCCACCTGTCTATGAACTCGTGACGTCCCGAACTACGTCACGGTCATCGGTCAAAGTCCATTTGACCATCCGAATTAAAAGTCAACGTTTTGCCCACACCTAGGGGCAAAACGGTCATTTTGCACAATTCGTCCGAAATCGCCCAACTAATCCCAGATTAGTAAATCACAATTAAATATTATTAAATCCCGATATTCGGGACGGGTCGTTACAACCTTCCCTCCTTAAAGAATTTCGTCCTCGAAATTACCAATAACCTTATTCCACAACCACCTTGTGGAAACATTTCGACCACACATCTGTGTACACTTGTACACCCACATACTGGGACAACACCAGCCTCGCTTGTACCCAGACATCCCATCACAGTCATACGTCACAACAACAACACCCGACCACCGCGAGTGGAAATGATCACCTGATCCGCGATAAAATCGCTTAACCATTTAGCTGACTCCTTCAGCTAGACGGTTCCCTTCCATTGCCAATAAATCCTTACATTTGCTCCCGTTGGGAGTCACCAAATCTCATTTGTCAGTCCACGCTGACACCACCAGTCAAACTGTCATCACAAAACTTTTCCACCCTAGTAAAGCCCCAACCATCTGTCTATCCGTGACAACACCATGTACTACATCACTCTCGATGTAGCGCAAGATCAACCACATGATCTCAATTCGCAGGGCAAGCCCATCCTGCGACATAAATAAATCTAAATGTCCATAATCGCCGACTCCCAAGACGCTGGAAAATATAACGGCGTAGTAGCATCACGCAAGGCTACTCGTGGTTACTCTGACCACCAACTCACTCATCCTGAGTGTACGTATACCGCCAACTTACTCAATCAAGTGGTGTAACTGGAACACATTGAATACCAGCCCAGCAGTGACACACATCTCAGTACTAGGGTTCCATAAGCCAACCATGGCTAAGAGCACCTGCTCATACAATCACTGAACCCTGACAAAATCACTCTGCCCAGCGCACAGTATCCAATGTCCAGTCCACAATATAGCCAAACAAATGATATCAGAACCAATCCGATTACCAACACATTAGTTACACACCACTGGTACATCCCATGTACCGCCATTAGGCACCACTCAGCCTAACCAGTATCAATCCTCGTACAACGTACCCTGTACGTACCTCAATCCATCAATCTGACTATAGCCACCCAGGTTATAGCCAAACACGTTCTAGTAATGGAGCACATTTGCTCAAACCAACATGAGACAAAACGAACTCCACCCGTCATCTAGTTCCAATTCCGAATCCGAATCCGCAATTTCGTAAGAAATTCCGAATCCAAACCCAAACATCACATTTTTAATCCATTTCCAAATCCGAATCCGAAATCATTATTCCGTAAGCTAGCATTGGAATAACCATTCCGTACCCAAATCCAGTAATCCATTTTCGAGCTTCGCAATCGAATCCTGAATCGTCACCCAGAAATTCGATTCCAAAACCCAAAATCTCGTTTACGTCCACCAAGACGTAACAAAACCGAACCTATCGGTTGCCTCTCCAAAACACTCGATTTACTTCATAGGGAAGCCCATCCCAATATCCACACGTCAAAGGTTGACAAAATCCGACCACATCGGAAACCTACTCAACCAAGTCACAAACCATATGGATTTCACTCCGAGAAGAAGTTCAGTCCCGTCATTTACGATTCACATACCAAGGTAAGAGTGATAACTCTCATCCAATCTGGATCATCACGACCACAACCCAGATCCATCGCTACGTCACTCGACAAGTAATATCGCGATCCTAGATCGTCACATCGACCAAAGTCGACAACATCGCAAATCAGATCCACCTAGGATCCACACATGCTCACATAGCTAACAGTCCATCCGAAAGCTGATCGTGGGGTCTTACACCCTCAATTGAATCCTTCGCCAAATTTCCCTTGGTGGAAAGATGACCTCGCATTTCACCACCAAATCCAAAATCATACACAACTTCTTGTGTCCAATGAACCCAAGCCAAACATGGGTCCACCTACCAATACACGCTCAACGTACTGGTAGCAACAATCATCACCTGCCACGGCAGGAAATAAGAAGTCAACCCCAAAGACTTCGGAATACCAATCACCGGTGTGGAAACGAGCACTTCCCTCGTCTCCCAATCACAACTCTCCCCGGATAGAGAGTTCCAACCATGTTGGAAACAGACATGCTCCCAATGAGATGTCAAGTCCAACCACGGGACTTCCCACGTCCATACCTCACTTGGACCACCACGTGTCCAAAATCAATTCATTACTCGGACCTCACGTCCGCCAATAGTCATGTATGCACACACCCCGATTCCGAACGGAAATTTCCTCAACTCTGCCTGGATGTGCATACCATACTGCCTTCGTCTCACATCTCGACCTTAACAGGTTCAATCCTCAGGTTCCAAGTGATTCACAATCACAAAATACTACGAATGGTTTCCCCGACTTTTCCAATTTCAATAATTTCCTTGTACTTCCTGGGGATATAAGCAGTACACAAACTTACCAATCTCGGAGTTGACCACAACTCCCCAAGTCCACCAACTCGCATGACATAGGGAACATCGTCCCTAGATTCCCCAAGTTTCAATCATACCATTTTATCCATTCATCACTTGTCATCATAAATCTGTTAGGACTTATCCCAACACGACACAACCTCCACTGGATCCCATCCAGTCCAAGACTCAACCACCACTGAGTCGCAGATACCAATCATCTGTTCATCATGACAGAGTCACACCCCAAATGGTGGCTTCTCGTCATCACAATCACCGACACCGGTACCAGCACCAGTGCTAGTACCAGCACCACGCACCATCATCAATACCAGTATCAGCACACAGGCATCCATACTAGTATTGGCATATAGGTATCACCATACCAACATCCAAACATAGCACACGAACACCCATGCTAGCACACGAACATCCATGCTAGCACACTGTGTGCAAAGTTGTTACCCTGGATCTCCATTCATTACGAACGACGATCCCGTAACACCACTCGTACCCCACGACTATGGGTACCTCCAATTTGACCACTGGCACATCAGGATAATGAACGTTCCCTGAACATCCCCAAGTATCAAAGCCACACAAAATACCCTCGATAGCCAGTCATCTCGACACAACTGTCGACCAACAGTCATCGTTTGTCAAGATCCGTATCCACACATCATACTAATATTCGATCCAAAACAGGATTCCATATTTTATCTCATAACCGCATCCGTGGATCGAATCCCATAATCCAGACTAGACTCACTAGAGTCATCCACACGGTCATCCATGACCTCAGCCGCTCGTCGCAGCACAAGTTCTCACTTAAGGTTCACCTTTCGGTCCATCAATTATAAATTAGGGTTCCAAGGTCACACCCTAGGGTTCCACCGAACCCAACTGCCTTTTGCAGTAAAATCCACAACCTGACCGACCCCGCGGTCCTGACATCATATAGACGTCCAATCCAATCCAATCGTCAACTCAACGTGGGTTCCATCGTGGGTTCCACCACGAAGGTCATCGGCTAACTCCGATGCACCAACCCCCGTACACTAGCCAACACTACTAGGGTCCAAAACTTAGACCAATACTCAACTGAGTTTCGCATTTCCAATCAAATGGGGTTCCCTGAACCTAGCTGTGCCCAGTGGCACAACAATCCATCATCACATGACCGAACCGACGGTCCCACATTACCAGTTAATCGTATACAACCCCACCTGGGTTGAATCGCAACCATGCACGGCGTATCGGGCCAACACACCCAATTCACCATACAAACCCAAAACTATCTATCAGGTTGACAACGGAACAGCAGCCCAAAGAGACATCACACCCTCGTCCTTCGCGCACAAAAGAGCAAAACCTGCTCTGATACCACTTGATACGACCCATCCCAATCCCCCCGGGATTACCATGGAATGTGACGTGCTCCCGTCTGACAAGAGGCGCCAGACAAGGGATAACCGATTGCCATTGCCCAAACGGGCTTCCAGAGTGCGTAAGGATCGATGGAGGAGGTGTGCGATGCTCAAGTCTCTGCTGCAGTCGTATCCGGAATCAACCTGAAGGGCATTTAAAACAAAAGCTGTGAGTGGACGAAAATAAACAAGTCTGCTTAAAACATTTATAAGACATTTATGCCCCTCAGTAAAATCATATGCATGCACCAAAAACCAATAATCCCATATTTATTTAGAAATAACCATTAGGGCCTTAGCCCGGAAACCAAAGCATAGTTTCAAATTCCAAAAGTCAATCCAAGAGTTATTTCATCAATTTAGTAATATTCATTTATTATTTTTCCATCTCCGGCATCCCCGATGCCTAGCGTCCTAGACGCTTGACGTTCCTGACGTCATATCTCACGGTATTAAGCAACGCGTGCTGCCCGGGGTCTCACCGGGTCCATATCTCTGACATCCCCGATGTCTGACGTCCATGACGTCCAGCAATCCTGCTCCTGGATCACTATACGGTCCGGTAGCTCCGTACAATGAGCCCTCGCAGGCAATGCACCGTGACTTCTCCAGTGTCCCCGACACTTGGAGGAGACCAGGATATAAATATCCTCATATCGAGATGGTTTTATGGAACACATTTTATTATTCATTTCCAAAATATCACAAGGGCCCTGCCCCGAATTTCCATAAAACCGTCACAAGTCCAAATAGTTGAATCAAATCCGAAATAGTTCATTCAATTCCATTTTAGGGTCCCCGACCCGAAATCACATATACAAGTCAACTGGGCTCCTGGCCCGATTCATAAGTTAACTGGGCCCCTGGCCCGATTTCATAATTCAATTGGGCCCCTGGCCCGATTCAACAAATTAACTGGGCCCCTTGCCCGATTTCACATTATCAAATCCGTGACCGTTTCATGAAATCATATCCATCCATATTTATGGAAATCAGTGCAAATCCAGAAAACCTCGATTCACGTGCAAACACGTAAATCGCCTCGAAAAGCGTGAAAACATATAAATTCACTGATATCCAAAATAAATCATATAATCCCAATTATAACAATCATGAAACAGTTATGCATGCATCGAATTTATAAAACCAATGTCCACTCACAGACCGTTTAACCGAGCGCCTCGATACGCGTGCCATAGGCCCTCCCGGGCCACCTCACTATCACCGGGACTCCCAATCCTGTTCAAATCAATTTAGAGGATCACTAACCTCATCATTAACATCCTATTCAAGTCCCGTAATTTTCCCGAATTTTTAAGTATTTTTAAATTGGATTTAAAACCTTCGGACATCCCGAACAATATCGAGACGGTGTCCGATCGACACGAAACCAATCCCAAAATGTTCGTTACAATGTATAGGATAAAAGTCATGTTGACCTCACCTCGAGATTCGTGCCCACGCGCCGTCACGCGCCGCCGTGAGTGGCTGCGCGTGAAAGCCACGCGCCTGCTACAGTGCTCCTTCTTCACCCGAATGACTGGTAAACGGGTCAGATTACCCGCGATAGGATCCGTTTCAAACACCCTCAATTCGATATCAATTCCATCCGTTCTTGATCCTACAACAATCACCAATCCACCAATTTCAGTTCTGTGTCCATGATTAGCATCAACCGTCGATCAATCTTGTCGACAACCCGTGATCACCCAAAACGGGTCGATCACCAGAGCTCCTCCAATCCTTAACCAAAATCAAATTAACTTCACAGGAAGTTAATAAGGACTACTACGAACTAATTAGCATCATTAATTTAACTCGACAATACCTCAATCGTCACAACTCAAGCTCGAGTTTTCCGGCCGTCCACCATGTCCGTTCACGGCCCTATGAGCTCCCAAGCTTGCCCCATTTGATCTGGTTCGACTCGTTGAAGTTCCAGGAAGCTCAAACACTCATCAATTAGGCTTGGGCTGGCCTGAAACTGGAAATTCGAATTTGAATTCCCCAGAACCCAGTTTCGGGTTTTTGAGTACTCCTCCACCATTTCCACTCCATTCTTCCATCTCTCAATTTCAGTGAACTGCCCTCGACACACACTTCATTCTTTTAATTCAATTTAGCCGTTAAAGGCGTCCAAAATCGTCCTCAATCCACTGTGTAAAGGTTCCCGCACTGACCCGAAAATCATAGAAAAACCCAGTTTCCACGTTCAGTGATCGATGCCAACACAACCCCATGTGCAATTCAACCCCAAACTGGCCCAATTCAGTCAATTAATTCATAAACAAATCAAGGGATCGATCGCACAAAGCATCCACCTCACGGCTAATTCAATGGAACAGTGTCCCGTGAAGAAAATTACAATTCTGCCCTTGTGCAGAAAATTACCAAAATGCCCCTCACGCATCCTGACCCGTAACTCGGTTATACGGACTCCGATTGATGCGTGCCGCCTGTCATTGAATTCGTATCGACGAAACCTCCGTAACGGTCCTTGGCCCTCGGCCATCGGACATCCCGGTCAAAAAGTCAACATTTGCCCCTACATCGTCCAAATTACGAAGATGCCCCTGGACTTCCGTACATCAAAACTTTCACCACGAACGTCGGAATCGAACGTGCCACCTGTCTATGAACTCGTGACGTCCCGAACTACGTCACGGTCATCGGTCAAAGTCCATTTGACCATCCGAATTAAAAGTCAACGTTTTGCCCACACCTAGGGGCAAAACGGTCATTTTGCACAATTCGTCCGAAATCGCCCAACTAATCCCAGATTAGTAAATCACAATTAAATATTATTAAATCCCGATATTCGGGACGGGTCGTTACAACTTTGCACACGGTGTGCTGGTGTGGGTGTTTATATGTTGGTGCTGGTACTAGCGCTGGTGCTGGTATCGATGACGGTGATGACGATGAGCCACGAATTGGGATGTGACTCTATCATGATGGATATATGTTCGGTATTCGAGATTCAGCAGTGGTTGAGTCATGGACTGGATAGAATCCAGTGGAGGTTGTGAGGTATCGTGATTAGTCCCAACAGTGATGAGGTGACAAGAGTTGAGTAATTCCCAATCGGAATCGGTGTATGTGCATAAATAGGTATTAACGGACATGAGGTCTGAGTATTGGATTGATTACGGACATGTGGTTGTCTAAGTGAGTTGTGGATGTAGGAAGTCCAGTGGTTGGACTTGACATCTCACTGGGAGCGTGTCTGTTCCCAACATGGTTGGAATCTTAGTTTCGAGGAGAGTTGTGATTGTGGGACGAGAGGGGTGCTCGTTTCCGCATTGGTATTAGATATTCTGAAGTCATTAGGTATGACTTCTTATTTTCTGCCCTAGCAGACATTGCTTGTGGTTACCAGTACGTTGAGCGTGTAGTGGTTGGTGGACCCATGTGTGTTTTGGGGTCATCAGGAGGAGTTGCGTACCTCGAAGTTAGGTACATGCGGTTTCTCATTTTCTGTTTGGTGGCAAACGATGTTGGATTACTTGGCATGGTGGGCGCAAGGAGCTGTGGTTGCACTCACATAGGATGGATGTTGATGACATCATATTGGATCATCCTTGATTTCTCCTAGCTGGAATGACAAGGATCAATATGAGGTAATTGGAGGAGACCCACAGTTTTGATGTGTTTTCATTGTGGAATGAATGATTGGATGTGGAAATAGTTGGGGAGTGTTGTTTGGTTGACCAAGGATTCAAGAGGGTGTAGGACCCTACGATCGGATTCCATGTGAATTGCTAGCTATGTGAGCATGTGTGGATCCTAGGTGGATCTAGATTGTGGTGTTGTGGACATTGGACATGGTGACGATCTAGGATCGTAATGTTACCAGTCGGGTGACGCGGTGACAGATTTGAATGGTAATCGTTATGATCAGGTTAGGTGATGAGCCTATCGCTCTGTCATAAATATTTGGATATGGGAATAGTTGGATCGAACTTCTTTTCGAAGTTAATCCGTACTCGAGCGAGTACACGATAGATTTGGAGTTGGTACGCCTCGGTAGTTGTGAGTGAGGTTAGATACTCATTCGGCATGAATGTACATGCCTTGATGAGCGTGCTTGGATTGGTACATTTTGGATGACGTAGTTGTGAGTAGATGTTGGGCTATTGGCCGGGTGACCATGGGACTCAGGATGGATGATGAGTTGGAATGAGTGATTTGTCTAGTATGGGATTAGACAGAGGAACCCCAATATCGGATTGTGTTTGATTGTGAACCTTGTAGTAGACTTGTTGGAGGATGGATGTACGTACCCGGTACGATGTACGAGAATCGGTACTGGGTAGGCCGAGTGGTACCTGGTGACGGTACATGGGAGGTATTAGTGGTGTGTGGTTGTACGTGTTGGTAATCGTCTTAGTACCGACGCCATTAGATTTGGTTGTGAGCGTGAACTGGGCAGAGTGATTTTGTTGGTTCAGTGACTTTGGGAGCAGGTGCTTTTATTCACGGATGGCTAGCGAAACCCTAGTATAGGAATGAGCGATCACTGCTTGTTTGGTATTCTAGTGTAAGAGGACCGTATATGTATACTCAGGTAGGGTGAGTTGGTGGTGATTGTAACTACGAATGGCCTTGCGTGATGTTATCACACCGTGACTTTTCCAGCGTCAGGGTTCGCTGAGGGAGTTGACAATTTTGGACATTGAGCTTGATATATGTCGCAGGATTGGGCTTGCCCTGCGAGATGAGATCATGTTGTTGGTCTTACACGGCATCGAGTGAGTTGTAGTTCAAGGTGGTGACACCGATTGGCTGATGATTGGAGCTTTACTAGGGGGGGTAAAGCTTAGTGGTGATCAATTCCACTCGAGGTGGTCGAGTGTGGTCAGTGCGACGTGAGACTGTGATGGGACCTCTGAGTACATATGAGTTTAGCTGGTGTACGAGTGTACACGTGTTGCGAGGTCGAAATGTTTCCAAGAGGTAGATGTGGAATAAGGATAATTGAAATTTTCGAGAACGAAACTAATTTAAGGAGGGAGGAACGGTTGAGATCTGATCGGTTGGAATTTCGAGGACGAAATTCTTTAAGGGGAGAAGATTGAAACGACCCGTCCCGGAATCCGGGGGTTAGATTAGTAACTAATCATGATTAACGGGGTTAATTGGTGATTAGTTGGGCGAAATCGGACGAAAGATGCAAAATGACCGTTTTGCCCCTAGTTGTGGGTAAAACTCTGACTTTTAATTCGGACGGTCAAATGGACTTTAACCAATGATCGTGAAGTAGTTTGGGACGTCACGAGATCATAGACAGGTGGCACGTTCGATTCCGACGTTCGTGGTGAAAGTTATAATGTTCGGAAGCCCAAGGGCATTTTCATAATTTGGACGAAAAGAGGGGGAAAATGTGGACTTTTGATCTGGAGGTCCGATGGCCGAGGACCGAGGACCGTTAGGAAGGTCTCGATGCCCTGAGTACAATGACAGGGGGCACGCGTCAAACGGACATCGAATGACCAAGTTACGGGTCACGGATGAGGAGGGGCATTTTGGTAATTTGTCAACTGAGGGTAAAATGGTAATTTTGGCTGCTGCTTGTGAGACAACCGTGTATGGTGCTGGGTTCTTTTCAGAGAAATAGAGCACGGTGCATTTGTTTATGGAAACTATTGGCTGGGCTGCGTGGCTGTTTTGTTTAAACTATCCTTGATTTGTGTGTGTGAGTGTTGGGTTGGAACTTGAGAGCATGGGTGGTGTGTGTGTGGGAAATAGGTGCCGAGGTTTGAAATAAAAAAAAAACAGAGTTAGGCCATGGGCGTGTGCACGGTTTGTCCTTGTTTATACATTTGAGCGGAGGGACAGAGTCAGAGGTGGAAGTGCACGGTGTGTTAGTGTGTTTGAGTCTGGTGCACGGTTAGGGAATGGGAATTGGGGCTCGTGGATGGTGCTGGAAATGGATGGGAAAATGAATTAAAAATAGAGCCCGATAAACATGGTTTAATCGACCTTCCCCACTATCAATCGAGAGGAATGAGGGGCCAAAACAGAATGAGGAGAGGGAGAGCAGAGTGTTGAGACAGAGAGAGAGGAAGAAACGAGTCGAAATTAGTGAGAGGAGAGTTCAAAAAATCTGAAACCGGAGTGTGATTTCAATTCGATGTTTCAGGCCCGCCCAATGAAAATTGAGGTTTCATTTAGTTCTCTGGGATCAATTCCAGTCGATCCAGTGCAAAAGGGAAGTGAATTGTTGTTGTTTTGGCTTCGAACGGACTTGGCGACTGAGAGGAAAAATCGAGCTTGAGTCGTGAAGTTGGAGGGGTTTAAGGGAGAAATTGGCATGAGAAACAAACTTATACAAACCCTATGAAGCCTCTGAGTGGTTCAATTTCAAGGAAGCAAACGAAAATGGTCGAGATTGATGAATGAACAGTGTTCGTCTGTTCTTCGATGTTCATCGTCGAATCGTGCGATTATAGGTAAGTTTTTATAAATTTAATGTTACAGACCTATAATTAGACTTAAAACGAAGGTGGTTGAATTCTCAATTGAAGAAATGGAGGTTGAATTGGTAGGAATTGGAACGGGTCATCACGCGAGTTACAGACCCGTTTGACAGGAGAAACGGGTGAAGGGGATGTACAGTAACCGGTACTGTAGCTGGCGCGTGGGTGTCACGCGCAGCCACTCACGGCGGCGCGTGACTGCGCGTGGGACAGTTTTTCAAGGTGAGTTCAAAACGACTTTTATCCTATACAATGTAACGAACATTTTAGCGTTGGTTTCGAATTTATCGGACACCTTCTCGATGTTGTTCCGATGGTCCGAAAGTTTAGGTTATGTTTTTAATTAACGATTAATTCCCAGAAAATTATGGGGAATTGGTATGTTGTTATTTGAGACCTTAATGACCCTGGAATGTGATTTCGGACAGGATTCGGGTTTTCTGGAAAATGCCGGAAATTACGGGAACGCGTGCGGCGCGAAACCTAGCCTTAAGTACGGTGTGTGAGTGGATGTTGCTTTCAAAATTTAATGCATGCATAAATATTTCTATGATTTCTATGACTATGATTATGAATTATGATTGATTTCGATTTCCGTATTTATACGTATTTCGGCTATACATACGAATTGCACGTATTTCGGGACTATGGGTTCGCTTATGTTTTGATGACGGGTTAATGAATGATTTTATATGATTTTTACACGTATCATGTTTTAGGGATGTTTATTATGTTGTGAGTATGATTTACAGTGTTGGCACGGATTTTGAGGTTTTTCACGGATTTGCACGTTTTACGAGGTTTTGAGTATGTTGTGGTTTAACCGTGATTTTGGTGTTTATGATTGTGGTTTTGATGTTTTGACCCTGGGATTAGAAAAATGACGTGATTTCAAGGATTTAAAATGGATTTTGAAAAAGGTGATTTCGGGCTTGGTGCTCGGGGCATAAAAGTAATTTTGATGAACGAGATTTCGGTTTCCGGAAGTTTGAAAATGGATTCTTGGTTTGGGTTCGGGATGATGTTTCCGGATGCCGGCTTACAGAATCATTATTGCGAATTTGAATTCGGGAATGGAAAAAGATTTAATAAAGTGATTTGGTATGATTGTACATGCCCCATGTTTAATGATGATTTGATTATGTTTTGTGAAGTAAGATTTGGGGATTTTAATGTGGAAATTCGGATCATGAGTCTTGTTACGACAAAATGTGATTTTGGGATGGATCCCGAGTTGTTATGATTGAAAAATGTTTTGGGTTTAAAGACCCGTTGAAAACTGTTTTGGGTTTAAAGACCCAGTGCTATTGCTGGAGCACGTTTTGAGTTTAAAGACTCGGTTAATTGATGACGGGGGTGGGCCCGAAAGTTGGGTTTAAAAACCCGGATTGAGTTTAAAGACTCGTGAGTTTAATGACTCGGTTATTGTGATACCCCCGAGGCCTATTGATTATGTTTTGAGTTTAAAGACTTGTTGATATCCCGGGAAGGTCTGATTATGCGCAAGGTTTTGAGTTTAAAGACTCGGGCGCACTTGATATCCAGCAAAATGTTTGACTTGTGATTTATTGTTAGTTTCTGATGTTTCGGATGTGTGGGGCAGTGGCCCAGTTTTATGGTTGATGGTTTTGGATTATGTTGTGTTCTTGGGTTTGATTCGTGGTTTGGGACTGAGGCCCGGTGTTTATGATTGCGGGCTAAGACCCGATGGTTGAGAAAGGAAAAATGGTTTTGAGTTTCATACGAGTTTTCCTTATGTTGAAATTTGATACACGATTTTTCTTATGTTGAAAATGTAACCGATTGCGAAATAATTTTTGTATGCATGCATTGGTTTTACGTGGAGGGTAAAAACGTCTTTCTGTAACTGTTTTGTAAACTGATTTATTTTTTGTCCACTCACACCTTTTAATTTTTATTGACCCTCCAGGTCGTGGCGCGTTGATCGAGGCTATTCGAGAGGCGGAGGCATGAGTAAGTACACGTGTGGCTATCCCTGGTCTGACAAACACTGAGGGTGAGTTTGGGATTTTCAGCCGACTTATCAGACGGGAGCAGGACCGGGCACGGTTATCCATGTCTCTTCGGGGGCGGTCCTGTCACATTATCTCCAAGGAATGTGTACTTCAAATGTTCTGGTAGTACCTTAAGTTCTAGTTCAAGGGCTTGAACAACAGATGGAAGCATTTTATTAGTACCAAAAGTAATTGGAATTGGGGGAGGAGGACTTACATATCACGGCATTTCATTTAGGGCCATGATTGATTCAAGGATTTTGGGTTCAAGGACCTCAATTAGTGCATCGAAAAGGGCTTCAGTCCCGAATTGGGTTAGTCCTGCTCCTTCTTGAATGGTTGTTTCAGGTTCATCGTCATGTATATGGTTCAAGTGTTCTTGTGACATAGATTCAACAATGTCAATAGCAAAGAAAGCATTAACACTAGTAGTAGGATACCTCATAGTTTCGAAGACGTTGAACTCGATCATCTCCCCATCAAATTCCATGGATAAAAGACCATTGTGGACATATATCTTTGTTCTTGCAGTCCTCATGAATGTACGTCCCAAAAGCAATGGTGTGTTGTCCAAAGGACTCTCGTTCATATCAAGTATATAAAAGTCAGCAGGAAAGATAGAACATCTTCTACATATCCCCTTGGATATGCATGAGAACGATCTGCTAATTAAATAATCACATTGTCTTTCTTTAATTCACCTAGATTCATTGATGCATATATATGGTATGGAATAACATTGATTGATGCACCTAAATCTAGCATGACATTATCAAATGACTTGTTACCTATTACACAGGGAACTGAAAAGCTCCCGGGATCTTTCAATTTTGGTGGAAGTTTTCGTTAGATAACTGCAGAAACATTTTTCGTTTACCTTAACCACCTTTTTCTCCCTTGTTTGTCGTCTTTAGGTGCATAACTCCTTGAGGAACTTAGCATAAGCTGGTACTTGTTTGATGCATTCAATCAATGGAAAGTTCACTTGTACCTTCCGAAATATGTCAAGGATCTCTTCAAACTTCTCATCCTTCTTAGTTTTTACAAATCTGCTTGGAAAGGGTGCACAAGACAACAAGGTGTTAGTAGGAATAAAATTTGAAGAGATATGATTTTTACCTTTTTTGTGGCTAGATGGTGTTGGAATTGGTGCCACTTCCTTGTTCGGAATGGTGATCTTATCATACTCATCCTGAACAAATTCGTCACTTTCCTTCCTAGCCTCCATAGAACTTGATTTCGGGCCTTCCTTGGGCATATGGTTGTGCAAAACCTTCCCACTTCGAGTTGTAACATAACTAGCATGCTCAAAAGCATTTTTCTTTGGGTTCGGAACTATTTGTGAAGGCAACTTCCCTGTATCTTTGACTTGTCCCATGAAATCGACAATTTGACCAATTTTCTTTTTCATTTAAGAAATGTCACGGCTATGAGTGTTCAACGCCTGCTTTGTTTGCTTTTGGCTATCTAGAAGGGCTTGAGTTGAAGTGGATAATTATGCAAACATCTTATCATAATCCGGGTTAAAGAATTGATGAATCAGAGGAGCTTGTTGCATACCCATAGGTTGATGAGGCATTGGTGGTCTTGCCATGAATTGTGGCCGTGAGTATCCTTGTTGGTGTTGAGCTGAAGGGTTCAAACATCCTTCATTGCTACTCCACTTGAATCCTGGATGATCACCGTTGCCTTGTCCGTAGTTTTTATAGTTATTGAACCGTTGTCCCCCTTGATATCCTCCTAAGGCGTTGGCTTGTTCCATCCCATCATAAGGGTTTGTAACTTGAGGGCATTGATCACTTAGGTGTCCATCCAATTGGCACACGCCACATATAGGTCCCTTAGGTTGAATAACCCTTTTGGCTTCTAATCCAAAAATTGTTCAAGCATAGATTGGAGCTTTTCAATCTTTTCATCCGATGTTCCCTTAGAATTAAGTGCACTTACCCCTTTCTTGTGAGACATGCCATAGTGGGCATCATTGGTGGCCCTACTCTCGAGAAATTGTCTTGCTTCGGGCTCATCTAGGTCCATAAATTCCCTATGTGAATCTTCATCAAGAAGGTCTCGGTCCATGGGTTTAAGACCATCATAGAAGTAATTCATTAGGTTAGTCTCTGAGAAACCATGTGAAGGACACGTAGAACAAAGGACCTTGAAACGATCTTAGTATGAACCAAAGGTTTCGTCTGATGCTTGGGTAATGGATGTGATCACTTGCCTCTTTGAAGTGATCATAGAAGCGGGAAATTATTTGGCTAAAAACAAGTCTGCAAGTTGTTGCCAAGTAGTGATATGATTGGCAGACAAGTCCATGAGCCAAGATTCGGCCCTATCTGCCAAAGAGAAGGGAAAGGCCCTGTTTCAAAAGTGCATCATCAGCATCACTTGGTTTCATGCTATTGCACACAGATTGGAAAGTCCTAAGGTGTTTGTTCAGATCCTCATTGGGTAACCCATAATAGGTTGGGAGTCGATGAAGGAAACCACTCTTAAGCTCAATGTCCGTTTTGTTTTCATTGGGTAGAGGAAAAACAATGCAGGAGGGTCCTATGCTCCACTCAGTTGAGCAAGTACGTTGACGAAGAGACTTACGTTCGTTGTTGGCCATCTTAGTTTCAAGTTCACTTTCAAGTTGGTGTTTAGGGGAAGAAGAGGACTCAAATTCATAGCCTTCCTCAAAAGTAGGTTCCAAGATGGGTTCTAAGGTCGACTTTTCAAACTTTATGTCCCTTAACTCACCCCCAGTGTAGCTTGTGTATCGGAACTAGCAAAGCGTGGAGATCAGGGAGTTGGAATCACTAGCTTTGGCTTGGTCATGCATAGGAAACTAAGATGCAACAAACATACATTTTGAGAGTCATATCCAAATCGCAACAATAGATAAGAGAAATGGGCAAGCGAGATAGATAGGCATGAAATGTAGAGAACATAAAATACGCAAACAACATTGTATGTGTAAAGAACAAGTTATAGGTAAGTAAAGAAAGAAGTTAAGGAATATAACCAAGAATTTGCAAGGTAGATCACGACAATAATATGCAAAAACACAAGTTTAAAAAAAAACGCCCAAATTAATGCAACATATAAAAGTCTACATGAAGAATGGTGTGAATGCTTAAGAGGGAAATCATTAGAACCTGAATAAGACATAAGAGTTACGTGACATTGCATGAAAAGAATGGCATGCACCTTTGATCTTACTTCCCTAGATTCACTTAGTCATAGGGGGCTCGATGATGAAATCCGAGCATCATGAAACCGCAGGGAGGGTATGCAATCTACCAATGCAATAGATAGAGTCTTAGAGTGACATGAATAACTTTCCCACTTCGCTTCTCATAGTACTTCCATGGGCGTACGACCTGCGCATACTGATAAACATATTTCAATCCCCTTCACCATTCAATGTTAATCATGGCCAATTAGGATAGATATAATGCGAGAAGCATGGCCTAATTTCGAGAACACTCCGAGGCTAACCTGGCCAGGGTATGTACTTCATTGGAGTTCTCCTTCTTAGTGCCCCACTTGTCACCAGTCATAAACCTCCTAGACACCATAACCAACCGATGGAAGTTTTCAAAATAGAGGCTAACCAAACCCAAGTGTTTACAACCTCTGCCCCACCTCATGTCCATAGATTCGAGTCTACAGTGTGTGGTGATGAAATCCACACATCACGAAGGATTAAGGAGAAAGTAAACAAAAGGGACGCTACTTTTTCCCGAAAGTAAGATTTTGAAGAGAAAGGTTTTGGGATTTATGCAACTCTAAAACATTTAATAGGAAACAAATTATCTTTGGAAAGTCAAAGTCATATATGGGTCACA
Organism: Prinsepia uniflora; assembly: GCA_032719365.1. Lineage (NCBI taxonomy): Eukaryota > Viridiplantae > Streptophyta > Magnoliopsida > Rosales > Rosaceae > Prinsepia > Prinsepia uniflora. The sequence goes on along the minus strand of CM064874.1, from coordinate 38,472,356 downwards.
CAACTTCAGAGTTTAGATGGAGACTTCTACGTCCGTGCAGCTCAATTCATTATTGTCAGGACCCACCCCGGTTTCACCCCGAAACCCGAGGTAAATCCCGCTCCCGTCTGACTCCCCGATGCAAAACTCAAGTAAAACTCATTCGTATTCTAACCAGTCAAACGCAGGAGTAATTAGACACCAAGTCCCGAACGTAGCATTTACAAAACATAGTACGAACATACAAAGAAAATAACTCGGTAACTACACGCACACAGAAGCCTTTACTCTACTCTGGGAACCCCCACGTCACTTCTATGCCTCAGACTCTGCCTCGGCGTCAAGACCCCGCGCTCGCTCCACAACCTGGAGGGCAATTAAAACAGAAAATGTGAGTGGACCAAAAGTACAAAAGTTCAAAACCATTTTATAAGAAAACCGAGTTAAACCCTCCGTTTTGAAACCACATGCATAACCAACAGTTATAAACACATTTATAAAATAATCATTATAAACATCATAAGAACAGAAACACTATAAAAGATCATAAGAAACCATAGTATGAGTATCAGAAAACTGTTTCATAAACCATAACCACCAAATCATCATTTTCCCGATCAAACCTGCTGGATCTATCCGAGTCTTTAAACTCCCGAGTCTTTAAACTCAATCCAGGCCTTAATCATATCCGAGTCTTTAAACTACCGAGTCTTTAAACTCAAGGCCTACGGGGGAAAATCAATATATATATCCGAGTCTTTAAACTCCCGAGTCTTTAAACTCAATCCGGGTCTTTAAACCCAATCCGGCCGGTCCCCCGTCACATATATCCGGGTCTTTAAACCCAATATCCAGATCCAGCAAATCCAATCCCAAAACCTTTTAAAAACCATTTACCAAATCCTCATCCAAACCCGAATCCGAAATCACTGGTCCGAAGCCCTTCCGGCATTCAGAACCGTCATTCCGAACCCAAATCCGGAAAAATATCCATTTTCATACTAAAACCCCATGTAATCACAAATCACATTTCATAACCCATATATCACTATTAGAAAACCTTAATCAGTGGAAATTCTCAAATGTGGCATCAAAATCCGGAAACCAACATTTCCTCGAAAACCGTGCCAAAACCGTCTTTTTCTCGAAAAACGTGCAAACACATAAAATCATCATTTCATAATCAATAAACATAGATTCATAAGTAAAACCATAAAATACGTATATAAAAATAGTTATGCATGTTCGAGTTTAGAGAAAGGGTCCACTCACAGTACTGAGCCCTACTCGCGTCCCGAACGTCCAGCCCGTTCCTCGGCTTCCTCGGGAAATCCCGATCCTGTCAAACACCGTCAAATTACGTCACTAATACATCTACGAAGGTTCACCTACATTCCCTCAAAAATCCCCGAATCCTAAACATAAGAACCCGGGACCCTAAACTTTCACCCTCACGGAACTCAACTCAAACGACGTCCGATTGACTCGAAACCAACTCCATCGAACTCACAACAACTCCTAGACCAAAAACTATGTTGACCGTTTCTCCCAGAACCGCCGCACGCGCCTCCACGCGCCGCCCAAAGTGGCTGCGCGTGGCCCCACGCGCCAGCTACAGTGCACCTTCAACCTCACGTAAACCGGGCTCGACACAGTGCCTGCTGTTTGAACCGGCGAGAGCGGTTCACCGCCGTGCCTGCACCATTTTCCTCCCTCTCTTCACCATCCTCTTCGTCCAACCTTAAGCTATCCATCCCCCTCCTCCTTAGAACTCGACACGGCCCCCTACACCGTCGACTCAAGCTCGAACCAGACGGCCTGAACTCCCCTGTTTCACAATCCAGCCACTCCGGTCACCCCCCGTCACGGTGACTGTCCCAGACTCTTCCTAGGACCTTACTTAACCTAATCCAACTCGTCTAAACCTTCGGCTCAGTCCCTGGGATCACGACTTTTGGATTGAAACAAAACGGAAAAACAGGGCACACAGAGTCCCTCCGTCGCGCCAACCACCACCGTGCACCTCTCGTCACGGCAACACAACCAGACGGTTCCTAGGGCTCAACTAAATCCCCTAAACCACTAAAGACCCATCGATTCAACCCCTAGACTCACGACTTTCGATTCAAAACTCGACGGGAAAACAGGACAAATTTACAAGGATAAGGGATTACCTGCAACCGTCCACCACCGTGCTCGCCGCCGCGGTTCCTGGAGTCCACAACGTCGCCTCAGCCTCCTCTCGAGGTCAATCGCACTTACACACGGCCACAGCACCACCAGCTCCCTCAGTTCCTCTCTGTTTTTCTCTGAAGTTCCCGTGGCTCTCAACGCCCTCACACACCACCTGCACACTTCTCACCTTCTCAGCACCACCCCAGCATCTCTCAACCTCCTTCTGATCACTCTTCACTCACCAGAACTCATCAACCTACACGATCAATCCTCAATTCCTCCTCACAAACTCACCCTGTTTCTATCTGTGTCGAAGAACAACACACGGGCACACACAGGTGCACCCCAGTTAATTAGAACCGCGCACGTACAGGATTCCACCAGAATCCTCTACACACCTGCCATGTGTCACCATCCTACCCTTCATCTCACATGTGGCTCAATCTCAACCGTCCATTTCTTTCTTTCTGCACAATTCCCAATGTGCAGAAATACCAATTTACCCTTCTTTTTAACTCATTTTACGGTTTCGCCACTAACGTTCTAGACCCGCATCTCACTCATCGTAAGTCCGATGCATACGTGCCGCCTGTCATCGAACTCAGGACGACGAGATCTATCTAACCATCCTAGGTCAACGTACCAAAACTCGTCCGTAGAAAAAGTCAACTATTCCCCCTACTTCACTCAAATTACGGTCATGCCCTCAACCTTCCGAACATCACAACTTCCTCCTCGGATGTCGGAATCGGGCGTGCCACCTGCCTACGGATTCGTAACGTCCTCAACTACGTCCTGGTCACTGGTCAACTCCCATTTGACCACCCGAAATAAAAGTCAACATTTCTGCCCGACCCAGGGGCAAAATCGTCATTCTAAGTTCCCGGACCCCTCGGGACCACCTAACCCTTGATTAACCTTACTAATCACACCTTAATCACTCCACTTATCCCTATTCTCGGGACGGGTTGTTACAATCTACCCACCTAAAAAGAATTTCGTCCCCGAAATTCCACAGCTAGTTCCCAACACCTAGGGTCTCCTACCCGGTAAAGAACAACCTCTCCTAGGTTTCCTGTCTATCATCTCCACCTTGGGTATTTCACTCCATCCCCAGCTACTGCCACCACAGCCAACCCGAGCTATGTAACAACTACATGGTGTACGCAAGGGAAACTCTATGAACAGAAAACAAAGGTATTATACAATACCTCATGTCACAATACCCGACAGAAATCATAGAGTACATCCTCGTATACAACCACCCATCTCCCTCGGCTACTACTCCGGCCACGGTCGGACTAACTCCACAAAGTCCTAAAGGCAAACTCTAGCTTGTGGTTTCTCTCCTTCCACAGTCTCCAATCGATCAGTTATAGTCACTCCTTTCCTATACCTTCCGTCACCCTCCTACGGAACTTAACTCCTAGACTCTACCCCGAAATCCAAACACCAAACTAACAGGACAACCAAAAGTAAAACAAGTACCTGTCTCCGTATCTGGTGTCGACTGATCCTCTTGCTGAGTCATCGAGAACACCCGGGCCTGAGATCCTGACGCTCTACCACGTCCCCTCGAACTACTCGTGGCTGTGCCACCACCTCCTCTAGTGCCCGCTGTCCCTGATGCTGTACTCTGTCCGGACTCCGCTACTCCTCTGCCTACACCACCTTCCTGTGGCAACAGTGGACACTCACGTCGAAAATGACCTCGCTCCCCGCAATAAAAACACACATTCCAGCCTGGTCCACTACTCGGTCTCCCTGTGGATGCTACCGACGTCGCACTCGCTTGCGGAGTCGGCGGTACTCGATAACCCCAAAATCCTGAACTCTGGGCACTACCAGGTCTACCAAAACGATCATCGCCCGACGAGGACGATCCACCGAAGTTACCTCTTTTCGGTGTCCGCTGGCTCGAAGCTCCAGGAATAGAAGGTTCCCGGCGTCGCACCGGCAAACTAGCCTCAACTCGCACCGCAGCATCCGACAGATCTCGGAGGGTCGCAAAAGATCCAGCCGTCACTACGGCTCGAGTCTCACCTCGTAAACCCAACTCAAACCTACGGCACTTCTCGGCTTCAGTGGCCACAAAAGCAGGAGCAAACCGAGACAACATCTGGAACTTCCGTTCATACTCTGCTACTGTCATATTCCCTTGCTGGAGATGCAAAAACTCCGCCTCCTTGGCATCCCGGAAAGAACGAGGATAATACTGTTCCAGAAACCGTTCCCTGAACGTCTCCCAGGTCACACTGTGAACATCCCAACCGGACAACTCGAGGGTATACCACCACTCGTACGCCGCACCATCTAGTAAAAATGCAGCCAACAATACTCGCTCCTCCGGCGGACAATGCATCACCGCAAAAATCCGCTCCAGTCTAGTAATCCACCTCTGGGCTTCCTCAGGATCAGCCCCACCACTAAAAGTAGTAGCCCCGAGCCGCTGGGCTCGCTCAATCGTAGCACTCTCCGTCTCTCTAGCTACTTCTTCAGGTTGTGGAGAGGGCCTACGTCTCGGAGGCATCGTCAACCGCACGCTGAAAGAGGCATAGAAGTAGTCAAACAACTGAAACACAACCTCACAAACCGACAGACCCAACAAACTCGACAAACCTATGCTCTGATACCAATTGTCAGGACCCACCCCGGTTTCACCCCGAAACCCGAGGTAAATCCGGCTCCCGTCTGACTCCCCGACGCAAAACTCAAGTAAAACTCATTCGTATTCTAACCAGTCAAACGCAGGAGTAATTAGACACCAAGTCCCGAACGTAGCATTTACAAAACATAGTACGAACATACAAAGAAAATAACTCGGTAACTACACGCACACAGAAGCCTTTACTCTACTCTGGGAACCCCCACGTCACTTCTATGCCTCAGACTCTGCCTCGGCGTCAAGACCCCGCGCTCGCTCCACAACCTGGAGGGCAATTAAAACAGAAAATGTGAGTGGACCAAAAGTACAAAATTTCAAAACCATTTTATAAGAAAACCGAGTTAAACCCTCCGTTTTGAAACCACATGCATAACCAACAGTTATAAACACATTTATAAAATAATCATTATAAACATCATAAGAACAGAAACACTATAAAAGATCATAAGAAACCATAGTATGAGTATCAGAAAACTGTTTCATAAACCATAACCACCAAATCATCATTTTCCCGATCAAACCTGCTGGATCTATCCGAGTCTTTAAACTCCCGAGTCTTTAAACTCAATCCAGGCCTTAATCATATCCGAGTCTTTAAACTCCCGAGTCTTTAAACTCAAGGCCTACGGGGGAAAATCAATATATATATCCGAGTCTTTAAACTCCCGAGTCTTTAAACTCAATCCGGGTCTTTAAACCCAATCCGGCCGGTCCCCCGTCACATATATCCGGGTCTTTAAACCCAATATCCAGATCCAGCAAATCCAATCCCAAAACCTTTTAAAAACCATTTACCAAATCCTCATCCAAACCCGAATCCGAAATCACTGGTCCGAAGCCCTTCCGGCATTCAGAACCGTCATTCCGAACCCAAATCCGGAAAAATATCCATTTTCATACTAAAACCCCATGTAATCACAAATCACATTTCATAACCCATATATCACTATTAGAAAACCTTAATCAGTGGAAATTCTCAAATGTGGCATCAAAATCCGGAAACCAACATTTCCTCGAAAACCGTGCCAAAACCGTCTTTTTCTCGAAAAACGTGCAAACACATAAAATCATCATTTCATAATCAATAAACATAGATTCATAAGTAAAACCATAAAATACGTATATAAAAATAGTTATGCATGTTCGAGTTTAGAGAAAGGGTCCACTCACAGTACTGAGCCCTACTCGCGTCCCGAACGTCCAGCCCGTTCCTCGGCTTCCTCGGGAAATCCCGATCCTGTCAAACACCGTCAAATTACGTCACTAATACATCTACGAAGGTTCACCTACATTCCCTCAAAAATCCCCGAATCCTAAACATAAGAACCCGGGACCCTAAACTTTCACCCTCACGGAACTCAACTCAAACGACGTCCGATTGACTCGAAACCAACTCCATCGAACTCACAACAACTCCTAGACCAAAAACTATGTTGACCGTTTCTCCCAGAACCGCCGCACGCGCCTCCACGCGCCGCCCAAAGTGGCTGCGCGTGGCCCCACGCGCCAGCTACAGTGCACCTTCAACCTCACGTAAACCGGGCTCGACACAGTGCCTGCTGTTTGAACCGGCGAGAGCGGTTCACCGCCGTGCCTGCACCATTTTCCTCCCTCTCTTCACCATCCTCTTCGTCCAACCTTAAGCTATCCATCCCCCTCCTCCTTAGAACTCGACACGGCCCCCTACACCGTCGACTCAAGCTCGAACCAGACGGCCTGAACTCCCCTGTTTCACAATCCAGCCACTCCGGTCACCCCCCGTCACGGTGACTGTCCCAGACTCTTCCTAGGACCTTACTTAACCTAATCCAACTCGTCTAAACCTTCGGCTCAGTCCCTGGGATCACGACTTTTGGATTGAAACAAAACGGAAAAACAGGGCACACAGAGTCCCTCCGTCGCGCCAACCACCACCGTGCACCTCTCGTCACGGCAACACAACCAGACGGTTCCTAGGGCTCAACTAAATCCCCTAAACCACTAAAGACCCATCGATTCAACCCCTAGACTCACGACTTTCGATTCAAAACTCGACGGGAAAACAGGACAAATTTACAAGGATAAGGGATTACCTGCAACCGTCCACCACCGTGCTCGCCGCCGCGGTTCCTGGAGTCCACAACGTCGCCTCAGCCTCCTCTCGAGGTCAATCGCACTTACACACGGCCACAGCACCACCAGCTCCCTCAGTTCCTCTCTGTTTTTCTCTGAAGTTCCCGTGGCTCTCAACGCCCTCACACACCACCTGCACACTTCTCACCTTCTCAGCACCACCCCAGCATCTCTCAACCTCCTTCTGATCACTCTTCACTCACCAGAACTCATCAACCTACACGATCAATCCTCAATTCCTCCTCACAAACTCACCCTGTTTCTATCTGTGTCGAAGAACAACACACGGGCACACACAGGTGCACCCCAGTTAATTAGAACCGCGCACGTACAGGATTCCACCAGAATCCTCTACACACCTGCCATGTGTCACCATCCTACCCTTCATCTCACATGTGGCTCAATCTCAACCGTCCATTTCTTTCTGCACAATTCCCAATGTGTAGAAAGACCAATTTACCATTCTTTTTAACTCATTTTACGGTTTCGCCACTAACGTTCTAGACCCGCATCTCACTCATCGTAAGTCCGATGCATACGTGCCGCCTGTCATCGAACTCAGGACGACGAGATCTATCTAACCATCCTAGGTCAACGTACCAAAACTCGTCCGTAGAAAAAGTCAACTATTCCCCCTACTTCACTCAAATTACGGTCATGCCCTCAACCTTCCGAACATCACAACTTCCTCCTCGGATGTCGGAATCGGGCGTGCCACCTGCCTACGGATTCGTAACGTCCTCAACTACGTCCTGGTCACTGGTCAACTCCCATTTGACCACCCGAAATAAAAGTCAACATTTCTGCCCGACCCAGGGGCAAAATCGTCATTCTAAGTTCCCGGACCCCTCGGGACCACCTAACCCTTGATTAACCTTACTAATCACACCTTAATCACTCCACTTATCCCTATTCTCGGGACGGGTTGTTACAATTATCTTGGATTTCGAACCATTGTCCCTATCGGGGCAAGTCCAAAGTGACCAGGTGACCAGGTAGAAGGAATACATGTGAGGGGAGGATGATTTTGGAACTCCGAAGTCCTACTTCTCAGTGTGAACACGATTTTGGAACTCCGGAATCCTACTTCTCAGAGCTGGCCTATGACATGCATTATCTCATTTCCTAGACATCACCTTGAAAATTTTGTATTTGGACATGTATTCGTTCCAAGATAACTCAAGTGTTAACAAACTCCGCCCCAACCTCATGACTTTTAAGGGCAATGAAGGGTTTAGGAGTAAGTTAACAAATGAAACTTCACCTATTCCATTAAAGATCAAGATCTAAACTCCGAGCACAAGTGATACACATATAACCGAGATTAGTTTGAAAAACGAATGATTCCTTATATTATTTGAATTTTTTTTTTGGAAAAATATTTTTTTTATTTTAATTTCGAATTTATTTTTTTTATCTTGTTTTAATTTATTTTTTTGAAATCAAATATTTACAAAGAAAACATTTCTAACAAAAAAGATTACAATTTATATAAAAGTATGAAACTATGTACGAATATAATATTTATTCACGAATGAAGGTGTAAAATATGAAGTATGGTATAATTAACCTTGCACAAGAAATCTTGAATTTATTGAAAAGAGAAAATTAGTTAAGCAGAACTTTGGTACAAAAATGGGCGACCCTTACAAGTAACCTAAACCTCCCTATTTATAAGAGAAAATTAATTCTCAAATAAATATGAATTCACAATTTAATTCTAAAAATGAAAAGAATTAAACTAATTAAATTAAAGTCCTAAAAGAAAAAGAAAAAGATAATAAAATCTTAATTAAAAAGGAAATTTAAAATCTAATTAAAACCTAAAAGATAAAGGAAATATTATTTCCTTAATTTGCATGGAGAATGAGTTGCCTGTTGAATTTGGAATGGGAGAAATTGGAGCTGCTGGGCTTGGCGGATGGACTGCAATGAGGCCTGAAGATGTGGGTTGCCAACGGGCCACGCGGGTCGCACAATGCAATTGTTGGGGCCGCATGCTTCAGAGATGCGCGAGAAGCTGGGCCTTTGGCGTGATAGACTGGGTCGGTGGACAGCTGGAGCTTGGCGGGAATTGACGCGCCTGAAGTTCATTTGGCGACATGGGTCGCGTGGAACGTTGCATTGGGTGAGGCGCGCAAGTGAGCTGATCGGTGGATTTTGGCCCTTTTGCGTTTGGGCCTGCTCGCCGTCTTTCTGGGATTGGACAGCAGGCTGGCGAGATGTCTGGGCTGGCAATGCGCGGGCTGTACATCAACTCGGGCTAGGCGCTTTGCACAAATGGGTCACCGGTGCTTGGAATTATGGTCCGCAAATTAATCTATTCAATTTGTAATTATATAACTTAATTATTAATCCTATAATTAGTTACTAATTAATTAGTCATTTAATTTATTTATTAATTATGTAATTATTTATTAATTAATTAAAAAGTAATTAATAAAAGAAAATAATAAAATGAGGTAGAATGAATATAATTAAGAGTTTAACTAAGTCAAATATAAAAGAAATTGATATAAAAAGATGATTAATTAGGTGCTTATCACCTCTCAGCCTTGGTTTACAGTTTACACCACCACCAAGTACAACAAATTGGTGTTTCTGGTGAGGGGCAACATTGCTGATTCAGCCACACTTTATGATTCCCCATGAATCCTATCTTTAGCAAACTTTTCTTCTATTCTATATGAGTGTCTAACTCATAAATTATCTCTTATCTTTTTTATTTATATTGATATCATATAACTATGTGGGAAAATGTTTGTTCTCTTACTTGTGTCTAAGTTCTGAGGGTTTACATCTGTGCCTTGGTGATTTTGGGATTGTATGTCCTTGGAATTCCTTCTCTCTCTTTTAAATAGAGGATTAAATGGACATTTTTTTCGTAGTTTTTGTATCATTGTGTGATATTCGTATTATTTTTCTGTTTTTGAACTTCCCCTCTCTTGCATTGATGCATATTGATCATGCTATTGGTTTTATGCAGGTCTGTTTTTAAGGAATCGTTTAGTTGGGATAAAGTGCTTGAGTTAAGGACATTGATAAGGACATTGATATAATGCTTCATTTGTTTCTATCAGAGCCAATCTGGAATGAGGACGGAGACAAAAATTCTGCCATGATGAGAGTATCTCTACTGACTAAGTTGGAGTCTGTTATTTGGTCAATCCTGGATCGATCAGAGGCTCGACTGTGGCTATGTAACATGATAGCCCGCATAAGTTCCATTACTCGTCACCATCAGTGCGAGTTATTTATGAATTTGTTGAGATCTAAGCCACTGAATCAGGTCTTAGTATCCCAGCTCCTAGAAATGATATTTGAGAATAGGCCACGTAAGGCAGGGTCCATCATAGCCAAGAGAAGTGACATACTGAAATTTTTTTTTTGAAGGCAATTCAATTCAATTCACTTTCCATACATTTAGTTCATGTTTGAGTTAATTTTCCTAACACTGACTTTTGTTACTTTCTCTTGTTCAGTAACATTTGTTTCTTGTCTCTATTAGTTTTACTAATGTCTATCTTCAATTAGACTAGTTTCTGTACATCCAATAATCGTGATATTTATCCATATATGCGAGTTCTACCTTCCTTATGATTAAATAAATTATGAGTGACTATTAATATGTATACCTGTTGGAAGATTGATAAATTATATCAATATCTAGGATAGTGGGCAGGCAGAACCTCCAATAATGTGGATGTTTAATGAATTTTTTAATGACATAATTGTTGAAAAATGCAGGAAGTCCAACACGAATTTCTCAATGGTTTTCTAGAACTGGTGGTGGATTGGGGAATGGACCAGGTGCTAAAGCTTTATTGCAGTTTTCTTTTGTTAATCGAGATATTTGTTGGGAGGAGCTTGAGTGGAAGGGAAATCATGGCCAATCACCAGAAGTGGTTGCAACAAAGCCCCATCACTTTCTTGATTTGGATGTCCAGGCAACTGTGGAGAATTTCCTTGAAAATGTGCCTGAATTTTGGTCATCCAATGAGTTTTCTGAGTCACTTAAAGATGGTGAAATTTTGTCCATAGATGGAAATTTTTTTTATCGAGTACTTTGTAGATTTGATGTATAAAGAGGATTCAAGAGATGTATGGGAAGTTACAAGTGAGTTTCTGAAGGAGGAGCGTTTTTCTTTCTTGTGTAAACGCCTTCTAATTACTCTTGATGAGCAGGACTTATGTGAGTTTCTTAAAATGCTTCATAAGCAGCTCAACCCAAGAATGGAGCCCAAGGATTTTTCGAACTCGTTTTGTTTGTTTGAGGTTATGCTTTCTAAGTTAGGTTGTTTTAGATGCTTTGATCAGATGTTACTGTTAAATGCAGTTTTTAATCATGGGCGCCAGATTTTACGACTAGTACGAGATGAAGAATGCCATGAGGAACAGGCAAAAATTGAAGATATTGTTTTGAAGCTTAGCGCGATTCCAAGAAATGACAATAGCTTGGCGTCAATAATCGAAGACTGCTATAAAATGAAGAATGTAGAAGCATTCATATTGCTCGGTCTTCAGTCGTGGGTTATCTATTATAGTCTATCAGAAGAATGCCAGACTTCTGGATCGTGGGAATTGTTATTTCTGCATAATGCAATAAGTTTCCGGAAGTCAGATGGATATTCGTTTATAGATGATCATGGAGTCTTGGAAGAAGGTGATTCTGATTTGGACCATAGAGCATCCAAAACAGGTAAGCACATGAAGAAGCATAGTGGTAGAAAGAAAAGAAAAAGGGAGTTTAAGTATGATGACAACTATGACTATGAGTTGCTGGATTTGCATCCTAATGTTGGAAGTTGGTTGCTCTCAATTGATGGATATTCAGCATCATGGAACACTGTAAATTTCTCATATACTTGTGCTCTCGAGATCATTTTGTCCTCTTTACATTTCACTGCAGTTGATTTTACCCTGCACTTGTTCGAACTCATCTGCTATAGTTGCTACTGTTTCTTTTAATGTGGTCATAATGTCCATATAGATTCTTGTAGTACGCTTTTTCTGTAGTAAACATAGGTAGATCAGAACCAAGTTTTACATTAGAATCCATGGTGCACATATTTAAACTTGAAAAGTCAATGAAAATTATCCATTGACTGCATATGTATTAGGAGGATCTGGTACTTAATATCAGTTAAGTAGTCAACTGTTGGGATTTCTTTGATTCGTGATCTCATATTGTAGATCCGTGATATTAAGTACCGGTCAGTTACACTAATATATTATTGTAATCTTAAAGTCCATTTATATTTTCAAGTCAATTACAAAATTCACCTCGGAAATTTGCAAATTTCTGTTGTTGCAAATTTCTATTGAGCATCTGTTCTTCGAATCTTTCAACATCATCGCCAACATTTGGAGATTTTTTCCTAGTAACTTTGAATGTCTAGTCAAATGTTATGTGGACATCAGTTGAGATATGAGCTATGGGAACTTTTAGGTTTTCGATAATACCTTGCCACCGAAATGTTGCATAGCCAATGCGATCTTTGACAATGCTCCTTGCACAGGGAACGAGTGATTGAAGAGACCGCACTGGCAAGTGTGCAGCATTTGGGCCAGAAGGTTTTGTAAGAAACTGAAACTAACTTTAGCTTGTACCTCAGATGATGTCCAGGCCATCTAAAACTCCGGTCCCAGCTAGCAGATATTCTCATATCATTTGACCGGACACTGAAATTGAAGAAAGGCTGACATTCAAACAATTTCCAAACGTGTGGTCTGGCATAAAAGATTTTGATTGGGTACTAAATTGAAGCTTGCCTCATACTTCAGGTATTTTTTTTTTTTTTAAAGTTTGACCTTGTTTATTCTCTTTGGCTAATGGTCGTAATTAGTTTGTCAAGCTTTGAATAAAGATTTTTCTTTCTATTGTTTTTTTTAATTAATTTAATCATCTTTCAACTTGAACTCATTTGGACTTAGCAACTTAAAGATCTTTATAACTTCCATATGTTTTGTAGTCACTACAAGAATATATACCCATCGCGACAAAATTTTCGCGAGGAATATACAATTTGTCATGAGAAGTGACTTTTGCTGGCAAACTTGCCGGCAAATTTGGATTATTTGGGCGAAATTTATCTTGAACAAAAATAGATCTTAAGCGACAGTTTTTGCCACTTAAATTGCTTTGTCTCGTCAAATCCAAGTTTTGTCGTATAAAGTAAAAGCGGGAATAATCCCGCGAAATCGAAAATCCAAACCACAAATTTTAGACTTTGCCGGCGAGTTTTTTTGCCAGCCCAACCCATTTGAAAAAACTAACCCTGTGAGCAATTAATTTGCTTTGTCCCAGCAGCCAGTCTTTCAATTGGACAAAACAAGAAACGCTTCTCTTGCTCTGTCTCTGTGAAACCATAATTCGATCGCTATCCGTCGTCCTTCTCCATCTTCCCTCTCCAAAGTCCTTCTCTGTTGCCTTCTCCGCTCTCGCGCTCTGTTGTGTCTCTTTGTCGTCTTCTTTGTCGTATATCTCCGTTGTCCCTCTCTGTACATCTCTCTCCATCGCCCCTCGCTCAGCTTACCCTAGCGGCCTCGCTCTCAGGTCTCTCTCTCCGTTAAATCTCAGGTGTCTCTCTCTCTCTCTTGCTCTCTCTCTTTCATTCATTTATTATCAGTGAATTTTAGGATCTTTTAATTTAAATAAATTGTAGTATTAGTATGGGTTATCTGTATTTCCATTCAATTTATGTTCTTGATGTATTGTTTGGTTAATTTAAGCTGTTCCAGTATTAGTATGGTTTGAGGGAAATGTGTGTTTCTCTTTTCCACTTGTGTTGCGTTTGATGCATGAAATAAATATAGGAACTTGACAATCTGACTGTAAAACTTGCAAGATTAAAATTTTTCTCTGGCATATCTATTACCTTAACACTACTTGAGTAGCACCAGATACCCATGTTCCATTGCCAATTACATTGTTAGTGCACCAAGGTGTGTGAGACTTTCACCTCAGATTTCTGGTTCTTGATGTTTGCATAAATGTGTAGCCTTGCGAGTACACGGATAAGGCACTTTTGTTGCTAGGTGAAGTGGTTGATATTTTATATGCACCAAACATTACAGAATTCTGTGCCATTAATGGAACTTCTATATAATTTTTTTCCCACTCTATTCTCACATCGTGATTGAATAACAAACTAGTGTTCAGTTATCATAAATATGTTATATGAACTAAACAAGAAGGTAGTTGATGGTTTAGTCTATTGTATCTTCCTTTTGAGATTTGAATATAGATTGAAAGGTTTAACTTTCCAATCCTGCACTTTTATTTTCCAGTTATGTTGAATAACAGCTTCTTCGCTTCTGTGAATGTTTTAAGGCTGCAAGTTTCCCATTTGATGACCATAATTGCCCCCCCCCCCCCCCCCCCCCCCCCCCCAAAATCAAACTCATAGCCTCATTCTGTCGAAATGCTCATTCGTGGTTAAAGGAGGGCATTGAAAATGTTGTGGTTGTACATTGTAAGTTGGTATGGGAAGGACAAGAATAATGATTTGTAGCCTTCTATTGTTTCTTAAGGTGAGATCTTCAATCAGCACTCTTTACGTTGGCTGGTGGAATTGGAAAAGTCGTTGCTTGTTTTAGTTCTAAATGTTCTTCACTTGATGAGTATAATTTTTATTTTTTTTCCTTCTCTCTCCAGTTCTTCTCCACATCGGAGGAGGCCATTAATTACTACAACCATAAAAGATGCATAGATGGAAAGGCTCTGGTACTCCCAAGTCAGATTGTCAGTCCACTAACTTTTTAATTTTGTCCTTTAAGGTTAATGTTCCTTTTTCTTTATGCCATTCTGATTGAAAATTTCATATGCTTTCCCTAGAGGTACGTCAGGTATTTTGAACATGTCCTAAAAAAGTTTAACGGAGATAGTCCTCCACCTCGAAGGTACACTTTTGATATCTTTCTCCAAAATGAATCAGTCTAGCCATTAATTGAAGTTCCATCCATTTACTATCATATTATGTACATATCTATGTGATACGGTGGAACATGTCTAAAACTTTCAACTTCAATCATTATTCGATCACCTGCTTACATAATTTGCTTCTTTTTAGAATTTACTAATGCTTTGATAGTATAGGTGCATGCTCAGGGGATTCCGGCATCACAACTGTCCTTATTGGCTTAAGTCCTCAATTACAATCTCTGATCATAATGGTTTTCTGGTAGTGGTTGGTAAGAGATTGCACAATTTTTTGGAGATCCCCACTTCCAACAAGGGTCTGTATCTTGCTCTATTATTGTTTTGGTCTTTCTCAGTATTGTTTGTTCTATTGTTTGTCTTTGAAGTTGAGGAGCCTAAATTCAAGCTTGCAAATGTTTCATCCACTTCTGTTGGTAGTAGTTCTCAAAAGCTCGGAGAAGATTACCTTCAAAAGTTGACCTTCCTTGAAGATCAGGTGGATTTTATATTCCTTGTTACTAGGTGTTTCATAACAGCATTGCATTTGGGATATCTAAAATCCATTTGTGAGGTGGCTTTAGGCACGAGAAGCAGAAATACCATAGTAAAGATAAATTAGACCATAGAATGATGAGTGGAATTAGAAAAACCATAATAAAGAGATTGTTGTCCCAAAATGAGGTTGGGGTATCACAAAGAACACCAATAGAGGAGAGGGGTGGTTTTTTATTTTTATTGGTTGGGGGGATTTTTGGGTGAGGGGATAGGAATTGGGGGGATTTTTTTATTTTTCATGCTTATTTCTTACAAAAGCACTTTACACTGCCAAAACTTCCAAACATGGAATGCATTTTTCAATTCACTGTTGTATGTTTGTCCTTGATGTAGTAAGCAAATGACAGTAGGTGACTAAGATTGCTGGTTGGATTTGCTAGAGATTAGTATGCAACCGTAGAATTATGGGTTTATGAATCCGTCATTTTTCACTGTACCTTTGAAACTTTGGTTGGTTTGAGTATTTTACATCTTTTCGACAAATTAACTTATATCCATAGTTATAATCTCTTCTCTTGAATTTATAATTTATTTTGATTTGAGAATCAATTTTCATGTTCATTATTATGTGTGATTGGTTTGTTCATTTGGTTCTAAATTTGTGTTTTGAAAAACTGAATGGCGGGATTACCAGCTAAAACGGAAAAGATGCAGTAGATTATGAACTTGAGTCTGGTGTTAGGACAACTGCCCTTGGATACGCTGAAGTAGTTTCTAGCCCCGTCCAGACTCCTTTGTCAATCAAGGCAGGAAAGGAAAACAAAACTTCAAGGCTGACAAAGTGAAGCAGATCTACGCTTAGACTTTGGCTTCCAGTGTGGTGAGTGTTACGATAACACAAAGTCAAGAGCTCCGTTACTCTGAGCTTGCAGCCAATGGCCTATTACATATTATATTATGTCTCAAAGCTTATGATAACAGTCATGAGGAAAAATTGGCAGTTAGTATCTAGGAAAAAAAAAACAATTGTTGGGTTAGATTTATGTAATGTAATCCTCTAATTATTACACATATATATGATTTGATATTTCAATTTATGCTATATATTCCAAGTTGATTTTCTTAGATTGTCTTTTTGACCATTTTATGCTTTAATTTCCTAATATATGTAATTGGTGTATTGGAATTCAATGCATAAGTGATATGATCTTGATCCTGCTTTTTTAGCCTTAAAGGAGTAAGATTATTATTTATTTAATAAAAGAGCTTTTCCTGACATTTCTTCATTTGTTAGATTTCTGATAGCAAAATGTTTTGCCGCCTAAGTATCTCTATCCCGACAAATAAATTTGCCGCCTACGTTTCTCTATCTTGACAAATAATTTGTTGCATAAAGTTATCTTTCGCAACAAATATCTTTGTTGTGTAAAGTATCATCTTTCGTGGCAAATGTTGAAATTTGTTGCGAGAGGTCTTTGCTGGCGAGCTTTTACTGACAAAGCTCGCGACAAATATTTTTGCCTCGGCAGACTTTAGCCGGCAAAATTTGCCTTTCATCGACAAATTTTTTTTGCCTCCAAAGGTATATTTTTTGCTAGTGAGTGGTAGTACAAGATGAGGAAGTTTTCTCGCTATTATAATAATTTTTCTGTTTTTAGGAGGATTTACCCTAATATCCTTCCAAGTATTGCTTATCTACATGGATGAAGTGGGTGCTTGTGAGATGGGGTCACTAAGCTTCATTGAGTGCATGGAATGATTGATTTATCCTCCAATGAAGTATGAATTTAAGCATATGTGAATGAATTCATTGCATCTGTTTTTGTTTTCATATGTTTTTCTTTTATCTTTTGAGTAAATTTTAATAACCTTGTGTTTCAGTTTAGTCACTGATTATTTAAGCAATGTCGACCTTTAAAAAATGAATCAGTGTAAATAGAAAACCTCTTTTATTACCACATATTAAATGTGCATGGAAAATATTATCTTCCGCATGAGAAAAAAAAAAAGGAGAGAAGACATAGTTTTGACGCTTGGGTAGCATTTTTTCAACCCTTCCTTTTCAACCAACGACCCAATGGGGGTGTTCATGGTACTGGTCCGGCCCAAGGTATGTTTCCATGTGCTCTGAGGTTTGAAATCCCCAAATGATTTATCTAGATATTTGCTAGTGTTTCCTGGCTCTCAAAGATTATAGTGTTCAATATTCATTCTAGTAACCAATCAAAATCTTTCAATGGCGAACCCCATAGATATTTTTTTTTCTTGCATTGGTGTTTTTGAGCTCATTTCTGTGTGTGTTGAATTCGGTTTCATATTGGGATCCTTAGTGTTTTTGGCTGTTTGCTGTGAATTGAATTACTAATGGTTCTAATCCAAACACCGCCCTGAGATAAGAACTCGAAACACCACCCGCGCACCTACTCTCTGGATTACTCCCTATATATTCTTGTGTTCATTAGTGCGTTGATGAGTATAATAAATGTTCACCATTGAAATATCATTCTGTTTGGTGCTGCTCTCAGTGGTTGCATATACTATCATGCTCAATTTGGTGGAAGATTAGTATTGAAGTGTGGTTTCCACAAGGTTATTCACATAACGAGATTTTCTGGTACTAAAGTCAAATATATGGATTTTACATCAGGATCATGTTTAGAGATCGTATGTCTGTGGTATCTCGTCTTAATGCTTTTATTTGAAAGTCTGAGTTCTTTTTCACTGATGAAAAACTTGGATTACCTGTTTCTGAACTATAATCGTTTTTGGTTGGAGTCCAGCTATCCGAAGATATTTTCTTTCAAGTTTGGTCTTTATGTTTTCAAAGGCATGCAGTATCCCGCTATTGAGATTCATCTTGAGTGCAAGTTGTGCAGATCTGCAGTCAGAAGTAATATACTAATAGGCTATTTCCTATTTCATGCATCAGGCACAGGAGGACCATGTAGATGTTATTGCACATGTGGATGAAGGCTTGTATGATGTCAAGAGCTTCTGTATTTCTGTCATCTAACTTTAATGGTATGTTTGGATGAGAAACTTTAAAATTCCAAAGAATTTAGGCGAAGTTAGTTAAAAATGAGGAACCTAAAAGTTCAAAGGGATTTCAAACGTTTAGATGCAAGACATCTAGATGAGATATGTAAGTAACACGTCTCGAGATGTTATTTTGGAAATCCCTTGTCTAATTAACTTAGCCTAAATTTCTTAGAATTTTATAATTGCTCATCGAAATCTCTATGTACCTTTGTAGTTGAAGGCTTGTATGATTTGCTATGCTCATTCGAAATCTCTAGGTACCTTGTAGTTCCTCATTTTTTTTTCTAAATTAACTTAGCCTAAATTTCTTAGAATTTTATAATTCCTCATCCAAACCTACCCAACATAACTTGTGATTCAAGAATCAAGATGGATACGAAGCCAAGCTTTAAGGTGCCAGACTTGAAATGGGTCTTGCAGAAAGATATGCTTATCGATATTGAAGCAAAGCCGTTCTAGATCTTAATATTCAACACCGTGGGTTCCCTCCCATTTTAAATTCAAGCTAATGTGCCTACTAGTGGTTGGATGATATGCTTTGTTACCATCTAAAAGCAGTGTTTACCAGCTCTCTGTTTTCATTTTCCCACAAAGCATAACTTTTTATTTCATCCTCAGATATTCTTTCTTTTATATATATTTTCACTAAATGAAGATGGGCTCTTTATCTTGAACAAAGCGTTTGGCAAAAAGCAGAAGAAGATAGCGTGGTTGGTAACGTGCACTACAAGCCTTCATCAACCATTCGCAGTTTTTATCTTGCATCTCCATCCGTGTTGTTACTAAAGACTGACACGTGTTTGAATTGCAATCTAATGATATTTTACTTTACACATTGGGTGAAAGATATTCAATTTGTTTTTTGTGTGATAGAAAACACTTGTATATCTCGTGTATTTCCACGTTGTAAAGGTTATACGTGGTAATATTACTAGAGGGATGGATGTTCAGAGTTTTTACCTTTCCAAGTTTTGTTGTTACTTTTGGGACCCCTATGTTGTAGCTTTTGTTAGTTGGCTGAAATGATTGAATGGTTCACATTTTATATGAGAGATTTTAAGTATTTAAAATATATGTGTATCTTTTATCTTCCTTTATCAATATTTTTGTATTAAAAAAAAAACTTGGCTGCATTCATCTCTCTTGAGCTTCCATTGAAATTTATTTTCTTGTACGGAACCATTCCTTCTAGAAGCTTTATAAAAAGAAAACTTACAACTTCAAATTTACAAAAAAAAAAAAGAAAAAGAGCACAAAATCGTTCCATGGCCGAAATCATGTGCGATTGTGACATAAAACACTAATGTCGTTGTAACTTTGCTTCCATTAGCCATTATCGCAAAATAACGTAAATTGTTTTAACATGCTTACCAAAAAAAAAATGAAATTAACAATAACTTCAATGGTTGAACAACGAACGTCTTTAAGATAATAAGGAATTCAAGCTATATTATTAAAAATACATTGTAGATAATTAAATATTGAGATTGCATATTACCAGAACATCTAAGCAAGTACGAAAAAAAAAAACTTAAAAATTGGGCACATGCATCAAATAAGCATAACAAAACTATTATAACACGGTAGTTACATACAAGTTCTTCGAAATATATTGTATCTATTTATTTATTTAAATATATTGTATCTATTTATTTATTTGAAATCCTTCCTGGTAGGCATCATATTGTAACTTGTATGGGAGCTTTGTTTCTACTATCAAATGCAGCTTTTCTTTCTCTCAGTTGAGCGAATTGTTACTGACGCATGAAAGGCCTTCTCACCGTTGAACAGATGCATTCTTTCAGTCAGTGAACTCATTGTTGAATGGCATATATATACTCAGAGATCCAGAATGAATTCATGATTGAGCAACATAATAATTTGTTTTCATTAGGGATAGAGATAGAATACTAACACCACCTTTTGAAAGGGTGCAAGGTGTTCTAATCTTGTTAATTCGTGGCAATGATTTAATACACAATTCATTCACTTCTTTTCCTCCAAAAGAGTAGCCGTCAAGTAATCCATGTTCGTGCTTAGGTTGAGCTCTTTGGTTCCTACCATACCAAATTTATCCGTAAGCAATATCATTTTGGAGTCCACGAATGATTAACATGGGTTAGATTTTTGGTCTGATATTTTCACCATCTGTATTGCTCCTGCTCAAAATATTTTCTCGTTTTAGGAGTCGAGTATCCCGGGGCAACCCTTGCGAACCTCCGTGCGGAACCTTGTCTATGGAGCTAGGGAGGTGGACCACTCGTGGGGATCTCTTTGATGTGACTTGTGAGGTGGAGAGATGATGGATGAGCTGAGTGTCATGGGTCTTGAACTACAGTCGATCCCTAAATAGGCACACCAAGAAGTAAGTAGGGCTTCTCAACTCAGATACAAGTGTGCCACCAGTAGAAGCTGATACTAGATAGTAGCCATCATCATTTGGCCCAGAAGCCCACGGGCTTATGGGTACTCGGTAGGCCCGATGATAAAAAGCCCGACCCGGCCCGCATGTTGATGGGCTGAACTTGGGCTTAGGGTATTCAACCCCGCTAGGCCCGAGCCCGATAAAGCCTGATAAGCCCAACCCAACCCGCCCAAGTAAACCCGACCCATAAGCCCGAAAATATAAAATAATTATAAATTAAGAATTGATACACAGTCCAATCTTGTTACTACTATCATAGCCAAAATTCAAAACCCCAACCAAATCTCAACCTAGTGTCATTTAAAAGCCCAATGCCCAAACCAAACTCTAACCCTAAATTCAAAAAAACTCACTAGGTCTCTGACTCTCTTAGCGACCTCTTTATCCTATCTCGGCTTTATGGTCGAAAAGTTAAGTCAATTCTCCAAATCCAATAGTATCTCTCCTTAGCTTATTTCAATATTCGATAATAATATTTAAGCTCAACTCACTTTTTTTTTTTTACAATTAGGTAGGTATAAATGGGCTTAGTAGGCCCGGCCCAAGTGGGCTTAGTAGGCCCGACCCATAAAGTCCGATAAAAGCCCGGCCCAAACACCCGGTCCAATGACGAGGCCTACTAGATAGTGTAAATAAGTTCCATTTTCGGCCCACGAACCTTCCTTCTGATCAATGCGATTATGAGGCAAGCGAACAAGAAATCTCCTGCACTGTCCTTTTCTATGCCTTTTTCAAAGACTTAAAATATTTCTTTTCCAACGTTGCCAAAGTTTATAAGTTTTATTTCGCCATAATATTCAAGTTGTAAACGTTGTTATTTTGGTTGTTAAAAAAAACAATGGTCTCGGGTTCTCTCGAGTCGAAATCGAAGTATTCAGACGGATGCACAAAGATGGTATCTCGGCCTGCTAAGTTGGGAACCAGGCTCGAATAGTGTATCCCGAGTGCCAATTACTTACTTAAGAAAATCTGGTCTGTATTGAAATGGAAATGGAAGTACGAGTACAGAAATGTAAGGGTACTGGAATTGAATAACAATTGAAATTACAAGCATAAGAAAATAAATTATCCCTTTCGTGTTTCAAGCCCGTAACAAGTAAGAAAATCCAGAAATCATCAACAAAACGGATATTAGTCGGAAATCATACCATGAAATGGTAGAGCACTCAAATGCGACAACAAGACGTCAAAAAGGAAGTTTGAATTCCTCAATAACCAGCAATAAGTTGGCAGTCGGGATGACCTTTCATGTAATCGGTAATTGGGATGGCTTTCCGTGAAATGGTGGCCGAGTATTATCCATGAACCGGTAGTCGGGATGACTTTCTGTGAGCCGGTAGTTGATAATATCAACCCTTACTGACAGGACCCTCCTCGTAATCCCCCATGATTAGCGCATGAGGGTCTGCTCCCGTCTAACACATCACAACAAAATTACTAAAACACCCTCGAAAACCAACTAGTCATACTTTCAACGTGTCAGATTAGGGATAAGCTTACTTCATACTTCGGTTACTCAGAGTACACCAAAACCACGTGATGCCTCAGAATCTATGCAGCCAGCGTCCACGTACAACCTAAAGGGTGCCAAAACCAATGAAAAATGTGAGTGGATAAAAACAAAGGTTTGAAAAATCATTTTCCAAAATATACCTTTAAACCCTCTGTTTTGTAAAACATGCATGCATAATCATTAAAAGCGTTATGCTCAAATAACTAGTACTATGTATATAAAAACAACATGGGTCCAACCTAAAATCACATAACACATAAGGGTTCTCTAGCCCACATTTTACTGAAATCGCCGGCTCTTAGCCGCTTTGAAAGTATTTGCACAAAATACATTTTATTTAAAAACCAAACCTGAATTCGCTGGCCCAGCCAGCCTAATGTCAAACCTCATCATGCTGGTCCAAACAGCTGCTAGTCCAACTAGCTTCTCATGTGCACTATCGGTAGGAGAGTACGGGTTCTATAGGGTGCAACCCCGTCGGTACGTGTGGAGTCCAACCCCGATTACGTCCAAACTCGTCTCTGGGAATCTACGAAGTCCAACTCTGGATATATCAATGCAATAGCCTAAGGTTGACCGATCCAGAACATAGTATCCAAATCGAAACCTATGTATCACATAGGCACCAAATCAAAACGATTATCACACGGGCACCAGCCCAAAACAATTATCACACGGGCTCCAGCCCGAAACAGTTATCACACGGGCCTAGCCCGAAACAGTTATCACATGGGCCCAACCCAAAACGTTTAACTTTAGGGCACCAGCCCAAATCCAAGTTTTCTAAAAACCATGATAAAATCATTATTCATAATATAACAGCCATAAAGATATACAATTCGGTCATAAATCAAGCAATCATATGATGGCAAACCATATCATAATGCTAGTAAAAACATATAAATATGCATGCATGAGAGTTATGAAATAAACTATCCACTCACAGTATTGCCGCTCGTTCAAAACATGACTTGTAAGCTAATCTGAAGCCTTTGGGATGTCTAGGCCTGTCAAAGTCATACCCGAGGGTCACTAACAATCAATTTAGTCCATACAATAAAACCTCGCAAACCCCGGAACTGAAAACACGTTCTGAGGAGAAAAACCTCCATAACACCAATCAAATGATCTCCGATCGACTTGAAACCACAACCATTAAATTTAGAACGTCGAAACCTTTCAAAAAAGATGGATTTCACCTCAAAATTAGTGCCCAGGTGCCCACACGCACCAGTCAAAGTTCACACGCACTTGGTTAATACTGACGTTAGCTACTGAGGTCACCTGACATGTGACAGCTCTCACAATTGCCATGTGGCAACCCCTGACTGGTGCCACATGTCACCTTCTGACACGTGGTACGTGTCATATGTTGTTGTCATCCTGCCACGTCACCTCTGAAAATACCTGACATGATGCCACGTGGCACCAACCATCCTCTACCACGTGGCTTGACATGAAGATATGGTAGGCCACGTCATCATTGTTAACCTCTGGTTCGGTCCACCCAAATCTCTATAACGTGTCATTCGACTCGAATAGCAAACCCGATTCAATCTCAGCCATTTCACAACTTTTTCCGCCATTCTTTCACCCTTGAACTCATCTCCTACCCAGAAATTGTTCTACGATCTTGAAAACAAGAAAACATACCTCATTTGACTAGCCAAGCTTGAAATCTTTTGGCCAACCTTCAAATCTGTCCCAGAGCCAATCCAGGCGTGAATTTTGTCCTTTTTTCGTTCCTACAAACTCGCATCACCTCATTGAACAAGAATAAGGTCTCAGAACAGTGTAACAACGTCCAAAATCGAAGACCTAAAATCCAATCTAAACGATTCATGGGTTTTACCTGCTTTGGGTTCCAGCCAACCCCTCTGTGTTTTTTCGTCTCTCCATCGTCCCTCTCAAACTCACTCTCACTCTCTGTGTCCCCCAACCATCACTAGCTGATGATGAAGATGATGGAGATGATGAAGAAATGGAATGGGGTGGGTTTCGGGTATAATGAACAAGAGAGAGGGAAATGAGATGCATGTATGTGGGAAAAGGGGCCAATGGGATGAGGGACACTTGTCACTCATCCTTTGGCCCAAAACTAGATATTTTGGGCCCCATTTAAAAAAACTAAAATCAAGTCGTCTCGTAAAATGTGAAAATAAAAAATCTAGTTAAACGTTCCTTGACCCGTAAAATCACTAGACGATGTTCAAACTTGATGTGCCGCCTGTCTACGTAATCGAAATCCCTCAATCTACACAATGGATCTCGATTAGCATGCAATTAACCTCTCAAGTTAAAAGTTAACATTTTCCCTTCTAAGGGAAAAATTTTCAATTTAACTCGACTAATCTTAATCAATCTCGATAACCTCCTAATAATCCCATGATTGCGGGACAAGTTGTTACACATACGATACTAAATGTTCAGAAAGAAGGTCGATCTTCTGCAAACCTTAGTCGAAATTCTATGAACTGGTCAGTTGGGAAGAGGGAAACTTTATGACACTAAACGGTCAGAAAAAAGGTTTGTGCAGGAAAATGAAGCTAACCATTATGGCATTGCTGCTAGAGCGGTCAAAAAAATAGTTAGACAATTGCATAAATACCTGGAAATGGTGAGAAAAGAAGCTGCATCTTGATTTCCTAGATCAAAAGAAGCAGTTTTTGCTACAAGGGCCAGCCTTTTTAAACCATGAAACCTTGGTTAAAGGTGTTCATAGGTTCATAAATTGATGGAGATCAATTTACTGAGTTTGATTGTCGGTTTTCTGAGAAGCTGTGTCGTTCTCGAATTATAAGCGGTTAAGAAATTCTTAGCTTGCTGAATCGGGTCCTTCGGGGGCCCATCTTCCCATTTTTTTTCCGTTGAGATACTCCTTTTTGCCTCTATTTTTCTTCTTGCTCTGTTAGCACCACCCATGCCTTCTTCTTCTCCACACTCAAAGCTGTTTCAGCTTGGGCCAGAATTCGTCTCGGGCCTTTAATTTTCATGATCCACGTCTTGGGTGTAGAGGGGATTTTTTCGGGTGTAAACATTGATCCCTTAATTTGAAATGCTTTAGTCATAAAATGTTTTAAATTCACACGATCACGTCTTTCACCCCTTTATTTTCTTCACCTGTACCTTTGACGATTCCATCCATAGTCTCGTAAAACTCTATCTATCTTACTGTGAATTCATTGCCATCTCTTATCTCTGCAAAAATCATGACTTCCAAGCTTACCCATCAATGAAAAGATAAGGGCCATTCTCCTAAACTTCCTATCTCATCACCCACCGCAACGACTCCTTGTGTTTGTGGTGTGGGTTTTGAACCCCATTCAAGAGTTTCTTGTGACATCTTGGAATTTCATGAAGATGATGGCGAAGTTACCTATGATCCCTATTCCACGACTGATTCTGATCATCGTTTAAAACTTGGTCCCTGTTTGAAGGGCTCTCTTTTGGACAAGGCGATAGCTCTCAACCTTCACTTAACATACTTCTAAACTCCCCACATATACCGGTGGGAGTCATTCTCATGGGCAAACCTGAACCCCATATGGAAGCACCTCTTTCCTTCTTTGGGTCATGCAAACCTTGCGCATCTTTCCATCATTCTTGATTATGGTCTCCTACGCTCGGTGTTATACTTCTAGAATAGCAGTACGCACATGTTCGATTTTGGAGTTGGACCTATGACGCAGACTCTCCTGGATATGGCTGTTTTGTTTGAACTATCCCCATCAGGGGATGTGGCTGACTTTAATTTCTCTTTTCCGTCCAACTTGAAAGAGGATTGTGGTCCTTTCATCGTCAGGTTGCCTCCAGATGTTCCCTCAGTAGTTCTTTTGTCTCAATTTCTATATGTTTTTTCTCCATTCAACAGGGATGTACCGCTCAAGGCTGAAAGTGAGTTCGAAAATCTTAGGTTTCCAGGTTCTTACTTGAGGTCTATTTACGAGAAGATCCAATTCTACCGCCTATGGTTAGACTGGTCCATGTTTCCTAATACCATGGGGAGTCCTACCCTAGAATGGGTCCTACTTGCTAAAGCGTTGGCATCTCGTTCAAACATAGCCACGAGCCCCCGTGTTCAGGCCCACATGTATAGTGTTCTGTGTTCCATAGTTCCTCATCCTGCGAAACTGGTTTCTATGAATGGCCTCCTTTGGATGGTTCAGGTATGGCTGAATTGGGTATTCCCGTAATTTCAAAATTGTCTAATCGAGTATCCCGATCATGTAGTTCCAGCCTAGTTGCTGATGTGCCTATCTCTTCTCTCACTCTCCACTAGAAATTACCTATCTTTTTTTTTTGTAGAATGTTCTCTCGCCCTCGAGATCATTGAGTGGTCAGTGTGATTAGGAAATTTCCATGGTTCTGAGAAGGCGGTTTTCTCTATTTGCCAGCAGATCTAATACACATGAGGATCTAGGTTCGAGATTTCATGAGTTGTATTCTCACCCAGGATATTTTCAAGAGTGGTGGTAAGACCAATAGGTCATCCCCTAGCTTTGGGGTGTATTAGCCTAATTATTGTGCTCGATAGCTTGGTTTCTGACAGGACGTCCCTACACCATTCGACGAAACTGGGAATGCTAATTTCTGATCCAAAGTCGGTCGTTACTACTCAGGGTTTTCTGTCCAATGTACTTGTGATTTTCCTACCTACCACGAAGACTTCGTATGGGTGTACACCTGCTTTTGACCCGTGGTCGGCTTCCTACTTTGAGGAAAACTTTAGCTTCACCCCAGGAAGGTATGGACTCGTCAATTCATGTTATTAGAGCATACCATCAGTTTCGACCCGACTTTTTTGATCTCAGTTGAACGAAGGAAATCAGAGGATAATCATGCTCTAGCAGGTATTATTCCTTCCAAAGTGTTTGCTCCATTATTTGTTAGCCCACAACCTCTAATCACTTTGTGTCTGTAGATATTTTGAACGGAAAATGGTTGTAAGTGGTCTCGACTGATAGTTTCCTTCTTCGAATCGAGGATTCTCCATACAATTCCCTTGTTCTTGATTGTTTAATGAGCATTAAAGACATGCGTACTCTGAACATCCTGTCCCCAGCGTTATCCTCATCTGTGTTTGCAATTCCTATTCCCCAGATCTGTCAATCTTCGAACGACATTGTTCCAATAAATTCTTGCTTTTGAATTCTTGGCCTCATGAAACATCCCCGCTTTGGTGTTCTAAATTCATTTTCATTGTTTTATAGGTTGGTATCTCCGCTGAACTCGACCGCCTGGACTCTGATGTGGCCCTCCTTGCCTCATCTACTTCTTGTGTTGCACAATCTTCAGGCCTAGAGTCATCTAAACTTGAGGCTGCCAAGGACGTGATTAGATCCTTCGTGGCTAGAGATGATTATTCCGACTTAGGGGGAGTTGGTTCAGGTAGTGTAAATTTTCTCTCGATCTGCCCTTGCGGCATTTTCCGCTTCTCTCTTGGTCATACCTCTTTTTGAGAATCTATAGAAATTTTCCTCTTAGTCCATACAGATCAGCGTCTTCATTTGACATATGTACCCATGCGAGTCGAGTTAAATGATCTTCATCAAAGCTACCTCATTACTTATGATAAATTTATTCGTATATAAGGAAAGTATCATGGAGAGCGTCAGGAAGTAGGGGTTCTCCGTGCCTAACTTGCTGAGATTGAAGCCACCTGCACACAACTCAAGCAACAATATGAGTCTGCCAAGCATCGAAGAGAGGATGCTCGAGAAAATCTTCAAAGAGGGGAGAAATGGCCACATGAAGCCTATGTCAAAAAGGCGGCCCTTTCCTTTAACATCAGAATATAGAAATTGGGCCTCCAAGCCATGCTTGGTGTTCTACTTGACTTGTAATTTAGGCCTTTTTCAGACTTGTAGGCCATCTTGCCCCTTTTGTTTAACCAAGGGCCGCTCGTTTTGATTTTTGGTAGCATGGTTTGTAATTTTGAAACCGCCCTCGAGATACGCATAAGTCACGCCTATATTAATTCCCCTTTTAATCCTCATTACTCTTCCCATATCTTAAGATTAACTCCCAACTAAATCTTCTGGTTATAAATACCAGCCATAATTGACCATTTCTTCATATCTCTTCATTAGTAGAATCGTGAGATAATACGAATTTGCATGTATTAATCATTAAGGGTTGACATAAGCCATGCTAGTTAACCTATAAAATCCACACCATTTTTCATACAAAACCAACGTTCTCATTCTTAAACTTCAAACATGGCTACTACTAATAACTCCGAGAACGCGTAACCAAGCTCTTCGACCCCTAATTTCGTGCAAAGCCTTTTGCTTTTCTTTGAGAACCAAACCATTAGCCTTCATTGTCTAATGGAGACCCAGTGGGTAGAAATCCAACACCCGCATGATCTAGTGCATGCTCACTGACCCAAAAACTTCTAGATAATAGAACTATGAATTCCTAATCTTTTGGAATTGAGGAGACTCGCTACTTCTCTTTGGAAGAGGATTTCTTTACTATGAGAGAGAACTAGATAATGAGAAATAGTAGAAGCTATTGAATTGCTTACCAAAACTGCTTCCTTACAATAAACTTACGTATTTATACAAGTTTGGCTTTCTGAAATTAATTGAATTAAAATAGAAAATGAAATTAAACCATAAAAGCTATGTGGTTTGAAGGCTCCTACGTACTTAAGCCATGAAAAAGGTGGTGGCTTAAAAACAAATTATGACACGACCCATCCCAATCCCCCCCGGGATTACCATGGAATGTGACGTGCTCCCGTCGGACAAGAGGCGTCCGACAAGGGATAACCGATTGCCTTTGCCCAACCGGGCTTCCAGAGTGCGTAAGGATCGATGGAGGAGGTGTGCGATGCTCAAGTCTCTGCTGCAGTCGTATCCGGAATCAACCTGAAGGGCATTAAAAACAAAAGCTGTGAGTGGACGAAAATAAACAAGTCTGTTAAAACATTTATAAGACATTTATGCCCCTCAGTAAAATCATATGCATGCACCAAAACCAATAATCCCATATTTATTTAGAAATAACCAATAGGGCCTTAGCCCGGAAACCAAAGCATAGTTTCAATTTCCAAAAGTAAATCCAAGAGTTATTTCATAAATCCAGTAATATAAACCATAAGGCATATAATAATAACCATAACCATAATTTTAGTTGCTGCACTATACACTCCAATCCGACATCCCTGATGTCTGACGTCCCTGACGTCAATAAGGTCACAATCACAAGGCTACGCGTGCCACTCGGGTCTCAATTTCCGAGTTCAATCCCCGAACCCCGTTCGGGTACAGCATCCCCGATGCTTAGCGTCATAGACGCTGGACGTACTAGACGTCCGTGACCTCTCCGGGGTACCTCGCCGGAGGAGACAATATAATATGGAAGGATCTATACAGTGCAGTACCAAATACATTTTATTGATATCCACATGCAAAACATATAGGTATACATAGATAAAATCCGAACCAATCGTTACGTTTCGTCAAACGGGTCTCATGCCCAAATACCGTGAAACGTGCCATAACCGAAATATCATCAAAACCATTTATAGATTCCAGCATGTGAACATATATAAAATGTAAACCAGGAAACATTTATTCAATTCCATTTTAGGGTCCCCGACCCGCAATCACATGTAGAAATCAACTGGGCCCCTAGCCCGATTCCACAAGTTAACTAGGCCCCTGGCCCGATTTCATAATTCAACTGGGCCCCTGGCCCGATTTTACATTATTCAAGTTCGTAACCGTTTCATGAAATCATATCCAACCACATTTATGGAAGTCGGTGAAAATCCAGAAAATCTCGGTTTACGTGCAAATACGCAATTCACCTCGAAATGCGTGAAATCATTTTAAATTCACCGATATCCAAAGTAAATCATTTAATCATAATTATAACAATCATAAAACAGTTATGCATGCATCGAATTTATGAAACCAATGTCCACTCACAGACCGTTTAACCGAGCGCCTCGATAGCGTGCCATAGGCCTTCCCGGGCCACCTCACTATCACCGGGACTCCCAATCCTGTTCAAATCAATTTAGAGGATCACTAACCTCATCATTAACATCCTATTCAAGTCCCGTAATTTTCCCGAATTTTTAAGTATTTTTAAATTGGATTTAAAACTTTCGGACATCCCGAACAATGTCGAGACGGTGTCCGATCGACACGAAACCAATCCCAAAATGTTCGTTACAATGTATAGGATAAAAGTCATGTTGGAAGTTTCCCAAAATTACCTCACACGCGCCCCCACGCGCCGGTTGAACTCCCTGCGCGTGAAACCCACGCGCCGGGTACTGTTCACCGTCGTTCAACCCGAACGACTGGTAAACGGGTCGCCGTGACCCGCGGGCCAACCCGATCGGTTCTCCGTCGATACTGGATCATTTTGGACGGGGTTTCCTCCTACAAGATCGTCTGAGTTAAACTAGGAGTTCTATGGAAACAAAAACAAGGAACAACGTCAAGATCCCTACCTCTCCGATCGAGAAGCTCACGGCCAACCCACCGTCGACTGCACTCAGCTCCGACCACCATTCTCGATGAAAATGGTCCCAATAGACTCGTCTCATCCTCTGAGTCATCCTCCCGTTTACTAGATCGAACGAAAGACAGTAGAACCCATCCTGCCATTTTTGACCCGAGAATCGAACTCACGGGTTTAGGCTCCCTTCGCCGCCGTGGTCACCACCGTGGCCACCGAAACGCCCAGTTCGATCCCAGAACTCCGTCCACCCCTCCAGCACGGTCAAAACACCGGTCTCCATCGACATCCAAAACTCTGAGTTTCGGATCCCCTGTTTTTCCTTCCGCCGTCATCTTTGCCGGCTCCCGCCGTCTCCCAGCTCACCACCGTCGTCCTTCCGTCCATACCAGCAGCTGGTCTCACTCCCACGCACAAAGGAGATGGGCTGGTGTGAGTGTGTGTTCGATTTCTTCACGGGCAGAGGAAGAATGAACAATGAGGAAGGGAGGTATCAGATGAATAAGGAAATGGACGGTGGGGATGTGCATCAGCATAAAAATGAAGGGCCCAGATCAAAAGGTGAAAATAAGTGGGAAATTCTTTATATTATTTAAATCCTATATTTTAAACAATCTGACCAATCCAGATCTGATCCCAATAATTAAAGATTAGTGGTCCACGTGTCCCACTCAGAAATTCAGACCAATCAGAGAACGCCACGTGTCCACGCCTCGTAATGCGTGCATAACGAAACCAAACTTCCGTGACCCATAACTTCGTCGTCGAATCTCCGATTTCAGCGTGCCGCCTGTCGTTGGATTCGCATCGACGAAACCTACGTAACGGTCCTTGGCCCTCGGCCATCGGACATCCCGGTCAAAAAGTCAACATTTCCCCTTCTTTCGTCCAAATTACGAAAATGCCCCTGGACTTCCGTACATCATAACTTTCACCACGAACGTCGGAATCGAACGTGCCACCTGTCTATGAACTCGTGACGTCCCGAACTACGTCACGGTCATCGGTCAAAGTCCATTTGACCATCCGAAATAAAAGTCAACGTTTTGCCCACGCCCAGGGGCAAAACGGTCATTTTGCACAATTCGTCCGAAATCGCCCAACTAATCCCAGATTAGTAAATCACAATTAAATATTATTAAATCCCGATATTCGGGACGGGTCGTTACAACCTTCCCTCCTTAAAGAATTTCGTCCTCGAAATTACCAATAACCTTATTCCACAACCACCTTGTGGAAAACAATTCGACCACACATCTGTGTACACTTGTACACCCACATACTGGGACAACACCAGTCTCGTTTGTACCCAGACATCCCATCACAGTCATACGTCATAATAGCAACAACACTCGACCACCTCGAGTGGAAATGATTACCTGATCCGCGATAAAATCGCCTAACCATTTAGCTGACTCCTTCAGCTAGATGGTTCCTTTCCATTGCCAATAAATCCTTACATTTGCTCCCGTTGGGAGTCACCAAATCTCATTTGTCAGTCCACGCTGACACCACCAGTCAAACTGTCATCACAAAACTTTACCACCCTGATAAAGCCCCAACCATCTGTCTATCCGTGACAACACCACGTACTACATCACTCTCGATGTAGCGCAAGATCAACCACATGATCTCAATTCGCAGGGCAAGCCCAATCCTGCGACACAAAATAATCTCAATGTCCATAATCGCCGACCCCCTCAGCGAACCGAGACGCTGGGAAATCACGGTGTGATCAAGTCACACAAGGCTACTCGTGGTTACTCAAACCACCAATTCACTCATCCTGAGTGTACGTTTACCGTCAATTAACCAATCAAGTGGTGCAACTGGAACACATTGAATACCAGCCCAGCAGTGAACACACTTCTCAATACTAGGGTTCCACAAGCCAACCATGGCTAAGAGCACCTGCTCATACAATCACTGAACCCTGACAAAATCACTCTGCCCAGCGCACAGTATCCGATGTCCAGTCCACAATACAGCCAAACACATGATATCAGAACCAATCCGATTACCAACACATTAGTTACACACCACTGGTACATCCTATGTACCGCCATTAGGCACCACTCAGCCTAACCAGTATCAATCCTCGTACCCTGTACGTACCTCAATCCATCAATCTGACTATAGCCACCCAGGTCATAGCCAAACACGTTCTAGTAATGGAGTACATTTGCCCAAACCAACTTGAGACAAAACGAACTCCACCCGTCATCTAGTTCCAATTCCGAATCCGAATCCGCAATTTCGTAAGAAATTCCGAATCCAAACCCAAACATCACATTTTAATCCATTTCCAAATCCGAATCCGAAATCATTATTCCGTAAGCTAGCATTGGAATAATCATTCCGCACCCAAATCCAGTAATCCATTTTCGAGCTTCGCAATCGAATCCTGAATCGTCACCCAGAAATTCGATTCCAAAACCCAAAATCTCGTTTACGTCCATCAAGACGTAACATAACCGAACCTATCGGTTGCCTGTCAAAACACTCGATTGACTTCATAGGGAAGCCAATCCCAATATTCACACGTCAAAGGTTGACAAAACCCGACCACATCGGAAACCTACTCAACCGAGTAATAAGCCATATGGACTTCACTCCGAAAAGAAGTTCAGTCCCGTCATCTACGACTCACATACTAAGGTAAGAGTGATAAACTCTCCACCCATCTGGATCATCAAGATCACAATCCAGATCCATCGCTACGTCACCCGACAAGCAACATTACGATCCTAGATCGTCACATCATCCAAAGTCGACAACATCGCAAATCAGATCCACCTAGGATCCACACATGCTCACATAGCTAACAATCCATCTGAAAGCTGATCGTAGGGTCTTACACCCTCAATTGAATCCTTCGCCAAATTTCCCTTAGTGGAAAGATGACCTCGCATTTCACCACCAAATCCAAAATCATACACAATTGCTTGTGTCCAATGACCCAAGGCCAAACCTGGGTCCACCTACCAATACACGCTCAACGTACTGGTAGCAACAATCATCATCTGCCACGACAGGAAATATGAAGTCAACCCTAATGACTTCGGAATACCAATCACTGATGCGGAAACGAGCACTCCTCTCGTCTCCCAATCACAACTCTCCCCGGATCGGGAGTTCCAACCATGTTGGAAACAGACATGCTCCCAATGAGATGTCAAGTCCAACCACTGGACTGCCCATGTCCATACTCACTTGGACCACCACGTGTCCAAAATTGATTCATTACTCGGACCTCACGTCCGTCAACAATCATGTATGCACACACCCCGATTCCGAACGGGAATCCACAACTCTGCCTGGATGTGCATACCAAACTGCCTTCGTCTCACATCACAACCTAAACAGGTTCAATCCTCAGGTTCCAAGTGATCCACAATCACAAAATCCCACATCAATACCACGAATGGTTTTCCCCGACTTTTTCCAATTTCAATAATTTCCTTGTACTCTCTGGGGATATAAGAAATAAACAATCTTACCAATCTCGGAGTTGACAAAAACTCCCCAAATCCACCAATACACATGACCTAGGGGATAGCATCCCAAGATTCCCCCAAATTTCCAATCATACCTTTGATCCATTCATCACTTGTCATCATATATCTGTTAGGACTTATCCCAACACGACACAACCTCCACTGGATCCCATCCAGTCCAAGACTCAACCACCACTGAGTCGCAGATACCAATCATCTGTTCATCATGACAGAGTCACACCCCAACTGGTGGCTCATCGTCATCACAATTACTGACACCGGCACCAGCGCTAGTACCAATACCAGCGCACCATCATCAACACTAGTATCAGCACACAGGCATCCATGCTAGTATTGGCAGAACGGTATCACCATACCAACATCCATACATAGCACACGAACACCCATGATAGCCACTGTGTGTAAAGTTGTTACCCTGGATCTCCGTTCATTACGAACGACGATCCCGTAACAGCACTCGTACCCCACGACTATGGGTGCCTCCAATTTGACCACTGGCACATCAGGATAATGGACGTTCCCTGAACATCCCCTGATCCTCAAGTGTGAAAGCCACACAAAATACCCTCGATAGCCAGTCATCTCGACACAACTGTCGACCAACAGTCATCGTTGTCAAGATCCATATCCACGCATCACACTAATATTCGATCCGACACGGAATTCCATATTTTATTTCATAACCGCATCCGTAGATCGAATCCCATAATCCAGACTAGACTCACTAGAGTTATCCACATGGTCATCCACGACCTCAGCCGCTCGTCGCAGCACAAGTTCTCAATCAAAGTTCACTTTTCCAGCCCATCAATATAAATTAGGGTTCCAAAATCACACCCTAGGGTTCCACCGAACCCAACTGCCTTTTGCAGTAAAATCCACAACCTGACCGACCTCGCGGTCCTGACATCGTATAGACGTCCAATCCAATCCAATCGTCAATTCAACGTGGGTTCCACCACGAAGGTCATCGGCTAACTCCGATGCACCAACACCCCGAACATTAGCCAACACTACCAGGGTCCAAAACATAGACCAATACTCAACCGAGTTTCACATTTCCATATCATTATTCCAATTGGGTTCCCTGAACCTAGCTGTGCCCAGTGGCACAACAATCCATCATCACATGACCGAACCGACGGTCCCACATTACCAGTTAATCGTATACAACCCCACCTGGGTTGAATCGCAACAATGCACGACGTATCAGGCCAAACACACCCAATTCACCATACAAACCCAAAACTATCTATCAGGTTGACAACGGAACAGCAGCCCAAAGAGACATCACACCCTCGACCTTCGCGCACAAAAGAGCAAAACCTGCTCTGATACCACTTGACACGACCCATCCCAATCCCCCCCGGGATTACCATGGAATGTGACGTGCTCCCGTCGGACAAGAGGCGTCCGACAAGGGATAACCGATTGCCTTTGCCCAACCGGGCTTCCAGAGTGCGTAAGGATCGATGGAGGAGGTGTGCGATGCTCAAGTCTCTGCTGCAGTCGTATCCGGAATCAACCTGAAGGGCATTAAAAACAAAAGCTGTGAGTGGACGAAAATAAACAAGTCTGTTAAAACATTTATAAGACATTTATGCCCCTCAGTAAAATCATATGCATGCACCAAAACCAATAATCCCATATTTATTTAGAAATAACCAATAGGGCCTTAGCCCGGAAACCAAAGCATAGTTTCAATTTCCAAAAGTAAATCCAAGAGTTATTTCATAAATCCAGTAATATAAACCATAAGGCATATAATAATAACCATAACCATAATTTTAGTTGCTGCACTATACAGCATCCCCGATGCTTAGCGTCATAGACGCTGGACGTACTAGACGTCCGTGACCTCTCCGGGGTACCTCGCCGGAGGAGACAATATAATATGGAAGGATCTATACAGTGCAGTACCAAATACATTTTATTGATATCCCCATGCAAAACATATAGGTATACATAGATAAAATCCGAACCAATCGTTACGTTTCGTCAAACGGGTCTCATGCCCAAATACCGTGAAACGTGCCATAACCGAAATATCATCAAAACCATTTATAGATTCCAGCATGTGAACATATAAAAAATGTAAACCAGGAAACATTTATTCAATTCCATTTTAGGGTCCCCGACCCGCAATCACATGTAGAAATCAACTGGGCCCCTGGCCCGATTCCACAAGTTAACTGGGCCCCTGGCCCGATTTCATAATTCAACTGGGCCCCTGGCCCGATTTTACATTATTCAAGTTCGTAACCGTTTCATGAAATCATATCCAACCACATTTATGGAAGTTGGTGAAAATCCAGAAAATCTCGGTTTACGTGCAAATACGCAATTCACCTCGAAATGCGTGAAATCATTTTAAATTCACCGATATCCAAAGTAAATCATTTAATCATAATTATAACAATCATAAAACAGTTATGCATGCATCGAATTTATGAAACCATTGTCCACTCACAGACCGTTTAACCGAGCGCCTCGATACGCGTGCCATAGGCCTTCCCGGGCCACCTCACTATCACCGGGACTCCCAATCCTGTTCAAATCAATTTAGAGGATCACTAACCTCATCATTAACATCCTATTCAAGTCCCGTAATTTTTCCGAATTTTTAAGTATTTTTAAATTGGATTTAAAACCTTCGGACATCCCGAACAATGTCGAGACGGTGTCCGATCGACACGAAACCAATCCCAAAATGTTCGTTACAATGTATAGGATAAAAGTCATGTTGGAAGTTTCCCAAAATTACCTCACACGCGCCCCCACGCGCCGGTTGAACTCCCTGCGCGTGAAACCCACGCGCCGGGTACTGTTCACCGTCGTTCAACCCGAACGACTGGTAAACGGGTCGCCGTGACCCGCGGGCCAACCCGATCGGTTCTCCGTCGATACTGGATCATTTTGGACGGGGTTTCCTCCTACAAGATCGCCTGAGTTAAACTAGGAGTTCTATGGAAACAAAAACAAGGAACAACGTCAAGATCCCTACCTCTCCGATCGAGAAGCTCACGGCCAACCCACCGTCGACTGCACTCAGCTCCGACCACCATTCTCGATGAAAACGGTCCCAATAGACTCGTCTCATCCTCTGAGTCATCCTCCCGTTTACTAGATCGAACGAAAGACAGTAGAACCCATCCTGCCATTTTTGACCCGAGAATCGAACTCACGGGTTTAGGCTCCCTTCGCCGCCGTGGTCACCACCGTGGCCACCGAAACGCCCAGTTCGATCCCAGAACTCCGTCCACCCCTCCAGCACGGTCAAAACACCGGTCTCCATCGACATCCAAAACTCTGAGTTTCGGATCCCCTGTTTTTCCTTCCGCCGTCATCTTTGCCGGCTCCCGCCGTCTCCCAGCTCACCACCGTCGTCCTTCCGTCCATACCAGCAGCTGGTCTCACTCCCACGCACAAAGGAGATGGGCTGGTGTGAGTGTGTGTTCGATTTCTTCACGGGCAGAGGAAGAATGAACAATGAGGAAGGGAGGTATCAGATGAATAAGGAAATGGACGGTGGGGATGTGCATCAGCATAAAAATGAAGGGCCCAGATCAAAAGGTGAAAATAAGTGGGAAATTCTTTATATTATTTAAATCCTATATTTTAAACAATCTGACCAATCCAGATCTGATCCCAATAATTAAAGATTAGTGGTCCACGTGTCCCACTCAGAAATTCAGACCAATCAGAGAACGCCACGTGTCCACGCCTCGTAATGCGTGCATAACGAAACCAAACTTCCGTGACCCATAACTTCGTCGTCGAATCTCCGATTTCAGCGTGCCGCCTGTCGTTGGATTCGCATCGACGAAACCTACGTAACGGTCCTTGGCCCTCGGCCATCGGACATCCCGGTCAAAAAGTCAACATTTCCCCTTCTTTCGTCCAAATTACGAAAATGCCCCTGGACTTCCGTACATCATAACTTTCACCACGAACGTCGGAATCGAACGTGCCACCTGTCTATGAACTCGTGACGTCCCGAACTACGTCACGGTCATCGGTCAAAGTCCATTTGACCATCCGAAATAAAAGTCAACGTTTTGCCCACGCCCAGGGGCAAAACGGTCATTTTGCACAATTCGTCCGAAATCGCCCAACTAATCCCAGATTAGTAAATCACAATTAAATATTATTAAATCCCGATATTCGGGTCGGGTCGTTACAAATTATTTTTGGATTAAATAATATAATTGATTTATATAAATTATATTATATTATTTGTATTACCAGATCCCCATGGATCATGGCTCCCCCATTTAAGATGCTTGAACTCTTGGTCAAGCTAAATTGTGAGATGAGGAAACTCTGTTATTTTCTTTTCTCTTATATACCATTTCGACTTGCTAGGAAGTTGAACTTTTCTGCCAATAGGAAAATACTCATACTTTCCATGTCAAGTCTCACGAACCTTCTGTTCCAAGATACAATCCTCCTGCAAAGGATCTTCTCGTTCAATCTTTCAGTCATCAACATATGGAAGAAGTGTATCTTCATCGGGATCAACATCAAGTAGAGATGGTTCAAAAAGTTTAAGATTCTCAACATTGATGACCGAGTACATATGCATGTATGGTGGTAATTCAAGTTGAAAGGCATTATCACCAATTTGTTTGATGATCTTGAATGGTCCATAACAAATAGGCTTCAGTTTCTTGCCTTCACCGGTTAGCCGTTTCTTTCCAAGGTGTAACCATACTAGGTCACCTTCTTTGAAGTTACATGGCACATAATGCTTATCATGGCGTGCTTTATATTGTTGCTGAGAATGTTTCAATTGTGCCTCCACTTCAGTATGTATCTTTCTGACTCGTTCGAGAAATTTTTGTGCTCGAATATATTCGTCTTCTTCTTTCCCACTTAATGGCTGGTTACTCATAGTGAATGCTAAATCAAAACAACTCTGGGGTAAATAACCCAAAAAAACCACATATAGAGATTTAAGTGTGGAGTCATGAATTGCTCGGTTAAAAGCAAACTGTAAGTAAGGGAGACTTTCATCCCAAGTCATTGGATGCTTCGAATTGTAACCCCTCAAAAAGTGCACCATAGTACGGTTTACGACCTCCGTTCGCCCATCTATCTGTGCATGAAATGCAGTGCTTCTTTTCAATCTAGTATCCATCATTCCCCATAACGACCTCTAGAAATGGCTTACGAATCGTCTGTCTCTATCAGAAATAATCGATGTAGTTAAGCCAAAATGTTTTTAAACATGTTGGAAAAATAACTTAGCAGCTCCTTTTCCAGTAACGGTTTTCTTGCATGGAATGAGAATCACCATCTTATTGAAACGATCTACCACCACAAACAAGTAGTCATTTCCATACTTGGTTTTAGGTAATCCGCCTAAGAAATCCATCGAGATACTCTCCCAAGGTCGGTTAGGTACTAGCAATCGAAGATATAGTTCTAACTTTCTATTGGAAGGCTTCAATGTATTACATAGAACACAACCTCGAATGTATCGTGAAACATCGAGATGCATCTTCGGCCAATACACATAACGACGAAGATTCAATCTCAACTCCAAAATGTCCTGCTAATTTGGAAGTATGAGCCTCACGAATCCACTACAATCTGTCACCATCTTCTGGAATGCACAATTGTGTTCCCTTGTACATTAGTCCATCCTACAATTGGAACTCACTAGTCTTTCCTTGTTGTAGCTGGGCAGGCTGAGTTGAAATCAACATCTATGTCATACCCTTTGGCATATTCAAAAGGAATAATGGGTTGGATTTGCATAGCCACTAGCAATGCGGAACTAACTGGTGTAGGTGGTCTAGATAACATATCTGCCAACTTATTAGTTGCTCCTTGTTGTACTTTATCACAATGTTGAATTGTTGTAGGTAAGACATCCATTTCATATGGTGAGCTTGCTGTAACTTAGACTGTGTAGTTAAAAACTGAAGAGGTTTATGATCTGAGAGAACTACGACTTCTTTTCCCAACAAGTAAGCTCTCCAATGCTTCACTGCATGATGCATTGCATACAACTCCTTGTCATAAGTTAGATAGTTCAATACCGGTCCACTAAACATCTCAGAATGGTATGCAACTGGTTTCCCATCCTAAAATAATACAGCTCCCATGTCATAGTTCGATGCATCTGCTTCCACTTCAAATGGTCTCTACAAATTTGTTAATGCTAATACTAGGGCCTCTGTAATCTTCCGCTTCAATAGCTGGAAATATTCCTCATGGTT
The DNA here is from genome assembly GCA_032719365.1 of Prinsepia uniflora. NCBI lineage: Eukaryota > Viridiplantae > Streptophyta > Magnoliopsida > Rosales > Rosaceae > Prinsepia > Prinsepia uniflora. The sequence continues at coordinate 38,431,806 of CM064874.1, read as the reverse complement.
TCTCGACCATTTAAACTTTTGATTTGCCTTTGTAAGAGAATGTAAGGGTACAGCAATTTGTGAAAAGTGCCAAATAAACTTTCGTAAATATTGACATGCACCTATAAAGCTCTGAACTTCAGTTACTAAACGGGCCGTAGGCCATTGAGAAATCACATGTACTTTCTCTAGGTCCACTTTTAGTTATCCTGCACCAACAATGAATCCTAGGTATACAAGGTGTTGTTTCCCAAATTCACCCTTCTTATCGTTTAATTGTAACTGATTTGACACACCCCATCCCAATCCCCCCGGGATTAAAGTGGGATAAGACATGCTCCCATCTAACACACATGCCACCCGAGGTAACACGCGGGCCAGAAAAGGGATAACCCAAAATCCAGAGCCCAATAGCTCCCAGAGTGCGTCAGGATCAGCTGAGGAATGTGAGGTATCGGTTTCTGCTACAGCCCGCATCCGCTATCAACAACCTGAGTGGAAAAAAATAAATAATTTAATAAAATATTTTACAAAAAAAAAACATTTTTGCCCTTCACTTAAAAACTATGCATGCATTCGAGAACTCGTTAATTCAAACATAGTAAAAACCGTTTAGAAAACCTAAGTCATCTCCTTTTCTCAAATCATTGGGGTCTTAGCCCAAAACAATAAAATCAACCAATGTGGGAACTCAGCCCAAAACCGTAAAATACCAAAATCCGTAAATCCAAATCCAAGTGGGCCATTGCCCAAATCCGTTAACACAAATCCATCAACACAGAAATACCTTTTCATAAATCCAATAATTCATGTTTACCAAATACCCATCCTCAGCACCTCAGATGCCTAGAGTTCCAGACGCTTGACGACCTAGACGTCATATATATCATGGCTAAGCAACGCGTACTACCTGGGGTCTCTCCGGGTCCATATCTCTAACATCCTAGATGTCTGACTCCCCAAACGTCTAATCATAGAAATCCTACTACTGAGTCACTATACGGTCCCGTCGCACTATGCAATGACTCCTCGTAGGCAATGCGCAGTGTCTACTCTGATGTCCCAGACATGGAGTGAGACCTATCCACATATCCGCATCCAGGATGGTAAATGGGAAACACCCTTTTTAAAATCATTTCCAAAATATCTCAAAATATCTCAAAGGGGACATGCCCGGAATTTCCATGAAACCATCGTAAATCCATTTATTCAAATCCATAAATCCATATATGGGTCCCGACCCAAAATAATTTTTATAAAACACAATTGGGCCTCATGCCCGATTTCGTAAACCAACTGGGCCAGCGGCCCGATCGTATAACTCAAATGGGTCTCAACCCGATTTCACATTAAATCAACTAGACTTCATATCCGAGGGTTTCCAAATTAAATGTGTCTCATGCCCGAGTTCATCTTTTCAAATCCTAAACCATTTCATTAAACTATCACCGAACACAAGGACATACAAATCCAACATAAAATCATATGCCTCGAAATACGTGCAAATAAGAAAATCATAAACACCACAAATACGTATTCAAGACATTCAAAACATAGATATAAAACATATAAAACAGTTATGCATGCATCATATTTAGAAAATAAAAGTCCACTAACAGACCGTCCTAGTTACCGCCTCGATACGCATGCCATACGCCTTCTCGAGGCTAATCACCATAACCGGAACTTCCAAACATGTCCAAACTATACCTGAAGGTCACTAATTACTTCAATTAGCCTCTCATTAAATCCCCCTAATTTTTCGGAATTTTTAAACCTTTTTAACATAGAACCTAAACCTTCGGACAACCCGAACTACCTCGAAACGATGTCCGATTGACTCGAAACCAGTCCCAAAATGTTCGTTACATCAAAAATATCAAAACACATGTTGGCCTCATCCCCTAAAACTGTCCCACGCGGAACCGAGAGGCGCTGCGCGTGAAGTCCACGCGTCGGTGCACTGTTCATCTTCAACCTCGCGTCGACCGGTCGAGCGAACACATCCCATCCCGGAGGGCAGCGTTATCTCCAGGGTTCAATTCGGGGAAAACATATTCCCACCTGAAAGCCCTAACTATCCGCAACATATCACCACCATGAAAACCAGTGAAAACAGTTGCATTTGAAATCAAAACCATTTTCAACACAGGGTCTCAGCCCAAAACATAGTTTCCTCAAAATCCATAAAACCAGAGTCCCGATTATTTCATAAATCCAAAAACCACCAATATCATCATGTAATCACATGGAAATACCAATCCAATAAAAATCACATCTTCAATGGGTCTCAAGCCCAAAATATCATTTTCACGTAAATCCGTGCAATTGCAACCTTAGTTACCATTTTCACATAAATCCACAAAATATATCCAAAAAGCATTACAAATCCATCAAATCAATCCCTGACTCATAATCCGAGTCAAAACCAAACTCAAATCCGGGGCATTTGCCCAAAACAGCAATTTCACAGTTTTCTCGAAAATTGTGCCCAAAACAATATAAAACAATATAATATTCCCAAAATCCAGAAATCATCATATCGAAACAATAATCATTCCAAATCATTTCAAATCATATAATAAAGCATTTAAAACATATATGCATGCATTCTGGGAAGAAAACAAAAGTCCACTCACACACCGTCCATATCGCTCGCTTTCCGAGCTGCACGCATTTCCGTATTTTCTGACACTTTCCAGGAATCCCAAGTCCTGTCCAAAATCATCCTTAAAGGTCACTAATGACTCAATTAAGATCATATTAACTTCCCATAATTTTCCGGGAATTAAATACGAATTTAAAACAAAACAAAACACTTCGGACTCTCGAAACTATATCGAAACGGTGTCCGATCACGTCAAAACCAATGCCAAAATGTTCGTTACATGAAAAAGAGAAAGTTTCATGTTGAACTCACCTCGAGAAAAGCTACCACGCGCCCTCACGTGCCGTCGTGAGTGGGTGCCACACACTTGCTACAGTGTTGGGCACTGTTCATCTTCTCAACCCAATTGCCTGTGAAACGGGTCCTGCAACCTGCGATATAACCCGACTCAATTCCTGTCAATTTCAACTCGATTTAGTCAATTGATTCAGCAAGTAGCATCGCCATGAATCTAATTAAGGATATGCAACCTCAATTCTCTTTCCTCTCAGTCTTTCTCGTTTTTCTTCCTTCAATTCTCTTATCTTTCTATCCCTCTCAGAACTCGATCAGAAAGGAAGATTTGATGAGCTATTTTGCTGCTCTGTTCTTCCTTTTCGCATACATGTATATGTATACGTATTCAAAACCAAATATCATCAATTTGCCACCAATCGTGTTTATAAGGTAACAGATGTCACCTAAAGACCCCAATGACTCACCAATACGGCAGAGTCATCCAATACTGTGCCAATTTACCAATTTACCCTTCTTTTGAAAAATTACCAAATTGCCCTTCGCCGTCTCAGACCCGTATCTTTTACATCCGAACTCTGATTGACGCATGCTGCCTGTCTACGGATTCAGCGTCTCGAGACCTACCCAACGGTCTTTACGGCCAGTCCAAAAAGTGTCCCGATCAAAAAGTCAACTTTCGACCCTTATAACTAGGGGCAAAATCGCCATTTCCTTCAAATTTTCTAAATTTTTCTTTTTCAAATTTCCGGGTCGTCACAACCTACCCCCATAAGGAATTTCGTCCTCGAAATTTCTATCAGTAAGTGCCATGATTCAAACCAGAAACATAATCAGACATATACCAGTTCGGTTCAACTGGATATAAATCATAACCCAACCTATGCAAACCATACAATCAGTCCCCATTATTGGGTCAACTTCTGGACAAAATTTCGCTGTAAACCCCTTCCTCACGAGCAGTCATATCCAAGCCCACTCGGGATACAGAGCCTAGCGCAACATCCGAGTTTACAATGGTATAATGGCTTAAATCACCACGCATATGCCATCAGGTCACCAGGCGAATAACCTCATAAGGTCTAATAAATCGAGAACTCATTCCCTACGTTAAGTCAATCATTCATACTACTTTCCAGGGTCACTAAGGATAATGAATGGAACCTTTCCTTCTGTTGTGTTTATCATCACATGCCTTACTAGTGCCTACCTTCTGCCAATAACTGGCATTCAGTACAATCATTCATACGATATCGCAAATCATATCCATTCCTTAACCTCGATTCCATCCAACATCATACACCAAGTATGATCCTGCAGTTGGACTCGAATAGTCCAAATGATCAAAAATCATGTACCACTCCAATCCTATGGCCTTCCATCAATAACACGATTTCACCTATCCTTACTGACAGGACCACTCCCAATCCCCCCGGGATTAACGTGGGATGACCCTGCTCCCGTCTGACACGGAGTGTCAGACAAGGGATATTTCCGACCTTTGCCCTCCCGGGCTATCAGAGTACGCCAGGATCCGGAGGAGGCATGTGATATCTCGGTCTCTGCTACAGTCCACATCCGATGTCAACCTGAAGGGCAGTCAAAACATTAAAAACTGTGAGTGGACAAAACAAAAGTTTATAAAAACATTTTAACGAGAAGACATTTGTACCCTTCACTAAAAAGCATGCATGCATTCGAAAACCATTTATCCAAAACAAATCATATGTGGGACTAAGCCCGAAGCAGATATAAACCAAGGTCGAAAGGACCACAATGAAAACGACCATACGGGCCACTGCGCAAATCCATAAGGGACTCGGCCCCAAACCATAAAGAAACCAAGTACACGAGCCACTGCTCAAATCCTGTGCACACCTGTGCACACCACATATCATATATCATATATACATATAAGTCACACAACCAATCCTGTCACGGTATCCAAAGCTACGCGCGTGCTACCCGGGTCTCAATCCGAGTCTTCTCAAAGTCAAGATCAATGTCCGCAGACCACTGACCCTACCCGAGGTAATAGTAATCATAGCCTTCCTGAGAGTAAGGAACCCAACTAGGGGGTGACTCCACTCAGTCGGTGCTCCGTGACTACTACGGGGTCCACCCAGGCCAACGACCCTCCCCGGAGGAGATAGTAGAACATGTAAAGGAAGGTAGATGTACATATATATACATAACAAAAACATTCATGTCCGGTTCCCCCCTGAACCGTCATGATCCATAATATCCATAATTAGGTAACATGCCGGTTCCCATAAACCGTCATGTACCGTAATAACATAACCAGGGTTCATGCCGGTCCCCATAAACCGTCAAGAACCAGAATGACCTGACAAAGGTTCATGCCGGTTCCCATAAACCGTCATGAACCACAATGAACTTTCCAGAGTTCATGCTGGTTCCCATAAACCGTCAAGAACCAGAATGACCTGACAAAGGTTCAAGCCAGTTCTCATAAACCGTCATGAACCACAATGACCTTTCCAGAGTTCATGCCGGTTCCCATAAACCGTCAAGAACTAGAATGACCTGACAAAGGTTCATGCCGGTTCCCATAAACCGTCATGAACTTGGAAATCCACGTAGGGTCCCTGACCCAAAATCATAAACCATAAAGTAACTGGGTCTCGTGGACGAACATATGACTCAACTGGGCACCGTGCCCGATATCTATAGGTCAGTCACGACTCTGATCATGGTGATGCGTGCAACCATCCATCAAGGACCGCCCTCAATCCTGGTATGTCGCCGTGAACAAATCAACTGACGCGACCACCACAAGATCATGGTGCACTCATCACCGATCGCTATCCTGAACCGTCAGCACTCCGAAGTCGAGCCTCCCCAGGCTGCCCGACAACGAATCGTGCATCGTGACCTCTCCGGAAGGAACACATCCCAATCCGGAGGCGAGCGTCGTATCGTCGATCGCCGTGCACATAGCACCCGTCGCGACCACGAATTAGACCCGAAGGTCATAAATAGCGTCATATGCCCGAGACACAACCAAATGAATCTCATACCCGAGTTGATCCATTTAGAAATCCAAATCCAAAATCATTTAAATCAATAATAAACATTTATGCATGCACCAATTTAGAAAACAAGGTCCACTCACAGACCGTCCGAGCTGCCGCCTCGATTTGCGTGCCATACGGCTCCCCGAGCCGATCACCGTCACCGGGACTCCCAAACCTGTCCAAATCGTAATAGAAGGTTACTAACTACTTAATTAACCTCCTACCAAAGCCCCGTAATGTTCCCGTATTTTTAACTATTTTTAATCCAGAACCTAAACCTTCTGATGCCCCGAAACATATCGAGACGGTGTCCGATCGACACGAAACCAGTCCCAAAATGTTCGTTACATCGAATATATGATTTCGTATGTTGGAACCTTCCCTAGATTCCCTGCCACGCGCCCTCACGCGCCGCCTGAAGTGGCTGCGCGTGGGCTTCACGCGCCAGCTACAGTACCTGCTGACGTCATCGCTGACGTCAGCATGACATCATCTGACAGCTGTCAGGTCTGACTGTCAGACTCTGACAGGTGCCACGTGTCATGCTCCCATTAGTCCACGTCACTGTGCTGTTAGTGCCACGTGGCAGTCTGACATGTTCCACATGTCATCACGGCACTGGTCCACGTCTGTGCCACGTGTCAGCCCCTGATTAGGCCACGTCACTAACTTGTCAGTGCTGACTGTGCACTGACATGTGACACGTGTCGGCTGATGAGTGGTCCATGTCACCTGACAATCTGACAGGTGCCATGTCATCACGCCACGTCACCACCTTCAACCACTCGACGGGTTGACCCGAACCCTGCAACCGGGTCGCCGTGACCCGCGACTTGACCCGGCCGGTTCTCCGCCGTCCAGCCACCAAAATCGTCCCCGTTTGTCCTATTCTCTTCGTCTCTCCCTAACCTAGAGTTCTAGGACCTTAGAATGGAAGGAAAACATCAAAAACTAACCCTTCAAGATTGGCTATGGCGGGTGAGTTTTCCCCCGCCGTTCACGGCCGTTCCAGGCCACCCCAAGCCCCAAAACCAATCCTACTGACCTCCTAGGACTACCAGCAACCTAACCCAAGCCTTAGAATCGAATAAAAAGCAATGAAACGGAGTTTTGAATTTTTGAATATTTTTACCTCTCGGGTTCTCTCCGCCGTGGCCTTCACCGTGGGCCACCGTCTAGCCTCTCGGTCCTCAACCCTTCACACTCCTCCCACGGTCACTCCCAGCTCACACAAGTGATGAATGGTGAAGTGTGTTTGTGTGTTTTGATTTTTGAAGAAATGAAGAAAAATGGGGTTATGGGTTTCGGGTTGGAGGATGAACAAAGATGAAGGAGGGTGGCTGATGAGAGAAAGAGAGATGGATGGTGGGGATTAAAAGATGAGATTGAAATGGATGGTTAAGATTGAATGGTGGGTGGGTTTGGTTTATAAAAGTAATTAAATAATATTAATTAATTATATAGATCCACATTTTGGGGGTCTAAGCCAATGGGATGAGTGACACTTGTCACTCATCCATGGGGCCCACCAAAATATCCACCCAATCAGATTTCGCCAAAACGTCCCCGTCTCGAAGTTCGTACATAGTGAAATCGAACTTCCGTGACCCATAACTCTCTCGTTCGAAGTCCGATTTCAGTGAGCCGCCTGTCTATGGATTCGTATCGTCCTTATCTACCTAATGGTCTTTGGCCCTCGGCCATCGGACCTTTTGGTCAAAAAGTCAACATTTGACCCCATTTCACCAAAATTACCAAAATCCCCTTAAACTTCCGAACGTCATAACTTCCTCCTCGAACGTCGGAATTGAACGTGCCACCTGTCTATGAACTCGTGACGTCACGAACTACGTCACAATCATCGGTCAAAGTCCATTTGACCGGCCGAACGAAAAGTAAATGTTTTGCCACGCCGAAGGGCAAAACGGTCATTTTGCGTCGTTCGTCCGATTTCGCCTAACTAATCATTGATTAGCCTCACTAATCGTGATTAGTCACTAATCTAATCTAGGAATTTGGGACGGGTCGTTACAACCTTCCCTCCCTAATTAATTTCATCCTCGAAATTCCAACCGACCTAAATCCAACCGTTCTTCCCTCCTTAATTAGTTCCGTTCTCGAAACGCCAACTATTCTGATTCCACATCCATCTCGTGGAAAGTAGAATCAACCTCGAAATACGTGTACACTCGTACACCAACTAACTAGTACAATATTTACTCGTCTGCAGCCAGACGTACCACTAACACTCACGTCGTATCGACTACATTCGACCACGTCGAATGACAGAAGTCGTACTCTCCGAACTGACACCACTTATCAGATCTACTGTTTCGCTGACACAACCAACTAGAAGGTTCCCTGCTCAACCACTAACTATCTTGTCGTCTGATCCCACTGGGAGTCATCAGACCTCACACCGCGATCCACGCTGACACCTCCTACAACTGTCACCACTTGATAGTCGTCAATCGAAAACTAACACTATACTCACTCGTGGTTACACTAACCACCAAATCACTCATCCTGAGTATGCGTATACCAACCAAGCCTTTGACTCGACCTGTGTGTAACTAGACCCATTAGAAAACCATGACCCAGTGCACAGTATCCAATGTCCAGTTCACGACCTCGACAGTCGTCAATCGAAAACTAACACTATACTCACTCGTGGTTACACTAACCACCAAATCACTCATCCTGAGTATGCGTATACCAACCAAGCCTTTGACTCGACCTGTGTGTAACTAGACCCATTAGAAAACCATGACCCAGTGCACAGTATCCAATGTCCAGTTCACGACCTCGACAAATCCAATGGTATCGGAACCAATCTGACTACCAACACGCTCTCCAGCATACCACTGGTATAACCAGAATACCGCTACTAGACACCACAAGTCTGCCCAGTATCGTACCTCGAACAATCTACAAGGTACATACATCTACCCATCAATCAGCTTACCACAACAACAACGACAACACGACCACCTAGGTCGTTGCCAAACACGTTTCTATAATGGAGTTCATCTGTCCAATCCAGCATTAGACAAATCGAAACTCCAACCCCTCATCTATTTCCAAATCCGAATCCGAATCCGCAATTTCGTAAGAAATCCCAAATCCAAACCCAGAAGTAATATCCATATCAAGTCCAAATTCGAATCCGAAATCATCATTCCGTAAGCTAGCATTTGGAATAACCATTCCGAACCCAAATCCATAAAAGAAAATCCATTGTCAAGCTCTAGAATCAAATCCTGAATCGTCACCCAGAATCCGATTCCAAAACCCAAATCCAGAAATCCTCTTTCAAGTTCCAAAATCAAATCCTGAATCGTCATCCAGAAATCTGATTCCAAAACTCAAAATATCGTCCAAGTCTACCGAGACGTACGATATCCAAATCTATCGGATACCTGCTCAAATGATTACACATTACATCTGATTGACTTCATAGGGAAGCCAATCCCAACATCTCTAAGACTGACCATATCCGACCACGTCGGAAAACTACTCATCGGACAACTACTCAGGCGAGTAGTAAGCCATATGGGATTTACCTCGAAAAGAAGTTCAGTCCCATCATCCTCAACTCAAACATCCCAGTAAGAGTAATAAAATCTCCACCTATCTGGATCATCAAGATCACGATCTAGATCCATAGCAATACCCAAAGTCCTAAACCAATTCCCACATCTAAACAGATCAGTCAACGACGAGACACGCCGAGACTGTGGGTTCTCACTGATTACCTCGTATCAATCCTTGTCATTCCACCTAGGAAAACCAAGGATGATCCAAGGTAATGACATCAAAAGTCATCCTACGTGAATGCAACCAAAACTCGCTGCACTCACCACGCCACGTAATTCAACATCGTCTGCCACCATACAGAAGATGAGAATCTCAGTCACCCGACGTCGATATACTGAATACAAATGCGGAAAACCCACATTTCACTCGTCACCTCAATCGCAACCTCTCGCGATTCCGAAGTTCCAACAAGATTGGAAACAACATACCTGGACATCAACCACGTGTCCCCTAACCAATTTAGCTCTATCTGAGATCCACTCTGGGACCACAGATACCGAACACATACGTAACTCGATGGAGTCATATCCCGATTCGTAACTCATCGTCGTTGCAATCACCGGCACCGACACTAGCACTAGCACTAGCACTAGTACCAGCACCATCACTATCACCTGTCAGCATCAGCACACAAGCATCCTCACTAGCATCAGTACTGACGCTAGCACACCGTGTGCAAAACTGACCACCCTGGATCTCCGCTCATACCGAACGACGATCCCGTACCTCAACTCATATTGGAGAAACTCAGTCTCCCTCGTACCTAACAATTATGAGTACAGTCATCCTAACAACTCATACGAGAAAAGAAACGTCCCCTGAACGTCCCCGATTCCCAACAACCACAGCTACAACCACTCTCGGTAGTAGTGTCTGCCACAGACTCGTGCAGACCCAACTACCAGACATCACAATCGAGATTCGCGTCCAACAGAATCAATCGAGCATACCAACTACTTCGTATCCCCACTCCGGGATTCCATCGACAAGTACCAACCCTGATAACTTGCCCAACCAATCACTAACCAGTCGTTACTCGACTCAACCACTGTCGTCTACCAAGTCACCCATGACCTTAGTTGTACCAACAATCCATCACAACTGAAGTAGCACGACAACCAACTAGGTCAAACCGATAAGTACAATCCCGACTGCGAAGTGCAGTCCCAACACAAGCTGATATGACTAGATCGACTAACGAACCCCAAATCCGAATAGTCGTCAAAGTCACACCACTCGCCAAATCACATTTCCGAACCATACACCTACCTTAGGATTCCTCGATCATGCCTAGGGTCACTCTGAACCCAACTGCGAAAAGTAGTAAAATCGACAATCTGACCGACCTCGCGGTCCGACATCGTAAAGGCGTCAATCTAATCCTACCGTCAATCTAACTAGGATTCCCCGAATCCAGCTGCTAACTGCTAACTGCAGTAAATGCATCTAACTCAACCAAATCCGATTATCCAACTCAACAATATTCGACCATCCGATGATCACAATTCCCAACTAGTTGTCGGAACCAATCCTACGACATCGTGAAAGACGATCCCAACTAACCGTCTCACGATCAAAACGTTAACGTACAGGTACGTCATCCCTACCATAGGGTCTCACACTGTCAACCCTGACAGAACTATGGCAACCCCGGCATCCAGTGCCAAACCAAGACGTTCCACGATTCGATCCTACTAACTATCGTACCGGCACCCGAACATCAGGTTGATAACGAACTGTAGCCCATTGAGATATCACATCCTCGACTAGCGTACATTCCAAGAGCTCCGCGGTTGCTCGAATAGGGACAACCCCGCTCTGATAAGCATCCTACGAGCAATCCTAGGATCTGATACCACGTTGACAGGACCCATCCCAATCCCCCCGGGATTAACGTGGGATGACCCTGCTCCCGTCTGACACGGAGTGTCAGACAAGGGATATTTTCGACTTTTGCCCTCCCGGGCTATCAGAGTACGCCAGGATCCGGAGGAGGCATGTGATATCTCGGTCTCTGCTACAGTCCACATCCGATGTCAACCTGAAGGGCAGTCAAAACATTAAAAACTGTGAGTGGACAAAACAAAAGTTTATAAAAACATTTTAACGAGAAGACATTTGTACCCTTCACTAAAAAGCATGCATGCATTCGAAAACCATTTATCCAAAACAAATCATATGTGGGACTAAGCCCAAAGCAGATATAAACCAAGGTCGAAAGGACCACAATGAAAACGACCATACGGGCCACTGCCCAAATCCATAAGGGACTCGGCCCCAAACCATAAAGAAACCAAGTACACGAGCCACTGCTCAAATCCTGTGCACACCTGTGCACACCACATATCATATATCATATATACATATAAGTCACACAACCAATCCTGTCACGGTATCCAAAGCTACGCGCGTGCTACCCGGGTCTCAATCAGAGTCTTCTCAAAGTCAAGATCAATGTCCGCAGACCACTGACCCTACCCGAGGTAATAGTAATCATAGCCTTCCTGAGAGTAAGGAACCCAACTGGGGGGTGACTCCACTCAGTCGGTGCTCCGTGACTACTCCGGGGTCCACCCAGGCCAACGACCCTCCCCGGAGGAGATAGTAGAACATGTAAAGGAAGGTAGATGTACATATATATACATAACATAAACATTCATGTCCGGTTCCCCCCTGAACCGTCATGATCCATAATATCCATAATTAGGTAACATGCCGGTTCCCATAAACCGTCATGTACCATAATAACATAACCAGGGTTCATGCCGGTCCCCATAAACCGTCAAGAACCAGAATGACCTGACAAAGGTTCATGCCGGTTCCCATAAACCGTCATGAACCACAATGACCTTTCCAGAGTTCATGCCGGTTCCCATAAACCGTCAAGAACCAGAATGACCTGACAAAGGTTCATGCCAGTTCTCATAAACCGTCATGAACCACAATGACCTTTCCAGAGTTCATGCCGGTTCTCATAAACCGTCAAGAACTAGAATGACCTGACAAAGGTTCATGCAGGTTCCCATAAACCGTCATGAACTTGGAAATCCACGTAGGGTCCCTGACCCGAAATCATAAACCATAAAGTAACTGGGTCTCGTGCCCGAACATATGACTCAACTGGGCACCGTGCCCGATATCTATGGGTTAGTCACGACTCTGATCATGGTGATGCGTGCAACCATCCATCAAGGACCGCCCTCAATCCTGGTATGTCGTCGTGAACAAATCAACCGACGCAACCACCACAAGATCATGGTGCACTCATCACCGATCGTTATCCTGAACCGTCAGCACTCCGAAGTCGAGCCTCCCCAGGCTGCCCGACAACGAATCGTGCATCGTGACCTCTCCGGAAGGAACACATCCCAATCCGGAGGCGATCGTCGTATCGTCGATCGCCGTGCACATAGCACCCGTCGCGACCACGAATTAGACCCGAAGGTCATAAATAGTGTCATATGCCCGAGACACAACCAAATGGGTCTCATACCAGAGTTGATCCATTTAGAAATCCAAAACCAAAATCATTTAAATCAATAAAGAAATACAGACCCGTATAAGCACCGTATAAGGCCGAAACCTCGAAATACGTGCTTATACGTAACCACATACAAATGCACCCATGGCATCATCAAACATGTAATAAAACATATAATAAACATTTATGCATGCACCAATTTAGAAAACAAGGTCCACTCACAGACCGTCCGAGCTGTCACCTCGATTTACATGCCATACGACTCCCCGAGCCGATCACCGTCACCGGGACTCCCAAACCTGTCCGAATCGTAATAGAAGGTTACTAACTACTTAAATAACCTCCTACCAAAGCCCCGTAATTTTCCCGTATTTTTAACTATTTTTAATCCAGAACCTAAACCTTCCGATTCCCTGCCACGCGCCCTCACGCGCCGCTTGTAGTGGCTGCGCGTGGTCTTCACGCGCCAGCTACAGTACCTGCTGACGTCAGCATGACATCATCTGACAGCTGTCAGGTCTGACATGTCAGACTCTGACAGGTGCCACGTGTCATGCTCCCATTGGTCCACGTCATTGTGCTGTCAGTGCCACGTGGCAGTCTAACATGTACCACGTGTCATCACGGCACTGGTCCACGTCTGTGCCACGTGTCAGCCCCTGATTGGGCCACGTCACTGACATGTCAGTGCTGACTGTGCACTGACATGTGACACGTGTCGGATGATGAGTGGTCCACGTCACCTGACAATCTGACAGGTGCCACGTCATCATGCCACGTCACCACCTTCAACCACTCGACGGGTTGACCCGAACCCTGCAACCGGGTCGCCGTGACCCGCGACTTGACCCGGCCGGTTCTTCCACGTCCAGCCACCAAAACCGTTCCCGTTTGTCCCATTCTCTTCGTCTCTCCCTAACCTAGAGTTCTAGGACCTTAGAATGGAAGGAAAACATCAAAAACTAACCCTTCAAGATTGGCTATGGCGGGTGAGTTTTCCTCCCCCGTTCACGGCCGTTCCAGGCCACCCCAAGCCCCAAAACCAATCCTACTAACCTCCTAGGACTACCAGCAACCTAACCCAAGCCTTAGAATCGAATAAAAAGCAATGAAACGGAGTTTTGAATTTTTGAATATTTTTACCTCTCGGGTTCTCTCCGCCGTGGCCTTCATCGTGGGCCACCGTCCAGCCACTCGGTCCTCAACCCTTCACACTCCTCCCACGGTCACTCCCAGCTCACAGAAGTGATGAATGGTGAAGTGTGTTTGTGTGTTTTGATTTTTGAAGAAATGAAGAAAAATGGGGTTATGGGTTTCGGGTTGGAGGATGAACAAAGATGAAGGAGGGTGGCTGATGAGAGAAAGAGAGATGGATGGTGGGGATTAAAAGATGAGATTGAAATGGATGGTTAAGATTGAATGGTGGGTGGGTTTGGTTTATAAAAGTAATTAAATAATATTAATTAATTATATAGATCCACATTTTTGGGGTCTAAGCCAATGGGATGAGTGACACTTGTCACTCATCCATGGGGCCCACCAAAATATCCACCCAATCAGATTTCGCCAAAACGTCCCCGTCTCGAAGTTCGTGCATAGTGAAATCGAACTTCCGTGACCCATAACTCTCTCGTTAGAAGTCCGATTTCAGTGTGCCACCTGTCTATGGATTCGTATCGTCCTTATCTATGTAACGGTCTTCGGCCCTCGGCCATCGGACCTTTTGGTCAAAAAGTCAACATTTGACCCCATTTAACCAAAATTACCAAAATGCCCCTAAACTTCCGAACGTCATAACTTCCTCCTCGAACATCGGAATTGAACGTGCCACCTGTCTATGAACTCATGACGTCACGAACTACGTCACGGTCATCGGTCAAAGTCCATTTGACCGCCCGAACGAAAAGTCGACGTTTTGCCACGCCGAAGGGCAAAATGGTCATTTTGCGTCGTTCGTCCGATTTCGCCTAACTAATCATTGATTAGCCTCACTAATCGTGATTAGTCACTAATCTAATCTAGGAATTTGGGACGGGTCGTTACACTTACGTTATCAAACATGTCAATTCTCAACCGGCTATCTCATTAGCCTCCCCACGAATGATACCTGACCCGACAATGCCTCATCACACATTAAGCCTTTCTGTTTATCACTCATTTCTAATCTTGATGGTCCATATAGTACTTGTAAATTCCTTACTAGAGGTATGA
Organism: Prinsepia uniflora; assembly: GCA_032719365.1. Classification (NCBI taxonomy): domain Eukaryota; kingdom Viridiplantae; phylum Streptophyta; class Magnoliopsida; order Rosales; family Rosaceae; genus Prinsepia; species Prinsepia uniflora. The sequence continues at coordinate 38,416,598 of CM064874.1, read as the reverse complement.
CCCCTGCATACTCGACCCATGGATGTAACGACCCGTCCCGAATTCCAGGATTAGATTAGTGACTAATCATGATTAGTGAGGTTAATCCGTGATTAGTAGGGCGAAATCGGATGAACGATGCAAAATGACCGTTTTGCCCATAATCGTGGTAAAACGTTGACATTTTGTACTGGCGGTCAAATGGATATTGACTGATGACCGTGACGTAGTTCGTGACGTCACGAGTTCATAGACAGATGGCACGTTCAATTCTGACGTTCGAGGAGGAAGTTATGACGTTCGGAAGTTTAGGGGCATTTTGGTAATTTTGGTTAAAAAGGGGCAAATGTTGACTTTCTGGACCAAGAGGTCCGATGGCCGGGGGCCGAAGACCGTTACGTAGATAAGGACGATACAAATCCATAGACAGGCGGCACGTCGAATTCGGACGTTCGAAGGCGAAGTTACGGTTCACGGAAGTTCCAGGATACTATTCATGGTGACACGTTTTACGAGGCACTTTTGGACTTTAGTGGGCCCAGTTGCTTTTCAGCAACCAATGGATGAGTGACAAGTGTCATTCATCCACTGGCTACCATTCCACATACATGCATATCATCCCTTGCATTGCATCGATCATTCCCATTTTCCTCAAATACCCGATCTCACACCCACCATTTTCTCCCATCCGTGCAACCCAAATCCAGCCAACCATCACCCATTTCGACCAGGACTGAGACCAGGGAGTGAGGATAGGATTGACGGAGGTGGTGGCCTGTAACGACCCGTCCCAAATTCCTAGATTAGATTAGTGACTAATCACGATTAGTGAGGCTAATCCGTGATTAGTAGAGCGAAATCGGATGTGCGATGCGAAATGACCGTTTTGCCCCTAAGGGTGGCAAAACGTTGACTTTTCAATCGGGTGGTCAAATGGACTTTGACCGATGACCGTGACGTAGTTCGTGACGTCACGAGTTCATAGACAGGTGACACGTTCAATTCCGACGTTCGAGGAGGAAGTTATGACGTTCGGAAGTTTAGGGGCATTTTGGTAATTTGGGTGAATAGGAGGTCAAAAGTTGACTTTTTGACCAGGAGGTCCGATGGCCGAGGGCCGAAGACCGTTACGTAGATAAGGACGATACGAATCCGTAGACAGGCGGCACGTCGAATTCGGACGTTCGACGGCGAAGTTACGGTTCACGGAAGTTCCTGGTTACTATTCACGACGGCACGTTTTACGAGACAAAAAGTGCAGTTTTGTCTCTAGTGGGCCCAGATATTTGTTCTGATCCCCAATGGATGAGTGACAAGTGTCACCCATCCAATGAACATCATTTTTCCTTCATGCATCTCACCTGCCTCTTCATCGATCATTCCTCTCCATTTCAAACCATTTTCACCCGATCCCATTTCACCCAAAATCCCAAAACCTTCATCCCTTATGATCTAAGGAACTAGGAGAGTGAGAGAGGAGGACTAGGACGGCAGCTGGTGGCTGGAACCGCCGTGGGCGGTGGCGGGAGCCCAAAACCCGATCGGGTACCCGGTAAGCCCGTTTTTCCTCATTTTTCGATGTGAGCATTATGGTTGGTTTTAAATGATTAGGGAATGATTATTAGGATGCTAGGAAGGTTTTAGGACGGTTTTGGTGAGGGTTAACGGCTGAGAAGCCGTGGGGGACCGATCGGAAAAATGGGACCGTGAGGTCCATTTCGAACCAAGGGGTTTCAGGTAGTTTTCTTAGGTTGTAAGGATTGGGATAGATTGGAAATGAGAAAATAGGAATTTAGGAATTGGAACGGAGGAAATCGGACCGAAAATGAGGGAGCAGGAGGCCTGGACCAGTTACGCCGGTCCAGTTGCAGAGGTTGGACCGGATCGGCCGGCCCAGACCGGTTCGATCGCTGGAGCAGGTGACACTGTAGCGGCGCGTGAGGCCCACACGCAGCCACTTCAGGCGGCGCGTGAGGGCGCGTGGCAGGGAATCTGGGGAAGGTTCCAACATACGAAATCATCTATTCGATGTAACGAACATTTTGGGACTGGTTTCGTGTCGATCGGACACCGTCTCGAGATGTTTCGGGGCATCGGAAGGTTTAGGTTTGGGATTAAAAATAGTTAAAAATACGGGAAAATTACGGGGCTTTAGTGGGAGGTTAATTAAGTAGTTAGTAACCTTCTATTACGATTTGGACAGGTTTGGGAGTCCCGGTGACGGTGATCGGCTCGGGGAGCCGTATGGCACGCAAATCGAGGCGGCAGCTCGGACGGTCTGTGAGTGGACCTTGTTTTATAAATTGGTGCATGCATAAATGTTTATTATATGTTTTATTACTTGTTTGATGATGCCATGGGTGCATTTGTATGTGGTTACGTATAAGCACGTATTTCGAGGTTTCGGCCTTATACGGTGCTTATACGGGTCTGTATTTCTTTATTGATTTAAATGAACTGAATTTGGATTTCAAAATAATAAACTCGGGTATGAGACTCATTTGGTTTTGTCTCGGGCATATGACCTCAGATTCCGGGCACGGTGCCCAACTGATGTCCTATGTTCGGGCACGAGACCCAGTCACTTTACGGTTTTGATTTCAGGTCAGGGAACCTTAAATATATTTCCCGATTCATGACGGTTTATGGGAACCAGCATGAACTCTTAATATGATATCATGGTTCATGACGGTTTATGGGAACCAGCATGAACTCTTAATATGATAGCATGGTTCATGACGGTTTATGGGAACCGGCATGAACCCTTGTTGGTTATTACGGTGCATGACGGTTTATGGGAACCGGCATGTTACCTGGTTATGTTATTACAGTACATGACGGTTTATGGGAACCGGCATGTTACCTGATTATGGATATTATGGATCATGACGGTTCAGGGGAACCGGTCATGAATGTTTATGTTATGTATATATATGTTCGTCTACCTTCCTTTACTTCTATTATCTCCTCCGGGGAGGGTCGTTGGCCTGGGTGGACCCCGGAGTAGTCACGGAGCACCGACTGAGTGGAGTCACCCCCCAGTTGGGTTCCTTACTCTCAGGAAGGCTATGATTACTATTACCTCGGGTAGGGTCAGTGGTCTATGGACATTGATCTTGACTTTGAGAAGACTCGGATTGAGACCTGGGTAGCATGCGCGTGGCTTTGGATACCGTGACAGGATTGGTTGTGTGACTTATATATATGTATTTGACGTATATATGGTATATGATATGTGGTGTGCACAGGTGTGCACAGGATTTGAGCAGTGGCTCGTGTACTTGGTTTCTTTATGGTTTGGGGCCGAGTCCCGTATGGATTTGGGCAGTGGCCTGTATGGTCGTTTTCATTGTGGTCCTTTCGACCTTGGTTTATATATGCTTTGGGCTTAGTCCCACATATGGTTTGTTTTTGGATAAATGGTTTTCGAATGCATGCATGCTTTTTTAGTGGAGGGTACAAATGTCTTATGAAATGTTTTTATAAACTCTTGTTTTGTCCACTCACAGTTTTTAATGTTTTGACTGCCCTTCAGGTTGACATCGGATGTGGGCTGTAGCAGAGACCGAGATATCACATGCCTCCTCCGGATCCTGGCGTACTCTGATAGCCCGGGAGGGCAAAGGTCGGAAATATCCCTTGTCTGACACTCCGTGTCAGACGGGAGCAGGGTCATCTCGCACTAATCCCGGGGGGATTGGGATGGGTCCTGTCATGGCCGGCCAGGACGGCGCTGCCGTGCACGGCGGAGGCCTAAAACCCGTGCAGGTATCGGTTTAACCGATTTTAATCCATTTTCAGTTTTACTGTTATGGGTCAATTTGGACGGTTTTAATGAGTTAAATAGGTTTCTAGGACGTTGTTAGGAAGGGTTTGAGGGTGGTTAGACGTTAAGGAACCCTGGGGTGAGTTTTGGAAAATTCGAACCGTGAGGAAGAATTGGACCAGTCGGATTTTGGGTGTTTTAGGAGTTCTAATTAATTGATTTAGGTTTCTAGGGTCGAGATATGAAGATTAGGATTGATTAGAGCTTAAATCGGGCCAAAATACGGGTTGTAGGGACCGGTCACGCCGGTCTAAGTTGCAGAGAAAACCGGACCGATCTGACCGAGGTAGGGGATGACACTGTAGCAGGCGCGTGGCCTCCACGCGCACCCACTTCAGGCGGCTCGTGATGGTGCATGGGGAAGAATCTGGGGAAGGTTCCAACATGTGAACTCATCTATCCGATGTAACGAACATTTTGGGACTAGTTTCGTGTCGATCGGACACCGTCTCGATATATTTCGGGGCATCGGAAGGTTTAGGATCGACATTAAAAATAGTTAGAAAATCGGGAAAAATTATGGTACTTCAATGAGAGGTTAATGAGGCTATTAGTAACCCTCTAAATGAATTTGGACAGGTTTGGGAGTTCCGGTGACGGTGATCAGCTCGGGGAGCGGTATGGCACGCAAATCGAGGCGGCAGCTCGGACGGTTTGTGAGTGGACCTTGTTTTCTAAATTGGTGCATGCATAAATGTTTATTATATGTTTTCATACATGTTTGATGATGCCATGGGTGCATTTGTATGTGGTTACGTAGAGGCACGTGTTTCAAGGTTTTGGCCCTATACGGTTCCTATACGGGTCCGTATTCTTTTATTGGTCTAAATTAAAAGGTTTTGGATTTCTAAAAGGATAAACTCGGGTATGAGACCTATTTGGTTTTTTCTTGGGGCATATGACGCTATTTACGACCTTCGGGTCTAAATCGTGGTCGCGACGGGTGCTATGTGCACGGCGATCAACGATACGACGCTCGCCTCCGGATTGGGATGTGTTCCTTACAGAGAGGTCACGATGAACAATTCATGGTCGGGCAGCCCGGGGAGGCTCGACTTCGAAGTGCTGACGGTTCAGGATATCGATCGGTGATGAGTGCACCATGATCTTGTGGTAGTCACGTCAGTTGATACGTTCACGGCGACATACTAGGATTGAGGGCGGTCCTGGATGGATGGTTACACACATCATTATGATCAGAGTCGTGACTGACCCTTAGATATCGGGCACGGTGCCCAGTTGAGTCATATGTTCGGGCACGAGACCCAGTTACTTTACGGTTTATGATTTCGGGTCAGGGACCCTACGTGGATTTCCAAGTTCATGACGGTTTATGGGAACCGGCATGAACTCTGGAAAGGTCATTGTGGTTCATGACGGTTTATAGGAACCGGCATGAACCTTTGTCAGGTCATTCTGGTTCATGACGGTTTATGGGAACCGGCATGAACCCTGGTTAATGGATGTTATGGATCATAACGGTTCAAGGGAACCGGCATGAACGTTTACGTTATGTATATATATGTATTCATATACCTTTGTTTACTTATATTATCTCCTCCGGGGAGGGTCGTTGGCCTGGGTGGACCCCGGAGTAGTCACGGAGCACCGACTGAGTGGAGTCACCCCCCAGTTGGGTTCCTTACTCTCAGGAAGGCTATGATTACTATTACCTCAGGTAGGGTCAGTGGTCTGCGGACATTGATCTTGACTTTGAGAAGACTCGGATTGAGACCTGGGTAGCACGCGCGTAGCTTTGGAAACCGTGACAGGATTGGTTGTGTGAATTATATGTGTATATGATATAAATATGATATATGATATGTGATGTGTGGTTACACAGTATTTGAGCGGTGGCTCGTGTACTTGGTTTATTTCTGGTTTGGGCTGAGTCCCTAATGGATTATTATGGTTTTGGGCTTAGTTCCCACATATGGTTCTTTCGGTTAAATGGTTTTTGAATGCATGCATGCTTTTTAGTGAAGGGTACAAATGTCTTCTTATGAAATGTTTTTATAAACTCTTGTTTTGTCCACTCACAGCTTTTAATGTTTTGACTGCCCTTCAGGTTGACATCGGATGTGGACTGTAGCAGAGACCGAGATATCACATACCTCCTCCGGATCCTGGCGTACTCTGATAGCCCAAGAGGGCATTGGTTGGAAATATCCCTTGTTTGACACTTCGTGTCAGACGGGAGCAGGGTCATCCCGCACTAATCCCGGGGGGATTGGGATGGGTCCTGTTAATGGATCACTATGGTCGATCCCAAATCATGCAAGGAAAGTAAAACTCATGAGGGTTCAACTAGCATCGGCAGTCCCAACCCTATACTACCGAAGCACACCTCACCAAATCCCAAATCCCATAATGACATATTACTATGCACATGGAAAGGGTCATATCGAACATAAGTCATTGTTTCTCCACTTTGTACTTACTCTATTTCAGTTCTCATTTCCAATATTTCTGACCTCCTTCTGGGTCAATCACCATAATTGGCAAAACATTGTAGAGAACCCCTCTACAATCTTCTGTGGTATCCATCCAATTTCAAAACAACTCATGACAGAACCCGTCCCAAATATCACCCCGGTACCCGGGACGAACCCTGCTCCCGTCTGACAATCACACTTACAGGACCAAAGATAACCTTAAAACAACTATAAGCACAACTATTAGACGAAGGAGTAAATATATACAATAGTAAGTCAGAGCATAGTTCTAAGTCCGCAACGGAAGAACGTCGTAAGCTCTATGCCTCGACATCTGCCTCAACGTTCACCCCTAACACTATCACCACGACCTGAAGGGAAATTTAAAAAAAAACAGAAGGTGTGAGTAGACTAGAATAAATAGCAGTTTCAAAACAGTTTCTCGTCAAATCAGAGTTAAGAAAAAGTAAGAAGTTGTTCCCTCCGCTTTGAAAATAGGCATGCCCAACGAAGTATTAGAAAATCATAATATGAAACATCATAAGAAACAGAAACACTATAAAACACCATAATAAACAGATACACTATAAAACTGGTATAGAAACCAAAGCATGAATATTAAACCATCTTTTCCAATCAAACCTGCTGGACCTATCCGAGTCTTTAAACTCAACCAAGCCTCAAATATAAATCCGAGTCTTTAAACTCCCGAGTCTTTAAACTCAATAGGCCTATGGGGGTAATATCATAAATATCCGAGTCTTTAAACTCCCGAGTCTTTAAACTCAATCCGGGCCCGTCCCCCGTCAAACAATATCCGGGTCTTTAAACCCATATCCAGATCCAGCAAATCCAATCCATTTCAGTGTAAAACCGTTCCGAAACCCATCACCAAACTCGAATTCGGAATCCCCAGTTCGAAGCCCTTCCGGCGTTCAGAACTGACATTCCGAACCCAAATCCGGAAAATCCAGGTTCATACCAAAAACCATAGGAAATCCCCAAATCATGTTTCATAACTCATTTACCATCATTAGAAAACGTTTATAGGTTGAATTTCTCAAGTATAGCATCAAAAGCTGAAAACTGGCTTTTTCTCGAAAAACGTGCAAAATCCGGAAATATCTCGAAAAACATGCAAACATTTCAATCACGTATAACCATCATGGAAAACATAAAAAAAAACACACATAATATCATAAAACATTGATAAAAATAGTTAGGCATGCTCAGGGAAGTAGGAAAGAGTCCACTCACAAATCTGAGCAAGTCAGTCGCGCTCCGTGCGCTCCTCGACCGTCTCGGGTGCCTCCCGTCCTGTCAAAATGCACCACATAGGGTCACAAATACATCAAGGATCCTAATCCTAAATCCCCAATTTGTCGGGAATTAAATAATATTTTAATCCTAAACCCGTAACCGTCTGGATTCCCGAACAACTCCGTAACACCGTCCGGTTAACCCGAAAACTATACCATTGGATTCCTTAGAACATTTAGGACTAAACTCGTGTTGGAAGCTTGGCCGGATTCCTCCCCACGCGCTTCCATGCGCCGCCCAAAGTGGCTGCGCGTGGGCCTCACGCACCTGCTACAGTGCATCTCCTTCCTCGAGTCATCCAGTTCAACACAGTTCAACCGGCGTGACCGGTTCTCTGTAATCCGACCACCATTCCAGTCCAATCCAATCCCATTCTCTTCGTCCCATCCTAAGCAACCTAACCATGTCCTAACCTTGAAGAATCACGGCCGGAAACCCACCGTCCACGGCGTCGAAACAGACGGCCCGTAGCCCCTGTTTTGGCCGCTGGCCGCCCAGGTCCTCCCCCATCACGGCGTTCATCTTAATCGACGCCTAGGACCTTCCTGAACTTCACTCTAACCTCCTAATCCCTCGACTCAACGCCCAACACCACGGCTTTACATTTGAACTTCACGGCCAAACAGAGTACAGAGTACTCTCCGTCGACTGAGCTCCGCCGTGTACGCCCCCGTCACGGCGACCGTCCTACACCACTCCTAAAACCTCCCTGAACACCACTGCACTCACCAATCCCCTCGATTCTCATCCCACCTTCACGACTTTTGAATTTAAAAACCACGGGAAAACAGGGGATATGAACTTACCCTTCGATTCAGGCTCCGCCGTGAGCACCGCCGCCTACCACGGTGCTTGTTGGACTCCCCGTAGCCTCCTTAGTCTCCTAGTGGCTTGAATCGATCCACCACACGGCACAACAGCCACCACAGTCCACCGCCTTCTCTGTTTTCTTCAAAATCCAGCCGCCCACCGTGTAGGCTCTGTGCACGGTTGCAGCTTCAAAACACGATCACTAGGTCACCCTCGTCTCTCTGTCACTCTCACTAGTCCTCAACTCCCTCACCTTTGCACCGAATCGATCGAACACCCACGATTTCTTCCCCTCTGTTTGTCTGTGTTTCCAACGAGTGCACGGTTTGAAATCGTGCAAAGTGTGGCCGTGCACACACTCGATCGTCCTAGAACCATCCAGTCACCCACACGTGTCCAACATCCAAGGGCTCAGCACAAAATATCCCAGCCCATTTCTGCCACTTGTCCTGATCCAATTGGCTGAAAGAAAATGACCAAAATACCCCTTGTATAATTAATTACCGTTTTGCCCTCGAACGTTCTAGACCCGTAGCTTCCCCGTCCGACGTCCGATGACAGCGTGCCGCCTGTCATTGAACTCAGGACGTCGTGACCTATCCAACGGTCCTCGGTCTACGTGAAAATCACAAGTCCTCCAAAAAGTCAACATTTTCCTCACTAAATCAAAATTACGGTAACGCCCCCAATCTTCCGAACGTCATAACTTTTCCTCCGGTTGTCCGAATCGAACCTACCACCTGTCTACGGACTCGTGACGTCCTAAACTACGTCACGGTTAAGGGTCAACACTCATCCAATCAGTAATTCAAAAAGTCAACTTTTAGCCTACTATTCATAAGGGCAAAATCGTCCTTTTCTACAAAACTTTACAAAATTACTTTTTTACCCTTTCCGATGGTACGGGTTGTTACAATCTACCCCCCTAAAAAAAATTTCGTCCCCGAAATTCAGTGAAACAAATAAGGGTACTGTTCACGCATCAAGGCCTCAGGTTCCCAAGTAGCTTCTTCCACTTGATGATTTCTCCATAATACTTTAACTAAGGGAACCGTTTTCCGCCTTAAGACCTTATCCTTCTGATCCAAAATCGCAACAGGCTGCTCTTCAAAACTCAAGTCTTCCCTCAGTTCCACTGGTTGTGCCTCCAAAACATGCGAATCATCTCGAATATACTTCTGAAGCATAGAGACATGAAAGACATTATGTACCTTTTCCAAGTCTGCTGGTAAGGCCAATCGATATGCAACAGGACCAATCCGTTCCACGATCTCATAAGGTCCAATGTAACGAGGACTCAACTTCCCTCGTCTGCCAAACCGTACGATTCCCTTCCAAGGAGATAACTTCAAGAAAACCCAGTCTCCTACTTCAAACTCCAAATCTCTAATCCTGCGGTCGGCGTAGCTCTTCTGGCGGTCCTGAGCTGCCTTCAATCGATCCCTGATCAGTGCCACTTTTTCCTGTGTAAGATCTACCAGCTCAGAAGTAGTCAATCTCCGCTCACCAACCTCAGTCCAACACAATGGAGTCCGACATTGTCGCCCATACAAAGCCTCGTAAGGAGCCATCCCAATGCTCTCCTGATAACTGTTATTATAGGCAAACTCCATCAAAGGTAAATGAGACTCCCACGTACCCTGGAACTGTAAAACACAAGCTCGCATCATATCCTCGAGAATCTGAATAGTCCGCTCCGACTGTCCATCTGTCTGAGGATGAAATGCAGTACTGAAATGCAACTTAGTCCCAAAAGCTTCATGTAGGCTCTGCCAAAATCGGGAAGTGAATCTCGGATCTCTGTCAGATACTATCGACTCTGGAGTCCCATGCAACCGAATGATCTCATCTATGAACAACTGTGCAAACTGCGCCAACCTGAAGTTCTCCCGTACTGGCAAGAAATGAGCAGACTTCGTAAGTCGATCCACAATAACCCACACACCATCGTGTCCCTTCGGTGTTCTCGGAAGCTTGAACACAAAATCCATCGTCAGGTGATCCCATTTCCACTCGGGGATCGGCAAAGGTTGCATTGCTCCATAGGGCCTTTGCTGCTCGGCTTTCACCTGCTGACAGATCAAGCATCTACTGACATATTCTGCAATCTCACGTTTCATTCCCGATCACCAGTAATGCTCTCGAAGTGTACGATACATCTTGGTCCCACCAGGATGCATCGCATAGGCTGAACAATGAGCCTCACCAGTATCACTTTCTTCAATGCGTCATCCTCCGGTACGCACAACCGTCCACCCTTAACCAAGGCTCCATCCTCGCGGATCTCAAAGTCCTGTCTCTCCCCAGCCTCGACCTCAATCCGAATGATGCCCAGAACAGGGTCCTCAAATTGAGCATCAATAATCTGATCAATCAAAACAGGTCGCACATGGAAACTCGCTAGGAGTGCTCCCTGATTATCCACAGTCAACTCTACTCCCACCCTGCGGAGCTCAACCAACAACGGTAACCGTACTGCCCTCAAATATGACAAAGGACTAGCTGACTTCCTGCTCAGAGCATCGGCGACCACATTAGCCTTCCCTGGGTGATACTCAATAGTACAGTCGTAGTCCTTAAGTAACTCCAACCATCGACGCTGTCTCAGATTCAGTTCCTTCTGAGTGAACAAATACTTTAAGCTCTTGTGGTCCGTGAAAATCCTGCACTTCTCGCCATATAAGTAATGCCGCCAAATCTTCAGTGCATGAACCACCGCTGCTAGTTCCAAGTGATGTGTAGGGTAGTTCATCTCATGGGGTTTCAATTGCCGGGAAGCATAAGCAATCACTCTCCCATGCTGCATCAAGACACAACCCAAGCCTTGCAAGGACGCATCACTATACACCTCGAACTCCCCACTATCGTCTGGAAGGGCTAACACAGGAGCAGATGTCAACCGTCTTTTAAGCTCCTGGAAACTCTGTTCACAGTCTTCATCCCACTCAAATCGAACTCCCTTCCGAGTCAACCTCGTCAACGGTGCTGCTAGAATAGAAAAGCCCTCAATGAAACGCCGATAATAACCTGCTAAGCCCAGAAAACTCCGGATCTCCGTCACCGTCTTAGGCTATTCCCAATTGGCCACCGCCTCAACTTTCTGAGGATCCACACTGATGCCCTCGGACGAAATCACATGACCCAGAAATCTCACACTGGTCAACCAAAACTGACACTTACTGAGCTTCGCATACAACTGATGCTCCCTCAAAGTTTTAAGCACGATTCTCAGATGTTTCTCATGTGCCTTCGTATTCTTCGAATACACCAAAATGTCATCAATGAAGAAAATCACAGAACGATCCAAGTATGGCCGGAACACGCGGTTCATAAGGTCCATAAAAGCTGCTGGGGCATTCGTCAAACCAAAAGGCATCACAACGAACTCATAATGACCGTACCTGGTCCGGAAAGCTGTCTTCGGTATATCCTCCTCTTTAACCCTTAACTGATGATATCCGGAGCGAAGATCAATCTTCGAAAAATACTGGGCTCCCTTCAATTGGTCAAACAAATCGTCAATCCGGGGTAGAGGGTACTTATTCCGAATAGTTACCTTATTCAGTTGCCTGTAATCCACACACAATCTCAATCCTCCGTCCTTTTTCTTGACAAACAAAACAGGTGCTCCCCAAGGTGACATACTCGGTCGAATGAATCCTATATCGACCAATTCTTGCAACTGGGCCTTAAGTTCCCTCAATTCTGCAGGTGCCATTCTATAAGGAGTCTGTGAGATAGGTTGTGTACCTGGAAGAAGATCAATCGTAAACTCAAGATCTCGGTGTGGGGGTAGTCCTGGCAATTCCTCGGGAAAAACATCGGGAAACTCCCGTACCACTGGTATGTCCTCCGCCCTCACTGGCGTAGCACGTGTATCCACCACATGAGCTATGTAACCTTGGCATCCCTTACGCAACAACTTGCTAGCCTCAAGTGCCGAAATAACTCCAGTAGGAAGTGCACGCTGATCCCCCTGAAACGTAGTCTCTGATAATCCGGGACTCCGAAAAGTCACTCTCCGATCGAAGCATTCGATAGAAGCATGATGTTTCGTCAACCAGTCCATACCCAAAATAACATCAAAGTCCTGGAGATCCAACAGTAACAAATCCGCCAGTAACTCTACCTCGCCTACCATCACCGGACACTCTCTCAACACCTGAGTCACTACCAACACCCCTCCCGTAGGTGTACTCACTCCTAACGCACAATCCAAAGTAGACACCTCCCTCTCCTTAACCAAACTACAACTCCGAGCTACAAAAGAATGGGTAGCCCCGGGATCTATCAAAGCAAAAACAGTGTGACCAAGTATGGTGAGTGTACCTGTCACCACTCCAGGTGCCGACCTGGCCTCCTGCTGAGTCATAGCAAAAACTCGCGCCTGAGGTCCCGATGACCTACCGCGCCCTCTGGAACTACTCGTGGCACCACCGCCACCCCTAGGGCCTGCCGCCCCTGATACTGAAGCCGTACTCCGTCCAGGTTCTGCTACACCTCGGCCTGCTCCACCCTCCAGAGCTAACAATGGGCACTCCCGCCGGAAGTGTCCTCGCTCTCCGCAATAGAAGCAAGTATCCCTACCGGGTCCACCGGTATATCTTCCCGTAGAAGCCACTGAAGTCGCACTCGCCTAAGGAGTCGGCTGTGACCTAGCTCCTCGAAAACCAGAGCCCTGGAAACTACCTGGTCTACCATATAGGGCTCCACCAGCAGATGACGATCCACCAAAATTTCCCCGTTTCGGGGGCCTCTGACTCGATGCTCCAGGGAATGAATGCTCTCGGCGCCGAACACTGCCCGAGTACTGTGGTCTAGCAGGTAAACTGGCCTCAACCCTGACAGCAGCATCGGATAACTCCCGAAAAGTAGCAAAAGAGCCAGCTGTCACTATGGCCCTGATCTCTCCCCGAAGGCCCAACTCAAACCGACGGCACTTCTCCGCCTCGGTTGCCACAAATGCAGGAGCAAATCGGGATAGCATCTGAAATCTCTGCTCATACTCAGCAACTGTCAAGTTCCCTTGCTTCAAGTGAAGAAATTCTGCCTCCTTCGCATCCCTAAAAGAACGGGGATAGTACTGATCAAGAAACCACTCCCGGAAAGTCTCCCATGTCACGGTATGTGCATCCCAGCCGGACAATTCCAACCTGTACCACCACTCGTATGCAGCTCCATCCAACAGAAAAGTAGCTAACAAAACCCGATCCTCAGGAGGACAGTGTATCACCCCAAAAATACGTTCGAGCCGGGTGATCCATCGATGAGCTTCCTCGGGGTCTGCCCCACCACTGAAAGTCGTAGCCCCAAGTCTCTGGGCTCTCTCGATCGAAGCGCTCTCAGTCCCTCTCGCCGCTTCATCTTCAGGTCGTGGAGGGGGTTCACGTCTCGGAGGCATGATCGATCGTACGCTGAAAGAGGCATAGAGTTAGTAAAACAACCTAGACCCAACACAAACTGACAAACCTATGCTCTGATACCAATTGACAGGACCCGTCCCAAATATCACCCCGGTACCCGGGACGAACCCTGCTCCCGTCTGACAATCACACTTACAGGACCAAAGATAACCTTAAAACAACTATAAGCACAACTATCAGACGAAGGAGTAAATATATACAATAGTAAGTCAGAGCATAGTTCTACAAAATGGGCACAAAAAGTCCTACAATTCTAAGTCCGCAACGGAAGAACGTCGTAAGCTCTATGCCTCGATATCCGCCTCAACGTTCACCCCTAACGTTATCACCACGACCTGGAGGGAAATTTAAAAAAACAGAAGGCGTGAGTGGACTAGAATAAATAGCAGTTTCAAAACAGTTTCTCGTCAAATCAGAGTTAAGGAAAAGTAAGAAGTTGTTCCCTCCGCTTTGAAAATAGGCATGCCCAACGAAGTATTAGAAAATCATAATATGAAACATCATAAGAAACAGAAACACTATAAAACACCATAAGAAACAGATACACTATAAAACTGGTATAGAAACCAAAGCACGAATATTAAACCATCTTTTCCGATCAAACCTGCTGGACCTATCCAAGTCTTTAAACTCAACCAGGCCTCAAATATAAATCCGAGTCTTTAAACTCCCGAGTCTTTAAACTCAATAGGCCTATGGGGGTAATATCATAAATATCCGAGTCTTTAAACTCCCGAGTCTTTAAACTCAATCCGGGCCCGTCCCCCGTCAAACAATATCCGGGTCTTTAAACCCATATCCAGATCCAGCAAATCCAATCCATTTCAGTGTAAAACCGTTCTGAAACCCATCACCAAACTCGAATTCGGAATCCCCAGTTCGAAGCCCTTCCGGCGTTCAGAACTGACATTCCGAACCCAAATCCGGAAAAACCAGGTTCATACCAAAAACCATAGGAAATCCCCAAATCATGTTTCATAACTCATTTACCATCATTAGAAAACGTTTATAGGTTGAATTTCTCAAGTTTAGCATCAAAAGCTGAAAACCGGCTTTTTCTCGAAAAACGTGCAAAATCCGGAAACATCTCGAAAAACATGCAAACATTTCAATCATGTATAACCATCGTGGAAAATATAAAAAAAACACACATAATATCATAAAACATTGATAAAAATAGTTAGGCATGCTCGGGGAAGTAGGAAAGAGTCCACTCACAAATCTGAGCAAGTCAGTCGCCCTCCGTGCGCTCCTCGACCGTCTCGGGTGCCTCCCGTCCTGTCAAAATGCACCACATAGGGTCACAAATACATCAAGGATCCTAATCCTAATTTCCCCAATTTGTCGGGAATTAAATAATATTTTAATCCTTAACCCGTAACCGTCTGGATTCCCGAACAACTCCGTAACACCGTCCGGTTAACCCGAAAACTATACCATTGGATTCCTTAGAACATTTAGGACTAAACTCGTGTTGGAAGCTTGGCTGGATTCCTCCCCACGCGCTTCCACGCGCCGCCCAAAGTGGCTGCGCGTGGGCCTCACGCGCCTGCTACAGTGCATCTCCTTCCTCGAGTCATCCGGTTCAACACAGTTGAACCGGCGTGACCGGTTCTCTGTAATCCGACCACCATTCCAGTCCAATCCAATCCCATTCTCTTCGTCCCATCCTAAGCAACCTAACCATGTCCTAACGTTGAAGAATCACGGCTGGAAACCCACCGTCCACGGCCTCGAAACAGACGGCCCGTAGCCCCTGTTTTGTCCGCCGGTCGCCCAGGTCCTCCCCCATCACGGCGTTCATCTTAATCGACGCCTAGGACCTTCCTGAACTTCACTCTAACCTCCTAATCCCTCGACTCAACGCCCAACTCCACGGCTTTACATTTGAACTTCACGGCCAAACAGAGTACAGAGTACTCTCCGTCGACTGAGCTCCGCCGTGTACGCCCCCATCACGGCGACCGTCCTACACCACTCCTAAAACCTCCCTGAACACCACTGCACTCACCAATCCCCTCGATTCTCATCCCACCTTCACGACTTTTGAATTTAAAAACCACGGGAAAACAGGGGATAGGAACTTACCCTTCGATTCAGGCTCTGCCGTGAGCACCGCCGCCTACCACGGTGCTTGTTGGACTCCCCGTAGCCTCCTTAGTCTCCTAGTGGATTGAATCGATTCACCACACGGCACAACAGCCACCACAGTCCACCGCCTTCTCTGTTTTCTTCAAAATCCGGCCGTCCACCGTGTAGCCTCCGTGCACGGTTGCAGCTTCAAAACACGATCTCTAGGTCACCCTCGTCTCTCTGTCACTCTCACTAGTCCTCAACTCCCTCACCTTTGCACCGAATTGATCGAACACCCACGATTTCTTCCCCTCTGTTTCTCTGTGTTTCCAACGAGTGCACGGTTTGAAATCGTGCAAAGTGTGGCCGTGCACACACTCGATCGTCCTAGAACCATCCAGTCACCCACACGTGTCCAACATCCAAGGGCTCAGCACAAAATATCCCAGCCCACTTCTGCCACTTGTCCTGATCCAATTGGCTGAAAGAAAATGACCAAAATACCCCTTGTATAATAAATTACCGTTTTGCCCTCGAACGTTCTAGACCCGTAGCTTCCCCGTCCGACGTCCGATGACAGCGTGCCGCCTGTCGTTGAACTCAGGACGTCGTGACATATCCAACGGTCCTCGGTCTACGTGAAAATCACAAGTCCTCCAAAAAGTCAACATTTTCCTCACTAAATCAAAATTACGGTAACGCCCCCAATCTTCCGAACGTCATAACTTTTCCTCCGGTTGTCCGAATCGAACCTACCACCTGTCTACGGACTCGTGACGCCCTAAACTACGTCACGGTTAAGGGTCAACACTCATCCAATCGGTAATTCAAAAAGTCAACTTTTAGCCTACTATTCATTAGGGCAAAATCGTCCTTTTCTACAAAACTTTAGAGAATTACTTTTTTACCCTTTCCGATGGTACGGGTTGTTACAACTGATGTTCCTTGTGACAGCCTTTAATTATTTTCCATTGACCAATTGATCTGTTTCTCTTGGGATTCATACTAATCCCGACCATTATTCGTATATGTTCCATAAACCTACTCTAGTCTACCAGACCTAACATTGATTCAACAATATATTTTTCTCCCTAAGGGCATTCAATACATCTGTTCAGTATATCCCACCCTCATCCGTACATATGAGTACACCAACACATCATCCATCATGTTATCATAACCAATTCAACTATGGGCAGAATACCTATCTCATCAACTCACAAACATAACCAGTTCATTTGCCCATCCAAAGGCATCACCATTGACTAACCTTAGCCATATGAAATCCAGACATCATTTTTTCTCTTTTACTCACAACCGATAGTCATCACCATGTTGGCCTCTCTCAATAGGCTCAATAATCTCAACCTTCCAACAGAATCACAAATCATTAGCTCGTGATACGAGATACGTAGTCTATACTGTTACCTTGTTAAACTGTCCATAAAGCTCGAACCACCATCCTATTACGACATAAGGAATACTAGGTTCCCCATGGCAACACTAAGCCGAATGAACCCGTATCTACCAAGTACTGTACTTTCATCCTCAGTCCTTATGACTCCGTAGGTGTCACATACCAAAGTGTTCGAGAAATAACTCGTATATTCGACATGATCTCCATTATCAACTCAACCTCTCATCCTGGAAAAACCTCAGGAAATATATTGAAAAATCTGTACATCTTCAACCGTCATTGGGCATCTCACATACACTAATCACATCTACTACACATCTGACCAACAAACTTTAATTACCTTTTACCAATAGTCCATCAATTGTGAGGGTCAATATCATTCTAGAGGGTAACACCCTCAAGTCTCCCTGCAATATAACCTCTGGTAATCCTGGACTCCACATATCGCTCTCTAATAGCCATACTCGATAGAGGTATCATCAGTCATCAACCAATCCATTCCAAGGATTACGTCCAAATCATCCAAGTCCAGGAATACCCCAATTCGGCCACTAGGCGAATAACACCAGTCATTCTGGTTAGCCTCACCTCGATAGGTCTACCCCCTTAGGTTTCACCAATTTCACCATATATAATTACCAAGGTTACCACATAAATATCATCAATTTTATCACATCCGTAGCTCTAGTCGACTCACCGACTGCCATACCTTAACGAATCACAGACATCTCTATATCCGTCCAATGTACAATCTCAAGACATGAAAGAGTGGATAGCCCGGGACCTACCGAATACATACGTCATGACCACAAGTAATAAGTATCCAGGTTATCACTCTAGGGGCTACTCAGACCTCCTACTAGTAACTGCAATCCTCAGGCATGTGGTCCCAATCCGACCATACCCCTATGGTCCATCACAAGCCCTACCAACTCTTCCCTTGCATGTCACATCAACAATCATTATAGGAGCCAATCAATGCTCCATTGCACCTCAACGGCGCCATATCACTTTAAAACCTTTCTGGATGATTTGACTAGACGACCCACAATCATGAGCATTACTAAGCAATTAACCTTAGCATTTTATTTCCCAGTGGACCCAACTGGCGTCCCACTGAACTAGACCATCTCCTAAGTCCAAATCTCTGTATACTACGGGTCTCTTCCCGAACCTTCAATCATTAAGTGAAATCGACATGACCCATCCAAATACATAAGTCCAGTAAATAGGGTTAAACAATGCCAATCCATAAATTCATAACCCATCAGTATCTGGCCTTATACTAGTCCTTGGCATTCCATGTGCCAAACATTTCACAATCAAAGGGTCGGTCGTGTCGACAACCATAGTTATATTCGACCTTTCCAGCTTCTCCTGAGCCCTATTACATTCCTATGACTCTTCTCAAGTCCTAACCAATATACTGACTCATTTTGAGTCCCGTATTCCATATCTCGACTCCCCTCGAGTCCAACCTTGACTTCTTTTGAGTCCAGTCCAAACTCATAACATTCATCCATGCCATCATTGGCATACCCGGTCACCGAGCAAATTTTGCTGGTGAACCACATCTTATACGAACTATAAGGCCTAAGGGATATCCCATCACATTCGAGACTCATTAGACACACATTCCACTTAAGGAATTCACTGAGAATAATCTCATCCCCGGGTCCAACCTGCCTATTTATTCTACCTTTCTAGCCTCTGAGCTCATTCATCTTGGGACCCACACAAATTCGTGTTTAACAGTTAGTAGTTCACAGTGTACAATGATTAACATCTGACAACCAATCTAGGGTCAATCTCATTCCGAGAGCTATCACGAGGTCTCATATACCCTCGTATACCCGTCTCACTACCAGGTTGTGCACGAGGCTTACGTTTCGTAGGCATGACATGGCAACAAAATCAGCAACCTAGTGTTCTGATACCAATTTGACAGGACCCGTCCCCGAAGGATATAGATAACCGTGCCCGATCCTGCTCCCCGTCTGACAAATCAATTGAAGTTCCCAAATTACCCTCAGCACTTGCCAAACAAGGGATAACCACACATGTGCCCACTCATGCCTCCACCTCCCGATCAGCCTCAATCATCGCTCCACGACCTGGAGGGTCAATAAAACAGAAAAGGTGTGAGTGGACAAAACAAACTTTTAGAAATACATTTACCAAAATACATTCTTACCCTCCAGTTTTACAAACATGCATGCATATCATAAATCAGGAGTAAAATATCAGGGCACAAATGTCTATAAATCACAAATTTCAATAAAACCGCGGGACTCATTTATCCTTGTCCAATCTCATTAGTCATGTTATCCCTGCAATGCGTGCAAATCAATAGGCTCAATGACTGCTCAAAATTAGAGCATGTCGCTGTGAACACATCACCAGCTGACAATCCAGATCGTCGTGAACAAATCACCGACCGATCTCCGCATAATCCAGCATATCTGATCTGAGTCGAGCCTCCCTCGGCTGCATGACAACAGACCGTGCTATGTGACCTCATCGAGCGAACACATCCCATCCCAGAGGGCAGCGTTATCTCCAAGGTTCAATTCGGGGAAAACATATTCCCACCTGAAAGCCCCAACTATCCGCAACATATCACCACCATGAAAACCAGTGAAAACAGTTGCATTTGAAATCAAAACCATTTTCAACACATAGTCACAGCCCAAAACATAGTTTCCTCAAAATCCATAAAACCCGAGTCCCGATTATTTCATAAATCCGAAAACCACCAATATCATCATGTAATCACATGGAAATACCAATCAAATCAAAATCACATCTCCAATGGGTCTCAAGCCCAAAATATCATTTTCACACAAATCCGTGCAATCGCAATCTCAGTTGCCATTTTCACATAAATCCACAAAATATATCCAAAAAGCATTACAAATCCATCAAATCAATCTCTGACTCATAATCCGAGTCAAAACTAATCTCAAATCCCGGGTCTTTTCCTAAAACAGCAATTTCACAGTTTTCTCGAAAATCATGCCCAAAACAATATAATATTCCCAAAATCCAAAAATCATCATATCGAAAGATTAATCATTCCAAATCATTTCAAATCATATAATAAACCATTTAAAACATATATTCATGCATTCTGGGTAGAAAACAAAAGTCCACTCACACACCGTCCATATCGCTCGCTTTCCGAGGTGCACGTCTTTCTGTATTTTCTGACACTTTCCAAGAATCCCAAGTCCTATCCAAAATCATCCTTAAGGGTCACTAATGACTCAATTATAATCATATTAACTTCCCATAATTTTCTGGGAATTAAATACGAATTTAAAACAAAACATAACAATTCGGACCCTCGAAACTATATCGAAACGGTGTCCGATCGACTCGAAACCAATGCCAAAATGTTCGTTACATGAAAAGGGGTAAGTTTCATGTTGAACTCACCTCGAGAAAAGCTGCCACGTACCCTCCGGCGCCGCAGTGAGTGGCTGCGCGTGGGTGCCACGCGCCTGCTACAGTGTCGGGCACTGTTCATCTTCTCAACCCGATTTCCTATTAAACGGGTTCTGCAAGCCGCAATATAACCTGACTCAATTCCTGTCAATTTCAACTCGATTTAGTCAATTGATTCAGTGAGTAGCATCGCCATGAATCTAATTAAGGCTATGTAACCTAAATTCCGTAAGAACTTACCTCAATCTAAACGAATTAGAATTTGAAAAGTCGAAGAACAGGTGGGCACTGTTCATCCTGAAATTCCTTCGAATTCTATCCGTTTCTTCAAATTAATTCGCTTAGAAGCTTCGCAGGGTTCATCCAAACACACTTCCAGGTTCAATTTCATTGTTCAACGCCTCTAATTCCACAACTCAGTCTTCGAATGTTCCAAACCTCACCATGTTTGTTCTCGGCCAAAACGACACCAATTGTCTTTGTTCTTGATTGGGTTCGACTCGCCTTGAGCTCAGGAGGCTTAATTCAAGGCCAATTTCAATGTTCATAGCTTAGAGTTTCAAATTCGATTTTTGATCAATTCAAAAGTTCGAAGGGTTTGAGTTCGGGTTCTGGGTTTTCTTTCACAATTTCCCTTCCCTTTCCTCTCAGTCTTTCTCGTTTTTCTTCCTTCAATTCTATTATCTTTCTTTCCCTCTAAGAACTCGATCAGAAAGGAAAATTTGATGAGCTATTTTGTTGCTCTGTTCTTCCTTCACGCATACATGTATATGTATACATATTCAAAACCAAATATCATCAATTTGCCACCAATCATGTTTATAAGGTAACAGATGTCACCTAAAGACCCAAATGACTCACCAATACGGCAGAGACATCCAATACTGTGCCAATTTACCAATTTACCCTTCTTTTGCAAAATTACCAAATTGCCCTCCGTTGTCTCAGACCCATATCTTTTACATCCGAATTTCGATTGATGCATGCTGCCTGTCTACAGATTCAGCGTCTCGAGACCTACCCAACGATCTTTACTGCCAGTCCAAAAAGTCTCCCGATCAAAAAGTCAACTTTTGGCCCTTATAACTAGGGGAAAAATCGTCATTTCCTTCAAATTTTCTAAATTTTCCTTTTTCAAATTTCCGGGTTGTCAAATTTAGGGTCTACCTGTTTGGGTGCATCAGAACTAGAGGCTTGGATATATATTCTTTGAGTTTCTCGAAGGCAGCCTAATTTTTTTCCTCCCATTTGAAATCTTTTGTATCCTTGACTTTCACCAATGAGGAAAATACTTGAGTTTTTCCTGACAGGTTGGCTATGAATCTCCTGAGGAAGTTGACCTTTCCGAGCAAGCTTTGAAGCTATTTTTTTTTTTGAGGGGGTGAATTCATGATTGCTTTGGCTTTGTTCTTATCCACTCCTATCCCTCTTTGATGGACCATGAAACCCAAGAAGTCTGTTGCTCAGACTCCAAATGCACATTTCTTTGGGTTCATCTTCAATATATGCTGCCTAGAAATGTTAGGGTTCATCTTCAATTATGCACATTCCTTGTCGGAGGTCACTGCTATGTTTTTCCTTGCCCCAGGACTTTATCACGGCATCATCAATGTAAACCTCCAGTTTTTTCCCAATCATTTCATGAAAAATAGCATTCATTTCCCATTGATAGGTAGCCCCCGCGTTCTTCAACCCGAAAGGCATGACACCATACTTGAATGCCCCCAAGTGTCCAGGACACCTGAATGCAGTTTTATGAATGTCGTCCTTCACCAAGAGGATCTAATTATATCCCGCATTGTCGTCTATAAAGATCAGGAACTAGTTTTGTGATGCTTCATCGATTAGCATTTCGGTCATGGGCAATGGGCATTCATCCTTCAGAGTTGCTTCATTCATGTTGCAATAATCGACGCATACTCTAACATGTTTTGTTTTTACATTGATTACCGATACTATGTTGGGTACCCACTCCGCGTACTTGGCTATTCGTATGAACCCTACTTTGAGGAGTTTTCCAATCTCCTTCTTGACTTTGAGCTTAGTTTCTATCGGCATCCTCCTTCTAGGCTGGCAGACTAGTGTGTACCCTTCCTTGATATGTAGAGAATATTCAACGAGCTTTCTATCAAGCCCTGACATCTCTATGTAGTGCCATGCAAAATATTCTTGAAACTCCTTGAGAAGCATGATCATTTCCCTTTTCATTGTTTCCTCCAGTATTTACTAATATAGGTTGGTCGAGGGTCTTCCTCGATTCTCATATTGATTTCTTCTAAGGGATCCTGAGTCTCGGGTAGGGGTTTATCTACTTATGAGGACCATAACCTTATGACTTCTAGCGGGATATCATCGTCTTCGTCCTCCTCTCTAGTTTCACGGATAAACTCTGCCATCACTACGTCATAAATAGCCTATTACAGCATGCCAAAAATACTGTAGTAGCATATTACAGCGTTAAAGAAAACGTTGGCATTGACCACGCTGTAGTAAGGGTGGCACCTATTACAGAGTTTGCAAAGTGCTGTAATATATTCATCTTTTATAGCGTTTATAAAGTGTTGTTGTTAATGTTTTTACTACACTTTGAAAATGCCATGGTAGGTTTTCATAGCGTTTCTGAAATGCTGTAGTTGCTTTTTGTACCATTTTTAAAACGCTATTACAGTTATTAGATTTATTTAAAACTTTTTGGTATGCTATTTTTAGGTTCTAAAATGCTACAAAACATTCTATTGTAGGTTTGTAGTAAATAATAAATTACAACATAATTAAAATGAACTAAATTCTATTAAACTTTGAAATAATTACATTGTCTGCTAAGCAAAATAAAATAGTGTCTTGACTACTATCTTTTAGAAGTGAATGGAAAGCCATAAAAGGTTGAGTTCTCATACATAAAGAAGCACATTTTAACTCTCATACTCTACGTATCCAACTGCATAACTACTTCAAGAATTCCATCAAAATCTCTTATTATCTGCATCAAACTAATAGCAACATAAGGTTCCAAGTCATTATTGATTCATTGAAAACAAAATTTATGATCCTCAAATGAAAACCAGTTGGTAAAATTTAAAGGAAAAAATAAACACATATGAACAACAATGAATCCAAAGTTTGGAATATCAATACCGGATAGCATAGATAAGCACTGCATTCAATATATCTACAACCACAACGACCAAATTGTATACAATAATGAGTTTATATAAAAGTGTGACTATAAATTCAGAATAATTCATACAGTTGAAGAAATAAAATAAGATAAATTATGACTATTGGCAACACACTAAACCAAAATTTTCAGGACCAAATAAAAATAAGAGGGATAAAGGTCACCATTTTCTTCTTCTCATCTGAAACCCTTGAAATTTGCAGAGAGCTAGATTAAGTATCACAACCGATTAAAGACAGATCACCTAATAAAGACTACACAAAGTTAATCACGATTTTGTAAGGTAACATAACCATAAGTATTATTTTCATTTGATGTATAGCCCTGTTTTTCAAGTGTCATCATGCTCCTATTTTGACAGTCTCAAGTATTATTTTCATTTGATGTCAGCATTTGTAGAAGAATAAAAAAGTCAATACTTAAATGTTTTAAGAAGGTACCTTGAAAAATTGTGTTATTATTCTTAAGTTGCAATTATTATACTGCTTCATTTTTCCCATAGGTTCTATATATGTTGCTCTAGCACCCGGGAAGATGGGATGGTGTGCATTTACTACCATCTTTTTTTTTTAGGGTTACCGACAAAAACCCGCGCTCAATAATTTTTATTTTATCATTTCTATTTGACTCAGACCTATTTTAAAAAATTCGAGGCATTTCGAATTGTGATAATATGTTTAGCCTTTTTCGGGATTGGTTACCTCGTAGCTGCTAAGAGGCTTTTTGAAGGTTTTTATCAATTACGTCCACCCAAAGGACTATTCAGTGTCAAAAATTATAATCTTCTTAACCATTACTCTAAAATTTGGAGCTGAGCATATGGAACCGAAAAATCGAGATCATACCGTTCTGAATTAAACCATACCGAAAAAATACCAAATTTTGAAACGGATATAAGTTGGTATGGTAACAAAATTGTATCAATTTAGTTCGGGATGGTTTTAGAACTAATGTTTTGAAAAACCATCCCATAATAATTTGGAAACTGAATTACAATTTCTATTTTAATTCGTTTATACAATTATAACTATTTTCCTATTGGCTAATCGGGAAAGTTCTAGCATAGGATTAACCATAGCCGATCCAAAACCAAAACACCCAAAGTGAGATATGTGGTTTGACTTGTTGGTTCTAGATTTTTTTTGTCCATTATTAAAAAGAATCATTATTTTTCAAATGGAAAACAACATAAGTAAATAAATAAATAACTGGATTGTACTTGATAGAATGGTGACACAAAATGGTTGCACAACTAGTCCTATTATATCTCCTGAGACCCCTCCAACTGGATTTGCACAAAAAAAAATCGGAGAAGGTCAGCTCAAGCACCACTTATGGACCTCATATTTCCACTCGGCATACCATAACTTCTAGTGGATTATCTTGCAAGACATGCGTACAAACTATTGGGTTGTTAGTGTGCTTGTGTGACAGCAATTGGTCCTCAATACAGTGTGACAAAAATTGATGGAAACCAACAATCAAAATTAGTCTAATCGTGATCATCAATAATGATTCATAACAGTAGGTAATTATGTTGATCAAGCATCATCTTCTTTCTTTCTTATCATCTCTTCATTATTAGCAATTCAGGACAGATTTATGGATGAGATGGATAACTTTCCACCTCTAGGGGCGTGAATGAGTTATGATAAGTCATTAATTCATTCATATCCATTTTACTTATCTTTTTAGCATAATTGTACAATTAATAGGATAAAAGGATCTAATTTTTGAGACTTGTGCAGATTATGAAAGTGAGTCAACATTGAAAATAATGCAAAAAGAATGGCCAAAATCCAAGTTAAAATGAATAAATGGCCTCACTTTGGACTCATGGCCCCAACCGAGGTCTTTGGCTAGAAACCTAGCCATGACGAGGTCCTAGACATGGAACTTGGCCCATCTGAGGTCCTGTACCTGGTCCATGTCCCTACTGAGAACCAAGTTCCTGCTTCTAAGGTTTGGACCTATGTCCCAAACCCTATGTCAAGCTTAGGCCCCTGTCGAGTCCCAATTGAGGTTCTTGGGCCAGTCCCTGTACCTGTCCAATGACACCTAGTAACAGTCTTGTGAAAACCCCATGTCATTCCTTGTACCTACTCCTGAATACTATCGAATTCCAGTTCCAATACCAATCCTATTGACACGCCGATAACAGCCCATGGGCCATCGATAGCCTATTTTGGACCTCTTGTGCCAACAGGTTAGGAGAGGACTCTATATGTGATTGGTATGGATTTGAGATATCCATTGAAACCTATTTCTAACGCTCAATTCCAAGGACTTTATAATTTCATTAATTTCAAGAGCCTAATCCTAGTATTGTGCGGGCCTAGACTGGTTTCAGCTAATTCTTAGTGTCTAAGGCATAATCCAACCATTCAGATGGACTCCAGGTGTCCTAATTGCAGCCTTACAACTGTCTTTTGGTACAAGATCAACCAAGAAATGGTTTCTTCCTTTCTTGGCCGAAATAGAACTTTTGATTGCACAAGAATTTTGAGGTCACCAACTGCTAGCTGGGGACAAGTGTCAAGTCCAAATCATATGGGATTTATCAGCAGATATCTTCCCTGATTTTAGGAAAGACACGATTCCAAGTTTACAAGAGAAGCACGTGTACTTATCCTTTTTCCTTACCATCCAAGAAATCCAAGAATCCCTTGGCTTGCGGGTTACTTTTCCAAGTTGGAAAAGACAACTCTCCTATTCTGATTTCTAGGGAGATTGCCTTCTAGAATCTTCCCTAAATTACAATGTAGTCTTTCCTATTTAATGGCTGCGCAAAGCCTTGCACTGGGGTTCCTTCCATGGTTGAATTTTTACCCTAAATCCTTGTTAACCGCAGAAAAGGGAAGTGGCAGTGTTTCAGCATAGTTTTTGGAGTTCTGGTTCGAAGCTTTGGACGTGTTGCTCAGGAGAAGAAGACATGCTTGTGTTCTCTACTGTGTTATCATAGTGCTATTGTTTTGTACTCCTAAACTCAACTCCCTTACTTTTCTAATGCAATCTATTTCTACCATGTAATCGTTTATAATTAATATGGTTGTGTAGTTTTCATTGAACTAGGGCTGCTTTAAGCCCCGACCATGAGGGTCGAATAATGTTTTTTTTCCTTGATTAATGTTAATATGAATGTTATGGATGTGATTGTGATTACCGTGTTTATGTAATTGATTTTTTTGGGTGGTTACGTAATGCAAATAATTATTGGTGAATGGATGCATGTTGATTGATCGTCATCGTGTAGTTTTTAGGACCGAAGGTAGTGGCCTACAACTTACCTATAATCTGATCCATGACTCCCTTGGGTTGCTTATCGAATTTCAAGGGATAGTGTAATGTCATGAAATTCCTCTTGTTCATAATGTGTTTAATTGCTAAAATTGAATAAACATCCTAAGGTAAACATCATGCCTAAGATATGCTAAGTTAGGAGGAATAAGTGTGTAAAGTGACTCAGCATCAGGGCCCTTGCACGAGCATTGGATTCATACACCCTTTAGTGACTTAATTTAGAAAACATGTTATAGAGTCTATTGGTTAGTGGTTGATAATTCACCTTAGTTCTCCTTAATCAATCAATCAACCACCGTATTATCTTTTTGCTGTTTTTACATGTTTTTTTAATCCAAGTTTATGTCTTTAATCAGTTTCAACCCAAGCATCATCAAACCCCCACCCCTCCCCCCCACTTTCGTGTGTTTAATTTTCGTGTTTTCTATTTCGAGTCATTGCAACTTTCCCTTTTTTGAGTCTTCATTTGAGTTAAGAGTCTAGATTGATTGTTTATTCGTTGTCTCAGTCCCTGAGGCATCAACCCTTGCTCACTGCTTTACTACTTTCTACGATATTGTGCGCTTGCAAGGATTTTAACAAGGATTGAATTAGTCACACATCTGTGTGCTGGTTTTATTCCTATCAAGTTTTTGGTGTTGTTGCTGGGGACTTGTCTATCAACGGTGACCATTTGATTTTGATTCTTTAACTCACTGTTTTCTGTTTTTTTTAGGTACTAATTTATGTCCTCCATTAAAGGATCTGTTTAGTGGTTAAGTTCAGGTCCCACCTCATCTTCTCAAATCACTACAAGCATTTCCTCTCGAGATTCTTGAATCCACGGCTTTCCACCTCTAAGCCCACATATGGCCAATCCAAACAATGACCATGCTTTATTCCCACCTCCACCAAGGCAGGCTCTTCGGCTCTTTAAGGATTACGCGGTGCTACATATCTTGGAGGACCAGTTCCCAATTATGTTCCCCAAGTCCACTGCTGCTAATTTCAAGCTCAAGTTAGGCATTATACCCTTGTTGCCTACCTTCCATAGGCTTTTGGGTGAGGACCCCCATCTACATAAAAGAGTTCATTTAAGTCTGTTCCATACACCGGATTCATGGAATTACTAAAGTGGAAATATGGTTGCGGCTTTTTTCACTTTAGCCTCAAGGACCGTGCTAAAGGTTGGTTCCATACCCTAGCTCCAGCCTCTATTCACATGTGGTGGGACTTTTCATCCAAGTTCCTTATGCAGTTTTACCCCGTCACAAAGACGAACAAGTTCAAGGCCAAGATCTTGGCACCGAGGCAAGGGTATGATGAGCCTATCTATGATTATTAGGAGTGGTTCAACCAAATGCTCCGGGAGTGCCAACATTATAGTATAGATTACCACCACCTCATACTCTAATTCTTTGATGGTTTGAAAACCGCTGATCACACCATGGTCAACTTATAGTCCCAAGGGATATTATAAGGGACTGATGCAGATGCAAGGACTGCATTCGAGAACATTGCTCAAGGAGAGAAGCTATTCAGATATAGGGGCCATGCCTCTATGCCTACTAGTGGAGCACGTTCTCATGGCCAAGATGAAGCCATCGTCCAGCTCATAGCCATGGTTACGATAAGGAGAAAAGTTTGCAGGTTTATGCTCGATTCAAAGGCACACTTTGACAGGACCCATCCCAATCCCCCCGGGATTAGTGCGGGATGACCCTGCTCCCGTCTGACACGAAGTGTCAGACAAGGGATATTTCCGACCTTTGCCCTCCCGGGCTATCAGAGTACGCCAGGATCCGGAGGAGGTATGTGATATCTCGGTCTCTGCTACAGTCCACATCCGATGTCAACCTGAAGGGCAGTCAAAACATTAAAAACTGTGAGTGGACAAAACAAAAGTTTATAAAAACATTTTAACGAAGACATTTGTACCCTTCACTAAAAAGCATGCATGCATTTGAAAACCATTTAGCCAAAACAAACCATATGTGGGACTAAGCCCAAAACCATAACTATGTTGAAACCAAGTACCCGAGCCACTGCTCGACTCCTGTGCACACCTGTGCATACCACACACCACATATAATATCATATATCTCGTATTTATATCACATACATATATAAGTCACACAACCAATCCTGTCACGGTATCCAAAGCTACGCGCGTGCTACCCGGGTCTCAATCCGAGTCTTCTCAAAGTCAAGGTCAATGTCCGCAGACCACTGATCCTACTCGAGCTAATAGGAACCATAGCCTTCCTGAGAGTAAGGAACCCAACTGGGGGGTGACTCCACTCAGTCGGTGCTCCGTGACTACTCCGGGGTCCACCCAGGCCAACGACCCTCCCTGGAGGAGATAGTAGAACATGTAAAGGAAGGTAGATGAACATATATATACATAACATAAACATTCATGTCCGGTTCCCCCCTGAACCGTCATGATCCATAATATCCATAATCAGGTAACATGCCGGTTCCCATAAACCGTCATGTACCGTAATAACATAACCGAGGTAACATGCCGGTTCCCATAAACCGTCATGTACCGTAATAACATAACCAGGGTTCATGACGGTCCCCATAAACCGTCAAGAACCAGACTGACCTGACAAAGGTTCATGCCGGTTCCCATAAACCGTCATGAACCACAATGACCTTTCCAGAGTTCATGCCGGTTCCCATAAACCGTCATGAACTTGGAAATCCATGTAGGGTCCCTGACCCAAAATCATAAACCAATAAGTAACTGGGTCTCGTGCCCGAACATATGACTCAACTGGGCACCGTGCCCGATATCTAAGGGTCAGTCACGACTCCGATCATAGTGATGCGTGCAACCATCCATCCAGGACCGCTCTCAATCCTGGTATGTCGCCGTGAACGAATCAACCGACGCGACCACCACAATATCATGGTGCACTCCTCACCGATCGCTATCCTTAACCGTCAGCACTCCGAAGTCGAGCCTCCCCAAGCTGCCCGACCAAGAATCATGCATCGTGACCTCTCCGGAAGGAACACATCCCAATCCGGAGGCGAGCATCATATCGTCAATCGTCGTGCACATAGCACCCGCCGCGACCACGATTTAGACCCGAAGGTCGTAAATAGCGTCATATGCCTGAGACAAAACCAAATGGGTCTCATACCCGAGTTGATCCTTTTAGAAATCCAAAACCAAATCATTTAAGTCAATAAAGAAATACAGACCCGTATAAGCACCGTATAAGGCAGAACCCTCGAAATACGTGCTTATACGTAACCACATACAAATGCACCCATGGCATCATCCAACATGTAATAAAACATATAATAAACATTTATGCATGCACCAATTTAGAAAACAAAGTCCACTCACAGACCGTCCGAGCTGCCGCCTCGATTTGCGTGCCATACGGCTCCCCAAGCCGATCACCGTCACCGGGACTCCCAAACCTATCCAAATCGTAATAGAAGGTTACTAACTACTTAATTAACCTCCTACCAAAGCCCCATAATTTTCCCGTATTTTTAACTATTTTTAATCCCGAACCTAAACCTTCCGATGCCCCGAAACATATCGGGACGATGTTCGATCGACTCGAAACCAGTCCCAAAATGTTCGTTACATCGAATAGATGATTTCGTATGTTGGAACCATCCCCAGATACCCCGTCACGCGCCGTCACGCTCCTATGGAATGCACTGCGCATGGGCCTCACGCGCCACCGCACAGTGCCTTCTTCAACATGCCGCGAACCGGCCGGTCCGGTTTTTCGTGCAAATCCGGTCCGCCTGGACCGGCGTGACCGGTCCAAGGCTCTCCCATCTTCATTTCTCGTCCGTTTGGTCCCATTTCAATCCTAAAAATCATATTTTCTCATTTCCTATCAATCCTAATCAAGAAAACTAGGAAAACCCCACAAAACCTGTCCGTCCAATCCTCCCCTAATCGGTCCAATTTTTCCGATTGCACCCAGGGCTGTTCAGCCCTTCACCGCCGTCCAAACCACCCTCTACACCTTCCTACAACCTCAATAAACTCATCCTAATCATTAGAATTCAGCCCTAACACCTAAAACCCGAAAATGAAATTTGAAGGTAAAATTTTTACCTTCGCGGGTCCACGACCACCGTGCACGGCGGCCCCCCGATCTCGCCACCATCCAGTCTGTTCTGGCCTCCTCTCTCACTCTCTGTTCTCTCCAGGAGTATTTGGGATTAAGGGTTTGGTGTTTGGATCGCACAGAGGAGAGGAATGAGATCGGGTTTGGTTGGAGGGAAAAATGGAAAATGGATGCACGATGAATGGTTTGGTGCATGAATGAATTATAGTGTCCATTGGATGGGTGACACTTGTCACTCATCCATTGGGCCTCCATTAAATATCTGGGCCCACTAGAGACAAACTGCACTTTTTGTCTCGTAAAACGTGTCGCTGTGAATAGTAACCGGGAACTTCCGTGAACCGTAACTTCGCCGTCGAACGTCCAAATTCGACGTGCTGCCTGTCTACGGATTCGTATCGGCCTTATCTACGTAACGGTCCTCGGCCCTCGGCCATCGGACCTCTTGGTCAAAAGGTCAACATTTGACCCCATTTAACCAAAATTACCAAAATACCCCTAAACTTTCGAACGTCATAACTTCCTCCTAGAACGTCGGAATTGAACGTGCCACCTGTCTATGAACTCGTGACGTCATGAATTACGTCACGGTCATCGGTAAAAGTCCATTTGACCGCCCGATTGAAAAGTTCCACGTTTTGCCACCACCAGGGGTAAAACGGTCATTTCGCATCGTTCGTCCGATTTCGCCCAACTAATCACGGATTAGCCTCACTAATCGTGATTAGTCACTAATCTAATCTAGGAATTTGGGACGGGTCGTTACACTTCACAAGAGTGTCCGTCCGTAGAGGCAAACAACTTTTTAGGGGGAATTGAGAATGGGAAAAGGCCCTAGAACGACCTGTATTCTAATTGCTACAATCCATGGTAGATGAACCATCCCAACTTCTAGTGGAAAAACCTCAATGCTATTCAAAATCTAACCAACTGGCCACCAGGGTTCTCACAAGCCACGAAGCCCCAAGTCTTGAACTGTGGCCCCAATTCACAGCAAGGTTCCAAGTCATAACAGCTAGACAATGTTTTCACACCCTTGGAGGGTCTTGTTCACACATTAGCCCAGTCTATTCAAGCACACATTTCTGAGACCATTGCCTACATGGAAAGTACTTATCAGACCCCCCACGAGCTTGGCCATTCAGATTAGGCAACTCTCCACACAAATGCAGCGCCAGGAACCCGGACAGCTCCAACGCCAGACCACGGTCAACCCTAGAGATCCGCAACACCCCATGGTTAATTCCATCATTCTATTGAGTGAGGAAACAACTCAAGGTTTAACTATGGTTAGCCACGGGGATGAGCGAGTGGAAATTGGGATGGAAGATGAGATATGCACCCATGTGCAGCACCTAGACCAACATGATTCTTTCCAAGTCGTGTCTAAGGATAAGGGCTTGATTTCGGACCAGCCTATGCTCTCTAACTCTCCAACTCCCATTTCTGCACCAGATAATTTTGTCGGGTTAAAGTGTGATTTATATGCTGCTGTTTTTGTTCCTTTCCCCCACAAGTTCTTAGATGGAGGTCAGTAGCACTGGTTTGTTGCACATGAACCGCAACATGTGCCATCACCTTAAGCAAACTAGTGCTCTGCAAACGTCAAGAGGAGGATCGGAGAACTTGGCCCAGTCGCAAGGCCCCGCAGCCTTCTTTGAGACACCACTAGTGCTACCCTACCATCCGGCCATCTCAGAACCTCTGGAGAACCAACTCCCTCTGGCCCTCAGCATACATTCCAAGCGGACATGCTAGGGATTTGTACAATGCTGGCCCGAGACACCACAAAAGTTGGCTCAGAGCTGGCCTGTATCATGCTAGCGGCCCGGCTAGCAAACCCAATTCCAACACCAGCACCCAGCTCCTGGATCTGCAGCTCCATGTTCCTAAGGGCCACGACCTTCCATTTCAAGCACTTATATTCTAGAATCATGAGGCGGCCCTAGTTGCATCTCAGCCTTATTTTCAAGAACACCCTTATAGCCTTCATTTGTTAATTTTGCAGGATATCCCCAAAAAAGAAGTGAGGTTTGATCAGGAACCCGTGCCCAAGGTTGGCGACTCCAACCATCCATCACTCCCTAGTATCACCAAAGGAAAACAATTTAACCATTGTCTTTGTGATACATGGTCGGAAATAAGTGTCATTCCTTTACATGTTTTTAACTCTCTAGATCTAAGGCCCCTAAAAACGACTGCGCTTAGAATTAAATAGGCTAACTCTTCAATTGCTAAGCTAATAGGTGTGATTGGGGATGTAGTTATGCAGGTTAGAGATATTTAAGTTTTTGCAGACTTTTATGTCCTAAGGATGGACACCCATGTTCTGAACGATGATCTGTCGCTGACCTTCGGCCGACCTCTTTAGGCCACCTTGGATTGTGACATCAACCTAAGCAGGGGACTATAGCTATCACTACCTTAGACACGCTAGGCACAGTCCACCACCATGACCCCATCTAGTACTACAACTAGTGGAAATTTATCTTCAGAACTAATGAGCCCTCAATTATAGGACTCAATTGCAAGGTCCAATGACACACCCCGACCATAAAATTCCATGTAAAGCACGAAGGTTGAGGTGTGCTAGTTGACATTTAAGTTAAAACGACGTCTTTAGGGGAGTCAGATGAAACCCAACCAGTGAAAACCGATCGCATTTCACCAAAAAGTGGAAGCATAGAGAATGGACGACAACGTTGATGATCATACACTAAACAATACATGAAATCACCCAATAGAATCTCATGTCCGCTCCCAACCCGGGAGTGAATGTCAGAGCAGCATCTGAGCCTCCTCAAAGTACATGCGCTCTAAAGATACCTGAGGGGTTTAAAACACAAGCATGAGTGGACCCAAAAGATATTTCAGTGTAAAACCATAGTTTAATATAATATACTTTAACCCCTCGTTTTTAGTTAAAATCCCAATGCAGCTGTAATAAACATGCACGTAATACAAGAAATATAATAAAAATCATTTAATAATAATAATAATTCAAATATCATGATCATATGAACCATCCAGAAACCATAAATAAATATGTCACAACATCAACCCACATCAAATTGCTCTGGAGTCGCCTCGAGTCTCAGACTCAGAATATAAATGGGTATCCTGCTCGTGTCCCATGACCATCTGAAGGACTGGGTGCAATGCATCATCACCACAATATATCAAACATGCTTCTAAAGCTTCAAGATGTGGGCTTGGGCCTTTTACTAGGATTTACTAGGGCCAACAAGATGGTCAGTTTGTGTCACGAGCTTACGCCTCCAAAACAATAATTTACAAGGCCCAACAAAATTAAACTAATCCATCCCAAGGTCAATAATGGCCCGATAATAAAATAGGCTAAAAAGGTAAATTCATAAATTTCTACTTGAGTTTTCGGTATGGGATATATCAGTCTACCCTCCTTAAGGAAATTTCATCCCCAAAATTTGATCAAGGTCGGTTAGAGACACAACTACCAACAACATTCGAGAATTGTCAACTACAATCGCAGTTAAGACTCAACTTTCACTCGGGGTCCTATTGACAGGACCTACCCCGATTATCACCTTGATAATCGAGAAGAACCCTACTCCCGTCTAACAACCGAACACAAATGATCAAAATAACCATAACAACTGCAGTACATACATTGTCAGACCAGGGAGAAGTAACGATACAACAAGTCAACAGTAGCACAGAGCATAGTTAACAGGACAAGACAAGAATAAAACCCTACTATGTGAGCTAACTACACGCGCAACAGGAAAACTTTATGCCTCTGCCTCTGCCTCGGCATTAGCCCCAAAACTTGCACCATGACCTAGAGGGTGTTAAAAACATTAAAAGTGTGAGTGGACTTCTGTTTGATAACAATTTGTGGATATGATTTGGGATTTGAAAGTGAAACTTGGGCATGAGTCCCATTTCGATTAAATATGACTTCGGATTTTGATTTTCGATTGATTTCAAATTGGGTTTTGAACTTCGGATTTTGACGAATATCCTATGAATTTCACTTGGTTTTGGGTTTAAAGACTCGGTTATATGTTTTGAGTTTAAAGACTCGGTTATTGTGATATACCCGAGGAATGTTGATTGTGTTTTGAGTTTAAAGACTCGTTGATATCCCGGGAAGGCCTGATGATGCACATGTGTCCAGACCGGCCCGGTCCAACCGAACCGGCGAGGGCGGTTTTTGTCGATTTCTCAACCATTTTCACTCCTCTTTCCACCCTTAGGTTCGTCCCTATGTTTAGGATTGATTGGACTAAGTAAAACACGAAATGAAACCTTGTTTCTTACCTCCCAAGTTCGAAGAAGAAAAATCAGAAATTCCACCTCTCTGTTCCCGGCCGCCCTAAGCTCCTCCTGTCACGGGTTTGGGTTTCTAAGTCCAGTAGTAACCTTCGACGACTAAAATGAGCATCACAGTCACTCAAAAACTCACCAAAACTTACATTTGTTATTTTGAACAAAGTAGAGAAACAGGGCATTCAAGACGGCTTACCTGCCCTTTGTCATTCGTCGTGGCCTCCACCGCGTCCTCACGTCATCCTAGGTTCCCTTTTCTGTTCACTAATCACCACCACATACAAGGTTCACAATGGTTTGATCGTTTTGTGTTTCACGGTTCACGGGTGCTTCACTGTGGTTCACAGTTGTTCCTTTCTGTCTCTCTGTTTTCCTTACTTCTCACACACAGTTTCACTCAGGTTCTCACTCAGACACACACACAAGCACAAGCACACACTTATCACAAGCACTGCTCACTCACTCTCTTGAGTTAAACCATATGCACGACACTGCCTCAGGTGAAAAATATCCAACACTGTAGTGACAGATGTCCCCATCCTATTGAACCATTTTCAAAATCAGCCAAAAGACCATTTTACACTTAATGCCCAAATTACCATTTTCCCCCTCACGTATTTAGAATCATAACAGAACCGTCCGAAGTCCGATAATAGCGTGCCACCTGTCGTTGTACTCAGGGGATCGAGACCTGCCTAACAGGCCTCGAATTATGTGAAAAGGACATGTCGAATAAAAAGTCAACTTTGACCACACTATTTGTGATGACCGAGAAATTCAAAAAAGGAAAAATTGGAAAATTTGAAGGAAATGACGATTTTGCCCCAAGTTATAAGGGCTGAAAGTTGACTTTTTGATCGGGTCCTTGTTTGGACTTTCTGAAAGTACCGTTGGATAGGTCTCAGGACGCTGAATCCATAGACAGACGCCATCCGTCAATCGGAGTTCGGACGAGAAAGATATGGGTCTCGAACGACGAGGGGCATTTTGGTCATTTTGTAGGTAAGGGCAAAAAGGTAATTTGGCGCTGGAATTTGATGATGCAACCCCTTGATGAATCATTCAGCTCCTTGAGTGACACATGTCACTACAGTAAAGGGATTGGTGGCTTTGTCATCGTGTATGAATGCCTAACAAGGACAACAAAAACCGCCAACCCTTTTGTTTGAATTTCATCAATTAACTGATGGATGAAGCTAAGTATAAAAACCTGAGACGGTGGGACGAATTTACAGAGAAAGATAAGTAGGAATGAGAGGAGATGAGAGGAAGAAAAACCAGAAAAACCCGAAAACTTTGAATTGATAACTTAGGATCGAATTTTGAATTGGACGATTAATTGATGGAAACAGAGACGAGTATGAGCTTCTAGAGGTTCAAACGAGTTGATTGGAAACGAAATTGACGGGAAACGTGAAGAAACAAGCCCAGACAGACCTGGTATTCGTTTCACAAATCTTGAGTTGAGTTCGAATAGTTGGTAGGGATTAAAGTTATAATTAAGATTGAAACTACAGTAATATGAATCCTGCGAAGCTTCCTGTTGCATCAATTGAAAGAAAACACTAAGAATTTATGGAGATTAGACGATGAATAGTGTTCTGGTGTTCTTCGAATTCGAGTTCAATTTGATTGGCTTGAGGTAAGGTTTCATGTAATTGAGTTCACATAACCCTAATTAGACTCCTAACGATGTTGTTAGATGAATGAATTGAAAGAAATGATATAGGATTGTTGGACATTGGATCGAGTCTGTTCGCGGGTTACCGGACCCGTTTGCAGGCTAATCGGGTGGAGAAGAACACTATAGCAGGGCATTGTAGCAGGCGCGTGAGTTTCACGCGCAGCCACTCACGGCGGCACGTGAGGGCGTGTGGGGCCGATTTCCAAGGTGAGTTCAACATGACTTTTGTTCTGTGTAATGTAACGAACATTTTGGCATTTGTTTCGAGTCAATCGGACACCGTTTCGATATTATTTCGAGGGTCCGAAGGTTTATGTTATGTTTTAAATTAATATTTAATTCCCAAAAAATTATGGGGAATTAATATGATGTTAATTAAGTCACTAGTAACCCCTAATGATGAATTTGGGCAGGACTTGGGATTCCTTGAAGGTGTCGAAAATTACAGAAACGCGTGCAGCTCGGAAAGCGAGCGGTTTCGACGATGTGTGAGTGGACGTTTGTTTTATAAACGAATATGCATGCATAGTTAAATATTTTACATGATTGATTGCATGATTTGAATTGCAATGATGTCCTGATGATGTGGCATGATTATTTGTGATTAAATGATTATTTTAAACTGGTCTTTTGGGCACGTTTTACAAGAAATGTGCAAGTGATATTTTGGGATAGGCTCGGAGTCAAAATGGTGTCAAAAAGGATATTTTGACCTAATTGGTGAGTCAAGGATTATTTTTGGATTATTTTAATGTTTTCAAACGAGATTTTTCGGATTTACGTGTAAATGGTATTTGGGCTTGAGACCCGGTCAGGAATGAATTTGATTTGGTTTGAAGTCAAGGATGTGATTGACATATTTTGGGATGTAATCCCGGGATGGTTTTCATTGTGATTGTGAGCACCCAGACAGTTGGAGCTAGGGGATCACCCGGACGAGCGGAGCTTGGGGGATATGATTGTATGATTGTGAGTTGTTATGGTAAGCCAGCTTCTCGGATGCGACTGAGCCTGGATGTACCACTCGGATGTGTCTGAGCTTGGGGATGTGTTCGTCTAGATGTGACTGAGCCCGAGGGTTGAGCTCTGAGGTTTCTGATCCCGAGAATGGGGCTGGATATTGACCTACGCGTAGTGCGGATGTGACTGTGTGATTGTTTGTGCACTTGTGAATAGTGCGAATTCATTGATTGATTGATTGATTGATTGTGCACTTGTGAGTAGTGCTGTTTGATGTTGATCGTGATTGTGTACTGGTATTGAGTACGAGTTTTTGGTCTTTGTGGTCAGGTGATTATATTTTCACATGTTTGGCTTGAGAGCCGGGATTTGTTATGTTTAATGCGATTTGGCTGGAAAGCCGGTGATTGTTATTCATATGTTTTACCCTATGCATGCATGGTTTGATAAACTGGAGAGTAAATGAGGTATTTTAAAATGCGTTTTAAATGATATTATTTTTGTCCACTCACACCTTTTCTATTTTGGTGACCCTCCAGGCCGTGGAATAACGTTCGGGGCTGATCGAGAGATGGAGGCATGAGTGGAAATCAATGTAGTTATCCCTTGTCTGACAAGTACTGTAGGGTAGTTTCGGGACTTCATTTGACTTGCTAGATGGGAGCAAGACCGGGCACGGTTATCAAAATCCAGTTGGGACGGTTCCTGTCAAGTTGGTATCAGAGCATTTGGTTACAGATT
This sequence comes from Prinsepia uniflora, assembly GCA_032719365.1. Lineage (NCBI taxonomy): Eukaryota > Viridiplantae > Streptophyta > Magnoliopsida > Rosales > Rosaceae > Prinsepia > Prinsepia uniflora. The sequence continues at coordinate 38,377,603 of CM064874.1, read as the reverse complement.
TTCAATGCCTCCGAGATACGAGCCTTGTGCGCGGCCTGGTGACGAGACGAGATATAAGGGTATAGAGAATCCCTGGAGTGACTACGACCCGGGGTTGGGGGTCGAATATTGTATCTTGTGCTCTGGTTGTGTCGGACTTGTGTTAGTCCTGATGGTGGTTAACGATAATGATGTGGTATATGGATGGGCATGTTGGGCCCAGGATAAACTTGACCCGAGGATAGGGGGTCGGATGAGTGACATAGTTTGCCTAGGGGTGTTTGCTAGGTGACCGGATATGCCAGTAGTGGCATGGATGTTAGTAAATGTTGACTTTAGACTCGAAAGGAGTCAAGACATTGGACTTGGGGCTCAGTAGGAGTCAAGAGTTGGTTTAGGACTCGGAATGAGTCATGATGTGACATGAGGGCTCGTAATGAGCCGGGAAAGATGGAAAAGGTAATTTTGGTTGCACATAACGAGTGAATGAAGGTTGACGTGGGAACCCGAGGTATTGAATTGGTTGTGAATTGAGTCTCCATGATTGTTGTTGGAGAGGTACATCCGAATTTCGAGAACGAAATTCTTTAAGGGGGGAAGGTTGTGATGACCCGGAAATACGAAAAAGGAATAATTGGAAAAATTGAAGGAAATGATGGATTTGCCCCTTGTTATAAGGGCCAAAAGTTGACTTTTTGATTGGGAACTTGTTTGTACGTTCTAAAAGTACCGTTGGATAGGTCTCGGGATGCTGAATCCATAGAGAGGCGACATGCGTCAATCGGAGTTCGTATGTGAAAATTATGGGTCTCGAACGGCGAGGGGCATTTTGGTCATTTTGTTGGTAAGGGCAAAAAAGGTAATTTGGCACTGGAATTTGATGATGCAGCCCCATTGATGAATCATTCAGCTCCTTGAGTCACACATGTCACTATAGTAAAGGGATTGGTGGCTTTGTCATCGTGTATGAATACCTAACAAGGACAACAAAAACTGCCCACCCTTTTGTTTGAATTTCATCAATTAACTGATGGATGAGAATTTCATCAATTAACTGATGGATGAAGCTAAGTATAAAAACCTGAGACAGTAGGACTAATTTACAAAGAAAGATAAGTGGGAATGAGAGGAGAATAGAGGAAGAAAAACCAGAAAAACCCGAAAACCTTGAATTAATAAATTAGGATCGAATTTTGAATTGGACGATTTGATTGGAATTGAAATTGACGGGAATGGTGAAGAAACAAGCCAAGACGGACCTGGTATTCGTTTCACAAATCTTGAGTTAAGTTCGAATGGTTGGCAGGGATTAAAGTTATAATTCATATTGAAACTACTTTAATATGAATCATGTGAAGCTTCCTGATGCATCAATTGAAAGAAAACACTAAGAATTTATGGAGATTGGATGATGAACAGTGTTCTGGTGTTCTTCGAATTCGAGTTCAATTTGATTGGCTTGAGGTAAGGTTTCATGTAATTGAGTTCATATAACCCTAATTAGATTCCTAACGATGCTGTTAGATGACTAAATTGAAAGAAATGATATAGGATTGTTGGACATTGAATCGGGTCTGTTCGCGGGTTACCGGACCCATTTACAGGCTAATCGGGTGGAGAAGAACACTGTAGCAGGGCACTATAGCAGGCGCGTGAGTTTCACGCGCAGCCACTCACGGCTTCACGTGAGGGCACGTGGGCCCGATTCCCAAGGTGAGTTCAACATGAATTTTGTTCTATGTAATGTAACGAACATTTTGGCGTTAATTTCGAGTCAATCAGACACCGTTTCAAGATTGTCTCTAGGGTCCGAAGGTTTATGTTATGTTTTAAATTAATATTTAATTCCAGGAAAATTATGGGGAATTAATTGGGCTAGGCCCGGAGCCAAAATGGTGTCAAAAAGGATATTTTGACTTAATTGGTGAGTCAAGGATGATTTCTGGATTATTTTAATGTTTTCAAATGAGATTTTAAGGATTTCCGTGTAAATGGTATTTGGGCTTGAGACCCGGTCGGGAATGAATTTGACTTGGTTTGAAGTCAAGGATGTGATTGACATATTTTGGGATGTAATCCCGGGATGGTTTTTATTGTGATTTTGAGCACCCAGACGGTCGGAGCTAAGGGATCACCCGGACCACCGGAGCTTGGGGGATATGATTGTATGATTGTGAGTTGTTATGGTAAGCCATCTTCTCGGATGCGACTGAGCCTGGATGTACCACTCGGATGTGTCTGAGCTTAGGGATGTGTTCGCTCAGATGTGACTGAGCCCGAGGGTTGAGCTCAGAGGTATCTGATCCCGAGAATGTGGCTGGATATTGGCCTACGGTAGTGCGGATGTGACTGTGTGATTGTTTATGCACTTGTGAATAGTGCGGATTGATTGATTGATTGTGCACTTGGGAGTAGTGCTATTTGATGTTGATCGTGAGTGCGTACTGGTATTGAGTACGGGTTTTTGGTCTGTGTGGCCAAGTGATTATGTTTTCACATGTTTGGCTTGAGAGCCGGGATTTGATATGTTCATGTGATTTGGCTGGAAAGCCGGTGATTGTTATTCATATGTTTTACCCTATGTATGCATGGTTTGATAAACTGGAGTGTAAATGAGGTATTTTGAAATTCGTTTTAAATGATATTATTTTTGTCCACTCACACCTTTTCTATTTTGATGACCCTCCAGGCTGTGGCGCAACGTTCGGGGCTGATCGAGAGGTGGAGGCATAAACGAAAATCAATGCCTATCCCTTGTCTTATAGGTGTTTTAGGGTAGTTTTGGGACTTCAGTTGACTTGTCAGACGGGAACAGGACCAGGCACAGCTATCAAATTCCAGTTGGGACGGGTCCTGTCAAGTTGGTATCAGAGCATTTGGTTACAGATTTGCCATGCCGCCGAGATACGAGCCCTGTGCACGGCCTGGTGATGAGAAGAGATATGAGGGTATAGAGAATCCCTGGAGTGACTATGACCCGGGGTTGGAGGTCGAATATTGTATCTTGTGTTCTGGTTGTGCGGACTTGTGTCAGTCCGGATGGTGGTTAACGATAACAATGTGGTATATGGATGGGCATGTTGGGCCCAGGATAAACTTGACCCGAGGATATGGGCTCGGATGAGTGACATGGTTCACCTAGGGGTGTTTGCTAGGTGACTGGATATGCCAGTAGTGGCATGGATGTTAGTAAATGTTGACTTTAGACTCGAAAGGAGTCGAGACATTGGACTTGGACTCAGTAGGAGTCAAGAGTTGGTTTAGGACTCAGAATGAGTCATGATGTGACATGAGGGCTCGGAATCAGCCATGAAAGATGGAAAAGGTAATTTTGGTTGTACATAACGAGTGAATGAAGGTTCACGTTGGAACTCGAGGTATAGAATTGGTTGTGAATTGAGTCTCCATGATTGTTGTTGGAGAGGTAAATCCAAATTTCGGGGACAAAATTCTTTAAGGGGGGGAAGGTTGTGATGATCGGGAAATTCGAAAAAGGAAAAATTGAAAAATTGAAGGAAACGACGGATTTGCCCCTTGTTAGAAGGGCTGAAAGTTGACTTTTTGATCGGGAATTTGTTTGTTCTTTCCAAAAATACCATTGGATAGGTCTCAGGACGATGAATCCATAGACAGGTGGCATGCGTCAATCGGAGTTCGGACGTGAAAGTTATGGGTCTCGAACGGCGAGGGGAATTTTGGTCATTTTGTTGGTAATGGCAAAAAGGTAATTTGGCACGGGAATTTGATGATGCAACCCCATTGATGAATCATTCATCTCCTTGAGTGGCAAATTTCACTGCAGTAAAGGGATTGGTGGCTTTGTCATCGTGTATGAATGCCTAACAAGGACAACAAAAACCGCCCACCCTTTTGTTTGAATTTCATCAATTAACTCATGGATGAAGCTAAGTATAAAAACCTGAGACAGTGGGACGAATTTACAAAGAAAGATAAGTGGGAAATAGAGGAGAAGAGAGGAAGAAAAACCAGAAAACCCCGAAAACCTTGAATTGATAACTTAGGATCGAATTTTGAATTGGATGATTATTTGATGGAAACAGAGACGAGGATGAGCTTCTAGAGGTTCAAACGAGTTGATTGGAATCAAAATTGACGGGAATGGTGAAGAAACAAGCCCAGACGGACCTGGTATTCGTTTCACAAATCTTGAGTTGAGTTCGAATGGTTGGCAGGGATTAAAGTTATAATTGAGATTGAAACTACGTTAATGCGAATCCTGCGAAGCTTCCTGATGCATCAATTGAAAGAAAACACTAAGAATTTAAGGAGATTGGACGATGAACAATGTTCTGGTGTTCTTCGAATTCGAGTTCAATTTGATTGGCTTGAGGTAAGGTTTCATGTAATTGAGATAACATAACCCTAATTAGACTCCTAACGATGCTGTTAGATGACTGAATTGAAAGAAATGATATAGGATTGTTGGACATTGAATCGGGTATGTTCGCGGGTTACCGGACCCGTTTGCAGACTAATCGGGTGGAGAAGAACACTGTAGCAGGGGCACTGTAGCAGGCGCATGAGTTTCACGCGTAGCCACTCACGGCGACACGTGAGGGCGCGTGGGCCGGATTCCCAAGGTGAGTTCAACATGAATTTTGTTCAATGTAATGTAACGAACATTTTGGCGTTAATTTTGAGTCAATCAGACACCGTTTCGAGCTTGTTTCTAGGGTCCGAAGGTTTATGTTATGTTTTAAATTAATATTTAATTCCAATAAAATTATGGGGAATTAATATGATGTTAATTAAGTCACTAGTAACCCTTAATGATGAATTTGGGCAGGACTTGGGATTCCTGGAAGGTGTCGGAAATTACGGAAATGCGTGCAGCTCGGAAAGCTAGCAGTTTGGACGGTGTGTGAGTGGACGTTTGTTTTATAAACGAATATGCAGAGTTAAATGTTTTACATGATTGATTGCATGATTTGAATTGCAATGATGTCCTGATGATGTGGCATGATTATTTGTGATTTAATGATTATTTTAATCGGTCTTTTGGGCACGTTTTACAAGAGATGTGCAAGTGATATTTTGGGCTAGACCCGTAGTCAAAATGGTGTCAGAAAGGATATTTTGACTTAATTGGTGAGTCAAGGATGATTTCGGGATTATTTTAATGTTTTCAAATGAGATTTTACGGATTTACGTGTAAATGGTATTTGGGCTTGAGACCCGGTCGGGAATGAATTTGACTTGGTTTGAAGTCAAGGATGTGATTGACATATTTTGGGATGTAATCCCGGGATGGTTTTCATTGTGATTGTGAGCACCCAGACGGTCGGAGCTAGGGGATCACCCGGACGAGCGGAGCTTGGGGGATATGATTGTATGATTGTGAGTTGTTATGGTAAGCCATCTTCTCGGATGTGACTGAGCCTGGATGTACCACTCGGATGTGTCTGAGCTTGGGGATGTGTTTGCCCAGATGTGACTGAGCCCGAGGGTTGAGCTCAGAGGTGTCTGATCCCGAGAATGTGGCTGGATATTGGCCTACGCGTAGTGCGGATGTGACTGTGTGATTGTTTGTGCACTTTTGAATAGTGCAGATTCATTGATAGATTGATTGATTGTGCACTTGTGAGTAGTGCTGTTTGATGTTGATCGTGAGTGTGTACTGGTATTTAGTACGGGTTTTTGGTCTGTGTGCCCAGGTGATTATGTTTTCACATGTTTGGCTTGAGAGCCGGGATTTGATATGTTTCATGCGATTTGGCTGGAAAGCCGGTGATTGTTATTCATATGTTTTACCCTATGTATGCATGGTTTAATAAGCTGGAGGGTAAATGAGGTATTTTGAAATTCGTTTTAAATGATATTATTTTTGTCCACTCACACCTTGTCGGTTTTGATGACCCTCCAGGTTGTGGCACGACGTTCGGGGCTGATCGAGAGGTGGAGGCATGAGCTGAAATCAATTCAGTTATTCCTTGTCTGACATGTGCTGAAGGGTAGTTTCGGGACTTCAGTTGACTTGTCAGACGGGAGCAGGACCGGGCACAGTTATCAAAGTTCAGTTGGGACGGGTCCTGTCACTATAAACAAGGGTAAAAACGTCATTTTTACATCAAAGTTTCCCAAATTTATATTTTTGCACATCTAGACGTTCTGGACCGTTACACCTATAGAATAGTGTTCCACCAAAGGTTTTTTCATTCTCCAACCATCGAGCTACCGGTGTATCACTTCGTCTACCACAAGTATTCCATAATGATCTCTCTCAAATGATACCACAAATCAGATACTTCCTGAATAGTTTCTTGATTTTCCAATAAGGATTCCTCAATCAATGCTTAGTCTTAGCTTGGAGGGATACCAAACACGCTCGAACATCAAAACCTAGTAGGTCGAGTACCGGAAAACTCCTAATGTTCCAAATTTCTCGTAATGTAACTAGTTTCGATTCAGTTCGCTTAACTCCCATGAAAAATCTTCTAACAAGAGGTCAGCCATTCCTCCGAACTTTCTTATGGAGGGGGTGATTCTCGACTCTAAAGGTCTGATGGGGTCCAAACCAACCCACCAACTAAAATGACCCTTGTAACTGTTCTCCCACACTATAGTATAAGGTGTCGAATTCTTGTTAGGATAGTTAATCTCGAGTGGCCTCAAGGATCTACATAACTAGTATAGTTTCCCGTTTAAGCAATGGTATAAGGTGGGGACGGGAAGAAGTATACCCAACCAAATTTTAGGAATAAGGGTAGTGGAAACTCAACTCATATGTCTCTAGGGGTACATCAGATATCTAACATAGTTAAATGGTCCTTTTAATCTAATGGTCCATCACAAGGATACGAAAGACACCAAGTACGTGTTTGATTTGACATGATCTTTAGGAGAACGAAGGGATACGAAAGACACCAAGTACATGTTTGATTTGACATGATCTTTAGGAGAACGAAGGGTAGTGCAACATGCCTCAGGTCGAAAATTCTTTAACTAAAGTCCCCCTAATTCTCTCAACAATGGGCAAGCCAAAATTTTCACTTCAACAAGAAGGTATCAATTATTGAAAAGATCTATGTAATTCATGCATTCAAATTCTAACTCACCCATCAGTCGTAACATGGTAACCTCTCAAAAAGGACTGAGTGGAACGTGGCGGTGGTCGTCTGATTCTAGGGTTCATGAAGGTGGACACGTGATTGAGCTGTATGGTGCTGCTAGTTTGAACAAGCTTGGGTTCTCCATAGGTTTGAAGAGAAAGAGAAGATGGGTTTATTTGTTGCAGAGTTAGGAATTGGGCCTCCAAAACGGAAATCCACAAGGCCCATCCCAAATAGAAGTCCAACACAACCCCAACTAACAATCTGAGTCTTGCATAGAGGGGTAAAATGGTAATTTCCTAATTCTTCAATTTCGAGTTTCCGGTAAGTCTTAACAATGGGGGAATACTCGAAGGACTAAGAGCGTCACTCCACAACTCAAGTTTCATTAATAATAATTTAAATATCATGATCAGATGGGACATGAAGAAACCATAAATACGTCATAATGTCAATCTACATCAAATTGCTCTTGGGTTGCCTAGAGTCTCATACTCGGACGATAAACTGGGTATCCTGCTGGCGTACCACGACCACGTGCAAGAGTGGGTGCAATGCACCTTCACCACGAGTCCCCTAGAGCTGGAGGATAGGACTGGCGCTTTTTAACTAGTATAGCGAGTTGCACGGATGAATGATCACGTGGAGTACTGGTCTTTAGCCTACAGACGGGTACTAGATACCAGCGACTCCCTAAGTGGGTTCTAACATTATCTCAATCTCATCAATGCCCAGGGGACTCATATGTAATGCATTATGTGACTCGATACATACAACTATGCATATTCATTACAGTATATCAACATAACCTGATAAGCATAGTAAACCGTTCATCACAATTATCACATAATAAATCATGAATGCTCAACAATTATCAAATGTACAAACGTCGTAAAACGTGAGAGTATAAATAATATAAAATCAATTTTAGGGAAGGGGGTCCACTCACACACTTGTTGGGGAGTTGAAATCGCTCGACATACCATGCTAGCACGAGCCCCGAGTCCAAATAACCCCAGGAAAAAGTTCAAAAGATAGTAATTAATTCCTTCCTCGTCCAAACCAAACACACCCCTCTAGGGTAGCCCCAAAACGAGGTTTAGAACCACCTAAGATGGACTTAAACATATTTAGAACTGTCTGAAACCTCGGAAAACAGCATCCACTCGCTTCCAGAAAGTGAAAAACAGTGCTACGCACCATTATGGGGCTAGAATTACACTTAAACTGTTCCAAACGGCCTGGAATAAGACAACGTGCCATTGTAGGCTGGAAAAAGTCCTCCACAGGCCAGCGGAGGGAAGGAAAATTAGCTCAGCACCGCCACGTACCGAAAGAAGCCCATACGCGCGGGCCATGCGCCACACGTGTCAGCTATAGTACGTAGCATGTGTCATGTCACACGCATGGGCCACACATGTTGAAATATTCCCTGCATAATCCATGGAATACTCTTGTAACGGCTCTATAAGTTGACTGTTGAGTTTAACGTTGACCCACGGTTGACTAATGGCTGACTAATGGCAATCATCGTCATCGCAACTTTGCACGAAGATGGTGATCGGACAGCCGCCAGCATCGTCGTCCACGGTGGTTGAATTCTGGGTTTTTCGCCTGAAAAAATCCCAAAATCCAATAAGGTCTTTCTATCTCAATTCTAACTTAAATTTAACATGCAATTAATCAAATCACCTCTACTCAACACAAGGATTATAGAAATCTAGGTTTTAAGCTTATAAACTAACTATCTTAACCGCAAGGACGCACAGAAAGCTCACGGGTCTACAAGTGTGGGCACCGTCGCTCGCACCAGAAGCTAGTGAGCTTCAACCCATCTCGACAAAAAAATAGGGTTAGGATAATATAAAGGGTGGGGAATCCACTAAACTAGCTCATGTCTAAAGGTCGTACCTAGGACGTTGCAGAAACCCAGATTCTAGCCACCAGCGGCCACCATCACCGTCGTTAGGAGAGTCTTGAAATCCACATGTAAATAGCTCTTTCGAAGGCTCTTCACAAGGGGTTACAACGGTCTAATTATGACAGGACCCGACCCAGAAATTCCAAAACACACGTGTTCGAGCCCCGCTCCCATCTGATAGACGAGGCCAAATTGCCCAAAATGCCCTCGCACACATGGCAAACCAGGGATACCCATTCTATTAGCACTACCTATTAACCAATTAGAACGACTAAATAAAGATAAAACAAGGGTACGAATGCCATACCAAAATCCCAATCGAGTACGTAGCCAAACATAATGCCTACGCTGCGGAAGTAACCCTGATACCTAAACCCCAACCTGGAGTGGTTTCCAAAACCACAAACAAAACCCGTGAGTAGACCAAAAATAAATAACCCTTTCAAAAAAAATTATCAAGAAAAACAGTAAACGCCCTCCGTTTGAAAAACAATGCATGCATATGGAAAACCATTCGAAAGGATAAGATCACTATCAACTCATATATAACATACCAGGGCCTACTCTACCCTAAAGCAACCTCATAACAACAATCGGAAAATAAATACCTGGACACCACAACCAGTAACCAAGATGAACCCTTCTCCCTACCTGACCATGCCAATTGATCCCTGTACTACGCGTAGACAGCCCCCATTAAGTTGGTGGAGACACACTCAAAATCCCATCCTGAGAAATACAAGCCCCCATGAAGCTGACGGAGACACACTTCAGTCCGAGAAATACATACCCGTAGGAAGCTGATAGAGACACACTCCAATGTTAGTCTAGGAAAAAGGTAATCACCCGAGGATGTTCAACTGTGGCAACAATCGAAATCCAATACATAAACATCATTCAAAACATGTCCCATGGACGCCGAATCCATGTCAAAACCATAAAACTCGACCCAAGGCCAAAACACAGTTTACGCACGTAAATCCGTAAAACTAGTGTCCAGAACATCAAATAATCATCCAAAACCATAAATCCTCATATCAAACCATTCATATCCAGAAACCATATTCAAAGGCATAGAAATCACTTATATATGCATGCATAACAGCTTAGAAAGCAAAGGTCCACTCACGTACCATCCATATGCGCTCCATCCCTAACTACATGCTTCCTGAGGTTCTTGAAGAATCAATTCCTATACATCGATGACACCTAAAGGTCACTAACACTACCAATAATGTAACGCCCCAAACTTTCATCCAGATCTTGAGTTCGTAAACAGGCGGCACGCCAAAATTGGGAAAAGGTTAGACGAAATTGACCGTTTTGCCCCTAAGTTAAAGAGTTGACTTTTCTTAGTCAAATTCAAAATGTTGAATTTTACCGGGGTGGTTTTTGATGATTTTGAAAATTTCGTTGGGAAGGCCTCGGTCTCCTGAGTGCTTTGACAAATGGCACACTGGAACGGAACCCGAATGGTTTTGTTTTGGGCTTGAGATATGTGGGGGCAATTTGGTAAATTGGAAAGGAGCGGTATTTTGGTAAATTTTGTTGGGAGATTTTTCTGGTGGCATGCTTGGATTGGGAGAAGTTTCCCCTTATCTACTTAAATGTGGTGCCACCGACTTGTGTGTGTTGTGTGTGTTTTGTGTGGTGCTTGTGTGTGTTCACAACCAAAAAAAGAGGAAAAACAAGAAAATAGAGAGGAAGAAAACCAGAGAAGAGTGGAAGAAAAAACTAGAGAAGAGAGGAGAAATAGAAGAAGAGAAAAGTGTGAAGTGGAAGGAGGAAGAAAAAGGGAAGAAGTTGGAGTTGTTCAACTCATACCTTAAGGCCTAGACTCGAATCCGAGAAGGAAACCTTGCGGGTTTTCGGTTGCTCAATCTAGTTTTGACTGGGAACTTGGGAAATAGGTTCAGAGACGTCGTCCTTGAGGTCTTACGATCCTGTTAGGCTATTTAGCCACAAGTTTTGACACTTGGATCACCCAAACAGAGAAGGTGGTGGACAGCCGTGATGGAGGATTATACGACGAGGTAAGGTAAGCTTCTTTCGAATTTTGAGCAGATAGATCACTTTCTGCGATAGAATATAAGGTGTTGGACAAATTAGAACTGAAAAAATAGTTAGAAATGAGTGAGAAAATATTGAGTCAAGTCGCCGGGTCGGGCGACCCAGAAAACTAGAAATTCGGGTCTACGGAGGTAGACAATGAACAGCAATGCATGGCTCCCACGAACAGCAACATTGGGCGGTGCGTGGGGGCGTGTGAGCAGGAATCTCAGATTTGATCAACACGAAAGTTCATCCTTTCGATGTTACGAATCCAACGTTACAAACTCTTGAGTCAACCCGGGCACTGTTTCGAGGTAGTTTTGACTATCCGAAGGTTTCGGGCTTTTTTTTAAATACGTTTAAAAATCCCAGAAAATTATGGAATTAAAATGGAAGATATATGGAATGGTTTGTGACCTGTAGATGTTATTTATAACAGGTTTTGAGATGTTCGGAAATTTTGGAAGTGTGTGCGAAGGTTAATTGAGCGATACGGAGGTGTGTGAGTGGACTTTCTTTCCTTAATATTTGTTGCATGCATACTTACATGAGTTAAATGTGTTTTTATGTGATTTTGGTGATCTTGAAGTGATTGGAATTTTTATATGGATTTTTTGGTGATTTCATGAATATTTTATTAATATTTTATCATGCGATTTTCGAGGATTTCGGTAAATTTTGTCTGATTTCCGATTCGAATGTGACTTTGGGGATTTGGGATGAAAGGGGATTTGGGATGAAATGTGATTTGAACGACTATGGTGATGGATTTTTGGTGATTTGATATGATTTGGATGGTTTTTTAAGGAAGTTACTCGATGGCTCGTTTTTACGAGGTTTTCCTCGAGTACATATGTTCCTCGATATGTGTGATGTGTAATTATGTGACTTGTAGTGGTGTGATGATCGTGTTTCTTGTTTGAATGTGAGTCTCAGACGTCGAGCATGGGGTTCCAGTTTCCCAGCAAATGTGTATGTGATGGCCTACCATTAGCACACTTGCGATGTAATGATTGATATGATGATTGTTGTGCTTGTTCACTGGTGGTTGATTATGAATGGATGGTGTGTTACTGTTGTGCTTTGGGATGAGTTAATGTCCTTGAGATGTTGATGAATTTGGTAATCTTGGACGTCGAGCTGGGCTCCAATTCCCGAGTGATTTGTGGTGTGCCTACCTCTAGGACAGTGGTAAATGTTTGACATTGTGATTGATGTGCTGGCTTGAATTGATTGTTGTGATGGCTTGCCGATTTATACTTTCTTTACATACGTTTTCATGTACTTCGAGAATGAGAACTGTATATCGTTTTAAATCAAAGTGAAACAGTTTTGAACTGGTTTTTCATATGCATGCATGGTTTTGGAAAACGGAGGACAAACGATTGGATGTTTTCAAAATATGTTTTTAAAATATTTCTTTTGTCCACGCACACGTTTTCCTTGGTTTTGTAACCCTCTAGAGGTGCTGCACGGAGATCAAGAATAGAGAGGCGAAGGCATGAATTAGCTGAATTTGCGCTTATCCCTTACCTGACAACGTTTCTATCAGACGGGAGCAAGACCCAAGTGTAATGTTCTTGTGTATTCGGGTTGAGTCCTGTCAAATAACCACATACTAAAACCCCCGTCACTCCCAGATTAGGATACGTGCCCCGAACACGCATCCCAAGGAGAAAACTGTCAAAAAACCAACCAAAAAATCTCTGATTTGTCTGAAAGCACCCACCAATGGATTCAGGACGACGAAACCTTTCAAACAAGACCGGTTTCACCCTTGAAATTCCCAACCACGTATCCACACGTGTCGGTCAAAGGTGGTGGTCAATTCACGCACCGTTCAATGCTAAACGTCAGCGCTGGTCAACACTGACGTCCATCCCTGACATCATAGCTGACGTCATCTAGCTAGCCAGAAAAGATGACCCTTTTTTGTCGTGTGCCGCCATCATCTCCACCGCCTCACTGTCTGGAAAATCTCCATTAAAGTCCAAACCTTCATAACTTCTTCATTTCTCAACCAAATTGGACATTATAATAGTCGAAAATCATCTACTCGAGCCCAGGAATCTTAATATGAAACTAGAAATTAGAAAATCTACCTGGGTTTTTAAGTTACAAACACTTCGAAACCTTCGGGTTTCCACACTTATCATGTCCAATTCCAGCATTTTCCCCCCTTCAACCTCAACCTCTCTATGTTCCAAGGAGCCTCCTGAGCATGTTTTTAACCTTGATTTCACCCAAAACTTCTCAAAATCAAGACACTAGGGTTGGATGCTTTGTGGTTTTTGTGTGTATGTGGTTGTATAGATGAAACAGGAAAGGGTGTGAGTGAGGGAGATAAATGGGATGATAATCTCTAACCTTATCCATTTGTCCCAAAATATCCCCATTTTCATCCTTCCCAAATTAACCCTTACTGAAAAAAAGGAAGCCTAGTGTAGGTGTAAGGGCAAAATGGTCCATTTAGTTTACAATTTATCCATAAAATCCCAAAAAATCACTAAACATTCCTGGAAAAATCCTGATGTTACGTAAATAACTTCCGGGACCAAAGTCTACACATGGGCAACAATCCCTCATCCAGGGGCAAAATTATCAATTCTCCACCAATTTTTTCGAAATATTCGGTACGGGTCGTTACAAATTAAGGGAGTTTGAATCTACCTGAAAATCTTTGAAATCCTATTGGGTCGACATCCCAATTTGGACAGGGTCAAAGTCGGGTTTTCGGGTCCTCCATGACCATCGCGATTCCATACCTTGAAATAAACATGCTAGGAAGTTAGAACGATCTTTACGAACAAGGGAAGCTGAAACACACTACGAGAAGGGTTGGTTTACCTTGTTGAAACATCGAATGCACGCGGGTCCAATTCGGTCTAGTACATACTCGCAACGATGAAGCCTACCTTGGTGCATCGCGATGTCCGCATGAGTCGTAAGATATTGGTGGGTGGAAAGATGATGAGGAAGGGCTCTGTTTCGAGGGAAATGATTGGTGGAAGACAGCGAGGTTCACAGTTTTGCGGTTGCATGGGGACTTCTTCACTCGAGCATGTCATGGTGATGATCGAGATGAGGAATAGGGAATTGTGACTTCTTTCACAGGGAGATGGGAGTAGCAACTAGGGTGGTTGTGTAGTTGTCTAAGCAAGAAGGCTCTGTGAGGGAGGGAGAGAGACCAACACTTTGAAGCAATTTCGATGGGGGAAAAGTTCGAACTTCCTGAACATAAGCATGGGCGAGGTGAAGCTGGAAAGTTCTAGTGGTGTGTGTGTTTGTTTACTTCAGAGATGGCTAGTTGTCCAACATTGAGGCTGATACTGAATTTCTTGGGCCAAATGGAGTGGGCTCAACTAGAAATATACTAAACTTGCTTCTAAAGGTTCAAGATATGGGCTTGGTCCTCTTATTAAGATTTTCTAGGGCCAAAAAGATGGTCAGTTTGCATCACGAGCTTGGGCCTCCAAAACAATAACCCACAAGGCCCAACCAAATTGATCTAATCCATCCCAAGGTTAATAATGGCCTGAATAATAAAATAGGGGTAAAAAAGTAAATTCTTAAATTTCTACTTGAGTTTTCGATACAGAATGTATCATCTAATGCCTAGGAAACCATTCCCAAGAATGTCACAATGTCATGACCCTACCCATCTAGCACGATATTGTCCCCTTTGGGCCCAGCCCTTACAGTTTTGTCTCTAGGAACTCACGTGTAACTTTCCAGTAGGTCACCCATCATGAGATTGCCAACCAGCTGAAACTCGCTTAACTTTGGAGTTCCTAAGGAATCCAAAGCCAGTGAGCTCCCAAAATGTCTCATGTTAAATAGATACGTACCCAACATATAAGGAATTTCACATTTCCCTCCCCGAGTGTGTGGGATTATTCACTGTTTCTTCCCAAGACACGGGTCTTACAACCACCCCCTTGGGGGTTCAACTTCCTTGTTGGCACACTTCCGATGGCGGTCCAACTATGATACCATTATGTCACGACTCGACCCATCTAGCACGATATTGTCCGTTTTGGACCCATGCCCTCACTGTTTTGTCTCTAGGAACTCACGTGCAACTTCCCAGTGGGTCATCCATCTTGGGATTGTACCAGTCCAAACCTCGCTTAACTTTTGGAGTTCCCAAGAAATCCAAAGCTAATGAGCTCCCAATAGGCCTCATTATAGATAGATACGTGCCCACGCATATAAGGCATTTCACATTTCCCTCCCCTAGCGATGTGGGATTGTTCACCCATTCTTCTTAAGACACAGGGTCTTACACACATGGTCTCCACAGCTACATGAGTGTCATGGGGAGACCAAGATGGGTGTACTACATGTTGTGTTCTCTGAAGAAAATGCTTTCCTGAGAGCTGCCCCCTTTCCATCCATGACTGCACCCAAGTTGCTTGGGAACCACCATGGGATCTGCAAGGCCCTATTTACTAGTACCACTAGCATCCTTATGACTTTAAGACTCTCCCTAGCTACATCACAAGTCTCATAGACCTTCCTCTAACCTACCCAACATAGAGGGCCAATTTTTGTCTTGCCCATACGTTAAATAAAGCACTCCTAGAAGATAGCCTAGCTTCGGTTTGTCCTTTCCAACCCTTTATATTTTTGTTTTCCCCCTGGAACCTTACTGGGTTTTCTTGTCCATATTACATTCTTATTACATTGAGGGACAATGTAAGATTTAGTTTTGGGGGTGTGGATAATATTGGCACATAAAAACCAATAGGTTTGGGGTACGGGCTAAAATTTTTTGTGTTGTTTTCTGCTTTGATGTGTTTCCTGTAGTTGCTGTTTTTTTTTTGTTTACTAATTTTTGTGTCTTTACCTTACTAGTTAGACTATTTTAGCTTGTTAACAGGGGCATACAAGCTGGATTACATGTCTTTGCATTGCTAAGGGTCGTGTCGTGTCGAAGAGTCATAATATGCACTGCACATATGCCAAGTTTTGAGTGATTGAGAAAACTAAGCAAACCGAATTTGAGTAGCTTCAGAAAATTAATAGAGGTAGCTATGTGAGATATTTGAGCCTAATTGCTTTCCTTTTTGAGAAATCTAATTGTTTCCACTCTTATGCACTCATATCTTTTGTTCATTATTGCATGATCTCATTCATTCTTATTGCATGATCTCATTAATTTTTATTGCATTGATGCTTAAAGAACCTTTTCTTATAATATGCTTTTGATATGATGTATGTTTTTTCATGTGTTACCCTTTCCAATTGCATGCTTCCTAAGCCCAATTTGCAGCCAACCACTTAGCCAATTTTTTCATCTCTCATGTTACAACCTACCCAAGTTTTCAGGTAAGCATTAAGGCCATACCTCTAATCGGAACTTGTGTTAAGGTTCCCCCAAATGAGAGTCATGATGCGAATGAATGTGTTAATATTATGTGTTGCCTATGTTATGTGATTGGCATCTAAAGAGTTGTCAGCTTGCAATTTAGAAGTTGAGGGAATTATTGCATTATTTTGGTTCAATTCAAAGAAAAAAAAATTAATGTTCATCAAGAATAGAAAAGAAAAAAATTGAAAGAATAAAAGAAAAGAAAAAGAAAAAATTGAAATTGGAATTGAAACAAATGAGCCAAGAACCTCAAGAGGCATAATGTTGTGGGCTAAAGTATGGATTCAGTATTTAAAATTTGAGTTTGAGTCATGACCTCTCATGCCATGACACAGCTTAGGTTTCTTGAATCCCATCATTTCCTTCTAAACCTTATAAGCCTAGCCACATTGCAACCTTTGATAAAGATCTAAGTAATCATATGGGCAAGCATGTTGAGGATCAAGGTACGTATCTTTGTTCTTAAATATCGATTCCTGCATGAGATTTTAATTTTAGAAAGTGCTATTTTTCATTGAAACTCATATGTGTTTAACCTTGATTTCTTAACATAAACTCTTCACATATACTTGATTAAGTGAAACCATAGGACTCGTGTGCATTGAATGATGCCTAGTGAGGATTAGAGTGGAGGCGAAATCTTTCTAGGGTGCTTAGATGAAGTTGTTTTTTAGCATGGTCATTTGAAATATGGTATATTCACTTACATGAACTCGCGGTTATGGCATACCTCTTGATTTTGTGAAGCATGTTTTTTTGTCTTAGCTCCTATTAACTTGTTAAGGCATTATTTCTAGCACCTTAGTGTCTAAGTAAAACATTCGTGAGTTTCGTGGTGACATAACCCTCAAGAGACAAAAAAAACCTCCTACTAGGTGAAAATAGAGGTTTAAATACTTATCTTAATTAGATCGAGTTTTTTGTTTTCTGGTTTGCTAAGGGACTAGCAAAATGTAGGTTTTGGGGTATTTGAAAAGTCATTAATTATACATCATTTTGATGTGAATTCACATCCCTTTTATTTATCTTTTGAGCATAATTATACAATAAATATAAGACAGTGATCTACTTTGTGAGACTTCTAAAAATATGAAAATGAGCCACCTTTGAAAATAATGCAAAAAGAATGGTCCAACTCCAAGTCAGAACGAAGAAATGGCCTCACATTGGACTCATGGCCCCAACTGAGGTCCTAGGCCTGAAACATGGCCCTGCTGAGGTCCTGTACCTGGTCCATATCCCTATCGAGAACCAAGTTCCTGCTCCTAAATATAGAACCTAATTCCCAGACCCTATGTCAAGCTCAGACCCTTGTTGGGTCCTAATCAAGGTTCCTAGGCCAGTCCATGTACCTGTCCAGTGACACGCCAGTAACACCCAAGTGACACTCCAATGACACCCAAGTGACACTCCAGCGACAGTCCCCTAGCAACCATGTGCCAGTCCTTGTACCTGCTCCTAAAACCTACCGAGTTCCAGTTCCAGTACCAATCCCAGTGACTGGCCAATGATAGCCTTTGGGCCAGCGGTAGCCTGTTTTGGACCTCTTGTGCCAGCAGGTTAGGAGAGGACTCTAGACTCGATTGGCATGGATTTGAGACATACATTGAACCCTCTTTTTAGCCGCGCAATCAAGGCCCATTTCCAAGGATTTTATAATTTAACTTATTTCAAGGACCCAATTCGAGTATTATGTGGGCCTAGGCTGGTTTCAGGTAACTCTCAGTGTCTCGGGCATAATCCAACCATTCAAACGGACTCCAATGTTCTAATTGCAGCCTTACATCTATCTTTTAGTCCAAGATAGACCAAGAAAGGGTTTCTTCCTTTCTTGGCCGAAATAGAACTCCTAATGGCATAAGGATTTTGATGTGATCAGTTGCCAACTGAGGACAGGTGTCAAGTCTGAATTATATTGGATTCATCAGCAGATATCTTCCTTAGTTTTAGGAAAGAAACGATTCCAAGGTTCCAAGAGAAGCACATGCACTTATCTCTTTTTCTTGTCGTCCAAGAAATCCAAGAATCCCTTGGCTTACGAGTTACTTTTCCAAGTTGGATAAGGACAGCTCTCCTATTTTGATTTCCAAAGGGATTTCCTTCTAGAATATTCCCTAAATTATAGGGGAGTCTCTTTTATTTAATGGCTGCACAAAGCCTTGCACTGGGGTTCCTTCCTTGGTCGAATTTCTGCCCTAAATTCTGGTTAGCCGTAGAAAAGGGAAGTGGCAGTTTTTCAGCACTGTTTTGGAGTTTTGGTTCAAGGCTTTGGACGTGCTACTCTGGAGAAAAAGACCTACCCGTGTTCCTTGTTGTGTTATCATAGTGCCATTGTTTTGTACTCCTAAACTTGGTTCTCTTACGTTTCTAATGCAATCTATTTCTAAGCAGTTTGCATTGCAGTATGGTTGCTTGAAGCCGTGACGATGAAGGTTGAATAATGTTGTTTGTCCTTGATTAATGTTAAAATGATTGTTATGGATGTGATTGTGATTACCATGTTTTTGTAATTGATTGTTTTTGGGTGGTTACTTAATGTAATTAATTATTGGTGAATGATTGCATGTTGATTGATCGCCATCGTGTAGTTGTTAGGACCGAATGTAGTGGCTTAGAACTTACATGTAATCCAATCCATGACCCCCTTGGGTTGCTTGTTAATTTTCAAGGGATAGTGTAATCTTATGAAATTCCTCTTGTTATACGTTTAATTGCTAAAATTGAACAGGCATCCTAAGGTAAACATCATGCCTTGGATATGCTAAGTTATGAGGAATAAATGCGTAAGGTGACTCAATATTAGGGCCCTTGTATGGGCATGGAATTCTTGCACTTAATCATTCAATTGGTTAGTGGTTTATAATTCGCCTTGGTTGATAGTTCGCCTTAGTTCTCGCGTGAACAATCTTTCTGTTCACACTTAGTGCGATTCGAAGCTCAAAGACACTATGAAACCCGTCTAGGGAAAAAAAAATGGAAGGGAACAATTGGTTTGCTTTTACTTGGTTGTGTGCATGTGTGGATCTGAGGACGAAAACACGGTAATAGGTTAGGACGTGGTACTAATAACGTGCGCGAATCGAAGAGAAAAATGAGATATAGCAAGTTATCTTATTCAACAGCTTTAATATCCCTTATATATAGAATTAGGATTAAGGTTGATTATTTTTTACAAAATGACCTATCTACCTTTTACATGTAATAACCGCTATAAATAACAACAAAAACAACAAAAAATTATTCTATCTATTATACTCATTTATTTACAATAACAACAAAAAATTTATCAACTCATTTTAGCCCAATATCGCTAAGTATTTCCTTAAGAGATTTACTCTTCCTCTCTATTATACTCATTGTCATTATTAATTTTCAGTTTCTTTAAATTAAAATATAAATTTAACATTTTATAATCGAAGGAAATGACATAATGAGTCGAAGCCATTTTTGAAATATTTTTCGAATATTTTATATATTATTATGCATTTTGAAAGCAAAATCAATTAAAGAAATCATGAGAATGACACATGCCAAGGTTAGAATAGTGCCGCATGACCTGTCATTATTAACTTTAATTTTTAATTTATATTTCATGTATTTTTCTTCCTAAAAATCATAAATAATTTTTTTTTTTTAACAAATTAGAACAAATATATCGTACAATACTCCTCACTTATGAGGACATTTTCTTCGCTCTTATAACTTGAAATCAATATTTGGACTTGCAAGAAATTTAAAATAAAAATTATCAAAATTCATCTTAGCCTAATACCACTAAGTATTTACTAAAAACATTTAGCCTCAACGCATGGCAGCACCAGAATGGTGCCTCATCATTCACTTGAATTTGTTTATTATAATTTATGTATTTTATTCCAAAATAATCTTAAATAAAACTAAAAAAATTATTAAACCCATTTCGCCTAATACATCTAACTAATTCCTCAATAAGTTTATTCTCGCTTCCTACCAATCCTTTTCATTATTATTTTTTATTTTATTTACATAATAATAAGAATTTAACGATTTAAGATCGAAGGAGAAGGAGACGATATAATAAGCTCGTAACAATTTTTGCAAAATGCTTTTGAATATTCTATCTATTTATTATTATTTTTTAAAAAACATTCATGAAAATGACGTGACAACACCTCGATAAACCGAAAAAACAACTTAGCAAGTGAGCACATGCACCAAATAAGCATAAGAAATCTCTAAGTAACACATAGTTAGTTATTGCATCTAATTATTTATTTGAAATCCGTCCCATCTTTTCTTTTGCGGTGTATTTCTAACTAATCGTCAGTACAAAAGATGTTTAAAAAAGAAAGTACATTGGCAAAATTTGGCACATGGTGAGTGCAGTTAGAGCATTGAAGCCAAGGCCGTAAGTTTGCATCTAACCATGCAAGGCATAAAAAGAAAATGAGGAAAAAAAAAAGCTGTACTTGAAAGTAGAAACAAGAAGCTCCCACAAGTTACAATCCAGTCAAAACAAACACCAGATATGGCTTTAAGCCCAAAGCAACGTCACAACAAAAAACAAAATGAGGGCCAGACCAAAGCAAAAACCAACAATTGTGGCCAAAGCCTGGAAAAATTGAAACAAATGAGATCGATTCTTGTGAACAGAACGTGTAAAGGAATTTCGAAAATTCATGCTACCTTGCCCTGAGACTTGAAGTGGAACTTGACAGTGAACCATGACAGTCCCCGGTCTACGAAAGGAGCAAGAGCAAGGGCCCTGCATAACAAGCTCAAATGGAAACAAATGGTCCTTGATCAAGGCTTATATGAGTAAGAAGAACAACATCACATTCTAAAGATTCATAGAATAACCCAACACATCCAGCCACATAGGAGTTGGATATTTGAACCAGAGCTTTCATACAAAATTAAGACATGGATTACTGGATAGAGCAACTCACCCTCCAGCTCTTACAAGCTTTGTAACCTGACTTCCAGCCCACACCATGGCCATTACTTTGAGAAATCTGCATTACATCATTGTATCGTTAATAACTTAACATCATTTCCACATTCTGCTACATTGTATAGCCATGTAAAAAAACTGAACAAAATAAATCTGCGGTATTCATATCAGCAATTACCTCTTGGCAGCTGCGAGGTAACCCATCCTGCCCGGTGCTGGAGCAACAAAGAACCTATGGAAAAAATGAAGCAGTATAATAACTGCAACTTAAGAATAATAACACAAATTTTTTAAGGTACCTTCTTAATACATTTTAAGTATGGACTATTTTTTCCTTCTACAAATGCTGACATCAAATGAAAATAATACTTAGACTACCAACACAGAAGCACGATGAAACTTGAAAAGCTAAAGGCTATGCAGCCCCTAGGAGTTGGTACCTTTAGAGTTTAGACCATCAAACCTCACATGCACTTACAAACATACAGATGGTGAAAATATCTGACCATTTATCTAACCTATGGTGAAAATATCTGACCTAGAATCCAAATATACCCTAGTTGCACTTGAAGCCAAATTTATGAATGTCAAATCATCCATGCACTACAACAAGTTATTTCTGACTGAAAAATCGGGTATGTTAGGAACCAAAGAACTCAACCCAAACATGCCCATGAGTCACTTAATGTCTACTGTTTTGGAGGAAAAGAAGTGAATTGTGTAATAAATCATTGCCAAAAATTTACAAGAGCAGAACACCTTGTAAACTTCCTTTTTCTCCTGCTGTCTACATATTCTTTCTAGTGAGAAGATTTTTTTGAAGCAAACCTTCAAAAGGAGGTCTTTCTGAATTGTTGCTTTTAAAAATAAGATAGTACCATGTGTGTTGCAAGCAAGAATATTCAAAACTTCTAAATATGAGGAGGAGATGATGTAGCCAACATGTGGCAGATTTTCCCACTTTTATGGCGACAAGTAGCCGTTCCAGCTACTTTGTGAAAGTCAAGAAACTTTAAGCTTAATAAATTGGCCAATATCATTGTATTTAGTTCCAATAGCATGTTGTTCTGATCAAACTCAAAAGTGATATGGTTCCATCATATCAGCTCATACAAATCAAGAAACCTTGCTGCCCTTGACTGGATAATGTAGCGCAAACTAAGGACTTTCACATCTTTTCTGATTGTGAGCATTCTATCTCTATCCCTAATGAAAAGAAGCTACTATGTTGCTCAATCATGAATTCATTCTGGATCTCTAACTATAGCAGTCGACAATGAGCTCGCTGACTGAAAGAATGCAGTCTGTTAAACAGTGAGAAAGCATTTCATGTGTCTGTAACAATTCACTAAAATAGGGTAGCTAAATTGCATAAAATAACATAAGGAGAAGGCAAGGCATTTGAAGATTCATTAAGGAAAACATTGTCAAGAAGTAAATGCAATAGGGTCAGATTAGAAATTCAACTGAACAATTCAAACCATTATCAATGAATAGAAAACCAAGTCATAGCTTGATGCAAGTAGTATCTCAACTTAACAGACGCTCAGGTAAAATTTGTAATACCAACAGAGTAAGCCAACCAAGATAATACGTAGTGATTCATGGAAATACTAATTGCAACTTCTAATATCTGACGTTTTATACATGGCAGAAGGTATTGCTAATATATCGATAATCCAACATTGTGATGTTTTAGACATGGCAGACGATGTCCGTGTAACTAATCTAGAGATACTTCACTCACCATACCACGAGAAATGTTGTAAGATAGTAAACAGTATTAAGTAGACCATATGACAATAATCCAGAAATCCCGTATCTCCTCAATTTCTTCAAAATCCTGACAAGTTGAACAAACAAACATCAGAGAGGCTCAAGGAAGGCCAAAGGAAAATGAAGATAGCAAGGCCAAGCTGATTGAGTGTATGGTAGCATTTTGAACTTATTAACTAGCTGATGTTTGATTTATTAAAAAATAAAAATAAAAATAAACATATATAATAACCCAAGGTCATTTGGAGATTCAAGAATGTATGAATCATTTTTCTTGAAACATATAACTTTATATTTTTTGAGGTCCCAACAGAAAGTCAAAACTTAATACCAACTTGAATCTTTTAAGGAATCTTATTACAAGCCATAAAAAAATCAACTAAACAGCCATATCAACTCACTAGATCTGAACCATATTGCTTAAAACAGCAGCCACTACTGCTATGGTGGTACACATTAAAGATTGCACGACCCTAGAGGGTAGTGTAAACTTGAACATCACAGGGTACCATCCTGTTGGCCATCTTGTGAAAAGTTGCATATGTAATTAACTAAATTATGTTAACTCACCCATTACTTGGAACAAAAATGTATGACATTATTATTAATTGACTAGAATGACAGAGAAGTAACAATTTGCAATCATTGTGCCAAAAGAACCTTTGACAACAAGCTACAAATCATGATAAAAGAATAAAAACACAAGTTGCTCTTATTTCAGGAAGATATGATTTGTTTCCTTCTTTTTTTGGGGGGGGGGGGGGGGGGGGGCGGGGGGGTTGGTGGTGGTTCCAATCAACAGTTATACAGTAAGACCCTTCCCCATTCCTAATCGTACTCTCAACATTTCCCAAGCTCAAACTTGGGACCTTCAGAAACCCAATCTAAAACGCTAGAAAATCATGAAATGGGTATAAAGACACTAGTTTGTCATTGACTACTCAAGGAATGTTACTTCATCAAGATTCTAGCGTCATTATTCCTTATATCTTATGAGATTACCATCACCATCCTAAGAGATATCCAGCAGACAGAGAATATTTATGGGCCATCCAAGGGATGACTTCCCTAAAATGTACTCAATAACAGGTCTTATACTAACTATACAAGTGACTAAGAAGGCATCTCCACTCATTGGCTAGCTGTATACCGCATACACTTTTTACTTTTGAAAATTAGCCATCATCCTTCGAAATACTGTAAGATGAACATGGAGTTATTCACCCTCATCACATCACTAACAAACATCAGTAGCCTTTACTATTGACCAAAAACATTATAAGGCATGCAGAAAGTACTCGTTGGATGTGCGAGGTACTCCTTGACCACTATCATCCTTCCCAATTGAACCTAACAATTAATTGAAATTTGGGAAATCAGTAAGTGCCTATTAATGGATAGGCGGAGAAATGAAAAATGCACACAATATATATTATTAAAATCTTTTTCTCATCCATTTCATTAAGAATATTACATACCTTCAGACTCAGGGGAGAAGCTTTCAGAATCAGGCAAACCATAACCCTGCAGAGACATCTTCCTATCAGAATATTTATATTCAATCGAAAGTCGAAAATGAAGAAGAAAATATTTAAAATGTAACAGCATCATCACCATCCACCATATTGAAAATATTTGTCATTGATACCCAACTGATACTGAAACTGCATGAAATACGTTAGTTGTTTTGATGATATGCCAGAAAAGACACATATTTATTCAATCAGTATAAATCTAAGGGGAGTAACCTAGACCAAAAGAAGTAAAAAAATTCTGTGGTTTTCGGATGAGTTGGACATATCAAACTGCAAATACTGACTTACTTCGATTGCTCTTATACTATCATTTTCCTATAGTGTAGTATAAGCAAGCAAAAAAAAACACTTACCTGGTAATGGTACTTACTAACTAAATAGAAGAATCATAACAAAGTAATAGAATTCTTACAAGGCAGTTGAGGATTTACATAAGCTACTCAGTTGATGATTCTCAATATGGGTTATGGGGCCACTGTAAACTGCTTCCTTTATAAGGCATGTTTTCCCTCGATCACTCAATTCGCCTTAAACAATTTAAAAACAGCAGAATTTGTACCACCTTCAAAATCTTATCCTACCCTAATTTCATCGTTCTACCTCCCTAATTAACCCATGCAAAACTTTAAATTTTTCAGGGGTTTCTGGGCACGGTCCAACTTGACTCATAATTATAAGGCCATACACATGAAACTACACAATGTTGGAGAACGAAGTAAGAGAACCCACATTGACATTGTTGTTGCCACAGAATGAGGAAAATCGTCGAAATTCTCTCTTTTGATTAAGCAAAATTTGGCTAGGGTTTGGTAATGAAGCCCATGAATTTCTCAAGTATGAGAAGTGATTGACGCCCTAAAACACCATCATGAAATACAAGAGTAAGTAATGAAATGAAGAAATAGATTTCAAAGTGAAAGCCAAGAATTGGATGATGTTTGTTTACCGAGTGATGCGGTAGGGGAACAGAGAGAGTTGTGAGCGCCAGGGAACGAGGCATGATGAATTGGAGACACGCAGAAACTGCTACACTCGGACAAGCCTTCGCGCGCGCCAACTCGTCATTCAGGCTTTTTATACACTTCGAGCTTCCTATTCATATCCGGTGATCTTATTCTTTAACACAAAATTATAAAGACTTATGAGAACTAAGAAGAAGTCAATCCAATATTTGATTAAGGAAAAATATTTCGAACAAACAACCAAAGCTAATCCTATCCAACGAATTTGAAATTACAAAGTCTTTAAACAAAAAAAAAATAAATTGTTAATTGCTTATCACATATAATTTAATTACCACTCAAGTTTTATGTTTAAAATCCGAAAACTAAACTCTAAGACATAGGCTCCCCCACCACCCTCGTACGCAAACACCCGGCTCCTCATATCTTCAAAATTTTCTAAAATTCTAAATTGTTAAACTCAGGCGTCACGATTGATTTGGATCAAAAATAATTAAATAACAGTCTTTAAAAAATTTGAAACCTCACAAGTAACAACCAAGTAAAATCACAATTAAATAAAAAAATTTGTTCTTCCGTAAGTGAAAATAAAAATCAGCACCTGAAAAAGCCAATATATATTGTAATATAATGGTTTTAGAAAAATGAAATATATGTACTTACTGCCAGATCAGTTTGAACATAATTTTTGTAGCATATATAATTTGAACACTTTAAGATGATAACGATAAGAATCGCAATAGTATAGATAACGACGGTGGTGCGACAATGTGATTGCGATTGTTGTGGAGATGGATGTGGGGTTGTTGATTTTGGAGGTGGTGTTGGAGGTGGACGTAATGGTGGGGGTGATGGATGGTGGTGGTTGTGGGGTGATAGTGGTTGTGTGGTGATAGTGGTGGTTGTGGGGTGGTAGTGGTGGTTGGTGATGTGGAGATGGTGGTGGGGACTGAGATGGAAGGAGAGGTGGAGGAGGGTGGCAATGATGGGTTAGAGATGGTGGTAGAGGTGGAAGTGAGGTGGTTGTGGGGTAGTGGTGAAGGTGTAGTTAATGGTGAGGGTGATTGAGGAGGTGGTGGTAGAGGAGGTGGCAGTGGGTGTGGGTATAGTGTGTAGGTGGCAGTAGTGATTGGTTGTGATGATATCGAAGATCTGTTAAATGTCGACGTGGGAAGGTGGTGGTAGTGGGTGTGGAGTGGTGGTGGCAATGGGGAGGTAGTAGTGGCCACGACAATAGTGATGGAGGTGGTGTTGGTGATAATATTGGAGGAGGTGATAGTGAAGATGATATTATTATTAGCAATAGTGACAGTGTTGTGGGCAGTGATAATGACGACTATGGTAAAGGCTTTTAGCTTAAATGCACATTGTACTTGCATCATTGTCACACTTTGCATCATATTCTCATTATTCGCTCACTATACACCCTGAAACGGTCGAGTCGTTCTATTCAGCATTCTTTCTGTTAAAATTAACCATTTGCCATCAAATTTAAGAGCAAATTATCATCTCACCCCTTCTATCTTCTTCCTTCTCAAACCCATCACCACCACCAATCTTTTTTCTTTCTTTCCCAAGAACGTAGCAACCTTGCACTAGAGAATGCAGAAACTTCGCACCAACAATCTTTCTTTCCTTCTTCTGCACACACTTTATTGCCCTTTTGTAACGACTCAAAAATTCGAAAAAGGTAATTTCGGAAATTTAAAAAGGGAATTAGCGATTTTGCCCTTCAGGTCAAAGGTTGACTTTTTGCTCTAATTACGTTTTGGAATTTTCGCGAGGAACTTTATGCAGGTCTCGGAATTCTGAGTTTGTAGGTCTCAGACCAGGGGCATTTTGATAATTTTAGTACCAAGGGGTATTTTGGTAATTTCACAAGGAGATATTTTTTTTAATTTCATGGGATGGTGGCAAGTGTCCTTATCATTTCCCCTCTTATCTCTTTGGATTTGGTTGCACCAACATAGTATGTTTGTGGTTGTGTGTTTATATTATGTGTGAGTGTTTGGGTGGAACCCGTGAAGAATGAACAGGAAAAATAAGAGAAAACCGAGTGAGAGAGAGAAATGGGAGAAAGAAAGAAGAAAGAAAGAAATAAATAAGAAAGAAAGAAAGAAAGAAAGAAAGAAAGAAGAGAGGAAGAGTGAGGAAGAACTAAGGAGAGGATGGGGGAAAATCCCAGACTCGATGTAACGACCCGTCCCAAATTCCTAGATTAGCTTAGTGACTAATCACGATTAATGAGGTTAATCGGTGATTAGTAGAGCGAAATCGGGCGAACGGTGCGAAATGACCGTTTTGCCTCTAATCGTGGCAAAACGTTGACTTTTCAATCGGGCGTTCAAATGAACTTTGACCGATGACCGTGACGTAGTTCGTGATGTCACGAGTTCATAGACAGGTGGCACGTTCAATTTCGACGTTCGAGGAAGAAGTTGTGACGTGCGGAAGTTTAGGGCATTTTGGTAATTTTAGTTAAAAAGGGTCAAATAGTTGACTTTTTGACCGGGATGTCCGATGGCCGAGGGCCGAAGACCATTACGTAGATAAGGACGATACGAATCCATAGGCAGGCGGCACACTGAAATCGGACTTCGAACGGGAGAGTTATGGGTCACGGAAGTTCGATTTCACTATGCACGAACTTCGAGACGGGGAAGATTTGGCGAAATCTGATTTGGGCAGATATTTTGGTGGGTTCCATGGAAGTGTCACTCATCCTATTGGCTAACTCCCCCAAATTGTGGATCTAATAATAAAATAATATTATTTAATTAATTTTTTTAATCAAATCTTAACAACCATTAATCCTAACCATCCATTACCAATTAACCTTTAAATCCACACCCTCCATCCCATCTCCCTCTCATCAGCCATCACTCTTCTTTGTTCATCCTCAAACCCGAACCCCATAACCCATAATCCTCCATTTTCTTCATTTTCTTCAAAAACCCAAAACACACACACACCATCACCATTCATTGCTTGTGCGAGCTGAACATGACCGTGAGGTGGTGGAAAGAGGCTGGGGATGGCAGGCCAAGTCCAGCCACGGCAGAGGACACGGCGGGGAGAGAGAACCCGTGGGTGAGTTTTCTTTCAAAAATTGAAAATTGATGTTTATTGTGTTTTAATCAAATCTAGGGATTGGGAAATGTTCCTAGAGGTCTTAGGGTTCTTTTAGGATTGTTTTTGAAGGCTTAGATGGCCTGTAACGGCCGTGAAGGGCGGAGGTAGTCACGGCCGTCATTGATGAACTTGGAAGGTATAGTTTTTTAGGGTGTTCTTAGTTTTTAGGGCCATAGAACTCTAGGTTAGGGAGAGACGAAGAGAATGGGACAAACGGGAACGGTTTTGGTGGCCGGACGGCGGAGAACCGGCCGGGTCACGGCGACCCGGTTACTGGTATTCGGGTCGACCCGCGGGAGGACAGAGATGACAGGTGACGTCATCATGCTGATGTCATCATGTCAGGGATGACGTCAGCATTGTCAGATCTGACAATGTCAGCTGACATGTCAGAAAATGGGCCAATAGGAGTGCGACACGTGTCACATGTCAGTGCATAGTCAGCACTGACATGTCAGTGACTTGGCCCAATCAGGGGCTGACACGTGTCACTGACGTGGACCAGTGCTGTGATGACACGTGGCACATGTCAAACGGCCACGTGGCACTGACAGAGTAGTGACCTGGACTAATGGGAGCTTGACACGTGGCACCTGTCAGACCTGACAGCTGTCAGATGACGTCAGCATGACGTCATGCTGACGTCGGCAGGTACTGTAACGAACATTTTGGGACTGGTTTCATGGGGGAGAATTTGGGGATGTGTTCATCATGTGAAATCATCTATTCGATGTAACGAACATTTTGGGACTGGTTTCGTGTCAATCGGACACCGTCTCGATATGTTTCGTGTAACAACCCGTCCCGAGAACCGGGATAAGTAGAATGGTTAAGGTGTGATTAGTGAGGTTAATCGGCGGTTAGGTGGTCCCGATAGGTCCGAAAGTGTAGAATGACGATTCTGCCCCTAATTCGGGCAAAAACGTTGACTTTTAGTTTGGGAGGTCCGATGGACTTTGACCAGTGACCAGGACGTAGTTTAGGACGTCACGAAGCCATAGGCAGGTAGCACGCCTGATTCCGACATCCGTGGAGGAAGTTGTGATGTTCGGAAGGTCGAGGGCATTATCATAATTTTGGTAAAGTAGGGGGAATAGTTGACTTTTTGAATAATCGAGTTTTGGTAGGTTGACCTAGGGTGGTTAGATAGATTTCGTCGTCCTGAGTTCGATGACAGGCGGCACGTATTCATCGGACTTACGAGACGAGAGTTACGGGTCTAGGAAGTTTTGGTAAAACCGTAAAAAAATGAGTAAAACAGGAGGGTATTTTGGTCTTTTGGTTTCTGGGGATTTGTGCAGAGAGAAAGGAGATGGACGGCTGAGGTTTAACCAAGTGGGATCAGGATTGAGTGGATGGTGACATGTGGCATGTGTGTAGAGGCTTCTGGTGCAATCCTGTGTGTTCACGGTCCTAATTACTTGGGTGAACCCGTGTGTGCGTGTGTGGTTCTTCGACAAGCACAGAGAAACAGAGTGAGCTTGTGAGGGAGAATTGAGGAAGGATCTTGGCTGGTGTTGAGTGCGGGTAAGTGAGGGAGAGACAGGGAGGTCAGTGTGAGCTGGTGGTGGTGAATTGGAGCTGTGATCGTGCACGGCGGTACGGTGGAGATGCGGAGGAGTTTGGGGGAAATAGAGAGCCTGAGAGTTCGAGGTGGTGGCTACGCCGTGAGGTGAGGCAAACCAAGGCAAGGGGAGGCTGTGGAGGTTGCAAGGAGTCCAACGATCACAGTGGTAGGTGGCGGTGCGCACGGCGGAGCTGCAACCGAAGGGTAAGTCTTCCTGCTCTGTTTTTCCCGTGATTTTCATTTGGAAAGTCGTGGGTCTGGGCTGAGAATCGAGAGGATTGGAGGTCGGGATAGTGTTCAGGGAGGTCCTAGGTGTCGACTAGGATGGTCGCCGTGACGGGGGTGTCCACGGCGGAGCTCGGGCGATGATGAGCACTTTGATGCTCTGTTTGGCCGCAAAATTCAAATGGTGAGTCGACGAGTTTGGGGGTGAGTCGAGGGTAACGGAGGTTAGGTCTAGGTTCAGTAAAGCCTTAGGAATCGTCTGATGTCGCCACCGTGACGGGAGGTGACCGGAGCAGATGGATCGTGAAACAGGGGTGTGATGGCCGTCTGGTTCGAGCTTGAATCGACGATGACGGGACTGTGTTGAGGTTAGAGGAGTTGAGGGATGGATTCGTGGTGTCTGGACGAAGCTGTAGGAGAAGAGAGGGAGTGAATTGGTGGCCGGACGGCAGAGAATGCCTCTCGCCGGTCCAGTTGCAGCGCCCGGTTCAGCACAGCACACTCGAGGTTGGGGGTGACACTGTAGCTGGCGCGTGAGGGCCACGCGCAGCCACTTTGGGCGGCGCGTGGGGGCGCGTGCGGCGGCGTAGGGAGAAGAGATCAACTTGACTTTTGGTCTAGGAGTTGTGGTGAGTTCAATGGAGTTGGTTTCGGGTCAATCGGAAGTCGTTTGGGTTTAGTTCCGCGAGGGTGAATGTTTAGGGTCCCGGGTTTTAAGTCTTTGGTTCGGGGAATTTTAAGGAAAATTAGGTAGTTGCTTCGTAGATGTATTAGTGACGTAAGTTGACGGTGATTGACAGGATCGGAATTTCCCGAGGAAGCCGAGGAACGGGCTGGACGTTCGGGACGCGAGTAGGGCTCAATACTGTGAGTGGACCCTTTCCTTAAACTCGATCATGCATAACTGTTTTTATATACGTTTTTGATGGCTTTACTTAAGACACTATGTTTATTGCATATGTTATGATGGTTTTACGTGATTATACGTGGTTGAGATGTTTGCACGTTTTTCGAGACATTTTCGTGATTTTGCACGTTTTTGAGAAAATGCTGGTTTTCGGATTTTGATGACACATTTGGGGATTTTCACCTATAAAGGTTTTCTGATGATGATAAATGGGTTATGAAATATGATTTGTGATTACATGTGGTTTTGGTATGAAAATGGATATTTTTCCGGATTTGGGTTCGGAATGACGGTTCTGAACGCCGGAAGGGCTTCGGACCAGTGATTTCGGATTCGGGTTTGGATGAGGATTTGGAAAAATGGTTTTAAAATAGTTTTGGGATTGGATTTGCTGGATCTGGTTATTGGGTTTAAAGACCCGGATATATGTGACGGGGGACCGGCCGGATTGGGTTTAAAGACCCGGATTGAGTTTAAAGACTCGGGAGTTTAAAGACTCGGATATATTGATTTTCCCCCGTAGGCCTTGAGTTTAAAGACTCGGGAGTTTAAAGACTCGGATATGATAAAGGCCTGGATTGAGTTTAAAGACTCGGGAGTTTAAAGACTCGGATAGGTCCAGCAGGTTCGATCGGGAAATGAGGATTTGATACGGTTTCTGATACTCATGCTATGGTTTCTTATGATATTTTATAGTGTTTCTGTTTCTTATGATGTTTTATAATGATTATTTTATAACTGTGTTCATAACTGTTGGTTATGCATGTGGTTTCAAAACGGAGGGTTAAACTCGGCTTTTTGATAAATGGTTTTAGAAACCTTTTTGTTCTTATGGTCCACTCACATCTTCTGTCTTAAATTGCCCTCCAGGTTGTGGAGCTAGCGCGGGGTCTTGACGTCGAGGCAGTGACCGAGGCATAGAAGTCACGCGAGGGGTCCCGGAGTAGTTTAAAGTCTTCCGTGTGCATGTATTTATCGACTTTTAGTTCCCTTTATTTTCGTACTATGCTCTGTAAACGTTAACGTCGGAATATTTTGTTTAATTACTCCTGCGTCTGACTGGGTTGCGTGAGTGTTACTTGGGTGTTGTGTCGGGGAGTCAGACGGGAGCAGGATTTACCTCGGGTTTCGGGGTGAAACCGGGGTGGGTCCTGACAATTGGTATCAGAGCATAGGTTTGTCGGGTTTGTGGGGTTTGTTGGTTTGTGAGGTTGTGTTCCAGTTGCTTAACTACTTCTATGCCTCTTTCAGTGTGCGGTTGACGATGCCTCCGAGACGTAGACCCTCTCCACAACCTGAAGAAGTAGCAAGAGAGACGGAGAGTGCCACGATTGAGCGAGCCCAGCGGCTCGGGGCTACTACGTTTAGTGGTGGGGCTGATCCTGAGGAAGCCCAGAGGTGGATTACCAGACTGGAGCGGATTTTTGCGGTGATGCATTGTCCGCCGGGGGAGCGAGTGTTGTTGGCTACCTTTCTACTGGATGGTGCAGCGTACGAGTGGTGGTATACCCTCGAGTTGTCCGGTTGGGATGTCCATAGTGTGACCTGGGAGACGTTCAGGGAACGGTTTCAGGAGCAGTATTATCCTCGTTCTTTCCGAGATGCCAAGGAGGCGGAGTTTCTGCAGCTCCAGCAGGGGAATATGACAGTGGCAGAGTATGAACGGAAGTTCCAGATGTTGTCTCGGTTTGCTCCTGCTTTTGTGGCCACTGAAGCCGAGAAGTGCCGAAGCTTCGAGTTGGGTCTGCGAGGCGAGATTCGAGCCGTAGTGACGGCTGGATCTTTTGCTACCCTCCGAGACTTGTCGGATGCTGCGGTGCGAGTTGAGGCTAGTTTGCCGGTGCGACGCCGGGAACCATCGATTCCTGGAGCGTCGAGCTAGCGGACACCGAAAAGAGGTAACTTCGGTGGAGCGTAATCGTCGGGCGATGATCGTTTTGGTAGGCCTGGCAGTGCCCAGAGTTCAGGATTTTGGGGTTACCGAGCACCGCTGACTCCGCAAGCGAGTGCGACGTCGGTAGCATCTACAGGGAGACCGAGCAGTGGACCAGGTTGGAATGTGTGTTTCTACTGTGGGGAGCGAGGTCATTTTCGATGTGAGTGTCCATAGTTGCCACATGAAGGTGGTGTAGGCAGAGGAGCAGCGGAGCCTGGGCTGAGTACAGCGTCAGGGACAGCAGGTACGAGAGGAGGTGGTGGCACAGCCACGAGTAGTTCGAGGGGACGTGGTAGAGCGTCGGGATCTCAGGCCCGGGTGTTCTCGATGACTCAGCAGGAGGATCAGTCGACACCAGATACGGGGACAGGTATTTGTTTTACTTTTGGTTATGTTGTCGGTTTGGTTGTTGGATCTCAGGGTAGAGTCTAGGAGTTTTCCTAGAGGACTTGGAGTGGTACAGTAAGTTCCGTAGCAGGTTGACGGGAAGTATAGGAAAGGAGTGACTATAACTGATCGATATGAGGTTATTGAAGGAGAGAACCCACAAGCTAGAGTTTGCCTTTAGGATTTTGTAGATTTCTTCCGATAGTAGCCGAGCAGCCGAGGGAAGGTAGGGTGGTTGTATACGAGGATGTACTCTATGACTTCTGTCGGGTACTCTGAA
Source organism: Prinsepia uniflora (assembly GCA_032719365.1). Lineage (NCBI taxonomy): Eukaryota > Viridiplantae > Streptophyta > Magnoliopsida > Rosales > Rosaceae > Prinsepia > Prinsepia uniflora. The sequence goes on along the minus strand of CM064874.1, from coordinate 38,343,567 downwards.
ATAAGGTATTTTATAATACCTTTGTTTTCTGTTCATAGAGTTTCCCTTGCGTACACCATGTAGCTGTTACATAGCTAGGGTTGGTCGTAGTAACCGTAGTTGGGGATGGAGTGAAATACCCAAGGTGGAGATGATAGACAGGAAACCCAGGAGAGGTTGTTATTTACCGGGTAGGAGACCCTAGGTGTTGGGAACTAGCTGTGGAATTTCGGGGACGAAATTCTATTTAGGTGGGTAGATTGTAACAACCCGTCCCGAGAACCGGGATAAGTAGAATGGTTAAGGTGTGATTAGTGAGGTTAATCGGCGGTTAGGTGGTCCCGATAGGTCCGTAAGTGTAGAATGACGATTCTGCCCCTAATTCGGGCAAAAACGTTGACTTTTAGTTTGGGAGGTCCGATGGACTTTGACCAGTGACCAGGACGTAGTTTAGGACGTCACGAAGCCATAGGTAGGTGGCACGCCTGATTCCGACATCCGTGGAGGAAGTTGTGATGTTCGGAAGGTCGAGGGCATTATCGTAATTTTGGTAAAGTAGGGGGAATAGTTGACTTTTTGAATAATCGAGTTTTGGTAGGTTGACCTAGGGTGGTTAGATAGATTTCGTCGTCCTGAGTTCGATGACAGGCGGCACGTATTCATCGGACTTACGAGACGAGAGTTACGGGTCTAGGAAGTTTTGGTAAAACCGTAAAAAATGAGTAAAACAGGAGGGTATTTTGTTCTTTTGGTTTCTGGGGATTTGTGCAGAGAGAAAGGAGATGGACGGCTGAGGTTTAACCAAGTGGGATCAGGATTGAGTGGATGGTGACATGTGGCATGTGTGTAGAGGCTTCTGGTGCAATCCTGTGTGTTCACGGTCCTAATTACTTGGGTGAACCTGTGTGTGCGTGTGTGGTTCTTCGACAAGCATAGAGAAACAGAGTGAGCTTGTGAGGGAGAATTGAGGAAGGATCTTGGCTGGTGTTGAGTGCGGGTGAGTGAGGGAGAGACAGGGAGGTCAGTGTGAGCTGGTGGTGGTGAATTGGAGCTGTGATCGTGCACGGCGGCACGGTGGAGGTGCGGAGGAGTTTGGGGGAAACAGGGAGCCTGAGAGTTCGAGGTGGTGGCTACGCCGTGAGGTGAGGCAAACCAAGGCAAGGGGAGGCTGAGGAGGTTGCAAGGAGTCCAACGATCACAGTGGTAGGTGGCGGTGCGCACGGCGGAGCTGCAACCGAAGGGTAAGTCTTCCTGCTCTGTTTTTCCCGTGATTTTCATTTGGAAAGTCGTGGGTCTGGGCTGAGAATCGAGAGGATTGGAGGTCGGGATAGTGTTCAGGGAGGTCCTAGGTGTCGACTAGGATGGTCGCCGTGACGGGGGTGTCCACGGCGGAGCTCGGGCGATGATGAGCACTTTGATGCTCTGTTTGGCCGCAAAATTCAAATGGTGAGTCGACGAGTTTGGGGGTGAGTCGAGGGTAACGGAGGTTAGGTCTAGGTTCAGTAAAGCCTTAGGAATCGTCTGATGTCGCCACCGTGACGGGAGGTGACCGGAGCAGATGGATCGTGAAACAGGGGTGTGATGGCCGTCTGGTTCGAGCTTGAATCGACGATGACGGGACTGTGTTGAGGTTAGAGGAGTTGAGGGATGGATTCGTGGTGTCTGGACGAAGCTGTAGGAGAAGAGAGGGAGTGAATTGGTGGCCGGACGGCAGAGAATGCCTCTCGCCGGTCCAGTTGCAGCGCCCGGTTCAGCACAGTGCACTCGAGGTTGGGGGTAACACTGTAGCTGGCGCGTGAGGGCCACGCGCAGCCACTTTGGGCGGCGCGTGGGGGCGCTTGCGGCGGCGTAGGGAGAAGCGATCAACTTGACTTTTGGTCTAGGAGTTGTGGTGAGTTCAATGGAGTTGGTTTCGGGTCAATCGGAAGTCGTTTGGGTTTAGTTCCGCGAGGGTGAATGTTTAGGGTCCCGGGTTTTAAGTCTTTGGTTCGGGGAATTTTAAGGAAAATTAGGTAGTTGCTTCGTAGATGTATTAGTGACGTAAGTTGACGGTGATTGACAGGATCGGGATTTCCCGAGGAAGCCGAGGAACGGGCTGGACGTTCGGGACGCGAGTAGGGCTCAGTACTGTGAGTGGACCCTTTCCTTAAACTCGATCATGCATAACTGTTTTTATATACGTTTTTGATGGCTTTACTTAAGACACTATGTTTATTGCATATGTTATGATGGTTTTACGTGATTATACGTGGTTGAGATGTTTGCACGTTTTTCGAGACATTTTCGTGATTTTGCACGTTTTTTAGAAAATGCTGGTTTTCGGATTTTGATGACACATTTGGGGATTTTCACCTATAAAGGTTTTCTGATGATGATAAATGGGTTATGAAATATGATTTGTGATTACATGTGGTTTTGGTATGAAAATGGATATTTTTCCGGATTTGGGTTCGGAATGATGGTTCTGAACGCCGGAAGGGCTTCGGACCAGTCATTTCGGATTCGGGTTTGGATGAGGATTTGGAAAAATGGTTTTAAAATAGTTTTGGGATTGGATTTGATGGATCTGGTTATTGGGTTTAAAAACCCGGATATATGTGACGGGGGACCGGCCGGATTGGGTTTAAAGACCCGGATTGAGTTTAAAGACTCGGGAGTTTAAAGACTCGGATATATTGATTTTCCCCCGTAGGCCTTGAGTTTAAAGACTCGGGAGTTTAAAGACTCGGATATGATAAAGGCCTGGATTGAGTTTAAAGACTCGGGAGTTTAAAGACTCGGATAGGTCCAGCAGGTTCGATCGGGAAATGAGGATTTGATACGGTTTCTGATACTCATGCTATGGTTTCTTATGATATTTTATAGTGTTTCTGTTTCTTATGATGTTTTATAATGATTATTTTATAACTGTGTTCATAACTGTTGGTTATGCATGTGGTTTCAAAACGGAGGGTTAAACTCGGCTTTTTGATAAATGGTTTTAGAAACCTTTTTGTTCTTATGGTCCACTCACATCTTCTGTCTTAAATTGCCCTCCAGGTTGTGGAGCTAGCGCGGGGTCTTGACGTCGAGGCAATGACCGAGGCATAGAAGTCACGCGAGGGGTCCCGGAGTAGTTTAAAGTCTTCCGTGTGCATGTATTTATCGACTTTTAGTTCCCTGTATTTTCGTACTAAGCTCTGTAAACGTTAACGTCGGAATATTTTGTTTAATTACTCCTGCGTCTGACTGGGTTGCGTGAGTGTTACTTGGGTGTTGTGTCGGGGAGTCAGACGGGAGCGGGATTTACCTCGGGTTTCGGGGTGAAACCGGGGTGGGTCCTGACATTTCGGGGCATCGGAAGGTTTAGGTTCGGTTTTAAAAATAGTTAAAAATATCAGAAAATTACGGGGCTTTGGTAGGAGGTTAATTAAGTAGTTAGTAACCTTCTATTACGATTTGGACAGGTTTGGGAGTCCCGGTGACGGTGATCGGCTCGGGGAGCCGTATGGCACGCAAATCGAGGCGGCAGCTCGGACGGTCTGTGAGTGGACCTTGTTTTCTAAGTTGGTGCATGCATAAATGTTTATTGTATGTTTTAAATGCTTGTTTGTAATGCCATGGGTGCATTTGTATGTGGTTACGTATAAGCACGTATTTCGAGGTTTCGGTCTTATGCGGTGCTTATACGGGTCTGTATTTCTTTATTGGTTTTAATGAAACGGCTTTGGATTTATAAAAGGATAAACTCGGGTATGAGACCCATTTGGTTTTGTCTCGGGCATATGACCTCAGATTCCGGGCGCGGTGCCCAGCTGATGTCCTATGTTCGGGCACGAGACCCAGTCACTTTTCGGCTTTGATTTCAGGTCAGGTCTGGGAACCTTAAATGGATTCCCAGGTTCATGACGGTTTATGGGAACCGGCATGAACCCTTGTTATGGTATCATGGTTCATGACGGTTTATGGGAACCGGCATGAACCCTTGTTGGTTATTACGGTACATGACGGTTTATGGGAACCGGCATGTTACCTGGTTTTATGGGAACCGGCATGTTACCTTGGTTATGGATATTTTGGATCATGACGGTTCAGGGGAACCGGTCATGAACGTTTATGTTATGTATATATATGTTCATCTACCTTCCTTTCCATGTTCTACTATCTCCTCCGGGGAGGGTCGTTGGCCTGGGTGGACCCCGGAGTAGTCACGGAGCACCGACTGAGTGGAGTCACCCCCAGTTGGGTTCCTTACTCTCAGGAAGGCTATGGTTACTATTACCTCGAGTAGGATCAGTGGTCTGCGGACATTGACCTTAACTTTGAGAAGACTCGAATTGAGACCCGGGTAGCACGCGCGTAGCTTTGGATACCGTGATAGGATTGGTTGTGTGACTTATATGTATATATATGATATGTGGTGTGCATAGGTGTGCACAGGATTTGAGCAGTGGCTCGTGTACTTGGTTTCTTTATGGTTTGGGGCCGAGTCCCTTATGGATTTGGGCAGTGGCCGGTATGGTCGTGTTCATTGTGGTCCTTTCGACCTTGGTTTATATCTGCTTTGGGCTTAGTCCCACATATGGTTTGTTTTGGATAAATGGTTTTCGAATGCATGCATGCTTTTTAGTGGAGGGTACAAATGTCTTATGAAATGTTTTTATAAACTTTTATTTTGTCCACTCACAGTTTTTAATGTTTTGACTGCCCTTCAGGTTGACATCGGATGTGGACTGTAGCAGAGATCGAGATATCACATACCTCCTCCGGATCCTGGCGTACTTTGATTGCCCGGGAGGGCAAAGGACGAAAATATCCCTTGTCTGACACTTCGTGTCAAACGGGAGCAGGGTCATCCCGCACTAATCCCGGGGGGATTGGGATGGGTCCTGTCAACGTGGTATCAGAGCATAGGATTGCTTATCAGAGCATGGTTGCTCATGTTACTCTGAATTCCAGAGTATATTTTGCGCGATACTCCGTACGCAGGTCGAGGATGTGATATCTCAATGGGCTGCAGTTCGTGGTCAACCTGATTGTTGGGGTGCCGATACGATAGTTAGTTGGATTGGATCGTGGAACGTCTTGGTTCGGCATTCGATGCCGGGGTTGCCATAGTTCTGTCGTGGATGACAGTGTGGGACCCTACAAAGGGATAAACGTATTCTTATAGATTTTGATCGTGAGATGGTTAGTTGGGATCGTCTTCACGATGTCGTAGGATCGGTTCCAACGACTGGTTGGGAATTATGACCATCGATGTTTGGATATTGTTGAGTTAAATGGATTTACTGCTCCTGGTAGTTAGCGGTCGGATTTGTGGAATCCTAGTTGGATTGACGATATGATTGGATTGATGTCCTTACGATGTCAAGACCGCGGAGTCGGTCAGATTGTTGATTTTACTGCCTTATGCAGTTGGGTTCAGTGGAACTCTAGGTGTGATCGTGGAATCCTATGGTAGGATGTGTATGGTTCGGAAAGGCAAGTTGGCGAGTGGTGTGACTTTGACGACTATTCGGATTTGGATTTGTTAGTCGGTCTAGTCATGTCAGCTTGTGTTCGGACTGCACTTCGCAGTCGAGGTTGTACTTATCGGTTAAACCTATTTGGTTGTCGTGCTACTTTGGTAGTGATGGACAGTTGGTACAACTAAGGTCATGGGTGACCTGGAAGACGACAGTGGTTGAGTCGAGTTGCGACTGGTTCGTGTTTGGTTGGACAAGTTACCAGGGTTGGTACTTGTCGATGGAATCCCGGAGCGGGGATACTGAGTAGTTGGTACAGGCAGTTGATTCCGTTAGATGCGGAGTCTGGATATCGAGATGTCTGGTAGTTTGGTCTGCACGAGGTTGTGCCAGACGCTACTATCGATAGACGTAGTCGAATTTTATCCGGTCGAGTAGATTCAGGTTGTCGTGACGATTGTGACGATGGGATTGTCAGTCGTGACGATGGTACGAGGTGCGTGAATAACGCATAAGTATGAGTTGTCAGGGTGACTGTACCCAGAGTTGTTGGGTACGACGGAGGCAGAGTTTCTTCTATTCGAGCAGAGGTACGGGATCGTCGCTCGGTATGAGCGGAGATCCAGGGTTGTCAATTTTGCACATTGTGTGCCGATACTGGTGATGGTGCCGGTGATTGCGACGACGATGAGTTACGAGTCGGGATGCGACTCCGTCGTGATGGGCATATGTTCGGTATATGTGGTCCCAGAGTAGATCTCAGATAGAGTTAAATTGGTTAGGGGACACGTGGTTGATGTCCGGGTATGTTGTTTCCAATCTTGTTGGAACTTCGGAATCGCGAGAGGTTGCAATTGAGGTGACGAGAGGAATGCGGGTTTTCTTCTTTGATATTGGGTATTTCGAAGTCATTTTGGGTTACTTCTCAGTTTCTACCACGGTAGATGACGGTAGATGATGGTTGTATCACTGGTACACTGATCGTGACGTTATGGTCGGGTGACGTAGTGATGGATCTGGATCGTGATCTTGATGATCCAGATAGGTGGAGAGTTTGTCAATCTTACTTGGATGTTTGAGTTGAGGATGTTGGGACTGAACTTCTTTTCGAAGTGAATCCCGTATGGTATATTACTCAGGTGAGTAGGTGTCTGACGAGGTCGGATTTTGTCTGACCTAGTGTTGTGTTGATGTTGGGATTGACTTCCCTATGAAGTCAATCGATCGTATTGTGGTAATCGGTTGAGCGGGTAACCGATAGGTTTGGTTTTGGTACGTCTCGGTAGACGTGAACGATATTTCAAGTTTTGGAATCAGATTCTAGATGACGATTTAGGATTTGATTTTGGAACTTGAAAGAGGATTTCTGGAGTTGGGGTTTGGAATCGGATTCTGGGTGACGATTCAGGATTTGATTCTAGAGCTTGACTGTGGATTTTCTTTTTATGGATTTGGGTTCGGAATGGTTATTCCAAATGCTAGCTTACGGAATAATGATTTCGGATTCGGATTTGGACATGGCTATGGATATGATTTCTGGTTTTGAAATCGGGATTTCTTACGAAATTGCGGATTCGGATTCAGATTTGGAAATAGATGATGGGTTGGAGTTTTGATTTGTCTAGTACTGGATTGGACAGATGGACTCCAAATTGGAACGTGATTGGCTACAACCTAGGTATGTAGGCTGATTGATGGGTAGTTGTATGTACCTTGTACGTTGTTCGAGGTATGATACCAGGTAGACTGGTGATGTCTGGTGACGATATATAGGTTATACCAGTGGTACATTGGAGAGCGTATTGGTAGTCGGCTTAGTTCCGGTACCATTGGATTAGTTGAGGTCTTGTACGTGGACTGGACATTAGATACTGTGCATTGGGTCATGGTATTTCTAATGGGTCTAGTTACACACAGGTCGAGTGCTTTGTGGGTAAGTGTTTACCCATGGTTGAGTGAGTTGGTGGTTAGTGTAACCACGAGTGAGTATAGTGACAGTTTTCGATTGACGGCTGTCAAGTGGTGACAGTTTGTCGGGGATGTCAACGTAGATCGTTGAGTGCGGTTTGGTGACTCCCAGTGGGAGCAGACGTCAGGATAGGTTAGAGATTGAGGAAGGAACCGTAGAGTTGTTTACGTCAGCGAAAGGGTAGATTTGACAAGTGGGTCGATCATAGGATACTTGGGCTACTCTGATACTGACAGGTGGTGTCAGTTCGGAGCGTACGACTTCTGCTATTCGACGTGGTCGAATGTAGACGATGCGACGTGAGCATTAGTGGTACGTCTAGTAGCAGACGAGTATCGTTCTGGTTAGTTGGTGTACGAGTGTACACGAGTTTCGAGGTCAATTCTACTTTCGACGGGATGGATGTGGAATCAAGATAATTGGAGTTTCGAGAACGGAACTAATTAAGGAGGGAAGAACGGGTAGAATTAGGTCGGTTGGAATTTCGAGGACGAAATTAATTAAGGAGGGAAGGTTGTAACGACCCGTCCCAAATTCCTAGATTAGCTTAGTGACTAATCACGATTAATGAGGTTAATCGGTGATTAGTAGAGCGAAATCGGACGAACGGTGCGAAATGACCGTTTTGCCTCTGATCGTGGCAAAACATTGACTTTTCAATCGGGCGTTCAAATGGACTTTGACCGATGACCGTGACGTAGTTCGTGACGTCACGAGTTCATAGACAGGTGGCACGTTCAATTCCGACGTTCGAGGAAGAAGTTGTGACGTGCGGAAGTTTAGGGGCATTTTGGTAATTTTAGTTAAAAAGGGCCAAATAGTTGACTTTTTGACCGGGATGTCCGATGGCCGAGGGCCGAAGACCATTACGTAGATAAGGACGATACGAATCCATAGGCAGGCGGCACACTGAAATCGGACTTCGAACGGGAGAGTTATGGGTCACGGAAGTTCGATTTCACTATGCACGAACTTCGAGACGGGGACGATTTGGCGAAATCTGATTTGGGCAGATATTTTGGTGGGTCCCATGGATGAGTGACAAGTGTCACTCATCCTATTGGCTAACTCCCCCAAATTGTGGATCTAATAATAAAATAATATTATTTAATTAATTTTTTTAATCAAATCTTAGCAACCATTAATCCTAACCATCCATTACCAATTAACCTTTAAATCCACACCCTCCATCCCATCTCCCTCTCATCAGCCATCACTCTTCTTTGTTCATCCTCAAACCCGAACCCCATAACCCATAATCCTCCATTTTCTTCATTTTCTTCAAAAACCCAAAACACACACACACCATCACCATTCATTGCTTGTGCGAGCTGAACATGACCGTGAGGTGGTGGAAAGAGGCTGGGGATGGCAGGCCAAGGCCAGCCACGGCAGAGGACACGGCGGGGAGAGAGAACCCGTGGGTGAGTTTTCTTTCAAAAATTGAAAATTGATGTTTGTTGTGTTTTAATCAAATCTAGGGATTGGGAAATGTTCCTAGAGGTCTTAGGGTTCTTTTAGGATTGTTTTTGAAGGCTTAGATGGCCTGTAACGGCCGTGAAGGGCGGAGGTAGTCACGGCCGCCGTTGATGAACTTGGAAGGTATGGTTTTTTAGGGTGTTCTTAGTTTTTAGGGCCATAGAACTCTAGGTTAGGGAGAGACGAAGAGAATGGGACAAACGGGAACGGTTTTGGTGGCCGGACGGCGGAGAACCGGCCGGGTCAAGGCGCGGGTCACGGCGACCCGGTTACTGGTATTCGGGTCGACCCGCGGGAGGACAGAGATGACAGGTGACGTCATCCTGCTGACGTCATCATGTCAGGGATGACGTCAGCATTGTCAAATCTGACAATGTCAGCTGACATGTTAGAAAATGGGCCAATATGAGTGCGACACGTGTCACATGTCAGTGCATAGTCAGCACTGACATGTCAGTGACTTGGCCCAATCAGGGGCTGACACGTGTCACTGACGTGGACCAGTGCCGTGATGACACGTGGGACATGTCAAACGTCCACATGGCACTGACAGAGCAGTGACCTGGACTAATGGGAGCTTGACACGTGGCACCTGTCAGACCTGACAGCTGTCAGATGACGTCAGCATGACGTCATGCTGACGTCAGCAGGCACTGTAGCTGGCGCGTGTAGCCCACGCGCAGCCACTTCAGGCGGCACGTGTGGGCGCGTGGGGGAGAATTTGGGGATGTGTTCATCATGTGAAATCATCTATTCGATGTAACGAACATTTTGGGACTGGTTCCGTGTCAATCGGACACCGTCTCGATATGTTTCGGGGCATCGGAAGGTTTAGGTTCGGTTTTAAAAATAGTTTGAAATATCAGAAAATTACGGGGATTTGGTAGGAGGTTAATTAAGTAGTTAGTAACCTTCTATTACGATTTGGACAGGTTTGGGAGTCCCGTTGACGGTGATCGGCTCGGGGAGCCGTATGGCACGCAAATCGAGGCGGCAGCTCGGACGGTCTGTGAGTGGACCTTGTTTTCTAAATTCGTGCATGCATAAATGTTTATTGTATGTTTTAAATGCTTGTTTGTAATGCCATGGGTGCATTTGTATGTGGTTACGTATAAGCACGTATTTCGAGGTTTCGGTCTTATACGGTGCTTATACGGGTCTGTATTTCTTTATTGGTTTTAGTGAAATGGCTTTGGATTTATAAAAGGATAAACTCGGGTATGAGACCCATTTGGTTTTGTCTCGGGCATATGACCTCAGATTCCGGGCGTGGTGCCCAGCTGATGTCCTATGTTCGGGCACGAGACCCAGTCACTTTACGGCTTTGATTTCAGGTCAGGTCTGGGAACCTTAAATGGATATCCCAGGTTCATGACGGTTTATGGGAACCGGCATGAACCCTTGTTATGGTATCATGGTTCATGACGGTTTATGGGAACCGGCATGAACCCTTGTTGGTTATTACGGTACATGACGGTTTATGGGAACCGGCATGTTACCTAGTTTTATGGGAACCGGCATGTTACCTTGGTTATGGATATTTTGGATCATGACGGTTCAGGGGAACCGGTCATGAACGTTTATGTTATGTATATATATATGTTCATCTACCTTCCTATCCATGTTCTACTATCTCCTCCGGGGAGGGTCGTTGGCCTGGGTGGATCCCGGAGTAGTCACAGAGCACCGATTGAGTGGAGTCACCCCCCAGTTGGGTTCCTTACTCTCAGGAAGGCTATGGTTACTATTACCTCGAGTAGGATCAGTGGTCTGCGGACATTGACCTTAACTTTGAGAAGACTCGGATTGAGACCCGGGTAGCACGCGTGTAGCTTTGGATACCGTGACAGGATTGGTTGTGTGACTTATATGTATATATATGATATGTGGTTTGCACAGGTGTGCACAGGATTTGAGCAGTGGCTCGTGTACTTGGTTTCTTTATGGTTTGGGGCCGAGTCCCTTATGGATTTGGGCAGTGGCCCGTATGGTCGTTTTCATTGTGGTCCTTTCGACCTTGGTTTATATCTGCTTTGGGCTTAGTCCCACATATGGTTTGTTTTGGATAAATGGTTTTCGAATGCATGCATGCTTTTTAGTGGAGGGTACAAATGTCTTATGAAATGATTTTATAAACTTTTGTTCCACTCACATTTTTTAATATTTTGACTGCCCTTCAGGTTGACATCGGATGTGGACTGTAGCAGAGATCGAGATATCACATACCTCCTCCGGATCCTGGCGTACTCTGATAGCCCGGGAGGGCAAAGGACGAAAATATCCCTTGTCTGACACTTCGTGTCAGACGGGAGCAGGGTCATCCCGCACTAATCCCGGGGGGATTGGGATGGGTCCTGTCACTCGAAATACCCACCCGTGAGCTCTTCTTTCAATTTTCAATTCAGGACATCGAAGATTGGAACCAAGCATTCTAGTATCTTATTTGAGTCCCTAAGAACATTATAAGATAGAAAAGACGAAAGTCTAGATACGAGAAGGCTGCATAAATGGTTGTCAAACCATGGCCGCAATGGAAGCAGGTTGTAATTTTAAAGGAAAAACAATTTTTGGAATTACAGAGGAAAGCATGGATCGAGATTTAGCTATGTAGACAATTTGTGAGTGGACTTTTAATTTATAAAATATTATGCATGCATAATTAAATATTTTAATTGATTTATTGCATGATTTTTATGTGGCAATGATTCAATGTGATTTTTAAATGATTATTCGACGATTTTCTAGCTTTATTGATTGGTCTTTGACACATATTTTATGGTTTTTATTTGTGGAAACTATATTTTGGGTTCATACCCAAAGTTTGGATGTGTTTTGACTTGGTTTTGAGTCAAGGATTGTGTTAAATAAATTTCTTGGTTTGTGAATTGTTTTTCTATGGTCAACCATCCTCGGATGTGGTTGGCGCACAGATGTCCAGAGCTTAGCTCCACTGATCTTGAGGCTAAGAGGCTACAGATTTGATGAGTTCTTAAACATGACTCGGATGGTGTTTCGTGCAGTTCTCGGGGAGACTATTACAGTTTGGATAGTGCTACATGCAGTTCTCAGACATGTTCGGATGGTGTGTTCCTGTAGTTCCCGAACTTTATTCAAATGGTGCTTTGTGCAGTTCTCAAGTTAGCCTATGCATAGTGTTGTTGTTTATTGTGACTGGTACATAAAAATGATATTAGATTGGTTGTTCCTGGTTATAAGGCTTGCGTGATTTAATCTATGGATTATGCTCATTGTTGTTGTGTCGGGGTTCTTAGATGTGACTCGGACGGTGCTTAGTCCAATTCCCGTGGTTGCTTATGCGGCTTGCTTATCGAGACTGGTATTCAAGCATCGATGATTGGTTGGTTGTGTTTGATTATTGATGTTGGTGTTTATATGTTTTCACATTGGTCTGATTTACTGATATTTGTGTATAGGTGATTCTATATGATTTTATGAGCATGGATTTCTCGAATGTGGGCCACGGGCTATTTACTGTGTTTTATGATTGTTGTGGTCCCACAATTTATGATTTGCTTGATTTGTGATTGTTCGCTGTTTACATTTCATTATATACATGCATGTTTTATAAAAATAGAGGGTTATAGGTTTATGTCTCAAAAATGTGATTTTGAATATGTATTTTTTGTCCATTCACACTGTTTAATGGTTTATTGACCCTCCAGGGCCGTTGCACGGAAAATCAGGGTGAATCAAGAGGTGAAGAAATGAGCAATAAGGCATTTTGAGTATCTCTTATCTAATAAGAACCGAGGGTATTTCCGCATTTTGGATTGTTTGTCAGATGGGAGGAAGAATGAGCGTAATTATCAAAATGTTTTAGGAGCAGGTCCTATCAACTTGGTATCAAAACAAGGTTGGTATTGAATTGTGCTTTTCAATGTTATGCCTCCAACACGCGAGCCCGTGCATGACCTAGTAATGAAATGAGTATACGAGCCTAGGATAGATTTAAGGTTGAAACGAACCCTGGAATATTGGGTCGAATAGTGGATGATATGCTCCAGTAGAGGTGGGATTGTGTGGGTCCGGCTAGTGAGTGAGCCCAGAGCCTAAGCCATAGAGTACACGGATGAGTTGGACCTGGATAAAATAGATAAGTAAGTTCCTTGATTAGGGTTATTTCTGATTGGTGACTAGGCGTGCCGATAATGGCATGTATTACGGAATAACATATTAGGACTCAAATAAGAAGTCAAGATGTTGGACTAGGACTTAAAAGGAGTCGAAATTGGGAACAAGGGCTCGGGAAGAGCCGAAAGGGGTATGGGTAGGAACCCGAGATATTATCGTGGGCTTGGTAAATCTAATTGTTAGACAATGGGTTTAAATTTTAAGAACAAAATTCTTTAAGTAAGGTAGATTGTAACGAACCAAAAATTCGAAAAAAAAAACTAATTTTAGAAATTTAAAAAGGGAATTGAAAATTTTTCCCTTAAAGGTCAAAGATTGACTTTTTGTTCATGGTACTTTTTAAATTTTTTGCGAAGATCGTTATGTAGTTCGCCGAATTCCTAGTTCGTAGACAACCAGTATGTCAAAATTGGAGAACGGGTAAGTTCCTTAAGATCTAAATGAACCAGGGGCATTTTGGTAATTTTCATATTAGGGGTATTTTGGTAATTTCATAAGGATGTATTTTTTTGATTTCATAGGATGGTGACAAATGTCCTTATCATTTTCCCCCTCTTCTCTTTGGATTTGGTTGCACCGACATAGTATGTTTGTGGGTGTGTTTTATATTATGTGTGAGTGTTTGGGTGGAACCCGTGAAGTATGAAGGGAAAAAAGAAGAGAAAACCGAGAGAGAGGGAGGAAGAAAGAAAGAAGAGAGGAAGAGTGCGGGAGAGTAAGGAAGAACTGAGAAGGAAATGAGGGGGAAAAAATTCTAGACCCGAAATACCCACCCGCGTGCTCTTCTTTTGATTTTCAATTATGGACTTCAAAGATTAGAATCAAGCATTCTAGTGTCTTGTTTGAGTCCCTAAGAACATTATAAGATAGAAAATATGAAGGTCTGGACGTAGAAAGGCTACATAAATGGTTGTCAAACCATAACTGAAAACGATGGAATCGGGTTGTAAGTCTGGAGGCGGTACAATTTTCAGAATTGTGAAGGAATGCGTGGATCGAGATTTAGCTACGTGGATGACTTTTATTTTATAAATTTTATGTATTCATAGTTAAATATTTTAATTGATTTATTGCATGATTTGTGTGGCAATGATTGAATGTGATTTTTAAATGATTATTTGACAATTTTCTAGCTTTATTGATTGGCCTTGGATACGTATTTTACGGTATTTTGTGGAAACTGTATTTTGGGCTCATGCCCGGGGTTTGGATGTGTTTTGACTTGGTTTTGATTTAAGAATTGTGTTAAATGAATTTTCTTAGTTTGTGAACTGTTTTTCTATGGTCAACCATCCTCGGATATGGTCGACGCTCAAACGTCCGGAGCTCGACTCCATGATCCTGAGGGCGAGAGGCTAGAGATTTTATGAGTTCTTAGACATGGCTCAGATGGTGTTTCATACAGTTCTCGGGGATACTATTACTGTCTGGATGGTACTACGTACAATTCCCAGACATGTCTGGATGGTGCCTTAGTGCAGTTCCCGGACTTGATTCAGATGGTATTTCGTGTAGTTCCCAAGTTAGCCTACACGTAGTGCTATTGTTTATTGTGACTGGTACTTGAAAATGATATTGGATTGGTTGTGCCTAGTTATAAGGCTTGTGTGAGTTAATCCATTGATTATGTTCATTGATGTTGTGTCAGGTTCTTGGATGTGACTCGAACGATGCTTAGTGCAGTTTTCGAGGTTGCTTATGCGGTTTGCTTATCGAGAATTTTATTAGAGCATTGGGGATTGGTTGGTTGTGTTTGATTATTAATGCTGGTGTTTAGATGTTTTCACATTAGTCTGATTTACTGATATTTGTGTCCAGGTGATTCTATATGATTTTCTGAACGTGGATCTCAAGAAATGTGGGCCACGGGCTATTTACTATGTTTTATGATTGTTGTGATCCCATGATCTTTGAGTTGCGTGATTTGAAATATGATTGTTCGTTGTTTACGTTTCATTCTATACATGCATGTTTTATAAAAATAGAGGATTAAAGGTTTATGTTTAAAAATGTGTTTTTAAATATGTATTTTTTGTCCACTCACACTTTTTAATGGTTTTATTGATCCTCCAAGGCCGTTGCAAGGAAATCGGAGCGGATTAAGACGAGAAGGAATGAGTAATAAGGCATTTCGAGTATCCCTTATATGAGAAGAGTCGAGGTTAGTTTTGGAATTTTGGATTATTTGCCAAATAGGTGTAGGACTGGGCGTGATTATCAAAGCGCTTTAGTATCGGTTCTTGTCATCTCTTCTCTTGATAAGGCTTCTTCTTCCTTATTCCACTCCTCTCTCTCCTCCATCACCCCTAAACACATCGCATTTTGCCAAAACCATGCATCCAAACACCTCCTCCCTCACTCGCTGTATCAATCAACCAATCGTTGACCGCTTCCATGGCGTTAATTTCAAGTTTATTTTGGTCGGCACTGAAAACCTACCACCGCAGTCGCAGCAAAACACAATCACCACCCATTCAAGGTTTGACAGTGTGAGCTCTATTTCCCCAAAAAACAAATAGGCATGGTTCTTATCTTCGATGGTGACGAAGGCATTGATAGATCTTGATTTGCTTAGGGAGAGGAAGGAGTATTATAAGAGGTTTGCCACTAAACACCACCCACAGATAAAAGTCATTAAGGGGTTGATACTGCACCTAAAATGGTTTCAAAACATTGGCCTATAATTACCTGCGAATTAGAGACCACCCTCTGTTTTGAGAAATTGAGGGTTTGTTGGACATGGTGAAAGCTACACCTGCGGAAGCTGCTGGAGTTTTAATGAGTAGTGATGATTCTCAAGTTTCCCTCGAAGCTCTTGTCACGTCCCTCCGAACCAAGAAACTCAAACCAACATTGTGACTGGTATTGTCGAATTTCTCCTCTCTTTAGCTTTGTTTTTTTTTTGGGTAGTATTTTTCTATGAGTTTGATATCTTGTTCAATTCTTGTAAATATGACTTAACGAAATTACAGTGACATCTAATTTGCAGGGCTTTAGCTGACTTGCAATGGAGGAGAGTTCACCGGTCATTCCATTGAGTTAAACGATAGTGATGGATGAGAGAGGGCAACAAAAATGTGAGTATGATGATGATCTGGATTAAAGATGATAAATTCCAAAATTACCCTTAAAATTGACGGTTACTTGATAATTTTAGCAGAAAAGATGCTGAGTGAAATGACTAGGGCGTTTTAGAATGTATAGAGAGCGAATAATAAGAATAAGGTGTAAAGTGTGACAATGATGCGAGTCCTTGATGCATTTAAACTAAAAAACCTATTTCTATGGCCTATTTTTTTCCAACTCTTAGAGAAAGTCCAGTGGAAGGCGTTTTTGCCTTGGCTCGTTCCTTTATTGCCCAAAACTCACCCAAACCAGTTTCTAGTGGGAGACTTTTGCCTAAGGCCAACCTTGACTTAGCAAGCCATGAGGTCAGCCTCGCCCATATGCATGACCAGGCAAGAGCTGGGCGCACAGCTCTTCTCAATAGCAACCTGCACTGCACGGACCACTCATACACCTGCTAGCTTTGGATGCCAAAGGGAGAGTTCCATGTGGCACTTAATTTCAAAATGTCACACATACAACGACTAGCTTTTTATTTTTTATTGAGTTTATTATTGTTTTAAGCGACAACTTAGCCGTTTTAAAATCATGTGGGTTTCTTTTTTTTGTTTATTTATGAAACTAGCCAATTCAATTTGTTTTTTTTTTTTTTTATCAAACGTCTTGCTTCAAAGTTAATTTTTTCTACTTCAAGCATATATCCCAAGATAAATTTTGTTATAAACGCTATGACTTTTTTTTACATATAAAAAGAACAACTCTCATATGTAAATATGTAAATTTATACAATTCTTACGACAGCTTCTAAAATGCTCTAAATTGAGCATCTAAATCTAAGTTGTCTTCGTGGCTTCCAGCTCTTGTGTTGTTTTTATTTTTATATTTTTAACTTCTATAAATACTCACCCTTTAACCATAATTTATCACACCTTTAAATTTGTAATATGAAAATCTAGTATAAAATAAGACAATATTGTTGTGAAGTGACACGACCCATCCCAATCCCCCCGGGATTACCATGGAATGTGACGTGCTCCCGTCTGACAAGAGGCGCCAGACAAGGGATAACCGATTGCCATTGCCCAAACGGGCTTCCAGAGTGCGTAAGGATCGATGGAGGAGGTGTGCGATGCTCAAGTCTCTGCTGCAGTCGTATCCGGAATCAACCTGAAGGGCATTGAAAACAAAAGCTGTGAGTGGACGAAAATAAACAAGTCTGTTTAAAACATTTATAAGACATTTATGCCCCTCAGTAAAATCATATGCATGCACCAAAACCAATAATCCCATATTTATTTAGAAATAACCATTAGGGCCTTAGCCCGGAAACCAAAGCCTAATTTCAATTTCCAAAAGTAAATCCAAGAGTTATTTCATAAATCCAGTAATATGAACCATAAGGCATATAATATAAACCATAACCATTATTTTAGCCACTGCACTATACACTCCAATCCGACATCCCTGATGTCTGACGTCCCTGACGTCAATAAGGTCACAATCACAAGGCTACGCGTGCCACTCGGGTCTCAATTTTCCGAGTTAAATCCCCGAACCCCGTTCGGGTACAGCATCACCTGATGCAGCATCACCTGATGCTTAGCGTCCTAGACGCTGGACGTACTAGACGCCCGTGACCTCTCCGGGGTACCTCGCCGGAGGAGACAATATAATATGGAAGGATCTATACAGTGCAGTACTAAATACATTTTATCGATATCCACATGCAAGGCATATATATATACATGGATAAAAATCCAAACCAATCATTAAGTTTCATCAGACGGGTCTCAAGCCCAAATACCGTGAAACATGCCATAACCAGATTTTCCATATCATCAAAACCACTATTGTTTTTAGCATGTGAATATATATAAAATGTAAACCAGAAAACATTTATTCAATTCCGTTTTAGGGTCCCCGACCCGCAAACACATGTAGAAGTCAACTGGGCCCCTGGCCCGATTTCACAAGTTAACTGGGCCCCTGGCCCGATCCACATGTTAACTGGGCCCCTGGCCCGATTTCATAGTTCAACTGGGCCCCTGGCCCGATTTTACATTATTCAAGTTCGTAACCGTTTCATGAAATCATATCCAACCACATTTATGGAAATCGGTGCAAATTCAGAAAACCTCGGTTTACGTGAAAATACGTAAATCGCCTCGAAATGCGTGAAATCATTTAAATTCACCGATATCCAAAGTAAATCATTTAATCATAACCATAACAATCATAAACAGTTATGCATGCATCGAATTTATAAAACCAATGTCCACTCACAGACCGTTTAACCGAGCGCCTCGATACGCGTGCCATAGGCCTTCCCGGGCCACATCACTATCACCGGGACTCCCAATCCTGTTCAAATCAATTTAGAGGATCACTAACCTCATCATTAACATCCTATTCAAGTCCCGTAATTTTTCCGAATTTTTAAGTATTTTTAAACTGGATTTAAAACCTTCGGACATCCCGAACAATAACGAAACGGTGTCCGATCGGCACGAAACCAATCCCAAAATGTTCGTTACAATGTATAGGATAAAAGTCATGTTGACCTCACCTCGAGATTCGTGCCCACGCGCCGTCACGCGCCGCCGTGAGTGGCTGCGCGTGAAAGCCACGCGCCTGCTACAGTGACTGCTACAGTCACCATCTTCACCCGAATGACTGTAAACGGGTCTGATTACCCGCGATCTGACCCGGCCAGAAACCTGTCAATTCCCACTTAATTTCATTCATTCAAACAGCCAAAAGGATCGCCCTGTGTCTAATTATGGTTCTGTAAACTTAATTACACCCATAAATCCTTAATCCAACAATTCTCTCGAATTCAAACTCACGGTCAGAACATTCGAAACTCACACAAATCATCCTGGTTTTCAAATTAAAAGATACAGAAGCTTCGTATGACCTAACCAATCATTAATCCGTAACTAATTTCAGGAATTCTTACCCGTAGATGGTCGCCCTCAAGCTCCAAATTCCCCAGAAACTGGAACCTGCGTTCATGGCCAAACCGTGATCGATACCCTTGCCAATCGATACGATTGAGTTCGTAATGAACCCAGAAGAGTATTACAGCCCTTGGTTTCATCCAAAACACCACGCATTTTAAATTCTGATTTTCCCTCAATTTTTCCAGATTTCTCCAATCTCAGTTTCTCTCCAATTCGACAGTCCTCACTTGCCCAGAATGAATCCTCACGACTCACTCACAATTATTTTAATCCAATTCAGTTGTTTAAAGAACCCCAAATCATTCTTCAATCCCCTGTGTAAAGGTTCCCGCACTGGCCCGAAACCATTAAACAAAACCAGTGTCCATGTTGTGCAATCAATTGCCAGCTCCTCACATGTGCAATCACACAACAAAGCTGCCCCAACAACAGTCCATTAATTGATAAACAATCAAGGGATCGATCGTACAAAGCATCCACATACACGGCCAGTTCAATGGAACAGTGCCCCTGTGAAGAAAATTACAATTCTGCCCTTGTGCAGAAAATTACCAAAATGCCCCTCACGCATCCTGACCCGTAGCTCGGTCATACGGACTCCGATTGATGCGTGCCGCCTGTCTACGAACTCAGGGCATCGAGACCTTCCTAACGGTCCTCGGTCCTCGGCCATCGGACCTCCCGATCAAAAAGTCAACATTTTCCTTTATTTCGTACAAATTACGAAAATGCCCCTGGACTTCCGTACATCATAACTTTCACCACGAACGTCGGAATCGAACGTGCCACCTGTCTATGAACTCGTGACGTCCCGAACTACGTCACGGTCATTGGTCAAAGTCCATTTGACCATCCGAAATAAAAGTCAACGTTTTGCCCACGCCTAGGGGCAAAACGGTCATTTTGCACAATTCGTCCGAAATCGCCCAACTAATCCCAGATTAGTAAATCACAATTAAATATTATTAAATCCAGATATTCGGGACAGGTCGTTACAACCTTCCCTCCTTAAAGAATTTCGTCCTCGAAATTACCAACAATCTTATTCCACAACCACCTTGTGGAAAACAATTCGACCACACATCTGTGTACACTTGTACACCCACATACTGGGACAACACCAGCCTCGTTTGTACCCAGACATACCATCTCAGTCATACGTCATAATAGCAACAACACTCGACCACCGCGAGTGGAAATGATCACCTGATCCGCGATAAAATCGCATAACCATTTAGCTGACTCCTTCAGCTAAACGGTTCCTTTCCATTTTCAATATATCCTTACATTTGCTCCCATTGGGAGTCACCAAATCTCATTTGTCAGTCCACACTGACACCACCAGTCAAACTGTCATCACAAAACTTATCACCCTGATAAAGCTCCAACCATCAGCCAGTCAGTGACAACGCCACGCACTACATCACTCTTGATGTAGCATAAGATCAACCACATGATCTCAATTCGCAGGGCAAGCCCAATCCTGCGACACAAAATAATCTCAATGTCCATAATCGCCGACTCCCTCAGCGAACCAAAACGCTGGGAAACTCGTGGTTACTCAAACCACCAATTCACTCATCCTGAGTGTACGTATACCGTCAACTTACTCCATCAAGTGGTGTAACTGGAACACATTGAATACCAGCCCAGCAGTGAACACACATCTCAATACTAGGGTTCCACAAGCCAACCATGGCTAAGAGCACCTGCTCATAAAATCACTGAACCCGACAAGATCAATCTGCCCAGCGCATAGTATCCAATGTCCAGTCCACAATACAGCCAAACAAATGATATCAGAACCAAGCCGATTACCAACACATTAGTTACACACCACTGGTACATCCCATGTACCGCCATTAGGCACCACTCAGCCTAACCAGTATCAATCCTCGTACAACGTACATTGTACGTACCTCAATCCATCAATCTGACTATAGCCACCCAGGTCATAGCCAAACACGTTCTAGTAATGGAGTACATTTGCCTAAACCAACATGAGACAAAACGAACTCCACCCGTCATCTAGTTCCAATTCCGAATCCGAATTCGCAATTTCGTAAGAAATCCCGAATCCGAACCCAGACATCATGTTTTTAATCCATGTCCAAATCCGAATCCGAAATCATTATTCCGTAAGCTAGCATTGGAACAATCATTCCGTACCCAAATCCGGTAATCCATTTTCGAGCTTCGCAATCGAATCCTGAATCGTCACCCAGAAATTCGATTCCAAAACCCAAAATCTCGTTTACGTCCACCAAGACGTAACAAAACCGAACCTATCGGTTGCCTGTCCGAAACACTCGATTGACTTCATAGGGAAGCCAATCCCAATATCCACACGTCAAAGGTTGACGAAATCCGACCACATCGGAAACCTACTCAACCGAGTAACAAACCATATGGACTCCACTCCGAAAAGAAGTTCAGTCCCGTCATTTACGACTCACATATCAAGGTAAGAGTGATAAACTCTCCACCCATCTGGATCATCAAGATCATAATCCATATCCATCGCTACGTCACCCGACAAGTAATATCACGATCCTAGATCGTCACATCGACCAAAGTCGACAACATCGCAAATCAGATCCACCTAGGATCCACACATGCTCACATAGCTAACAGTCCATCCGAAAGCTGATCGTAGGGTCTTACACCCTCAATTGAATCCTTCGCCAAATTTCCCTTGGTGGAAAGATGACCACGCATAACACCACCAAATCCAAAAATCATACAAAACTTCTTGTGTCCAATGACCCAAGGCCAAACCTGGGTCCACCTACCAATACACGCTCAACGTACTGGTAGCAACAATCATCATCTGCCACGGCAGAAAATATGAAGTCAACCCCAATGACTTCGGAACACCAATCACCGATGCGGAAACGAGCACTCCTCTCGTCTCCTAATCACAACTCTCCCCGGATCGAGAGTTCCAACCATGTTGGAAACAGACATGCTCCCAATGAGATGTCAAGTCCAACCACTGGACTGCCCACGTCCATACCTCACTTGGACCACCACGTGTCCAAAATCAATTCATTACTCGGACCTCACGTCCGCCAATAATCATGTATGCACACACCCCGATTCCGAACGGAATATCCACAATTTTGCCTGAATGTGCATACCATATTGCCTTCGTCTCATATCTCAACCTAAACAGGTTCAATCCTCAGGTTCCAAGTGATTCACAATCACAAAATCCCACATCACCACCACGAATGGTTTCCCCGACTTTTCAAATTTCAATATTTTCCTTGTACTCTCAGGGGATATAAGCAGTACACAAACTTACCAATCTCGGAGTTGACCACAACTCCCCAAATCCACCAACTCGCATGACATAGGGAACATCGTCCCTAGATTCCCCAAGTTTCAATCATACCATTTTATCTGTTCATCACTTGTCGTCATATATCTGTTAGGACTTATCCCAACACGACACAACCTCCACTGGATCCCATCCAGTCCAAGGCTCAACCACCACTGAGTCGCAGATACCAATCATCTGTTCATCATGACAGAGTCACACCCCAACTGGTGGCTCATCGTCATCACCATTACTGTCTCCTGCACCAGCGCTAGTACCAGCACTAACGCACCATCATCAATACCAGTATCAGCACACAGGCATCCATACTAGTATTGGCATATAGGTATCACCATACCAACATCCATACATAGCACACGAACACCCATGCTAGCACACGAACATCCATGCTAGCACACAGTGTGCAAAGTTGTTACCCTGGATCTCCGTTCATTCCGAACGACGATCCCGTAACACCACTCGTACCCCACGACTATGGGAACCTCCAATTTGACCACTGGCACATCAGGATAATGGACGTTCCCTGAACATCCCCTGATCCCCAAGTGTGAAAGCCACACAAAATACCCTCGATAGCCAGTCATCTCGACACAACTGTCGACCAACAGTCATCGTTGTCAAGATCCGTATCTACACATCACTCTAATATTCGATCCGACACGGGATTCCATATTTCCTCATAACCGCATCCGTGGATCGAATCCCATAATCCAGACTAGACTCACTAGAGTCATCCACATGGTCATCCATGACCTCAGCCGCTCGTCGCAGCACAAGTTCTCACTTAAGGTTCACCTTTCGGTCCATCAATTACAAGTTAGGGTTCCAAAATCACACCCTAGGGTTCCACCGAACCCAACTGCCCTCTGCAGTAAAATCCACAACCTGACCGACCCCGCGGTCCTGACCTCGTATAGACGTCCAATCCAATCCAATCCAATCGTCAACTCAACGTGGGTTCCATCGCGAAGGTCATCGGCTAACTCCGATGCTCCAACCCCCATACACTAGCCAACACTACTAGGGTCCAAAACTTAGACCAATACTCAACTGAGTTTCGCATTTCCAATCAAATGGGGTTCCCTGAACCTAGCTGTGCCCAGTGGCACAACAATCCATCATCACATGACCGAACCGACGGTCCCACATTACCAGTTAATCGTAGACAACCCCACTTGGGTTGAATCGCATCAATGCACGGCGTATCGGGCCAAACACACCCAATCTACCAAAACTATCTATCAGGTTGACAACGGAACAGCAGCCCAAAGAGACATCACACCCTCGTCCTCCGCGCACAAAAGAGCAAAACCTGCTCTGATACCACTTGACACGACCCATCCCAATCCCCCCGGGATTACCATGGAATGTGACGTACTCCCGTCTGACAAGAGGCGCCAGACAAGGGATAACCGATTGCCATTGCCCAAACGGGCTTCCAGAGTGCGTAAGGATCGATGGAGGAGGTGTGCGATGCTCAAGTCTCTGCTGCAGTCGTATCCGGAATCAACCTGAAGGGCATTGAAAACAAAAGCTGTGAGTGGACGAAAATAAACATGTCTGTTTAAAACATTTATAAGACATTTATGCCCCTCAGTAAAATCATATGCATGCACCAAAACCAATAATCCCATATTTATTTAGAAATAACCATTAGGGCCTTAGCCCGGAAACCAAAGCCTAATTTCAATTTCCAAAAGTAAATCCAAGAGTTATTTCATAAATCCAGTAATATGAACCATAAGGCATATAATATAAACCATAACCATTATTTTAGCCACTGCACTATACACTCCAATCCGACATCCCTGATGTCTGACGTCCCTGACGTCAATAAGGTCACAATCACAAGGCTACGCGTGCCACTCGGGTCTCAATTTTCCGAGTTAAATCCCCGAACCCCGTTCGGGTACAGCATCACCTGATGCAGCATCACCTGATGCTTAGCGTCCTAGACGCTGGACGTACTAGACGCCCGTGACCTCTCCGGGGTACCTCGCCGGAGGAGACAATATAATATGGAAGGATCTATACAGTGCAGTACTAAATACATTTTATCGATATCCACATGCAAGGCATATATATATACATGGATAAAAATCCAAACCAATCATTAAGTTTCATCAGACGGGTCTCAAGCCCAAATACCGTGAAACATGCCATAACCAGATTTTCCATATCATCAAAACCACTATTGTTTTTAGCATGTGAATATATATAAAATGTAAACCAGAAAACATTTATTCAATTCCGTTTTAGGGTCCCCGACCCGCAAACACATGTAGAAGTCAACTGGGCCCCTGGCCCGATTTCACAAGTTAACTGGGCCCCTGGCCCGATCCACATGTTAACTGGGCCCCTGGCCCGATTTCATAGTTCAACTGGGCCCCTGGCCCGATTTTACATTATTCAAGTTCGTAACCGTTTCATGAAATCATATCCAACCACATTTATGGAAATCGGTGCAAATCCAGAAAACCTCGGTTTACGTGAAAATACGTAAATCGCCTCGAAATGCGTGAAATCATTTAAATTCACCGATATCCAAAGTAAATCATTTAATCATAACCATAACAATCATAAACAGTTATGCATGCATCGAATTTATAAAACCAATGTCCACTCACAGACCGTTTAACCGAGCGCCTCGATACGCGTGCCATAGGCCTTCCCGGGCCACATCACTATCACCGGGACTCCCAATCCTGTTCAAATCAATTTAGAGGATCACTAACCTCATCATTAACATCCTATTCAAGTCCCGTAATTTTTCCGAATTTTTAAGTATTTTTAAACTGGATTTAAAACCTTCGGACATCCCGAACAATAACGAAACGGTGTCCGATCGGCACGAAACCAATCCCAAAATGTTCGTTACAATGTATAGGATAAAAGTCATGTTGACCTCACCTCGAGATTCATGCCCACGCGCCGTCACGCGCCGCCGTGAGTGGCTGCGCGTGAAAGCCACGCGCCTGCTACAGTGACTGCTACAGTCACCATCTTCACCCGAATGACTGGTAAACGGGTCTGATTACCCGCGATCTGACCCGGCCAGAAACCTGTCAATTCCCACTTAATTTCATTAATTCAAACAGCCAAAAGGATCGTCCTGTGTCTAATTATGGTTCTGTAAACTTAATTACACCCATAAATCCTTAATCCAACAATTCTCTCGAATTCAAACTCACGGTCAGAACATTCGAAACTCACACAAATCATCCTGGTTTTCAAATTAAAAGATACAGAAGCTTCGTATGACCTAACCAATCATTAATCCGTAACTAATTTCAGGAATTCTTACCCGTAGATGGTCGCCCTCAAGCTCCAAATTCCCCAGAAACTGGAACCTGCGTTCATGGCCAAACCGTGATCGATACCCTTGCCAATCGATACGGTTGAGTTCGTAATGAACCCAGAAGTGTATTACAGCCCTTGGTTTCATCCAAAACACCACGCATTTTAAATTCTGATTTTCCCTCAATTTTTCCAGATTTCTCCAATCTCAGTTTCTCTCCAATTCGACAGTCCTCACTTGCCCAGAATGAATCCTCACGACTCACTCACAATTATTTTAATCCAATTCAGTTGTTTAAAGCACCCCAAATCATTCTTCAATCCCCTGTGTAAAGGTTCCCGCACTGGCCCGAAACCATTAAACAAAACCAGTGTCCATGTTGTGCAATCATTTGCCAGCTCCTCACATGTGCAATCACACAACAAAGCTGCCCCAACAACAGTCCATTAATTGATAAACAATCAAGGGATCGATCGCACAAAGCATCCACATACACGGCCAGTTCAATGGAACAGTGCCCCTGTGAAGAAAATTACAATTCTGCCCTTGTGCAGAAAATTACCAAAATGCCCCTCACGCATCCTGACCCGTAGCTCGGTCATACGGACTCCGATTGATGCGTGCCGCCTGTCTACGAACTCAGGGCATCGAGACCTTCCTAACGGTCCTCGGTCCTCGGCCATCGGACCTCCCGATCAAAAAGTCAACATTTTCCTTTATTTCGTACAAATTACGAAAATGCCCCTGGACTTCCGTACATCATAACTTTCACCACGAACGTCGGAATCGAACGTGCCACCTGTCTATGAACTCGTGACGTCCTGAACTACGTCACGGTCATTGGTCAAAGTCCATTTGACCATCCGAAATAAAAGTCAACGTTTTGCCCACGCCTAGGGGCAAAACGGTCATTTTGCACAATTCGTCCGAAATCGCCCAACTAATCCCAGATTAGTAAATCACAATTAAATATTATTAAATCCCGATATTCGGGACGGGTCGTTACATGAAGGAAATTAAATAGAGGAAGATTGCAGAGAGAATATGGAGACACAGGGAGATGGAAATAATACGTCTGTTTAATCTGAGATAGTTAGGGTTTACAAAGTTAATTGATCCCTTATATAAGGAGAGATAATTAATGAATACAAAGTGACAAAACTACCCCTAGTACCTATTACATAAATAGACATAACTATTAATTATTTACAACACTCCCCCTTGAATATTTCATGTAATGGTACTGCTTGGCTACACACATTTATGTTGTCTCGTTAAAACCTTGCCAGGTAACAAAAACCCTATGAGAAAAAATAACTCTGGTCGAAGGAAAAAGAGTGCAACGTGCGTGTAGGTGATCACGTCGGAATCTTCTGAGGTAGCTGATGTCGTCTCTTCTGATGTACGGGTAGATAGTCCGCCTTTGAGATAAAATGCATTAGTGTTGCTCCACCAAAACCTTTCCCGGTAAACCCAATGGGAAAAAATCGTGGTCGAAGGAAAAAGATGTGCAAATGCATATGAGTCAAATCATAGTATATTTAGGATGCATTGTGAGCGGGATGATAATACCAAAATGTGTCTCATTAAAACCTAGCCAAGTAACAAAAACCAATGGGACAAAATAACCCCGGTCGTAGGATAAAAGAGTACACGATGATCATGTGAGTATGCTTCGGAATACTCAGTATACTTCCGAATACTTGGGATACTTCAGGATACTCCCCCTGATCTTAACTCCCTCCCGAAAACTACAAATTAGGTAGATCAGCCAGTCTACGTAAACCAATACCTCGCACATGCTGCTGGAATGTGGCCTTTGGTAATAACTTGGTGAACAAGTCTGCATGATTATCTTGAGATCGTATTGACTTGATCTCAATCTTCCAATTTTCTTGTTGTTGTTGGTTAAAGAAAAATTTTGGTGCAATATGCTTGGTATTGTCTCCCTTAATGAAATCGGTCTTCATCTGCTCTATACAGGCAGCATTATCTTCGTAGATAACTGTCGGTTCATTATGGGTGGAATTCAGTCCACAAATACTTTGAATATGCCCAGTAATGGCTCTTAGCCATATGCATTCACAAACTGCTTCGTGTAGGGCTAGAATCTTTGCATGATTCGAAGACGTAGCAACAAGGGTCTGTTTCGTAGACCTCCAAGATATTGTTGTGTTCCCAATGGTAAAGACATAACCAGATTGGGAACGTGCCTTGTGTGGGTCTGATAGGTAGTCTGCATCAGCATACCCAACAAGGCCTGCATCATTTCGAGGACCAAGGGGGTTTGATTCATTTCTCGACGCATAGGGATAAAATAAGCCCATATCCATTTTACCTCTAAGGTATCGGAAGATATCTTTTATGCCATTCCAATGGTGGCGTGTTGGCGCAGAGCTAAATCTAGCTAGCAAGTTCACAACGAATGAAATGTCTAGTCTAGTGCATTGAGCCAAGTATAATAATGCGCCTATTGCACTTAGATATGGAACTTCTGGTGCCAATATTTCTTCGTTATCATCTGCTGGACGAAACGGGTCCTTCTTAGGATCTAGACTTCGGACGATCATGGGCGTGCTTAAGGGTTTCGCTCTATCCTCATTAAAGCGTCTCAACATCTTCTGGATGTAATTCGATTGGTGGACCAAGATTCCATCCGCACGGTGCTCGAGCTCCAGGCCGAGATAGAAGTGTGTTCTCCTAAGATCCTTCATTTCAAATTCTAACTTCAGGTGCTTAGCGGTTTCTTGGATCTCTTCAGGAGTACCAATCAGATTCATGTCATCGACATAAACTGCCACTATAGTAAACCTGAAACTTGTTTTCTTAATATACATGCATGGGCATAATTCATTATTCACATATTCCAATCTGATCAAATATTCACTTAGACGGTTATACCATATCCGTCCGGATTTTTTCAATCCATAAAGTGAACGCCTCAAACGAATGGAGAGTGTGTTCCGTGGTCTAGAACTATTTGAATCAGATAGCTTACGTCTTTCAAGAACTTTCATATATATATATATATATATATATATATATATATATATATATATATATCTGTATCTAAATCCCCATAGAGATAAGCTGTGACCACGTCTAAAAGCTGCATATTCAGTTTTTCAGAAACTACCAAACTGATAAGGTAGCGGAACGTGATAATGTCCATTACGGGAGAATACGTCTTCTCTTACTCAATCCCAAGGTGTTGAGAAAATCCTTGCGCCACTAAACTAGCTTTGTATCTCACAATCTCATTTTTCTCATTACGTTTCCTTACAAATACCAAATCTTGCAGGTTTAACATGGGGAGGTATGGGAACTACAGGTCCAAATACCTTTCTTTTCGTCAAGATATCTAATTCAACATGGATTGGTTCTTTCCATTTTTTGGCCAGTTTTCTCTCTGTTGACACTCATTCATCAACAGAGTAAGGTTCGGTTTCGTTTCTATTTATTATTTATGTAGCTACCGCGAATACATATAAATCATCGATGATAATATCATTCTGATTCCCTATCTCACATAAGCATGCATGATTTACCGAGATCTCTTTATTCTCGGGAGTGGGTTCTGACGTTGGAGCGTCCCCCAACGCCATCACAGACCCATAATCCAGAATTATCTCATGAGATGGATCAGTTGATATTTAGAAGGGATTCGATTGTGCCAAATTTATCCTCTTCCGGGGATGAGAATCCTTCGAACCTATTAGTCTACCTTACTTCTGGACAGGGACATATGACTGGTTAGTTGCCGTGGTCGTACCTCAACCGTCTGGGACGACGCGTCATACTGGGACGTCTATCCTTGCCGGCACGTTTGTAGCAAGTATATGTGATCTTGTCACTTTACCTAGATTAGAGGGAGCATCTGGTGTATTATTAGCTACACTCTGTAAATCGCACATCATACTTACTTTGTATAGTTTGGGGATCAAGATGAGACATAGTGGGGATGTTCCACGTCAATTCACGTCGTTCTTCAGGAACGTTTGACGTTCTTATCTCCCCCTAACGGTGGGAAGACTGTCTCATCAAAGTGACTATCTGCCAATATAGCGGTAATATGATAGCCTGGCAAGGGCTCTAAAGTGCGTATGATGGATAAGGATTCATAACCGACATGTATACCCCTCTTTTGTTGAGGTCCCATATGTGTACGTTGTGGCGGCACAATTGGCACGTAACTGCACACCCAGAAATGCGTAAGTACGAAACATCTGGTTTGTACCCAGTCACCAGCTGTAACGCAAAACATCGTTGGGTGACATTGACCTCAACCGGATCAATATTACTGCATGCAAAATTTCATTGCCCTTACTAGAAACTAGAAGCTTGGTGCGCATTACCAAGGTGAATTTGTGTTTCTACGAGACCATTATGGATGTGAACATGGGGAACCTAATGTTCATCAGCAATCCCAAGGAGCATGCAATAGTCATCGAATTATGTCGATGTAAACTCTCCGGTATTATCGAGTCGTATAGACTATATAAGAGAATCTTGGTGGTGTGGCCCCCAATGTAATGATTTCGGTAAAGAGTTTAGAAAATGCAGTATGCGTGTGGACAAAAGGGTAGCATGTGACCACTTTTTCGGTATCTCAACCTAAAGCATGAAAGTTTTTTTTTCAAATGGTCCGCATGATGGTTGGAAAGTCCACAAAATTTCTCTTGTATTTTGTACAAGAAATGGGTGGAGTCTTAACTCATCTTTGCATATAATGGTCTAATATTTGGTGTCTACTAACAAGCAAACTTGGCATAATGTTTCATTAAACACAAATGTGTCTACAAGTAAGAGGATGCCCGTACAATATATTGAGGATACGACACATCATTACCCTGACCTGGGTGTCCCAACCGGTCATGTCATAATAAGCAATTGCTCGTACTAGTTAGCTTCTAGCTAACTCTGGGCTAGCTTCTGGCTAGTTTCTTCATTGTATGCTTCTGATCATACTGATTGGAGGTTATGCAAATGTATTCCACTTTCTTGTCATTAATGGTTTTAATGTGATAACTGTTGGCTCGAATATCCGTAAATCTCGACAATGTTCTTCTGGAACATGGAGGATAAAAAATCTTATTGATGGTAATTCAGTACCATTCTACAACGTTCTTTTTTCATATCTCTCGGAGTATAACATTGTCAGCCAAACAATAAACGTCCCCAAAAAACATAAATATTTATAGATTTAATTCAATGGGTCACATGCATGAGAATAAGTGTTTGAATTGAATTAAATGATATTCGAGCGAAAAACCTCAATTTCGAATTATATTCAGGCGTGGATTTGAAATCCTTAGAATGGTTAGTGTGTCATTCATTTCTTGCTTCGGTCAAGATATAACGATGATGATTAACATGCACTTTCAGAGTGTCAGGACCGGTCCCAAATCCTCCGGGATTAACGTAGGACCTGTCTGATCCCGTCTGACACCATGTGTAAAACCAGGGAAAATTCCATCTCTAGCCCTCGTTGGGGCTGTCAGAGTGCGTCAGGATCGTAGGAGGAGGGGAGTGATGTCTCGTCTCTGCTACAGCCCGCATCCTCTATCAACCTGAAGGGCATTAAAACACGAAAACTATGAGTGGACAATTTAAACATTTCATTTTAAAAAAAAAACCTTTTCGCATAAAGACTTTTATGCCCTTCATAAAAACATATGCATGCATTCCAAAAACCATTTAGCAAAACATTCATAAAACTATTTGCCAAACATCTCAAAATCATTCAAGGGTTCATGCTGGCCCCATAAACCGTCATGACCCAGAAAAATCCATTTGGGTCCTTTGACAGGACCCATCCCGATTATACCTCGATAATTGTGAAAGATCCTGCTCCCGTCTGACCGTAATTTTAAAATACCAAAAGTAGTCCATATATATACATAAATACACAACACAACAAACAACGCACATAGTCAGACAAAGGATAGGTACGTCTTTTAGGACCATTGAGCGAGTTGAGGCTGGTGCAATTCCATGATGGGTGACCCCCTGGGAAGTTGCACCATGAGCTCCCGAAAACAAAACCGTGAGGGCGAGGCCCAAAGCGGACAATATGGTGCTAGATGAGTCGGGTCCTGACCGAGGAGGGTTGGGTCCTGACAATTTGGTATCAGAGCCATACCCTGACCGGGAAGTGTGCCAGCGAGGACGCTGGGCCATAAGGGGGGTGGATTGTAAGATTAGTGTCTTGGAGGGAACGGTGAAGAATCCCACATTCCTGTGAGGGGGAATGGTCTGGGAGAGGATGGCGGTGTGCCTTAAAGGTGTAGGCACACACCTATCTAGCACTAGGCCTTTTGGGAGCTCAAGTGGCTTTGGGGGCTCCCGAAAACAAAACCGTGAGGGCGAGGCCCAAAGCGGACAATATGGTGCTAGATGTGTCAGGACCCACCCCGGTTTCACCCCGAAACCCGAGGTAAATCCCGCTCCCGTCTGACTCCCCGACACAACACCCAAGTAACACTCACGCAACCCAGTCAGACGCAGGAGTAATTAAACAAAATATTCCGACGTTAACGTTTACAGAGCTTAGTACGAAAATACAGGGAACTAAAAGTCGATAAATACATGCACACGGAAGACTTTAAACTACTCCGGGACCCCTCGCGTGACTTCTATGCCTCGGTCATTGCCTCGACGTCAAGACCCCGCGCTAGCTCCACAACCTGGAGGGAAATTTAAGACAGAAGATGTGAGTGGACCATAAGAACAAAAAGGTTTCTAAAACCATTTATCAAAAAGCCGAGTTTAACCCTCCGTTTTGAAACCACATGCATAACCAACAGTTATGAACACAATTATAAAATAATCATTATAAAACATCATAAGAAACAGAAACACTATAAAATATCATAAGAAACCATAGCATGAGTATCAGAAACCGTATCAAATCCTCATTTCCCGATCGAACCTGCTGGACCTATCCGAGTCTTTAAACTCCCGAGTCTTTAAACTCAATCCAGGCCTTAATCATATCCGAGTCTTTAAACTCCCGAGTCTTTAAACTCAAGGCCTACGGGGGAAATCAATATATTCGAGTCTTTAAACTCCCGAGTCTTTAAACTCAATCCGGGTCTTTAAACCCAATCCGGCCGGTCCCCCGTCACATATATCCGGGTCTTTAAACCCAATAACCAGATCCAGCAAATCCAATCCCAAAACCAGTTTAAAACTACAGGAAATCCATATCCAAACTCGAATCCGAAATCCCCGGTCTGAAGCCCTTCCGGCTTCCAGAACCGCCATTCTGAACCCAAATCCGGAAATCCACTTTCCAATTTTAAAATCAAGTTTAGCTTTCCAAAAATCATTTAAGCACCAAGTCATATTTTAAAATCCCTTTGTAAACAATCAAACTAGTTATCCTTTAAAAATCCCAAAACCCTGGCATTTTACTCAGAAATTGACATTTCTCGTAAAACGTGCCAAATACCGTATTTTCTCGAAAAACGTGCAACAATGTAAAACCAACCAAAACATATTCAATAAACATAGAATCATAGCCAAAATCATAAAACAATTATAGAAAACAGTTATGCATGCTCGAGTTTAGAGAAGGGGTCCACTCACAGTACTGAGCCCTACTCGCGTCCCGAACGTCCAGCCCGTTCCTCGGCTTCCTCGGGAAATCCCGATCCTGTCAAACACCGTCAAATTACGTCACTAATACATCTACGAAACAACTACCTAATGTCCTTAAAATTCTCCAAACCAAAGACTTAAAACCCGGGACCCTAAACATTCACCCTGGCGGAACTACACTCAAACGACGTCCGATTGACTCGAAACCAACTCCATTGAACTCACCACAACTCCTAGACCAAAAGTCCTGTTGATCGCTTCTCCATACTCCGCCGCACGCGCCCCCACGCTCCGCCCAAAGTGGCTGCGCGTGGCACTCACGCGCCAGCTACAGTGCACCGTCAACCTTGAGCAGACCCGGTTCGCACCAGTGGTCTGGACCCTGAACCGGCGAGAGCGGTTCTCCTCATTCCGTCCACCAAAACGACTCCTCTCTTCACCAACAGCATCGTCCCATCCTAGGCTACCCCTTCCCGTAGGTCACTCACCCCGACTCACCCTAAAACTCGTCGACTCAACCTTGAACAAAAACCCGTACACTGCCCTGTTTCCTACTCCGGCCACCCAGGTCACCTCCCTTCACGGTGGCAACACCAGACGGTTCCTAGGACCCTTCTAAACCTAACTCAACTCACCTGGACCGTCGACTCTATTCCAATCTTCACGACTTTCAATTGAAAGTCACGACCAAAACAGAGTACATCCAAACCTGCCGTCGTGCCAACCCCCACCGTGCTTCTCCCATCACGGCAGCTCAACCAAATTACTCCTAGGACTCAACTAAAACCCTTAGAACACTTTAGACTCATCGATTCAACCTCTCAAACCACGACTTCCACGTTAAAACTCAACGGGAAAACAGAGTATTGACATGGGAATGAGAGAATTACCTGCCTCCAGTCGCCGTCGTGAGCTCCGCTGGTAGTGGTTGACTCCTCGCAACCCGCACGACACCACCACGGACTCAGTTGCCCCGTACACGGCTGCCACCGCCACAATTCTCACAAATTCCTTGGTTTCCTTCATGTTTCCCCCCTGATTTTCCCGCAGCTCTCGACACCCTCACACACAGCCACCACACCGTCAACCTCTCTCACTGCTTCCCTCTCACTCTCTGATCACCCTCACACACTCACAATTCGTCAGCACACACACCACCACCCTCAATTTCCTTCACGATCTCCCTCTGTTTTCTGAACCAGCACCACACACATACACGGGTGCACCCCAATTATTTGGGCCGTGCACACACTCGAACTCACCAGAAGCCGCTCCACCTTTAGCACGTGTCACCAATCCTCCTCACTCTCTCACCAAATGGCTCCATCCCAGCCGTCCCTTTCCTTCTTTCTGCACAAATCTCAATGTGCAAAAAGTCCAAATTACCCTTCTTTTTAACTTATTTTTACGATTTAACCAAAACTTCCTAGACCCGTAACTCTCGCCTCGTAAGTCCGATGAATACGTGCCGCCTGTCATCGAACTCAGGACGACGGAATCTATCTATCCATCCTAGGTCAACCTACCAAAACTCGATTATTCAAAAAGTCAACTTTTCCCCCTAATTTACCCAAATTACGGTTATGCCCTCGACCTTCCGAACATCACAACTTCCTCCTCGGATGTCGGAATCAGGCGTGCCACTTGCCTATGGATTCGTGACGTCCTAAACTACGTCCTAGTCACCGGTCAACACTCAATCGACCTCCCAACTAAAAGTTAACTATTTGCCCGAACCAGGGGCAAAATCGTCATTCTACGCTCATGGACCCATCGGGACCACCTACCCACTGCTTAACCTCAATAATCACACCTTAATTAGTCTACTAATCCCAATTCTCGGGACGGGTTGTTACAAGATGAGTCGGGTCTTGGCCGAGGAGGGTCGGGTCCTGACATCCTTGACCCGAAATCACAACCCAAAACCATCAACCATTTCCTATGGGAACTCAGCCCCAAAACCTTTCTCAATGAAATACCAAACACACAGAATACGGGGTCTCTGTCCCAAATCATTTCTAAAACATCAAATACGGGGTCTCCGCCCCAAATCAATTTCTAAAACATGAAACACAGGGCCTTCGCCCTAAAACCACTTTCCATCAGAACCACATACGTACCGACATACGTATGACCCATCCGAGGCACTTCCGAGAAGATGCCAACTCGGGGCACACAGCCCCTAGGGAACACATCCCCAATATAGTCACTATATCAATCATCTCTATCTAGTGTGCACACTACTCGGGGTCTCACTCCGAGTTTTCTCCTAGGAATCTCCATCTGGGAGGCTCAATCTCTGGATCTAGTCCGAGCTCTCTCTCTGGATCTAGTCCACAATCTCTTCGGAATCTGGTCCGGGATCACATCATAATAAATAACCACCACTCCTGGAACGGGATCCCTATGGGGATACCCACTCTGGTCTGTGGATCGTGACTCTCCAGGTCGACGCTAGAGGAGACCATATAATCATATGGAGGGTTCATTCATTCATTTCAAATACTTTCTTTCTTTTTCTCTTTCTTTCTCAAAACTCATTTCTCACCTGGGTCTCATACCCGATTCATCTCAACGAGATTCCTCGAATTCGATTCAAATCAGTTTCACAGGCCTTGGCCTAAATTCACAGTTCAACAGGGTCTCATGCCCGAATCTCATTTCATAACCTGAATTGGGACTCAAGCCTGATTTCACAATCAACAGGGCCTCAAGCCCGATATCACGACTAACTGGGCCCTAAGCCCGAAACCATAAACCAACAGGAGCTCAAGTCTGATTTCACAACTAACGGGGCCTTAAGCCCGATATCTCAACTAAATGGGTCTCAGGCCCGATATCATAAATCAACGGGGCATCAAGCCCGATAGTACCACTAATTGGGCCTCAAACCCGAATCGTAAACCAACTGGACCCTCGGTCCGATCGTACAGCTCAAATGGACCCTAGGTCTGATTCCTCGTCATTTCAAATGGACTCCAAGTCCGAGAGTTCATAAATAAAATGGGTCTCGTGCCCGATTTCATATTTCTAAATCCGAAATCCATTTATTAAACCCTCATTGAAAACCTAGAATGTATATTCATCGTATAAAACCGTAAATCTCGAAATACGTGCAAATACGTAAATCATAGGCGACCACAAACAAATGCACTCATGGCATCACAAAACATATATTAAAACAATTATAAAACATTTATGCATGCATCAATTTCGAAAGAAGGGTCCACTCACAGACCGTCCAAAGTTGCATCTCGATACGCGTGCTATAACCGTCTCCCGGATCAAACGTCGCCTCCGGGATTCCCGAACCTATCCAAATTCATTTAGAGGGTTACTAACTACTTATATAACCCCTCACTAAAGCCCCGTAATTTTCTCGATTTTCTAACTATTTTTAAAACCGATCCTAAACCTTCGGACAGCCCCAACTATATCGAAACGATATCCGATTGACACGAAACGAGTCCCAAAATGTTCGTTACGTCGAATAGATGATTTCACATGTTGGACACTTTCCCAAATTATGGCCCACGCGCCCTCATGCTCTCCTAGAATATCCTGGGTACTATTTATCATCACCTACCTCTGAAAACCGGTTTTTTTCCTGGTTTTGGACCGGTTACTGTGCTGAATCGGCGTGGCCGGTTCAGAGTTCCTACTCCCTCAAATATCGTCCGTTTGCCTCCATTTCAATTCCTAAATTCCTATTTTCAAGTTTCCTATCTAACCCAATCATCCAAACTAATCAAAACGTCCTAAATCGATCCATAAAAATTACCCCTCACGGTCCCTGTTTTTCCGATCGGCCCCCACGGCATCTCAGCTGCTAAACCCCACCAAAACCTTCCTAAAATGTCCCTAGCAACCTATTGAACACTTCCTAATCACCAACAAGCAACCATAATGGAAAACACGAATTAAAAATGGAAATTGGGCAAACAGAGTACCTCTCGGTTTTGTCTCCTCCAGCCGCCATCCACGGCGGTTCTGGCCGTCCCGCCACCTCCATCTGGTCCTCTTCTCCCTCTCTGCCTCTCACTCTTAGTCCTAGGGTCATGGGTTTGGATTTTGGGTGAAGGGTGGATCGGGTTTGGTGGGTTGAAATGGGAATGATCGATGCAAAATGCAAGGGATGATATGCATGTATGTGGAAGGGTAGCCAGTGGATGAGTGACACTTGTCACTCATCCATTGGTTGCTGAAAAGCAACTGGGCCCACTAAAGTCCAAAAGTTCCTCGTAAAACGCGTCATTGTGAATAGTAACTGGGAACTTCCGTGAACCGTAATTTCGCCGTTAAACGTCCGAATTCGACGTGCCGACTGTCTACGGATTCGTATCGTTCTGATCTACGTAACGGTCTTCGGCCCTCGGCCATCGGACCTGTCGGGTCAAAAGTCAACATTTTGCCCAAATTGCTAAAATGCCCTTGAACTTCCAAACGTCATAACTTCCTCCTCGAACGTCGGAATCGAGCGTGCCACCTGTCTATGAACTCGTGACGTCACAAACTACATCACGGTAATTGGCCAAAGTCCATTTGACCGTCCGAATGAAATGTCAACAATTTTCCCATTCCAAGGGAAAAATCGTCATTTCGCCCGAACGTCCGCTAATCCTCGTCTAATATTCGATTAGTCTCGCTAATCCGTCATTAATCCTTAATTAATCCCGTTAATTCGGGACGGGTCATCACAAAATTGTAAGACCCGTGTCCTGGAGGGAACGGTGAACGATCCAACATTCCTACGAGGGGGGAATGGTGTGGGAGAGGATGGTGGTGTGCCTTAAAGGTGTAGGCACGCACCTATCTAGCACTAGGCCTTTTGAGAGCTCAAGTGGCTTTGGGGGGGATTGGAACCCCAAAGTTAAGCAAGTTGAGGCTGGTGCAATTCCATGATGGGTAACCCCTTGGGAAGTTGCACCATGAGCTCCCGAAAACAAAACCGTGAGGGCGAGACCCAAAGCGGACAATATGGTGCTAGATGAGTTGGGTCCTGACCGAGGAGGGTCGGGTCCTGACACAGAGTGCTTGCAATGATTAAATTATCATAATTAGTGCTTTGGATAAACTCGTCCATAAGTAACTAATAAGAACTGTGAGTTATATGATTTGATATAATAAATCGGATTGTAAACATATAAAAACTCATCCTTTGTTTTCGTAGAGATTACCGAAATTATGAATTCGGTGATTAGTATGAACTAATGGTTCATTTATAGAGTATTGGTTTGTTTATGAGACTTCTAGTTCATTGATGAACGTGTGGTTCATTTAAACACATACATTTGCTAAATAAATAAACATTAAATAGCATGTTAGGATAATTTAAATTAATCCTTCTGGCATTATAGTGATATATATAAACGAATACTTCTGGTATTGAACGTGTAATGATAAATTGTGATGCATTATAACATATAATTACAAGTGCCCTTATTTTGAGTTTAGGATTGTTGAATCGAGCCTTAGATGTGAACCTTCTAAGCTCACTGTTTTGGATTAAATTGGTAGCCTTCTGGGCTTATGGGCTTGTACCCTTAATATCAGTGGGTTTCTGGCCTACTAGAAACCCTTTGGTTTCATATCCAATATCCTCTTTTGCACAAACAATTGACAAGAAACGTGTCCATCTGGGCAGTGAACATCATCATTATATTTTAGCATTAACATAACCATGATTATACCATAATATAATATCAATAACATTATAGTATCTCATCCTCTCATATTATCAACATGTATTATAACAACATATATTCATCATGTACATACCATATGTCATATCATGTATATCAACATACGTACATCATGACCACATATCACATTTATAAATAATATGTAAACAATGAAATAAACAAATAAACAAGTAAACAATAACATAAACATACAAAACAATTCGATAATGTAATACTATGTAAAGAAAATGCATATAGTGAATAAATGCTATTTTAGTCCTTAATTGAGGTGTAGTGCAATGCTTAAGGTATGCATGAGGATATGTTTTAGGCCCGAGGAGTGCAAAGGAAAATTTTGTTTTTTTTTTGGTAGAAGCCGCCGAGCCTCCGGAGTTGAGCCGCCGGAGCCGAGTCGCTGGAGCCGAGCCGCGAGCCGTCTGGGATGGCTAAGCCGAGCCGTACAGTGGCCTGGGCCCTGCGCTAAAAACTTCTGGGCCAAAAATGTGATGGGCTGCTGGCCAGATCAATTTTGGGCTAGGGGCAGAGGCCTGCTGGGCTCAGAAGAAAGAAAGAAAAAAATCTTTTGTTTTTTTTCCCGGGCTGGCCTTCTGGGCTCAGGAGGAAAAATTTTCTTCTTTTATTTTGAGGGCTAGCCTTCTAGGCTCAGAAAATGTTTTTTTCTTTTGTTTGAGAGGCCTTCCGGGCCTGGGCGGTTACAAGTGAAAAAAAAATGGTTGTGGCCAAGTTATTTCAGGCAATTATTGGTGCCTTCGTTGTGGGAGTCATCCCCATTTTTTCGGCACAAAAGGTAGGCAGCAAACCAATTTAGACTCTTTCTTTGGTTTCACACTTACAACCCATGATAGAGCTATAAACATCATGGGTTCTACATCATCAACAATATCAAGTAATATTCAACGTTCAAACATAAAAAAATCAACTATTTAGAACCAAATAAAATTAATTATAATTCTAGGGTTCTACATTATCATTAATTTAAAAAATATATATATACCATTCACTTTCAAATTGTGCATATAACCCTAAAATTTACATGTTTCTAGGATTTCATCAAATATTAAAAAAAAACAATAAAGGGATCATCATATCAAACCAATTTCCAATTAAATTATCAAACATCAATTCTGCAATATAACCATTAAACCCCATACCAATCCATGAATGTCTATTGCATGTTGCCGTGAATTTTTTTTTTCAACTTCTAATTCAATTCAAACATATGCAATCACACATATATATGAACAAAAACCGATAATTCATATAATTCAATTGATCAAATTAAAGAAATTAAATCTAGGTTTTGAATCAATCAATCAAATGAAATAATTCATAATCCTAGGATTCAACATCATTATCAATTCTAAGCAATATGCAAATCAATTTCTAGAAATATGGGTTCTAGGTTTGATGCAAAATTAAATAAATTCTAGGGTTTGGAAAACCTACTTGATTGAATTTATCCTCCACTTGAATGATCACCGATTCGGAGAAGATCGTGCTGATAACGTGTTGTGAAGGAAATTAAATAGAAGAAGATTGCAGAGAGAATATGGAGAGGCAGGGAGATGAAAATAATATGTATGTTTAAGCTGGAGAGACATAACTATTAACTATTTACAACAAATATATCATTTTAAATTGTAGGTGATAAAAAATAAAGAATAAGATAAAATGAAATAATAGTATTTCTAAGAAATGATACAAGATTCTACAATATTATTTTTTTAAGAAAATAATTCAAATAAGGGCTTTCATCCCTCCATAAAAACAAAACAAAAAAAAAACATTGGGGAAATAACATTGAGGGACAAAACCTAGCCCCTTGTCTTTGCCTTTAAACATGCTCTTACTTAGTATTTTGTTTCTTTAGTATTTTAGGGAAAATTAAATTTTACTACTCTATAGTTTACTCCTAATAAAAAATTCATATCTAAACTTTCAAATGTTACAATTTCCACCCTGAATTCTTCAAATTGTTACACTTTGACCTAACCCTCACCATTTTGCCCAAAAGCCTATGAGCTTATGGGGGGCTCGATAGGCCCGATGGACAAACGCCCGGCCTGACCCGCTATGAACCATTGGCTGGCCCAACCCGCTATGGGCCATGGGCTGACCCGGTCCGAGAGTTAGCTGGCTGGACTTGGGCTTAGAGTGTTCAAACCCGATAGGCCCGAAGCTGGTAAGCCCAACCTGGCCCGCCTATATAAGCCCGAATATATAGCCCAATTAACCTAAAAGCACTAAACCCACCCAAGACCAATACAACCCAAAGCTCAACCCCAACCCCATCACAATATAACCTTCTCAGCCCAAAGATGGTAGAAACTCTAACCTACCTATACAAATTATACAATACAACCTTCTCACAAACACAAACTAACCCGCATCGCTACTCACACACCTCTCTGAATCGCTCGCTCTCGGCTCTCAGTCTCACTCACTCTCACCCGCCGCTAATTTTAGACTCAATTTTCGATCTCTCTCAAATCTCAACTCATGAAAAGGGAACTTTTTGCCTTTCACCTTTTACTCATGAAGTTGTTGCTTATGCAACCTTTCATGAGTTTAAACACTCATTTTACCATTTATCAAACACTCATTTCACCCTTTACTAACATTTCATTCCATAGCCTAATATTTTTCTTTCATATTCATATATTTTTTGCAACTTTAAAATTTGAAAAATAGCTTATTTTTAAAAGTTCACTCGAGCCTGGCCCGAATGGGCTTATTAGGCCCGACCCGAAAATTCAGATAAAAACCCAACCCGATAAAGAGCTTGGGTCTTATATATGTAGGTAAGCCCACCCAGCTCAAACCCAAAAAATCTGGACTGGGCTTGCCCCACCCAGCCCAATGCGAGGGCTACTTTGACCCCTTTGTTAAAAAATTTGTCAAATTTAAAATGGAACTCACAATTTTAAATAATAAAATATTAATTTAAATTTTAAAAAATTATTTATTTTTTAAAAAATCCAAAAAAATTACTTTTAGATAATAAAAATTTACAAAAATTAATTTTTTTAAAAAAAAATCTAAAAAGATTATTTATATACGAAAGTAATTTGTCTCTCTTCATCATCTTTATATTTTTTACTAAGACCTTATTTCACAAAAACAAAATTTTAAATTTTCAAAAATACTTTCATACATAAATTTTTTTTTAATTTTAGTAATTTTTTAAAAATTTTAATATTTTTATTAGATGAAAGTAAACTTTTTGGATTTTTTTTTCAAAATAAGTAATTTTTATAAATTTAAATTAATATTTTATTATTTAAAATTGTGAGTCCCATTTTAGATTTGACAAAAAAATTATCAAATAGATCGAAGTGTAACGATTTGAAGAATTTAGGGTAGAAATTGTAACATTTGATAATTTAAGTATGAATCTGTTATTATGTGTAAACTACATGATAATAAAATATAATTTACCATTTTTTTATCCTAAAAACTCAAAAAAAAAAAAAATTGATGTTTTTCCAAATGTGTTTCACACCTGTTTTCGTACTTGAAAAACAAAAACTTATTTTGTAAAACGTTACCAAACAGACCCTTAGAAATTAAACAGACCCTTGAGAGTTAATTATAAAATTACATAAAATACTACTGTTATAGAAAATCAAAATAACTTGCAAGATTCAAACTTCATGATTTGAAGGGAACAATGGGACCTCAACAATTCTGAAAGTTCAAAGCTCTTACAAGTTATAAGCAGACACCTTATTAGTAATTCCACCCAACCAGTTTGCCCCGCACAAAAACAAACACACAGAACTTGAAACACAGAGAACAGGATCCTGACCCCCAAAGATAAAATTAAAAAGGGGAGCCAAAATCCAAGGGCCAGCAATATTCCCAAACTAGGAGAACACTGAAATTTCAGTTTCTATTTTAACTAAAAACGTCATCCATCAGAATCCAATAGCTCTGAATTATTCAACGAATTCTTTCGAGTTTTGACCACTTGCAACTTACACAGGTAAAGCAGTTTTTGAAGTGAGCAGATACAAATTTCTAGGTCAATATCAACATTAGATAGATAAGAGAAACAAAGTGAAAAATGAA
Organism: Prinsepia uniflora; assembly: GCA_032719365.1. Lineage (NCBI taxonomy): Eukaryota > Viridiplantae > Streptophyta > Magnoliopsida > Rosales > Rosaceae > Prinsepia > Prinsepia uniflora. The sequence goes on along the minus strand of CM064874.1, from coordinate 38,300,496 downwards.
TAAACTAGAGTACTTGTTAAGAAGAGAGAAGAAGAGGTGACATTATGCACCAAGTGATGTAAATCAAAGTGCCACAAACAAGCCTTTATCTGTCCAAAATTATTCTATTTACGACATCAACTGGCAAAGCATAGGCTGGATCCATGGCTTTCACCCCTGGATATTCAAGAAGTGACAGCCCTGCATCAACAAGCTCAACCTCAGATGTAAGGATTTGAATACAAAATAACATACTGTTCAAGTCGGTAAAGGTGAACATTACATGGAAGATATCTGCCTGAAGGCTTACACTCCCATCTAATTTTGCAAGAACATATTTATAGATAGAAAATTTCACAAGGAATTGGAAACTCATTCATAACCAGGTCCTAGTAAGCCCATGCCAAGCAAGTTGGAAACTCCGAAGCTCTAATCAGGCATCGGTTATATAACTATAAAGGTTTATTAAGTGAAAAAAAGAAGTGGAAGACAAACAAAGTAGAGCCAAAGTAATTATATACCAGCTACGCCAAAGTAAGTGTGATAGACATCAACAGCATCATCTGGTCTGTCAGAGATTCCTCCATTTTCAATGTCCTGCAATTTTTAATGTTCGATCATAACATCTCAGATAAACCCATAGGTACATGCTTACAACTTCACTAAGGCAAAATTGACAATAGGGATAACCCATCCCTAATGCACAAATAGCTCTTAGGTATATGTAACCTGGCAGTCTAAAATGAACTTGATAAGCTTCTCTTTATTGATCCAATGAACTCTGTCAATCATGATCAAACTAGAAAGAGCCCACCATGAGTAGCAGACCTGAAAGGAACAAAAAATTCCATAAGAGCCCAGGAATGTTAATAGAAATAAATTAACATTCATCTATGTTAATAGAAATAAATTAACATTCATCTATGTTAATAGAAATAAATTAACATTCATCTATGTTAATAGAAATAAATTAACAATCAGTTTTGGATGAAAAATGAACTCACATCAGGAAGTTTCTCCGGTCGACCATTAAGACCTCCAGTTTTTTTATCTTGCCGTTCACACAACCACCAACCGAGAAGATCCCTGTCGATATGATGTAGAGACCCTGTAAGGGCAAGAGCACCCACACAGCAGAAAACTGCAGGCACATGGGCAGAGCAAAGCTGTAATTGATATACAGATAATGCAACTGAATTATGTCATCGTTGGTTCAGATATGTGAGCTAAAGCAAGAATATGGATATTTCACTAGATTTTGGAGTCAGAAAGACGTGAAAAAAATGCGTCACATGACATGAGTGGAAATTCAAGTTAAAAAGACGAAGAAAAAAATGACAACCTTAGCTTAAATACTATACTCGATATGCAATGCAAGAGTAGCTGCTAACTTCTATTGAATGGACTAAAAAGACACAGCTTTGAGGATCTATTGTATTTCTATCTACAAATAAAACTGATGGACATGTGAATGAATCTGAACTAAGAAAATTCTGCTCAGCAAACCAAAACAGATTTTCTTAAGCAAGAAAAACATAAATATCTGAAATGGATTTACAAACAATTGATTCAATAAGTACATTTTCCAAAAGACAACTTACTTTGACCTGCATGAGACTCCGCACCAGGCGTACATCCAAAACCTCCATCATGATTTTTACAACTTAAAATGTAGTTCACGGCCTTTTCCACTTTGATTTTATCCAAACGATGTAGTATTGAGAGACATAAGATAGCAATATAAGAAAACCTAACAGAAACAATAGTTTGTAACTGAGTCATGTTTTTACACAAAGGATGCTAACTTTAACAAGGAGAAAGGCAAAGAAAAGCAAAAAGACTACCGTGTATCTACTTCACCCCACATGTCACCAGAAAATGATCCATCTTCATTTTGCAGCCCAGCCACATCTGAGTTTTAAGTTAAGTTGTACAAGATCTGCTAAATTAACTCTCTTTTATATAGTTAGTAGTCTAATTCTAAAAATTCCAGTCTCGATTCACAACTGCTTTTAGGAAGTTATCAAAAGAAGGCATAACAATTATTTTGAAGACCAAGAGCGGAAAATATATATATATATATATATATATATATATATATATATATATCCGGTACAAGGCAGCAAAGATTCACTTCAACATACAAATCGATATGCTAAAGGATACAACTTGCAATCTTTTCAACGTCCAAAACATCAAGCTTGTCAAACAAGACCAAAACCTGCACAGCGCTTAAAGTATATAGTATGTGTGGGTCATGCCCAACGTTACCACCAAAGCCACCTGCACAAACAAAGCCGTATTCATGATTCCCTCTACCACTTAAATCACCAAACGAACAATGAAGGTCGCAACAATCATTTAGCACTGTTGAACTGATAATTCGTACAAAGGAAAAACCTGAATCATGTTGGCACTGAAGGACCCAGGAAACCACCTCCTCGATATTGACAGTATGAAGCTTTCCGAGAAGATCAAGAGTGGTCAAACCCCAGTATGCCCCATTCATTCGTATATGTTCCATTACTACTGACTCAAAAGAGTCCTTCTTCTGATTACAGTATCACCACATTATTGCCAATAGGTACAAAGAAAAAAGGCATACAAAATTTATTAAATTAAAACCAGACCTTTTCAACTGATATAATGAAATCAACATGCTTTTGCCTTGCCAGCTCTCCCATTGTTAATACTTCAAAAATTAGAAACAGAGATTGGTCACAAAATCACAACTTTACGCATTTCTCCACTGTCAAGAGTAACCAGAAAAATTTGAAGGAACTTAATCCAAAACTGTTTCAAACAAGCATATCATGCGATAGGAACCCAATCAAAACCTGTAGAATGTCAATTTAATTATGAAAAAAGAACCTCAATAGTAATACTTACACGGAAATTGGGGGGGGGGGGGGGGGGAGGGAGGGAGGAATATAAGTTACTGACAGAAACAGTGATTGGCCCAGTTCCTTCAATCGAAGAAGGGGGAAATCAGGAGGAGGTAAACCCAGAAACAGAACTGTTGTTTTCTTCCCGTTTAAGTCTGCAGGAGTGGGGCTAATGACATTGTTAAAACGATGAGTGGGCTGGGAATTGGGTTGGGGTTTTGCCAATAAAAAATAATTTGGCAAAACGGAAAATCTCAATTTTCAGGATAGGAATACGTCTTAGATTCATGAGGTATTCAAATTCTACCTAACAAAATATCAAAGTATAAACCAACTAAGTTCCAAACCAGTTTCATTGAACATTTACGCCCACATTGACAGGACCAGTTCCAATTTGAACGTTAACAGCTGAATTACTAGAGGAACTCAATTTCCAGAACAAAACATCAATCCTGTTTTCCAAATTCTAATATATCAAACAACATTTTTAAAATATTGATATCAAAAAACGATCATTTTTCAATTATAACACTAGGCAGCATAGGAGCCTCTATAATTTCTAAAGAGTTGGTTTCAATTCAACTCCCAAGACATTATCGAAAGTCTCTACACTAAACAGGATGTGATCCAATATGATTATAAAATGGAAACCATATAAATCAATTCATCAGAAGAAAAAGATTGAAAATTAATCTTATAAAATGGGAGATTAGGAGGAAGATGTCAGCTACCCAAGCAAATTCCGAGTTCGGAGCAAGATGAAGAGAGAGTGGGAGAGAAGCCGTCGAGGGGAAGAGTGCGAGAGAACGAACAGTGAAATAAAACTGCTACAAGTTTTTTTTTTTCGGCCAACAGACTGCTACAAGTTTGAGGTTATACAATTACTTCCTTTTTTATTTATAATTTTTTTTTTTGAAAAACAAGTTATCCCTCGCGTGAATTTTTTTTTTTTTATCAGAAAATAAAAGTTGCTTTCACCTTTCATATTTTATTTTCTACTCTACTCTTAATTTTTTATTTAATATTATCTCAAAATAGGGAGCATAAAGTAAAATATGAAGGGTATAAATCAATTTCCAATAAAAACCTTGTGTAATTCTATCTTTCCATTCATAAGTCATACCATGAACTTCTTTTTCTTTCCACTATAGTCATTCGTTACCTACTCTCTTAAGTGATTGAAGAACTATTTAAAATGGATGCCACAATTTATCGGAGCATGAGTGCCTTATTCTTAAGCTGAAGAAGATGTTTCATCTTGTAATTGTACGCTACCAAAGCTAGAACCTTACTTGGGTCTCATTCTTTTGGATATTCCTTTTGTTTATGTATTTTGGTTATTATTATTTTATACAAAAATAATGATATAAATTGACACACCCCGATCCGAAAAGTCCATCAGAGTATCAGAATCGAGGCATGTTGGCGACATCTGGACGACGACGTTAAGATGACAAAAGCCAAATAATTAAAAATGCTTTGTTTTGAGGGGTCGAGTGAAACATAACCAATTACATTTTACTGCGAAAACAGAAGAACAAAGCATGGACACTCATGATGATCATAAAAATAAGTTGCTACCTGAGTTACCCTGATTTCTATAGCACTCAAAACTGTTGGTGTGAATATTAGAGCTGCAACTGAAGCCTCCTCGAAGTACGAACATTATCACCGAGATCTGAGGGGTTCAAAAACAAAGGGTGAGTGGACCCAATAAATCATTTATGTGTAAAATTATAAGTAATAAAATATATTTTAACCCTCAGTTTTTAAAACACTCAAACAGTAATTTTAGACTTGCACGTAGTACGAGAAATAATGATAATGTAATAATGATCAAATGTGTCATGCTGAACAAATACATATCACATGTCAAGCTACTAAACTTTTGCTCATGAGTCGCTTGAGTCATACTCTCATGACAATTAGGTATCTTTGCTCGTGGGTGTCTAGCACCATCACTGAGAGTCCCCTAAAACTCGGAGACAGGACTGGTGCTATTAACTAGTATCGCGAACACCGCAGGTTAACAATCATGTGAATGACTTGTCTGTGGCCTACAGACATGTACTAGATACTAGTGACTCCTAAGTGAGTTCTAACATCTTAATTTCAATAATTCCTTGGGGACTCATATGCACAAAATGTCATCTATGAACTTTCTAGTATGTATATGCAGCAACTAACTCACCATTCACATATATGAAACTCGTGGTCAAACAATATCTCATACTAGCATGCAAGGATGGTATCACAAGATAAGCAATCATAAATTGACCAATCAAGGTATAAAACATCGTAAATCAACTAATCCAGCATGCTTGAAAAGTAATCCACAATAATCATCGTAAGATATGCAAGTAAATAATAATATAAAAAAAGTTTGAAAAAGGGGCTTTATTCACACTAGTCGAGGAGTCGGATCACCCGAAAACCACACTAATACATGCTCCAAACCAGTCCAACCCCTACAAAAACCATCCAAAAAGGTCACAATCAACTCCCAAGTCAACTTCTAAGTCAAACTCCTCTAATGTTAGCCCAAAACGGGGCTCAAAGACGCTAAAAACCAATAAAACGGGTAAAAAGCTGTCTAAAATACCTCAAAACAGCTATCAAACTCCTCTAATGTTACCCCAAACCGTCGTTGTTGCCACCGTCAACGGTGGCCAAATTCTGAGTTTTTCGGTGGAAAATCCTAGTTTTTAGCAAGGTCCAAAATCTTTTATTTTAATTCAAATCCGACATGCAAGGTATCAAAAATACTCTACTTGACTCCTAGATTACGAATATGGAGTTCTTGGATTGAGATTCTACCTGCTTCGGCCGTTACAATGCTGGGAAAATGTCGATTTTGAAATTTTCGGCTAATGTGGTCTCCACTGTAACCTGCTCCAATTCGACATGAAAATAAATCAAACGGAAGCTCCCAATAGTGTGATTACAATGGTCTAGGTTATCATGGCCCACGATTACCTGAAACTGGCTAAATGGTAATGGGTTGAATTTGGGTCATCTTGGGTCCGAGTCGAGTCGTAGTCTCTATTGTCGCTCCTCGTAGTTTCTGTTATTGTTCCTCGCATCAAAATGATCAAGCAAAAGGTCTGTTAAACTGCCCTCATCATGGTTAAGGTAAAGGTGTAAATAGAAGGGTTCGAAGTTACCTGTATGACCTTGAATCTCAACGGGATGCCTCGGGTGTACGTCATCGATGGCTTCCCCAATCACATTTCCATGGATGCTGATCCTCGTGGATGAGTTCACAATACTCACAAGACTACTGTGACCTCGTGATGGATGTGAGGTTCATCTTGGGTCAAGAATGGCTGATTTGTAAAGGAGGCTCATGGTGGCTCTCGGTCGTGGAGGGTGAACAACGACGGTTAACACGGCACATGGAGGATGGTGGTGATAGCCTTTAGAGATGATAGTGGTATTCTGGTTTTGGATCACAACTGAGTAATGGCTGTTGAGCATGTGGTTGGTGTGGGTGTTCTCGCATTCGAGGTGTTTCAATGTGGGAGTGGAGAGGAAGGCTAAAAGATAACCAAGTTCAAGTGTCGGGCTTAATGGTCCTTGGCCCCAAACACACAGCATTGGGCTCCCACAAGGGCCTTATCTAAAATATTTGGGGTCTTTGAGTGCAATAAGGGTCAAGTCTTGGGACCTCAAGTCACTTGGGCTTAGAATAAAGCACGGGCCCAACCTAAGGTTTCAAATACACTCCAAAATAGTTTTCTCTCTACTCGAAAGACTTCGAGGTCTGAGGCATCCTTTGGGTATTTTGGAGATTTTGAGTTTTCGCTTCTTAGTTTTTGATACAGGATGTATCATAAATAAATAAAAGTGCTTTCTAAATTAAAACATGTGTTTGGTAAATTTTAAGAAATGCTTTATATCAGAAGCACAAGCACTTATTAAGGCTTTTTTAGAAGCACTTTGATGATGCTCCATATCAAAAGTGTTCGAAAAAAATAGGGAAGCACTTGCTTTCCTTTGATGAAACTTTCATTATTCCAATTATATCTTTACATTTAATTAGTATACCCCAAGCACCCAAATTGTGAGGACCCATGCCTTGAAGGCATGGTTAGCAATCTCAAATTACCCGGGGAGATCTAGGGGTTGCGCCTTATATGTGTGGGCGCGCATCTATCCTACAAGAGACTTTTTGGGAGCTCACTGGGTTTGGATTCCTGTGGAACTCCAAAGTTAAGCGAGTAGGGGCTGGTGCAATCCCAAGATGGGTGACTCATTGGAAAGTTGCACGTGAGCTCCCGAGAACAAAACCGTGATGGCTGGGCCTAAAACGGACAATATGTGACGACCCATCCCGAATTAGCGGGATTAATTATGGATTAGCGAGACTAATCGGAGATTAGACGAGAATTAGCGGGCGTTCGGGCGAAATGACGATTTTGCCCCTAGAATGAGCGAATCGTTGACTTTTCATTCTGGCGGTCAAATGGACTTTGGCCGATGACCGTGACGTAGTTCGTGACGTCACGAGTTCATAGACAGGTGGCACGCTCGATTCCGACATTCGAGGAGGAAGTTATGACGTTCGGAAGTTCAAGGGCATTTTGGTAATTTGGGCCAAATGTTGACTTTTTGACCGAGAGGTCCGATGACCGAGGGCCGAAGATCGTTACGTAGATGAGGACGATACGAATCCGTAGACAGACGGCACGTCGAATTTGGACGTTCGACGGCGAAGTTACGGTTCACGGAAGTTCCCAGTTACTATTCACGATGACGCGTTTTACGAGGAACTTTTGGACTTTAGTGGTCCCAGTTGCTTTTCAGCAACCAATGGATGAGTGACAAGTGTCACTCATCCACTGGCTACCCTTTCACATACATGCATATCATCCCTTGCATTTTGCATCGATCATTCCCATTTCAACCCACCAAACCCGATCCACCCTTCACCCAAAATCCAAACCCATGACCCTAGGACCAAGACTGATAGGCAGAGAGGGAGAGGAGGACCAGATGGAGGTGGCTGGATGGCCAGAACCGCCGTGGACGGCGGCTGGAGGAGACAAAACCAAGAGGTACTCGGTTTGCCCAAATTTCCTTTTTGTTTTGATTTCAGCGTTTTAGATTGTTTTGGATGATTAGGATGAAGTTTTTGAGTTAGTTAGAAGATGTTAGGGGGGTTTTGGTGGCGGTTGGTGGCTGAGGAAGCCCTGGGGTGGCCGGAAAAAACAGAGGCCGTGAGCCACTTTGGACATGGTTAGGTTTTAGAAGGTTTTGTTTGGTTTTGTTGATTGGGTTAGAATGGAAATGAGAAAATAGGATTTTTGGGATTGAAATGGGACAAAATGGACGAGAAATGGAGGAGAAAACGAGCCGAACCGGTCACGCCGGTCCAACTGGACCGGCCAACCAGTGAACCGGCCGTCGTAGGGAAGAAGACGCACTGTGCAGTGGCGCGTGAGGCCCACGCGCAGTGCAATCCCGGGGCGCGTGAGGGCGCGTGGCAGGGAATCTTGGGAAGGTTCCAACATGTAATTTCATCTATTCGATGTAACAAACATTTTGGGACTGATTTCGTGTCAATCGGACATCGTTTCGATATACTTCGGGCTGTCCGAAGGTTTAGGTTCGCGTTTAAAAATAGTTAGAAATTCCGAAAAATTACGGGGCTTTAGTGAGGGGTTATATAAGTAGTTAGTAACCCTATAAATTAATTTGGACAGGTTCGGGAATCCCGGATATGATGTTTGGCCCGGGAGACGGTTATGGCACGCGTATCGAGGCGCGGCTTCGGATAGTCTGTGAGTGGACTCTTCTCTCGAAATTGATGCATTCATAAATGTTTTATAATTGTTTTAATATATGTTTTGTGATGCCATGAGTGCATTTGTTTGTGGTAGCCTAGGATTTACGTATTTGCACGTATTTTGAGATTTACGTTTTTATACGATGCATATACGTTCTAGGTTTTCAATGAGGGTTTAATAAATGGATTTCGGATTTAGAAATATGAAATCGGGCACGAGACCCATTTGATTTACAACTTTCGGACTTGGAGTCCATTTGATTTGACGAGGAATCGGACCTAGGGTCCATATGAGCTATACGATCGAACTGAGGGTCTAGTTGGTTTACGATTGGGGTTTGAGGCCCAGTTAGTAGTACTATCGGGCTTGGTGCCCCGTTGATTGATGATATCGGGCCTGAGACCCATTTAGTTGAGATTTCGGGCTTAAGGCCCCGTTGGTTGTGAAACCGGACGTGAGGTCCCATTGAGTCGTGGTTCGGGCCTAGGGCCCTATTGATTGTGAAATCGGGCTTGAGTCCCAGTTCGATTTATGAAATGAGAATTCGAGCATGAGACCCAGTTGAACTGAGGATTTAGGCAGAGGCCTGTGAAATGGATTTGAATCGGATTCGAGGAATCCTGTTGAAATGAATCGGGTATGAGACCCAGTTGAGAAATGAGTTTTGAGAAAGAAAGTATTTGAGAAAGAAAGAAAGAGATTTGAAATGAATGAACCCTCCATATGATTTATATGGTCTCCTCCAGCGTCGACCTGGAGAGTCACGATCCACAGACCAGAATGGGTATCCCCATAGGGATCCCGTTCCAAGAGTGGAGGTTACTTATGTTGTGGTCCCGGACTAGATTCCGGTGAGATATGTGGACTAGATCCAGAGAGAGAGCTCGGACTAGATCCAGTGATTGAGCCTCCCAGATGGAGATTCCTGGGGGAAGACTCGGAGTGAGACCCCGAGTAGTGTGCACACTAGTATAGAGATTGATATCGTGACTATTTCGGGGATGTGTTCCCTAGGGGCTGTGTGCCCCGAGTCAGCATCTTCTCCGGAAGTACCTAGGATGGGTTATACGTATGCCGGTACGTATGAGATTTTATGAAGTGTTTTGGGGCGAGACCCCGTATGCGATGTTTTAGAAATGATTTGGGGGTGGAGACCCCGTAATGTATGTTTTGGTATTTCACTGAGAATGGTTTGGGCTGAGTCCCACATATGTTGATTTGGGCTGAGTTCCCACATATATGAATTTACGGGTGTTTGTGATTTCGGGTCGAGGACCCAAATGGATTTATGGGTCATGACGGTTTATGGGGCCGGGCATGAACCCTTGAAAGGTTTTGTAATCGTTTGATAAAGGTTTTTATGAATAATTGAAAAATGGTTTTGAATGGATACATATGCTTTTATGAAGGGCATAAATGTCTTTATACAAAAAGGTTTTTAATGAAAATGTTTATTTTGTCCACTCACAGTTTTCGTGTTTTAATGCCCTTCAGGTTGATCGCGGATACGGGCTGTAGTAGAGACGAGACATCACTCCCCTCCTCCTACGATCCTGACGCACTCTGACAGCCCCGACGAGGGCTAGAGATGGAATTTCCCTGGTCTGACACAAAGTGTCAGACGGGATCAGGCGGGTCCCACGTTAATCCTAGGGGATTCGGGGCCGGTCCTGACACAATATCCTATTGGAGAAGGTTGCGTCGCGACAATTTGATATCAGAGCCCAACCCTCGTCGGAATTGAGTGTGCCAGCGAGGACGCTGGGGTCCAAGTGGGGTGGATTGTGAGGACCTGTGCCTTGAAGGCATGGTTAGTAATCCCACATTGCCCGGGGAGCTTTAGGGGATGCGTCTTATATGTGTGGGCGTGCATCTATCTAACAGGAGACTTTTGGGAGCTCATTGGCTTTGGATTCCTGAGGAACTCCAAAGTTAAGCGAGTAGGGGCTAGTGTAATCCCAAGATGGGTGGCCCACTGGGAAGTTGTACGTGAGCTCCCGAGAACAAAATCGTGATGGCTGGGCCCAAAGCGGACAATATTTATGTTGGAGAAGGTTGGGTCGTGACACAAATTCACTATATTTTAATTTATCATTTTTTAAATTTATCAATGCTCTATAGAGATAAAATTACTTTTTTTTATGTGTGCGTACTAACCATCAAATTATTTCTTCATAAAAATACTACTAAATAAGTGCTACTAATCAAAAGTGTTATAACTTAAAAGCGTTTTAGAAGAAGCACATCCAAATGATGTTTAATATCTTGGCTATAGAATTAGGAGAGTGCATTCGATTATGACATTTAAATATTTTTAGAAACATTTTTTAAATAACAAATTTTAAAGATATTTTAAAAATCCTCTAAATATTTTCTTATTATCCAAACACTTTTAATAAATTTTTTGAGACTTCCTCTTTGTTGGACAATTTTGGTGGGAGTTTATAATTTTGGTGGACATCGTGATTTGGTGGATGTATACTAATAAAAATGTCAGTTATTTGTTGTTTACACCATTGACAGATATGGTGGACTAACCACAACCTTGGTAAAGCACAAACTACGCATTAAATTAAACACGTAATTCGAGTATTATACAATTTAAACTCTCTTTGTGTAGATGTAGTATTGGAAAATAAGGATCATTCTTAACCGGAGAAATTAGGGAACATTAATAATTTGTTAGAGAGAAAGAATAATGAATAAAAGAATAAATTAATAAAATAATTAATGAATAAATGAATTAAAGAATAAATGAATTAAGCAATAAAAAATTAATGAATTAATGAATAAAAAATTAAAAAAATAAAAGAATAAAGAATTAAAGGGGGGTTTCAAAAGATTTGTAATCTAAACTAAAGAAAATACTAACTAAGAATTAAATTAAACTTAACAATAACATTATTTAAAACTACTCCTAAAATAAACTTTCTTTAAATACAATTTTTACTAACACTCTAACATCATGCTTATATTGAACCAATCACGAAATCTTACCTTCATCATCTCCATTATATGCATACGTTTTTCATATTATAAATGCACCGAACATCAGATTATTACTTACAATATGATCTACCTTAAGTTTGTGATTAAATGCACCAACAGCGGCCGACATTAAAATCTTTTTAATCAAATACTAAGTGCACTTACAGCGGCCGATATTTAGTATCAAATTGTAGTATGAAGCACTAAAACGTATGAAGTAAAAGAAATTCATAAAGTAAAACACATGGAGATTGTATTCATACTTACAAATGTTAGAAAGAAAATACCAACACATATATAGAATTATAAGTAAAACTAAAACAATAACAAGAATTTAAGTAGAAAAATATGGTTTTTCACAAGAATCACCGAACACTAGTGTAACAACCCGTACCTTCAGGAAGGGTACAAATGTAATTTTGTAAAAGATTTGTATAAAAGGACGATTTTGCCCTTGTGAATAGTGTGTCAAAAGTTGACTTTTTGATTTACAGGTTGGACGAGTGTTGACCATTGACCGTGACGTAGTTTAGGACATCACGAGTCCGTAGACAGGTGGCATGTCTGATTTGGACAATCAAAAGAAAAGTTACGACATTCGGAAGATTGAGGGCGTTATCGTAATATAGAGGAAAATGTTGACTTTTTAGTGGACTTTTGATTTTCACGTAGACTGAGGACCGTTAAATAGGTCTCGACGTCCTGAGTACAACGACAGGCGGCACACTGTCATCGGACGTCGGACAGATTAGTTATGGGTCTGGAAAGTTGAAGGGCAAAATGGTAATTTTAACTCTAGGGGCATTTTGGTCTTTTTGTCTTTAGGGCCAATTAGATAAGGGCAAGTGGCATGAGTGGGATTGGATATTTTGTGCTGATGACCATGGAAAAGGGGACACGTGGATTAACACTAGAGGATTCTAGGGTGTTAATTATACACACGGGCACATATTCATCGATTTCAACCGTGCAAATTGGTTTGAGAAGCAGAAAACAGAGTGGTGAGGCGGTGGTGAGTGTGATCGATTCTGTGCGTGTGTGAGAGTCCTGTGAGTTGTGAGAGTAACAGAGAGAAGAAGAGAGACTGGTGATCGGGTTTTGGAATTGAAATCGTGCGGAACACGGCGGTGGTGAGGTTTGATTTTCAGGGAAACAGAGAGAGTTGTGGGACAGAGGTGGTGGTTGTGCCGTGTGTTGGCTTAAGCCAGGCTGAGAGGAGGCTAAGCCGGCTACAGGGGACTTAGTGGACACCGTGGTACACGGCGGTACAGACGGCGGAGGACGAATCGCAGGTGAGACCCAAATCCCCTGTTTTTCCTATTTTATTGTTTTCGAAAGTCGTGGACTTTGGGTTAGAGTTGAGGACTTTGGTGAGGGGTGTCAGGTTCAGGGAGGTCCTAGGAGTCGTCTAGGATGGTCTCCGTGACGGGGGAAGGTCTGGGTGGCCGGAGAACAAAACAGGGCTAACGGGCAGTTTGTTTCGAGGTTGAAGACGACGAGTTTCAGGCCTTGATTTCTAGGTTTTAGGACGGGAATGGATTGCTGGGAACTGGACGAAGCTTGTGGGATTGAAATGGTGAAAAATCATGGAGGAATTGCAGAGAACCAGTCACGCCGGTTCAGTACAGTCGAACCGGCTGACTCGAGGAAGACGATGACACTATAGCAGCGCGTGAGGCCTACGCGCCGCCACTTTGGGCGGCGCGTGAGGGCGCGTGGGGAGAATTATGAGCAACCTTCCAACTTGGTTTTTGGTCTAAATTTTGTAAGGAATCTATTGGGACAAGTTTCGGGAAAATCGGATGTTGTTTCGGGATCGTTCGAGTATCCGTACGGTTTAGGGTTTAAATTTAAATTACGTTTAAATTCCCAAAAATTTGGGGAAATTAGGGTTAGCGTATTTGACGTATTTATGACCCTATTTGGTGATTATTAATAGGACGAGAGACGCCTGAGATGGTCGAGGAGCGCACGGAGCGCGATTGACACTTTTTGACTTGTGAGTGGACTCTTTCTTTTCTTACGAGCATGCCTAGCTGCTTTTATTTATGTTTTATGATTTTAAGTATGTTTTTATGCTTTTTAATGGTGATTATATGTGGTTGATATGTTTGCACGTTTTTCGAGAAAAACTGGATTTTTGATTTTGATGCTAAGCTTTTGGGTTTTCAATCTATAGTGTTTCTGATGGCTATAAATGGATTATGAGACATGCTTTTGGTAATCAAGGTTTTGGTTTTAAAATCGGATTTCGAGCAACGAGATTTGGTTTTAAGGTCGGAAAAGTGGAATTCCGGATTTGGGTTCGGAATGACGGTTCTGGATGCTGGAAGGGCATCAGACCAGTGATTTCGAATTCAAGTTTGGATATGGATTTAGAATTGGTTTTGGATTGGATTTGCTGGATCTGGATATTGGGTTTAAAGACTCGGATATTGTGATTGACGGGGGACGGGCCTGGATTGAGTTTAAAGACTCGGATATTTACGATATTACCCCCGTAGGCCTATTGAGTTTAAAGAATCGGGAGTTTAAAGACTCGGATTACATTTGAGGCCTGGTTTGAGTTTAAAGACTCGGATAGACCCAGCAGGTTTGATCAGACTTGACACATGTGAAATTGGTTTTTATGATATGAGCTTCGTACATTTATTATACTGTTTTATGTTATGTTTTTCCGATACTTCGTTAGGCATGCATACTTTATTTCAAAACGGAGGGAAAAGTCTTATTGTTTTTTTTCTTAATCCTTGTTGTTTCTAAATTGTGTTTGAAACTCTTATTTCTTTTAGTCCACTCACACTTTCTGGTTTTTAACTTTCCCTCCAGGTCTTGGTGATAGCGCTGGGGTAAACGTTGAGGCAGGAACCGAGGCATAGAGTTTTACGACGTTCTTCCGTTGCAAGATTAGCCTAGTAGGACTTTTGTGCCTGTTTTGTATACCGCTATGCTCTGCACGACAGTTGTATTATATTTACTCCCTTGTCTGATAGTTATTCTTATGGTTATTTTGAGGTTCTTGTGGTACCTTAAGTGTGATTGTCAGACGGGAGTAGAGTTCGTCCCGGGTATCGAGGTGATATTTGGGACGGGTCCTGACAATTGGTATCAGAGCATAGGTTTGTCGGTTTGTGTCGGTACGATGTCGTATTTAGGTTGTTTTACTAACTCTATGCCTCTTTCAGCGTACGATCGACCATGCCTCCGAGACGTGAACCCTCTCCACGACCTGAAGACGTGGCGAGAGAAGCAGAGAGTGCGTCGATAGAGCGAGCCCAGCGGCTCGGGGCTACAACGTTCAGTGGTGGGGCAGACCCAGAGGAAGCCCACCGGTGGATCACCCGACTCGAGGGGATTTTTGGGGTGATGCGATGCCCTCCAGGGGATCGCGTGTTGTTGGCTACTTTTCTGCTAGACGGCGCAGCGTATGAGTGGTGGTATACGCTGGAGTTGTCAGGTTGGGACGCTCATACGGTGACTTGGGAAACTTTCCGGGAGCGGTTTTTGGATTAGTATTATCCTCGCTCTTTCCGGGATGCCAAAGAGGCAGAGTTCCTTCAGTTGAAGCAGGGGAACATGACAGTAGCTGAGTATGAGCTGAGGTTCCAGATGTTGTCTCGATTCGCTCTTGCATTTGTGGCAACCGAGGCTGAGAAGTGTCGTCGGTTTAAGTTGGGTCCTCGAGGAGAGATTAGGGCCATTGTGACAGCTGGCTCCTTTGCTACCTTCAGGGAGTTGTCAGACGCTGCTGTGAGAGTGGAGGCCAGTTTGCCTGCCCGGCCACAGTACTCGGGCAGTGTGCGACGTCGCGAGCATTCTTTTCCTAGAACATCGAGTCAGAGGACCCAGAAGCGGGGCAACTATGGTGGTACTTCATCGGCTGGTGGTGTCCGGTTTGGCAGACCAGGCAGTTTTCAGGGCTCTGGATTTCGGGAAGCTAGAGCACAGCCGACTCCTCAGGCGAGTGCGACTTCTGTTGCTTCTACTAGGAGACAGACTGGTGGACCCGGTAGAGATGTCTGTTATTATTGTGGAGAATGGGGCCACTTTCGGAGAGAGTGCCCGTTATTGGCCCAGGAGGGTGGAGCAGGTCGAGGTGCAGCAGAACCCGAGCGGAGTACTGCATCTGTGTCAGGGGCGGTAGGCCCTAGAGGTGGCAGTGGTGCCACGAGCAGTTCTGGAGGGCGCGGCTGGTCATCAGGACCTCATGCGCGAGTTTTTGCTATGACCCAGCAGGAGGTCAGATCAGCACTTGGAGCGGTGACAGGTACACTCACCATACTTGGCCACACTGTGTTTGCTTTGATAGATCCTGGGGCTACTCACTCGTTTATAGCCCGGAGTTGTAGTCTGGTGATGGAAAAAGAGGTTTCTACCTTGGATTGTGCTTTAGGGGTGAGTACACCTACTGGAGAGGTGTTGGTAGTGACTCAGGTTCTAAGAGAGTGTCCGGTGATGGTAGGTGAGGTTGAGTTATTGGCAGACTTGTTACTGTTGGATCTACAGGACTTCGATGTTATTTTGGGTATGGACTGGTTAACTAGACATCATGCTTCTATCGAGTGTTTCGATAGAAGAGTGACCTTTCGGAGTCCAGGATTACCAGAGACCACATTTCAGGGTGATCAGGGTGCACTCCCTACTGGAGTCATTTCGGCACTTGAGGCTAGCAAGTTGTTGCGTAAAGGATGCCAGGGTTACTTAGCTCACGTGGTGGATACACGTGCTACGCCAGTGAGGGCGGAGGATATTCCAGTGGTGCGGGAATTTCCCGATGTCTTTCCCGAGGAGTTTCTAGGATTACCACCTCATCGAGACATTGAGTTCACGATTGATCTTCTTCCAGGTACACAGCCCATTTCACAGACTCCTTACCGCATGGAACCTGCAGAATTGAGGGAATTAAAGGCCCAGTTACAAGAGTTGGTCGATATGGGATTCATTCGGTCGAGTATGTCACCTTGGGGAGCGCCTGTACTATTTGTCAAGAAAAAGGACGGAGGTTTGAGATTGTGTGTTGACTACAGACAGCTGAATAAGGTAACCATTAGGAACAAGTATCCCCTACCCCGGATTGATGACTTGTTCGACCAATTGAAAGGAGCACAGTACTTTTCGAAGATTGATCTTCGCTCTGGATATCATCAGCTACGGGTTAAAGAGGAGGATGTACCGAAAACAGCCTTTCGGACCAGGTACGGTCACTATGAGTTTGTTGTGATGCCTTTTGGATTGACTAATGCCCCAGTAGCTTTTATGGATCTCATGAACCGAGTGTTCCGGTCATACTTAGATCGTTTTGTGATTGTCTTCATTGATAACATCTTGGTGTATTCGAAGAGTGCGAGGGCGCACGAGAAGCATCTGAAGATAGTGCTTAAGACCCTGAGAGAGCACCAGTTGTATGTAAAGTTGAGCAAGTTCCAGTTTTGGTTGACCAGTGTTGGTTTTCTAGGTCATGTGATTTCGGCTGAGGCCATCAGAGTGGATCCTCAGAAGGTTGAAGCGGTCTCGAACTGGGAATAGCCCAAGAGGGTGATAGAGATCAGGAGTTTTCTGGGATTAGCAGGTTATTACCGGCGCTTTATTGAGGGTTTTTCGATTCTTGCTGCTCCACTGACACGATTGACTCGGAAGGTAGTTCGGTTTGACTGGGAAGAGAACTGTGAGCAGAGTTTCCAGGAGCTTAAGAAGCAGTTGACATCTGCTCCTGTGTTGGCCCTTCCAGACGATAGTGGGGAGTTCGAGATTTATAGTGACGCTTCTTTGTAGGGTTTGGGCTGTGTGTTGATGCAGCACGGGAAAGTGATTACTTACGCTTCCCGGCAGTTGAAACCCCATGAGATGAACTACCCTACACATGACTTGGAGCTTGCAGCAGTAGTTCATGCACTGAAGATTTGGCGACATTATTTGTACGGCGAGAGGTGCATGATTTTCACAGACCATAAGAGTTTGAAGTATCTGTTTACTCAGAAGGAACTGAATCTGAGACAGCGTCGATTGTTAGAGCTGCTTAAGGACTATGACTGTACTATCGAGTATCACCCAGGAAAGGCTAATGTGGTAGCCGATGCTTTAAGTAGGAAGTCAGCTAGTTCTTTGTCGCATTTGAGGACAGTCCGGTTACCTTTGTTGGTTGAGCTCCGCAGACTTGGAGTAGAGTTGACTGTGGATGGTCAAGGAGCACTTCTAGCGAGTTTTCACGTGCGACCTATTTTGATTGATCAGGTTATTGATGCTCAGTTTGAGGACCCCATTTTGGGCATCATACGGATTGAGGTTGAGGTTGGAGAGAGACAGGACTTTGAGATTCGCGAGGATGGAGCCTTGGTTAAGGGTGGACGGTTATGTGTACCCGAGGAAGAATCACTGAAGAAGCTGATACTGGATGAGGCTCAATGTTCAGCCTATGCGATGCATCCTGGAGGGACCAAGATGTATCGTACACTTCGAGAGCATTACTGGTGGTCAGGTATGAAACGTGAGATTGCAGAGTATATCAGTAGATGCTTGATCTGTCAACAGGTGAAGGCCGAGCGGCAGAGACCCTATGGAGCAATGCAACCTTTGCAGATCCCCGAGTGGAAATGGGATCACTTGACGATGGACTTCGTATTCAAGCTGCCTAGGACGCCGAAGGGACATGATGATGTGTGGGTGATTGTAGATCGACTCACGAAGTCTGCTCATTTCTTACCAGTACGGGAGAACTTCAGGATGGCACAGTTTGCACAGTTGTTTATTGACGAGATTATTCGGCTGCATGGTACTCCAGAGTCGATAGTCTCTGACAGAGATCCTAGGTTTCCTTCCCGGTTTTGGCAGAGCTTACATGAAGCTTTTAGGACAAAGCTGCATTTCAGTACTGCCTTTCATCCTCAGAGTGATGGACAGTCTGAGCGGACCATCCAGATTCTAGAGGATATGATGAGAGCGTGTGTTTTACAGTTCCAGGGTACTTGGGAGTCACATTTACCTTTGATGGAGTTTGCCTACAATAACAGTTATCAGGAGAGTATTGGGATGGCTCCTTACGAGGCTCTGTACGAGCGACAGTGTCGGACTCCGTTGTGTTGGACCGAGGTTGGTGAGAGGAGATTAACTACTTCCGAGCTGGTAGACCTTACCAAGGAAAAATTGGCACTGATCAGAAATCGACTGAAGGCAGCACAGGACCGACAGAAGAGTTACGCCGACCGTAGGATCAGAGATTTGGAGTTTGCAGTAGGAGACTGGGTTTTCTCGAAGTTATCTCCTTGGAAGGGGATCGTACGGTTTGGCAGGCGAGGGAAGTTAAGTCCTCGTTACATCGGACCATATGAGATCTTGGAGCGGATTGGTCCTGTTGCTTATCGATTGGATTTACCAGCGGACTTGGTAAAGGTACATAACGTCTTCCATGTATCTATGCTTCGGAAATATGTTCGGGATGATTCGTATGTTCTGGAAGCACAACCTGTTGTGCTTAGAGAAGATTTGAGCTTTGAAGAGTAGCCGATAGCGATTTTGGATCGGAAAGATAAAGTTTTACGAAGGAAGACGGTTCCCTTAGTTAAAGTTTTGTGTAGGAATCATCAGGTGGAAGAAGCTACCTGGGAACCCGAGGCCTTAATGCGCGAACAATACCCTTACTCGTTTCACTGAATTTCGGGGACGAAATTCTTTTTAGTGAGGTAGATTGTAACAACCCGTACCTTCAGGAAGGGTACAAATGTAATTTTGTAAAAGATTTGTATAAAAGGACGATTTTGCCCTTGTGAATAGTGTGTCAAAAGTTGACATTTATTTACAGGTTGGACGAGTGTTGACCATTGACCGTGACATAGTTTAGAACGTCACGAGTCCGTAGATAGGTGGCATGTCCGATTTGGACAATCAGAGGAAAAGTTATGACGTTCGGAAGATTGAGGGCGTTATTGTAATATAGAGGAAAATATTGACTTTTTAGTGGACTTTTGATTTTCACGTAGACCGAGGACCGTTAGATAGGTCTCGACGTCCTGAGTACAACGACAGGCGGCACACTGTCATCGGAAGTCGGACAGATTAGTTATGGGTCTGGAAAGTTGAAGGGCAAAATGGTAATTTTAACTCTAGGGGCATTTTGGTCTTTTTGTCTTTAGGGCCAGTTAGATAAGGGCAAGTGGCATGAGTGGGATTGGATATTTTGTGCTGATGACCATGGAGAAGGGGACACGTGGATTAACACTAGAGGATTCTAGGGTGTTAATTATACACACGGGCACATATTGATCGATTTCAACCGTGCAAATTGGTTTGAGAAGCAGAAAACAAAGTGGTGAGGGGGTGGTGAGCGTGATCGATTCTGTGCGTGTGCGAGAGTCCTGTGAGTTGTGAGAGTAACAGAGAGAAGAAGAGAGACTGGTGATCGGGTTTTGGAATTGAAATCGTGCAAGGAACACGGCGATGGTGAGGTTTGATTTTCAGGGAAACAGAGAGAGTTGTGGGACAGAGGTGGTGGTTGTGCCGTGTGTTGGCTTAAGCCAGGCTGAGAGAGGCTAAGACGGTTACAGGGGACTCAGTGGACACCGTGGTACACGGCGGTACAGACGGCGGAGGACGAATCGCAGGTGAGACCCAAATCCCCTGTTTTCCCGTTTTATTGTTTTCGAAAGTCGTGGACTTTGGGTTAGAGTTAAGGACTTTGGTGAGGGGTGTCAGGTTCGGGGAGGTCCTAGGAGTCGTCTAGGATGGTCACCGTGACGGGGGAAGGTCTGGTTGGCCGGAGACCAAAACACGGGCAGTTTGTTTCGAGGTTGAAGACGACGAGTTTCAGGCCTTGATTTCTAGGTTTTAGGATGGGAATGGATTGCTGGGAACTGGACGAAGCTTGTGGGATTGAAATGGTGGAAAATCATGGAGGAATTGCAGAGAACCGGTCACGCCGGTTCAGTACAGTCGAACCGGCTGACTCGAGGAAGACGATGACACTGTAGCCACTTTGGGCGGCGCGTGGGGAGAATTCTGAGCAACCTTCCAACTTGGTTTTTGGTCTAAATGTTGTAAGGAATCTATTGGGACAAGTTTCGGGAAAATCAGATGTTGTTTCGGAATAGTTCGAGTATCCGGACGGTTTAGGGTTTAAATTTAAATTACGTTTAAATTCCCAAAAATTTGGGGAAATTAGGGTTAGCGTATTTGACGTATTTATGACCCTATTTGGTGATTATTGACAGGACGAGAGATGCCTGAGACGGTCGAGGAGCGCACGGAGCGCGATTGACACTTTTTGACTTGTGAGTGGACTCTTTCTTTTCTTACGAGCATGCCTAGCTGCTTTTATTTATGTTTTATGATTTTAAGTATGTTTTTATGCTTTTTAATGGTGATTATATGTGGTTGATATTTTGCACGTTTTTCGAGAAAAACTGGATTTCTGATTTTGATGCTAAGCTTTTGGGTTTTCAATATATAGTGTTTCTGATGGCTATAAATGGATTATGAGACATGCTTTTGGTAATCAAGGTTTTGGTTTTAAAATCGGATTTTGAGCAACGAGATTTGGTTTTAAGGTCGGAAAAGTGGAATTCCGGATTTGGGTTCGGAATAACGGTTCTGGATGCCAGAAGGCATCAGACTAGTGATTTCGGATTCAGGTTTGGATATGGATTTAGAATTGGTTTTGGATTGGATTTGCTGGATCTGGATATTGGGTTTAAAGACCTGGATATTGTGATTGACAGGGGATGGGCCCGGATTGAGTTTAAAGACTCGGGAGTTTAAAGACTCGGATATTTACGATATTACCCCCTTAGGCCTATTGAGTTTAAAGACTCGGGAGTTTAAAGGCTCGGATTACATTTGAGGCCTGGTTTGAGTTTAAAGACTCGGATAGACTCAGCAGGTTTGATCAGACTTGACACATGTGAAATTGGTTTTTATGATATGAGGCCTTTTGTTACACACCTATCTAGCACGAGGCCTTTTGGTAGCTCAAGTGGCTTTGGGGGGAATTGGAACCCCAAAGTTAAGTGAGTTGAGGCTGGTGCAATTCCATGATGGGTGACCCCCTGGGAAGTTGCACCGTGAGCTCCCGAAAACAAAACTGTGAGGCAAGGGCAAGGAGGCCCAAAGCAGACAATATCGTGCTAAATGAGTCGAGTCCGGACTGAGGAGGGTCAGATCCTGACAGAATGGTATTAGAGCTAGAGCCAGCACGGGAAGTGTGCCAGCGAGGACGTTGGGCCCTAAGGGGGATGGATTGTAAGACTCGTGTCTTGTAGGGAACGGTGAACGATCCCACATTGCTGTGATGGGGGAATGGTCTGGGAAGAGAATGGTGGTTTGTGTATCGCCCAGAAAATCCAAAAAAAATGTAAAATATTAAAATAATGTGTAAAATGACGTTTTTACCCTGGAAGGATGTGGCTAAAAGTTGACTTTTTGTTTGGAATGCTTTTTGTACATTTTTCGATGGCCATTGTGTAGGTCCCGAGACGCTGAATCTGTGGACAGGTGGCACGTCGAAAACGGAGCTCGGATGAAGAATCTATGGGTCTGGAAAGTTCAGGGGCAAAATGGTAAATTTCGACGAAAAAGGGTAAAATGGTAATTTTAGGCAAGGGACTTAAACAGTGCAAGTGATTGAATCTTAAATGGTTTAATTTGCTGATTCAATCCACTTTAATTCAGCAGGTGACACCTGCCATTTTAAGAAGATCATTAGTGGCACTTGGTTGCTGTGTTGTACAATTAGTTAATTTAATTAACATTATCATATACTGTTCAGTATCATGCTCATGTTCGACAAAATACAGAGACAAAACACAGAGAACACTCTTCCTTCACTTTGATCAATTCTCAGCAGAACAAAGGCAACAAGTGAAATTGATTGAGCAATTCAGTGTAATCTGGAGAGAAAAACCGAAAGGGAATAGAGAAAACCCAAAGAAAACCATACTGGGAACACCCGAAAAATCACCCAAAACTATAATTGTCGAATTTGATTTCTTAGACGATTTCGATTGCAATTGAGGTGATATTTAGCTTTCTGGGAACTAGACGACTCGAACCAAATCGATTGGGAAGTCAATTGATGGTGAATTGATGAAGAACAGCCCCTGTGATTGTGTCGAATTTTGGAGATTGAGTTCGACTACTTGGAGGTATGAAACTTTGAAATTGATTCCAAATTTATGCTTAGAATGGACCTAGGATGCTTCCTGTATAAATAATTGAATGATACGGGTTGATTTTGGGTAAAACCTGAATGAAGGCCTGCCGGGTATCCATGTTGAGTCGAGGAATTATAGGGTTTGTTTCACAAAATTGAGGTCACAGATCCCTAACCTATAGAGAATGGATGAAAATAAGTGAAAGAATGGACAAAATCAAGGTTGAATCTAGGGAGATTGCAGCGGGTCTAATCGCGGGTTAAAGAATCCGTTTACCAAGGAAACGGGCGAGAGAGACAAACTGTAGCTGCACTGTTCAAGGCGAGTGGCTGTCACGCGCAACCGCTTGTGGCGGCTCGTGAGGGCGCATGGCCGGGAATCTGACTTTGTGTAACGACCCGTCCCAGGAATTCCGGTTAAGACCGTGTTTAAGGTGGTATTAGTGAGCTTAGCCGGTGGTTAGTTAGTTACGATAGGTTAGCAGGCGCGTGAGGCCCACGCGCAGCCACTTTGGGCGGCGCATGGGGGCGCGTGCGGCGGTTTCCGGCGAAGAGTTCAACTAGGTTTTTGTTTTAAATGTTATAACGGATCTATTGAACTAGGTTTCGGGTTGTTCGGACGTCGAATTGAAGTAGTTCCGCGAGGTTGAAGGTGTAGGGTTTCGGTTCGTTTCGTTTAGGACCCGGAGATTTTTGTGGGAAATTAGGAGAGTCTTGGTAGACGTGTTAGTGACGTACTTTGGTGACTTGTGACAGGATCGGGACTTCCCGAGGAAGCTGAGGAACGTACGGGACGTACGGGGCGCGAGTGGCGTGCCGGTAACTGTGAGTGGACCCTTTCGCTAAACTCGAGTATGCATAACTGCTTTTAATTATGTTTTACGCTATTAAGTATGTTTTTATGCTTCTCATACGGTTATATGTTGGTTTTACCTAATTGTACGTTTTTCGAGAAAGTTCGGTTTTCAGTACGTTTTACGATAAAATGTTGATTTCTGATTATAATGTTATAGTTTCGGGATTTCAAATGATAAATGATTTCTAATGGTTATAAGGGATTTTGGAACATGATTTCGATGATTAAAGGTTTTCGGCTTTAAAATCGAATTTCGGGAAACGAGATTTGGTTTTAAAGTTGAAAAGTGGATTTCCGGATTTGGATTCGAAATGATGGTTCTGGATGCCGGAAGGGCATCAGACCAGTGATTTCGGATTCGGGTTTGGATATGGAAATGGAAAATGGTTTTCAAATGGTTTTGGATTGGATTTGTTGGATCTGGTTATTGGGTTTAAAGACCCGGATTATGATTGACGAGGGACATGCCCAGATTGAGTTTAAAGATTAGGGAGTTTAAAGACTCGGATATATTGATATTTCCCCTGTAGGCCTATTGAGTTTAAAGACTCGGGAGTTTAAAGACTCGGATATTATTGAGGCCTGGATTGAGTGTAAAGACTCGGGAGTTTAAAGACTCAGATAGATCCAGCAGGTTTGATCGGATCATGATTGGTTGAAACTTACGTTTTATGATACAGCATCATGGTGCTTATGATATGATTTCTATGACTGTTTTTATAATGATTCTGTAAATGTTTTTATAATGATCTTCACGTGATTTATAATTGTTTTCAGCAACTGGGTTATGCATGTGGTTTTCAAAACGGAGGGCTAAAATCCTGGTTTTATTATGAAATGGTTTTCGGAAATATTTTATTATTTATGGCCCACTCACACCTTCTGTTTTAAATTGCCCTCCAGGTTGTGGAGCTAGAGCGGGGTTTCGGCGTCGAGGCAGCGTCGGAGGCATAGAAGTACGAGAGCGACCCCTGAGTGTTTTAAATTTTTCGTGTGCGTGTATCTAGTTTATCGGTTTTCTTTCTTTTATATTTAGTACTATGCTCTGTAAACCTTTGACTTCGGGATGTTTCATATAGTTTCTCCTGCGTCTGACTGTGTTACTTTAGTAGTTTTCGTTGGTGTTGTGTCGGGGTGTCAGACGGGAGCAGGGTTTATCTCGATTTTCGGGGTGAAACCGGGGTGGGTCCTGACACTTTGGGTCCAACATCAATTTTGATGCTCTCGATAATACAGTCCTATTAGCGTTGGTTTCGGGTCAATCGGATGTGAACTTAGAGTAGTTTTGAATATCCGAAGCGTATAGGTTACGTTTAAATAATATTATTTTAATCCGACGATTAGGAAATTCGTACATGGGATTATGTGATAAGCTAGTGATATTATATTACTTGTTTGACAGGTCCGAATATTTCTAGGACGTCGGAAGAGAACGAACAGCTCGAAACTGAACAATCTGGACGGTGTGTGAGTGGACTTTTGTTTTCTACCCTGAATGCATGCATATATGTTTTAAATGCTTTATGATATGATTTGAAATGATTTGGCATGATTGATGTTTCGATATGATGACTTCCGGATTTTTGGAATATTATATTATTTTATATGCTTTTGGGCATGAGTTTCGAGAAACTCTTGATATTGTTGCTTTTGGCGAAGGCCTGGGATTTGAGCTTGATTTTGACTCGGATTATGAGTCTGGAACTAGATTTGATGGATTTGTATTATAATTGAGACTGTGATTGCACAGATTTGCGTGAAACTGGTTTATAGATTTTGAAAAATGGTTTTGATATTAAATGCAACTGTTTTTCACTGATTTTCTTGATGATGATATATTGTGGTTATTAGGGCTTTCGATGTGGAATATGTTTCCCCCGAAGTGCACCCTGGAGATAACGCTCGCCTCCGGAATGGAAGTGTTTACCCCGGAGAGGTCACATAGCACGGTCTGCTGTCGTGCAGCCGAGGGAGGCTCGACTCAGACCAGATGTGCTGGATGATATGGAGGTCAGTCGGTGATATGTTCACGACGACCTGGATTTCTGGCTGGTGATGTGTTCACAGCGGCGGATGCTCGGATTTTGAGCGTTCCTTGAGCCTATTGATTTGCACGCATTGCAGGGATAACGTGACTATATATTGGACCTGGATTCTGTGATTTTATTTATATTTGAGATTTATATTTGTGTCTTGATTTTTTTAACTTATACCTTATGATATGCATGCATGTTTGTGAAACTTGAGGGTAAGACTATATTTTGATAAATGTATTTCTAAACTTTTATTTTTGTCCACTCACACCTTTGATGTTTTATGTACCCTCCAGGCCAGTGCACAGGTACTGAGGCTAGTATCGAGGCAGAGGAATAAACAGACCGTTGCGTACTCAGACACTTTGCAGCGTAGGATTTTGATCCCTACTTGTAAATATTACCCATGCTCTGTAAACCTGTTGACTAGGTCAACGGTCTCGGAATACTGAATTATCCCTTGTCTGACAATGTTTATCGTTTGTTATGTTCTATATGTATATATGTTAAACTACTTTTAGTACTTTCGAGTTATTGTCAGACGGGAGCAGGATCTTTCACGATTATCGAGGGATAATCGGTATGGGTCCTGTCAGTTTGCATTAAAGGTGTAGGCACACACCTATCTAGCTCGAGGCCTTCTGGGAGCTCACTGGCTTTGGATTCCTAGGGAACTCCAACGTTAAGCGAGTAGAGGTTGGTGCAATCCCATGATGGGTGACCTACTGAGAAGTTGCACCGTGAGCTCCCAGGAACAAAACTCTTCGGGCTAGGCTGGTTCGGCTTGTGAGTCTAGATGGGACAATATCGTGTTAGATAGAATGGGCCGCTGCGCAACTTTGATCTAAATGAGACCTTTTGGGAGCTCATTGGCTTTGGGTTTGGTTGGAACTCCAAAGTTAAGCGAGTTGAGGCTGGTGCAATTCCATGATGGGTGACCTCCTGGGAAGTTGCACCGTGAGCTCCCGAAAACAAAACTGTGAGAGCAAGGGCAAGGAAGCCCAAAGCAGACAATATCATGCTAGATGAGTCGGGACTTAACAGAGGAGGGTCGGGTCCTGACAGAAGGCGTCACGAGTCTGTAGACTGGCGGCACGTCGAAATCGGAGGTTCGACGACGAAGTTATGGGTCTAGAATGGAAAACGACATTATTGCACGTAAATCGAGAAACAGGGACATGTGACAGGTTCTAATTGGGGAACCTTCTGGAAGGACCACCAGATGAGTGACAAGTGTCACCCTTCTGATTGGTCAATCTCCTTAAAATGGGGATCTTGTCCCATTGGCCTATTTAAAATATGATTTTATTTCCTCAACCAAACCCAACCGCTCATCTTATTCTCAAGATTGTAGCTGCACCTTTCATTATATTTTTCCTTTCTTTTTTTAACTGATCAGATATTTTTCTCTCTCACTCTCATTCTCCCTTTACCCGTGAAGAAACCATTTCCACAAACACACCACTCCATCACCATACTTTCTTTGTGCTTGTGTTTGAGAGACTGAGTTACTGAGGGAATGACCAGGGTGGCTGAGACGTGACGGTGATGAGCTGGGCTCTGACACAACCTAACACAACCTAGGGACTCAGACGAGTCGAATGAGACTGGTTTCGAGGGCTATGACGGCTGGAATTGATGGCAGAACACTGTTGCACGTAGCCGGTCACTGTTCCTTCTCCAACAGGTGAGATTTTGATCTCATTTCTTGATTTTGAAGTTAGAAATAGAACCTAGGAAATTAGACCAACTTGTGGGAATTGAAATCACTGAAATTGGTTGAGGAACGGCTGAGAACCTGCCGGGTCAGTTCAGCGGTTTGGTTGAACCAGTTCAAACCAATGAACCGGGTTCACCAGAGGTTGTCGATGAACAGTACTCAGTGCGTGGGTTTCACACGCAGGGGGTTCAAACGGCACGTTGGGGCGCATGAAGGGTAT
Source organism: Prinsepia uniflora (assembly GCA_032719365.1). NCBI lineage: Eukaryota > Viridiplantae > Streptophyta > Magnoliopsida > Rosales > Rosaceae > Prinsepia > Prinsepia uniflora. The sequence goes on along the minus strand of CM064874.1, from coordinate 38,272,889 downwards.
TTTGGGGAAACTTCCAACCTGACTTTTAATATATTCAATGTAACGAAATTTTGGGACTAGTTTTGTGTCGATCGGACACCGTTTCGATATGTTTCGAGGTGTCCGAAGGTTTAGGATTTAATTTTAAAATAGTTAAAAATTTGGGAAAATTACGGAGCTTGAATGAGGGGTTAATGAAGTGGTTAGTGACCCTCTAGTGTGATTTGGACAGGTTTGGATGTCCCGATGATAGTGGTCTAGCCCGGGAAGGCTTATGGAACGCGTATCGAGGCGCAACATAGGACAGTATGTGAGTGGACTTTGGTTTTATAAATACTATGCATGCATAACTGTTTTAAATGTTGTATATACGTGATTTCTATGATGATGATTATGATTATTGATTTTACGTATGTTACACATATTTCGAGATGTTTTCCGTATTACACGCATATCGAGGCTGACCATTTTATAGTGGTTTTACATGCTTGCGGTTTCATGAATGATGTGATGAAATGGTTTTGAAATTGGAAAGATGAACTCGGGCATGAGACCCATTCTGTGAGGATCCGACCTTCCTTGGTCCGAACCCGACTCATCGAGCACGATATTGTCCGCTTTGGGGATCCTTGCCCTTGCCCTCACCGTTTTATTTTTTCGGGAGCTCACGGTTCAACTTCCCAGGGGGTCACCCATCATGGAATTGCACCACCCGCAACTCGCTAAACTTTGGGGTTCCAGTTCCCCCCAAAGCCACTTGAGCTCCAAAAAGGCCTCATGTTAGATAGGTGGGTGCCTACACCTTTAAGGCACACCACCATCCCTTCCTAGACCATTCCCCCCTAGCAGGAATGTGGGATCGTTCATCGTTCCCTCCAGGATACAGGTCTTACAATCCACCCCCTTTAGGGCCCAGCATCCTCGCTCGAACACTTCCCGGTCGGGGTCTGGCTCTGATACCATTCTGTTAGGATCCGATGTCAGGACCCACCCCGGCTTCACCCCGAAACCCGAGGTAAATCCTGCTCCCGTCTGACACCCCGACACAAAAACAATCAGACGCAAGAGAAAACACTCAATAAATCCCGAAGTTAAAAGTTTCCATAGCATAGTACAAAATACACAGAAAAGAAAAACCGATAAACTAAATACACGCACGCGGAAAATTTAAAACACTCCGGGATCCATCACGTGACTTTTATGCCTCAGATGCTACCTCGACGCTGGAACCCCACGCTAGCTCCACAACCTGGAGGGCAGTAAAAACAGAAGGTGTGAGTGGACCATAAATAAAAGATAAGTTTCCTAAATCATTTATAAGAAAACCGGGTTTAGCCCTCCGTTTTAAAACCACATGCATAACTCGGTTATTAAAACAGTTATAAATCAATCACCATAAAACATCATAAGAAACAGGAACACTATAAAACGGGTATAAAAGTCATATCATGAGTATCATAAAATCGTATCATAAACCGTGAATAATCAACCATCATTTTACGATCAAACCTGCTGGACCTATCCGAGTCTTTAAACTCCCGAGTCTTTAAACTCAATCCAGGCCTCAATAATATCCGAGTCTTTAAACTCAACAGGCCTACGGGGGAAATATCAATATATCCGAGTCTTTAAACTCCCGAGTCTTTAAACTCAATCCGGGTCTTTAAACTCAATCCGGGTCTTTTAACCCAATCCGGGCCCGTCCCCCCGTCAAACATAATATCCGGGTCTTTAAACCCAATATCCAGATCCAGCAAATCCAATCAAAACCATTTGAAAACCATTTCTAAATTCACATCCAAACCCGAATCCGAAATCACTGGTCCGATGCCCTTCCGGCATCCCGAACCGCCATTCCGAACCCAAATCCGGAATTCCACTTTCCAACTTTAAAACCAAATTCCGCTCTCCGAAATCCGATTTTAAAACCGAAAACCCTTGATCATCGAAATCATGTTCCAAAATCCATTTATAATCATTGAAAATCATTAAACGCTTGAAATCCCAAAACCATAGCTTTTTATGCAGAATTCATACTTTCTCGTAAAACGTTCCAAATAATTATTTCTCGAAAACCGTGCAATCATATAAAACCACATCATATATCTAACAATCATGAAATCAAGTATATAAAACAATTATAGAAAATAGTTATGCATGTTCGAGTTTAAGGAAAGGGGTCCACTCACAGTAACGAGCCCTCAATCGCGTCCCGAACGTCCAGCACGTTCCTCAGCTTCCTCGGGAAATCCCGATCATGTCAACAACCGCCAAATTACGTCACTAACACGTCTACAAGTATCCACCTAAATTCCCTCAAAAATCCCCGGGTCCTGAACGTAACGAACCGGAACCCTAAACTTTCACCCTCGCGGAACTACTTCGATTCGACGTCCGATTAGCCCGAAACCAATTCCAATGGACTCGTCACAACTCCTGGACCAAAAACCATGTTGACCATTTTCCCCAGAACCGCCGCACGCGCCCCCACGCACCGTCCAAAGTGGCTGCGCGTGGGCCTCACGCGCCAGCTACAGTACCATCGTCAACCTCGAGTTGACTGTGCTGAACCGGCCGCTGCAACTCGAACCGGCGAGGACTGTTCTCCGCCGTCCGGCCACCATTTCACCTCATTTCTTCACCTAGAGCTTCGTCTAGACCTAGGCTATCCTTTCCCCAACTCCAAAAACCTTGACTTGACCCACAACCCGTCGACTGAAGCTCGAAAGAAAACCCGAACTCTGCTCTGTTTTCTTCTCCGGCCACCCAGGTCACCCCCCTTCACGGTGGCCATCCCAAACTCTTCCTAGGACCTTACTAAACCTAACCCAACTCTCCTTAACCTTCGACTCAGTCCCTAGGTCCACGACTCGCCGTTTGAAACACACGGCCAAAACAGGGTACACAGAGGTACTCACCGTCGTCTCGCCTCCACCGTGCACCACTGTCACGGCAGCTCCACCAGAAGGTTCCTAGGACTTAATTGAACTTCCTAGACCTCACAGGACTCCTCGATTCAACCCCTAACGCCACGACTCTCGACTTGAAACTCGACGACAAAACAGAGTATCGAAAGGGAAATCAGAGATTACCTGTCGTCCTGTCGCCGTCATGAGCTCAGCCGTGTGGCAGCAGCTCCTCCCATCCTCCTCCGTCCTCTGGACACCACCAGCAACTTCGATTGATCGACCACGGCCGCAACGCCACCACAACTCTCACCTCTTCTTTGTTCACTCTGGTTTTTCCCGTGGCTCTCACACGTCTCACACACAAGCACAACACTTCCAAACCTCCTCCCTGTGACCTTCTCACTTCTCTGATCACTCTCACACCCTCACAAACCCACCAGCACCCACGATCACCCTTCAATTTTCCTCACCGCCTCACTCTGTTTCTCTCTGTGTCGAAGAACAAACACGAACACTCTGCACCCCCAAATAACTGGACCGTGCTTCCTAGAAGCCACTAGGCTCCTACCACGCGTCACAATCCCTCAACTCCTCTCCCACATGGCTCAATCCCAGCCGTCCATCTGCCCTCTCTCTCTGCACCATTTCCAGAGTACAAAAGACCAAATTGCCCTTCCTTTTTACCCAATTTTACACTTTTGCCACTAACTTCCTAGACCCGTAACTCCCTCATCATACGTCCGATAAATACGTGCCGCCTGTCATCGAACTCAGGACGATGAGATCTACCTAACCATCCTCGGTCAACGTACCAAAACCCGATCGTCCAAAAAGTCAACGTTTCCCCTTCTTTTAACCAAATTACGGTTATGCCCTCGACCTTCCGAACATCGAAACTTCCCCCTCGGATGTCGGAATCAGGCTTGCCACCTGCCTACGGATTCGTGACGTCCTAAACTACGTCCTGGTCACCGGTCAAAGTCCATCGGACCACCCGAACTAAAAGTCAACTTTTTACCTAAACCAGGGGCAAAATCGTCATTCTACACTTACGGACCTATCGGGACCACCTAACCACCACTTAGCCTCACTACTCCCACCTTCATCACGCTACTAATCCCGGCTCTCGGGACGGGTTGTTACAATCTACCCACCTAAAAAGAATTTCGTCCCCGAAATTCCACAACTAGTTCCCGACACCTAGGGTCTCCTACCTGGTAATCAACACTAGATCAACAACAACGTCTCCTAGGACCTTACTCTTCCTAGGACCTTACTAAACCTAACCCAACTCTCCTTAACCTTCGACTCAGTCCCTAGGTCCACGACTCGCCGTTTGAAACACACGGCCAAAACAGGGTACACAGAGGTACTCACCGTCGTCTCACCTCCACGGTGCACCACCGTCACGGCAGCTCCCCCAGAAGGTTCCTAGGACTTAATTGAACTTCCTAGACCTCACAGGACTCCTCGATTCAACCCCTAACGCCACGACTCTCGACTTGAAACTCGACGACAAAACAGAGTATCGAAAGGGAAATCAGAGATTACGAGTCGTCCTGTCGCCGCCATGAGCTCGGCCGTGAGGCAGCAGCTCCTCCCATCCTCCTCCGTCCTCTGGACACCACCAGCAACTTCGATTAATCGACCACGGCCGCAACGCCACCACAACTCTCACATCTTCTATGTTCACTCTGGTTTTTCCCGTGGCTCTCACACGTCTCACACACAAGCACAACACTTCCAAACCTCCTCCCTGTAACCTTCTCACTTCTCTGATCACTCTCACACCCTCACAAACCCACCAGCACCCACGATCACCCTTCAATTTTCCTCACCGCCTCACTCTGTTTCTCTCTGTGTCGAAGAACAAACACGAACACTCTGCACCCCCAAATAACTGGACCGTGCTTCCTAGAAGCCACTAGGCTCCTGCCACGCGTCACAATCCCTCAACTCCTCTCCCACATGGCTCAATCCCAGCCGTCCATCTGCCCTCTCTCTCTGCACCATTTCCAGAGTACAAAAGACCAAACTGCCCTTCCTTTTTACCCAATTTTACACTTTTGCCACTAACTTCCTAGACCCGTAACTCCCTCATCGTACGTCCGATAAATACGTGCCGCCTGTCATCGAACTCAGGATGATGAGATCTACCTAACCATCCTCGGTCAACGTACCAAAACCCGATCGTCCAAAAAGTCAACGTTTCCCCTTCTTTTAACCAAATTACGGTTATGCCCTCGACCTTCCGAACATCGAAACTTCCCCCTCGGATGTCGGAATCAGGCGTGCCACCTGCCTACGGATTCGTGACGTCCTAAACTACGTCCTGGTCACCAGTCAAAGTCCATCGGACCACCCGAACTAAAAGTCAACTTTTTGCCCAAACCAAGGGCAAAATCGTCATTCTACACTTACGGACCTATCGGGACCACCTAACCACCACTTAGCCTCACTACTCCCACCTTCATCACGCCACTAATCCCGGCTCTCGGGACGGGTTGTTAAATCTGACCCTCCTCGGTCCGGACCCGACTCATCTAACATGATATTGTCCCCTTTGGGCCTCCTTGCCTTTGTCCTCACGGTTTTGTTTTTGGGAGCTCAGGGTGCAACTTCCAAGGGGGTCACCCAGCATGGAATTTCACCAGCCTCAACTCGCTTAACTTTGGGGTTCCAATGCCCCCCAAAGCCACTTGAGCTCCCAAAAGGCCTCGTGTTAGATAGGTGTGTTCCTACACCTTTAATGCACAACACCATCCCTTCCCAGACCATTCCCCCCTCGTAGGAATGTGGGATCGTTCACCGTTCCCTTCAAGACACGGGTCTTACATGTCGGTAGGCGCACGTTGACAATCGCGAGGTGGCTCGCGCATTTGGCGCTGACAAGGGCATACAAACATCGGCACACGCCTGTTGGGGAACATATAAGACCTTTGGGAAGCGTGCGCCGAGGTGATGGTTGGAGCTTCGGTAGGCCCACTTCCACCGGACGTTGGGCTGAGGCTGGGTTCGTTGGAACGCGAGTTGCTTAGGCTTCTAGGCTTGCGAATCTGGATTTTGGCCTGCAACAAATTAATATGAGCTTCATCAAATATAAACTTGGGCTGGATTTGAATTTTTAATTAAAAATATAATTCCACCAAATTTCATCCATAACTTTTTCGTTATAATTCCGATCGGGACGAATCTTTCGCTAAAACACTCCAAATTCTAAGCTTTATTTAATTCTACAAAAATCCCACAAAATATATTATTTTCTCTAATTGTTTATTATTTTAATATTAAAATTCAAGTGTAAATGGTATAAAATAATATAAAATAATACTTATTTAAGGACCTATCAAACCTCCATAGCTTATTGCGATGGCACCTTTCCCTTATTGAGTATGTTGAAAACCTTCTTCACATTATCGAATGTTTCGTTGCATTTCCAGTCGCCTCCGACGAACAACTTCCTACTTTTTTTTTTGATTGTTGATAACTCTCACAACAATCTGTAATAGTTAAGGTTGGTATCACACACTCATACTTATTAATTTTTTTTCTACTAAAATTGATTACACCTTATAATTGATATATTTGATGGTTTTGAATGTGCTAGAAGCTTTGGAATCATTTCAAGGTGCTTTTGAAATTTTCTGGAATTTTATGAATTTTTTCGTGTTTTTCATGAAAATTTGAAATTACTATAAAGTTTTCGACTTCGTCACTACAAGCTGAAGAAAACCTTTTCATGGGAGAACTTTGACATGGTAATAGTTGTAGAAGTTAGATAAATCTTTGATATCATATAGAGTGACAAGTAGTATTGACATGAGCCTCCCCGTAATCCCCCTTGATTAACGTAAGAGGACCTGCTCCCGTCTGACATAACAATGTAAAATTACCAAAGTAACCTCGAAATTATTAAATAGACAGACTTACCCCATGTCAGATAAGGGATACTATTATATCCTACTTAGGATATCCAGTGTGTCGACCCATGTGATGTCTCAGCCTCCGTACAGCCTGCGTCCCGAAATTAACCTAAAAGGTACCAAAACCAATCAAAACTATGAGTGGAAAAAAAATAAAGACTTTTCAAAATCATTTTCTAAAATCATCATTTAAACCCTTTATTTTATAAAAACAGGCATGCATAAATGCAGGAAAATACGTAAATGATTTCACGTAAAAACGTCATATATAGAAATCTTGGGTCCAACCTAAAACGCATAAACACATAAAAGCCCATGGCCCACATGTCCTTGCAATCATTGGCTCCAAGCCATTTGAAAACCTCTGGACACACCATAAGCAATAAAAACCAAACAACATCTCGCTGGTCCAATTAGCCATAAAGTGCATGAAACATAAATGGTGAGTTAAATAGTGCCAAATATGCATAAATCCTAGGTTCAAAAAAAGTCATGCAACACCCATAATATCGAGCACCACAACCCAACATAGTCAACCTTTTCTCGCTGGTCCAACCATCTCGCTAGTCCAACTAGCATTCCCTCTGTACTACCGGTAGACAACTACGGATCCTACGAAGTCCAACTCCATTAGCACATGTCTAGTCCAACTCTGACCATGTCCGAGTCCGTCAAGAATCATCGAAATCCAACTCCGGATATAGCGATTCAATCACATAAGGATGACAAACCAGAAAACATAACCATAAACATACCAAAATACGTTTTGACCTGGGAACCAACCCAAATTCGGTTGCCAAAACTACCAGTGGAACCTGTGTCTAGAAAACCACAACCAAATAGATATTCCAAAACCAGGCATTTATCCAGAAATCATTCATAATCATATAAAAAAATCATAACCATGCCAAATCATGTCATAAAACCAGTACAAATATATATATATATATATATATGCATGCATCAGAGTTATGACAGAAACTGTCCATTCACAGTACCACCGCTCGCTCAAAAAAATTCGAACCGTAAGTCAATCTGAAGCCTCTGGGAAGTTCTGGCCAGTCAAAGTCACACCTAGGGTCACCAACAATCTATATAAGTTGATACATGAAACCCCCAAAATCCCGGAGCAAAAAACACGTCTCAAACATGCCTCTTGAGGAGAAAAACTCCAAAACTCCAACCAAACGACCTCCAATCGACCTGAAACCACCACCATTGGATTCAGGATGACGAAACCTTTCGGACAAGAATGGTCTCATCTCGAAATTTGAGCCCATGCGCCCACACACGCAGGTCAAAGTTCCCACACGCGTGGTCAACGTTGATGATGATAAGACCCCACCTGAAATACACTAAGAAAGTACATTCGGGCCCTGCTCCCATCTGATAAGAATCAAAATATACACATGAAACTTGTCAGACAAAGGATACATATAATTTTTTTGTAGTTCATGCCTCTGCCTCCCGATCCTCGATTCTCGTGCATAGTGCTATTCTGGGCTTGTTCCTCATTAAAATCGTTCAATTTTGTGATGGTTTGGTTTGTATGGATCTCATAAAGCTTGAACAAAACTTAGTTTTAGCAATCGAAGTCCAAAAGTTTGTATTCGAAATTGTAAATTTTTGAATTTCCTAGGTTCCGGGTTTCGGTCTGTTTCAAGTTCCTTCTTCCTTTCTTTCTTTCTTCCTATTTTTCTCTCTTCTCATCTTTTTGTTTCTCTGTTTTCTCTTGTGTCACTCTCAAGTAACTGGTGTGATTAATCGATGAACAATCACACACAAACACATCACACAAATATCACAATCCCCACATGGATCCATGTCGGTTGCACAAGTCCATAAGAGATAAAATGGACACTTATCACCTCCCTATATCCTTCATAGAAACATCTCGCAAATAAAATTACTAAAATACCTCGTTTACCAAATTTCCAAAATTCCCATTCGTAGTATAAATAAAAAATGAAATCATCTGAACTCCGTTTTTGATATGCCGTCTGCTGACGTACTCGGGAGGTCGAGACTTTCATAACGGTCTTCTTAAATTACCTAAATAAGGTTCCAGTAAAAAAGTAAACACTTTGACTTTTGATAAAAAATTCAACCCTTTGACTTTAGGAAAAATGGTCAATTTCATTTTTCTTTTTCGAGTTTACCTTCGTTGAAAGTCCGGGTCTTTATAGATGACATCACCTGTTAATGTCAGCCCTAGCTGATGTATCACTTGACAACTCTGACACAATTTGCCACGTGACACCCTAACATGTGCCACGTGTCACCCCTGACATGTGCCACGTGTCACCATTTAATCCATGCTATTTGGCACCGCTGTCACGTGTCATCAGCCACATGTCACCAGCTGACGTCACCCTGCCACGTGGACCCTCTAACAAGCTCTAACACCTCACCACGTGGCTCCAACCAACCATGGCCACATGGCTTCATAGTATGACGTAGCAGTCCATGTCAACATCTCTTACCTCTTATGGGTCGACCCGCGAGACAGTAACGGGTCATTCGACCCAAAATAAAACCCTACTCAAACTCATCCAAATCATGCCCAAACTTCACCCTGTTTTCACTAATAGACTACCAATCCTCCAAGGAGCAATCCTACGACCTCAAAACAGAGAAAACACGCCTCGAACACTCTTTCCAACTCAAAACCTCACAGCTACCCTTCGAACTTGACCCCATGCCAGTCCCTACGCCAATCTTCCTTCATTCATGTCCCTATAAACTCGCATACCCTTAAGGAATACGAACATAACCTCATACAAAAGCCATGGATGATGGATGAAACATAAGAAATGGGGTGGGTGGGTTTCAGCTATGTTTGAACAAAAGCAAGAGAGAGAGAGAGAGAGAGGTGCATGAAAGTAGGAGATAAGGACTAATAGGATGGGTGACAGTTGTCACTCATCATATAGTCCCATACCTAGATGATTTGGGTCCCACAAACCAACAAAAGTCCAACCGTCTCAAAATACATGCAACCGTAAAATTCGTCCAATATTGTTCCTGACCTGCAAAATAACCTCACAATGTCCAAATTTGACATGCCACCTATCTACGCAATAATAATGTCAGGACCCAACCCTCCCCGGCCAGGACCCGACTCATCTAGCACCATATTGTCCGCTTTGGGCCTCACCCTCACGGTTTTGTTTTCTGGAGCTCATGGTGCAACTTCCCAGGGGGTCACCCATCATAGAATTGCACCAGCCTGAACTCGCTTAACTTTGGGATTCCAATCCCCCCCAAAGCCACTTAAGCTCCCAAAAGGCCTAGTTTAGATCAGAGTTGCGCAGCGACACCCTCTATCTAACCCTATATTGTCCTCTTTGGGCACACTTGCGCCCGCAAGGTTTTGTTCCTGGGAGCTCACGGTGCAACTTCCTAATGGGTCACCCATCATGGGATTGCACCAGCCTCCACTCACTTAACTTTGGAGTTCCCCCGGAATCCAAAGCCAGTGAGCTCCCATAAGGCCTAGTGCTAGATAGGTGTGTGCCTACACCTTTAAGGCATACCACCATCCTCTCCCAGACCATTCCCCATCGCAGGAATGTGGGATTGTTCACAGTTCCATCCAGGACACGAGTCTTACAATCCACCCCCCTTAGGGCCCAGCGTCCTCGCTGGCACACTTCTTGGTCGGGGTCCAGCTCTGATACCAAATTGTCAGGACCCAACCCTCCTCGGTCAGGACCCGACTCATCTAGCACCATATTGTCCGCTTTGGGCCTCACCCTCACGGTTTTGTTTTCGAGAGCTCATGGTGCAACTTCCCAGGGTGTCACCCATCATAGAATTGCACCAGCCTGAACTCGCTTAACTTTGGGGTTCCAATCCCCCCCAAAGCCACTTGAGCTCCCAAAAGGCCTAGTTTAGATCAGAGTTGCGCAGCGGCACCCTCTATCTAACCCTATATTGTCCTCTTTGGGCACACTTGCGCCCGCAAGGTTTTTTTCCTGGGAGCTCACGGTGCAACTTTCCAGTGGGTCACCCATCATGGGATTGCACCAACCTCCACTCGCTTAACTTTGGAGTTCCCTCGGAATCCAAAGCTAGTGAGCTCCCAGAAGGCCTAGTCCTAGATAGGTGTATGCCTACACCTTTAAGGCACACCACCATCCTCTCCCACACCATTACCCCTCGTAGGAATGTGGGATTGTTCACCGTTCCATCCAGGACACGGGTCTTACAAACAATCCTGCAATCTATGCAACATGCCTACGTAACCATGCAAACAACCTCCCGGGTTAAAGTTAAAATTTTCCCCATTTAGGGGTAAAACTGTCATTTTACTTCAATTAATCTAAAAAATCCTCAATAAATTCCCGATAATCTCGTAATTACAAGCTGGATCGTCACAATCTACCCTCCTTATGAGAATGTTTCCCTCGAAATTCGTACCAACCCCTACTAAAACTGTAACGACCTGTCCCGAATTTCGAGATTTGATTAATGACTAATCAAGGATTAGTGAGGTTAAATGGGGTTAGTTGAGCGAAACCGACCGGACGGTGTAAAATGACCGTTTTGCCCTTGGGTGTGGGCAAAATGTTAACTTTTGACCCGGTAGGTCCGATGGTCGAGGGTTGGGGACCGTTACGTAGATCGAGTCGATACGAATAAACGGAGAAGTTATGGTCACGGGAACGAAATCAGGGATTTAACGTTTTGGGAATCGAATAAAATATTATTTAAATCCAATTGGGCAGATATTTTATGTTGGGCCTTTGGATGAATGATAAGTGTCGCTCATCCCATTGGTTACCTTTCCCTAATTTGGGGATCTATATCTATTGGCCATTAATTAATTAATTAATTAAACTCTCATCTCTCATCCTAGCCCTTTATTCCCCTCAAACCTCTCATCCTCACCATTCATTTTCCCTCAACTGATCATCATCATCGAGAACCCACACCATTTCTACTAGACTGTGAAAAACCTTCCATTCAATTCCTTGAAACTTCATCTGTTGGCCGTGGCGTGTGAATGGAAACGTATGGGTGGATGATGAGGAACGTTTTGGTGCCACCATGGGGGGCCGCCGTGTACGGTGACAGAAGTGGGCTGGTAAGTCATATGGTCTTCTTCTTAGAATTCGAAAATGGCAGGTTGAGTTTTGCTAATGATGGATGGTTTTGGTGGTGTGTTTGAGGTTATGGATGATAAGACGAGGTTAGTGGCGGCCATGGAGATGCACAGAAGCAATGGTAAGCCATTTCCCGTAAAACTCGACCTTGAGTTCAAAAATGGCAAATCACAAATTGGGCTTTGTTAATTGAATTGGTTGCTTAGGTGAGCATTTGGGAGTTGCCAGGAATCGATCGAGACTGGTTTCTGGGTCTGAGGTGACCTGTAGTGGCCGGAGACGGCGGAAGAAAATGGAAGCTTGGATAGTCGATCGGGGACGTAATTTTCAACCCCTAAGTTCTGGTTTTGACATCATTAATCGACTAGAATCAGTGGCATGAAGCTATAGGATTAAATGAAATTGAAAATAGGTGGGTAAATGGAGAAAACTAGAAATGCCAGTTCGGTTGGACCGAATCGGTCTGAACCGGGTCTGCCTAAGGAAGACGATGAACAGTGCCCGACGCATGGATTTCACGCGCAGGGACTTTGGGCCACGCGTGGGGGTGCATGAGGGGCCTTTTGAGGATACTTTCAACATGACTTTTAATCTATTCTATGTAACGAACATTTTTGGACTAGTTTCGTGTCGATCGGACACCGTCTTGATATGTTTCGGGGTGTCCGAAGGTTTAGGATCGAGTTTAAAAATAGTTACAAATTTGGGAAGATTACAGGACTCCAATGAGAGATTAATATGGTAGTTAGCAACCCTCTAGTGTGATTTGGACAAGTTTGGAAGTCTTGGTGACGGTGATTAGCCCGGGGAGGCTTACAACACGCGTATCGAGGCAGCAACGTAGGACGGTCTGTGAGTGGACTTCGTTTTCTAAACTGTGATACATGCATAACTATTTTATATGTTTTACAGACATGATTTCTATGATGATGAATGTGGCACTGGTGGATTATATGATTGCACGTATTTCGAGGTAAACTTGTATTTACACGTATTTCGAGGTTTGCGAGTTTATACTATTGCTATGTGAATGTGAATTGAATAATGATTCTGTGGCATGGTTTTGGTTTTGGAAAGATGAATTTGGGCATGAGACCCATTTGAATTATGTGATCGGTCGGGCCAGGGGTCCAGTTGGTTTACCAAATCAGGCTGAGATCCTTTTGAGTCATGTGATTGGGCCGAGGGCCCAGTGGTTTACAAAATCGGGCATGAGGCCCAGTTGAGTTTTATAAATGTGATTTCGGGTCTGCGACCCTAAATAGAATGTGATGTTTTATGAGATATTTCATGCAAGGCCCATTGAGAGGTTTTGAAATGGCTTTGAAAAACTGTTTTCCATATACCATCTTGATTCGAGGACATGTGATGGTCTCCTCCAGGTGTCTGGGACACTAGGGAAGTCACGGCGCATTACTTGCAAGGGGTCATTATACGGAGCTACTGGACCGTAGGGTGACTCAGGAGCAGGAATGCTATGATTAGATGTAACGACCCGGACATTCAAAAAAGGAAAGTTTGGAAAATTTGAAGAAAAGAACGATTTTACCCCAAGGTAATGGGCGAACGGTTGGTTTTTTGCTGGGGCGATCAACTAGACTTTGACCGATGACTATGACGAAGTTCGGGACGTCACGAGTTCATAGACAGGTGCCACGCTCGATTCCGACATTCGAGGAGGAAGTTATGACATTCGGAAGTTTAAGGGAATTTTCGTAATTTGGACGAAAAGGGGGAAATGTTGACTTTTTGATTGACCAATAAATTTTCACACAACTCGATGACCGTTAGGTAGGTCTCAATGCCCTGAGTCTGTAGACAAGCGGCACGCTGAAAACGGACGTCGGACGGACAAGTCACGGGTCTAGAACGAGGATGGGCATTTTCGTAATTTTGTACAGAAGGGCAAAATGGTAATTTTGCAGGAGGGTACTGTTTGAAACCGTTGAAAACAGGGGCTGAGCACCCATGTCGTGTGTGTTCTGAATCCAACAATAGTTTAACCAGGTTAGTGACATTGGGGAGAGTTATTTATCCTGTTAGTGGCATTGAGGACTAAGAGTGTGCTGGGCGTGCAGGGTGGACTGAATGGAGCAGAGCACGGGAGGTTTTTGTAATGGTTTTTGGGTCTGTTTGTGGGGGACCATTTACACAGAAGTCTGAGAGATGCTTTAGGTTTCCGTGAAGGTTGAATTGATTATAGGAAGTGAGAGTGAGTCGAGGGGGCCATTTGGAGAAGAAGAGGCTGAGAATTTGAGAGAAAACTTAGTCAGGAAAAAAATTTGGGAAAAATTGGAGGGAAATTGGAATTCAATTTGTGAGCTGAGTGGAGCCAAACTGAGATTAAGAATAGTCTTCTGGGATCATGTAGAACTCAACCATACAAAGATTGAAGAAAATCGATCGCGGTTTGGCCAAGAACGAAAGTCACAGTTTCTGGAAATTTTCAGACTTGAGGACGATCACCTGCGGGTAAGTTTTCCTGAAATTGGTTGTGGTTTAGTGTTCATTTAGGTCCTATGAAACTTCTGTTTAAGTTAATTTGGAAACTGGGCTGATTAGAGTGAGTTTCAGAGTTTGACCCGTTTGTTTGATCACGGGTGGATTGATCGATTTAGAGCTTGTTGAGGGTAATTAATGAATGAGAACCTAAATTAAAATGTAAAGGAAGGATTTAGGTGGAATAAGGAAAGGAATTGAGTGAGTTTTGATAGGGATTTAACCGGGTTGTGTCGCGGGTTGAACAACCCGTATTGCAGGCTAGTCGGGTGAAGAAGATGAACTGTAGCAACACAGTAGCAGGCGCGTGAGTTTCACACGCAGCCACTCACGGTAGCGCGTGAGGGCGCGTGGGCCCAATTTTCGAGGTAAGTTTAACACGACTTTTGTCCTGTACATTGTAACGAACATTTTAGCATTGGTTTCGAATTTATCGGACACTGTTTCGATGTTGTATCGAGGGTCCGAAAGGTTATGTTACGTTTTTAATTAACGTTTGATTCCCGAAAAATTATGGGGAATTAGTATGATGTTATTTGAGACTTTAGTGACCCTGAAAAGTGATTTCGGATAAGATTCGAGATTTCTGGAAAATGCCGAGAATTACGGAAACGCGTGCAGCGCGAAAACGAGCATTATGGACGGTGTGTGAGTGGACGTTGCTTTCAAAATTTAATGCATGCATAAATGTTTCTATGATTTTAATGATTATGATTATGACTCGTGATAATTCCGATTTCCGTATTTATACGTATTCTCGATATATATACGACATTGCACGTATTTCGAGACTATGGTTTCTCTTATGCTTTGGTGGTGTGATGAACGATTTCATATCATTTGTGTGTATGATGTTTTAAGGATGTTTGATTATAATTGTGAGTATGATTTACGGTGTTGACACGCATTTCGAGATTTTTACGGATTTCCACTTTTTACGAGATTTCGAGTATGATGTGGTTGGACCGTGATTTTGGTGATTTGATTATGGTTTTGATGTTTTGACCTTGCGATTTGAAATATGATGTGATTTCAAGGATTTAAAATGGATTTTGAAAAAGATGATTTCGGGCTTGATGCCCAAGGCATAAAAGTAATTTTGATGAACGAGATTTCGATTTTCGGAAGTTTGAAAATGGATTTCTGGTTTGGGTTCGAAATGACGGTTCCAGATGCCGGCTTACGGAATCATTATTGCGAATTCGAATTCGGGAATGGATGATGGTTTGATAAAGTGATTTGATATGATTATACATGTCCCGTTTTTAATGATGATTTGATTATGTTTTGTGAAGTAAGATTTTGGGGATTTGAATGTGGAAATTTGGACATGAGTCCTGTTATGAAAAAATGTGATTTCAGATTGATTCTGGAATTGGATCATGATGGATCCTGGATTGTTGTGATTTACAAATGGTTTTGGGTTCAAAGACCCGGTGCTATTGCTGGATCATGTTTTGAGTTTAAAGACTCGATTAATTGATGACGGGGGAGGGCCCTTAATAAGTTTAAAGACTCGGTTACTGTTTTGAGTTTAAAGACACGGTATGATATCCCCGAGGCCTATTGATTATGTTCTGAGTTTAAAGACTCGTTGATATCCCGAGAAGGCCTGATTATGCACATGGTTTTGAGTTTAAAGACTCGGGCGCACTTGATATCCAGCAGATTGTTAGACTTGTGAATTACTGTTGATTGCTGATGTTTCGGATGTGTTGGCCAGTGGCTCAGTTTATATGGTTGATGGATTTGGATTATGTTGTGTACTTGGATTTGATTCATGGTTTTGGGTTGAGGCCCTGTTTTTATGATTACGGGCTAAGACCCGAAGGTTAAGAAAAGAAAAAATAATGATTTGAATTTCGTACACGATTTTCTTATGATGAAAATGTAACGGATTGCGAAATGATTTTTGAATGCATGCATTGGTTTTACGTGGAGGGTAGAAACGCTTTCTGTAACTGTTTTATAAACTGATTTGTTTTTGTCCACTCACACCTTTTATGTTTTTATTGACCCTCCAGGTCGTGGCGCGTTGATCGAGGCTGCTCGAGAGGCAGAGGCATGAGTGAGTACGTGTGTGGCTATCCCTGGTTAGGCAAGTACTGAGGGTAATTTGGGAACTTCTGTCGACTTGCCAGACGGGAGCAGGACTGGGCACGGTTATCAATGTCCCTTCGGGGGCGGTCCTGTCAATGTGGTATCAGAGCACTAGGTTGCTGATTCTGTTGCCACATGATGCTTCTGAAGCGTAAGCCTCGTGCGCGACCTAGTTGTGAGACGAGTAGACGGGAGAGTATGAGACCTCGTGATGGATCTCGGATGAGATTGACCCTGGATTAAAGGTCAGATGTCATGTAGAATACACTGTGAGTTACTGTTTGTTAGACGTAGAATTATGTGGGTTGCAGAGACGATTGTGCCTAGTGGCTAGAAGGGTTGCATAATTGAGCAAGTTGCACTCGTGATGGGATTATTCACAGTGGGTTCCTTAAGTGGAATGTGTGCTTAAAGAGTTTAAAATGTGATGGGATATCTCTTAGGCCTTATCGGTCGTATAAGATATGGTTGAGCATTGGTAATTGCTCGGGGACTGGGTATGTCAGTGATGACATGATTGAATTGGTATGAGATTAGACTCAGGAGGAGTCGAGATGTGGATATGGGACTCAAAATGAGTCGGAGTTTGGTTAGAGACTTGAGATGAGCCATGGTAAGGTACCAAGGCTCGAGAGGAGCCAGAAAGGCTGATTGAGGAATGTTTGGCACTTGGGATACCAAGGACGGGTATGTAGTCAGATGCTGTTGAGTTAGGAAATTGTGGCTTGGTCTGGGTTAACTTTGTTTATTGGACTTTTGGGTCAGTGTCCTTAGTGACTGAGGTTCGGGCGGGGACCCGAAGTATACAAAGATTTGGACTTAGGAGATAGTCCAGTTCAGTGGGACACAAGCCGGGTCCATTGGGAGGAAAAGTGATAAGGGCATTGATATAGTAATAGTTGTGATTGTGAGTTGTCTTGTCCCGTCATAAAGGAATGGCGATGTAGATTGATGGATATAAGTGAGATGGCACTATTGGGGGTGTGTTAGAGTGAAGATTGGCTCCTGTATTGGTTACTGACATGGTAAGAGTGTGGAGAGTTGGTGGGGCCCGTGATGGACCCTAGGGGCGTGGTCAGTTGGGAACACATGCCCGAGGATTTGCAATTCCTTCATAGGAAGCCTGAGTAACCTTGGAGCGATGACATGGATACCTATTACTGTGGTCATGATGTAAGATTAACCAGGACGTATGTATTGGGTAGATCCCGGATTATCCACTCTTCTATGTCTTGAGATTGGCTATTGGTCAGGTATGGTGTTATTTGTGATCGGTTATGGTATGGAAGTTGTTGAATCGACCTGAGTTACCGATGTGATCCCTTGATGATTGATATACGGTTACCTTGGTATTTATATATGGTAAAATTGGTGAGATATAAGGGGGGGTAGACCTATCGATGTGAGGTTACCCAGGATGACTGGTGTTGTTCGCCTAGTGGCCGACTTATTTTTGGATGAATTGGATGTCTTCCTTGGAATGGATCGGTTGATGTCCCATGTGATCCCTATCGAGTATGTTGTTTTGGAGAGTGTTATGTGGAATCTAGGATTTTAGGGGTTGTGTTTCAGGAAGACTCGAGGGTGTTACCCTCTAGGAAGATCTTGACCCCCACAACCAATATATGGTTGGTATGAGCCATTCAAGTTTGTTGGTCACACGTGTGGTGTGTGTGCTTAGTGTATGAGATGCCTATTGAGGGCTAAGGATGTCCAGATTTCTCAACATATTCCTGAGGTTTGCCAGGATGAGAAATTGAGTTTACGATGATTTGAGGTTACATGTTGGTTATGGACGACTTAATAAGGTAACGGGATGGAATAAGGATTACATATCACGAGTTCAGGAATTATGGTTTCTTGGGAAAGTTGTGGTTAGTGACCTTATTAAGAGAGGCCAACCCGATGCTGATTGTTGATTTTGAGTAAAAGAGAGAGAAGGATAATGGCCGGATTTGGTATGGCCAAGGTTAGTTGATGGTGATACCCTGGGGCAACCATTTGGGGCTAGTCATAGATGAGAGTCGGGTAGTCTGACCACATTTGAGTAATGCACAGTACCATGATTGATGATTGGTTGGAGTACGTACATGTACCGATGAGCGTGTGATGTACTGAATAGGTGAATTGAATATGCCCTCAGAGATAGTTGAATAAGTATAGTTCTGATGGACCAGAGTAGGTTTGGGAAACATGAGATGTTTTGAGATTTGTTGGAGACCCCCGAAGGATTGTAGGGATCTCTCCCATGTGTTTCCAGTTATGGTGATTGACCCGGAAGGAGGTCAGAGTTTTGGAACTAAGAACTGAGTTAGGATGGTTACAAGTGGAGAAGCGGTGACTTACGTTCGATCCCTCACTTTGAATTTGGGGATTCGGTGAGTCGGGTGTTGCTACTAGTTAAACCCTCAGAAGTTGACCTTTCTTGTATGAGTTGAGATCGACCCACGGGGTTGAGCGTGCAGAGATCATATACCTTTAGGAAGGAATGTACGAGTACCGTATCGACCTTAGGATTGGTAATGATGGATAAAGAGAAAGGCTTAATGTGTGATAAGGTGATGGTCGGGATATATGGAGATGACGACCACAATGTTGGATCAGGTATTACTTGGGGAGAGGATTGTAATATTTGATAACCTAAGGATAGGTGAAATCCTGTTAGTTATAGAACTCCATAGGATTGGAGTAACACCTGATTCTGATGACTGGGACAGTTGACGTCCAACTACAGGACCACACTTGGTGTATGGTAAAGTCGCAGTTAAGGAAGGGATGTGCCTTGCGCTATAGTACGGGCGAATGTACTAAGTACTTATTGGCAATAGGAAGGGGTCAGGAGGAAAAGTCTAAATCATTATACACAGTGACCCTGGTAGAGGGATATGGTATGATTGACCTAGTGAGGGGAAATGAGTTCCGAGTTGTTGGACCTTATGAGTTTATTGGCCTGGTGGCCTGATGACACGTGTGCGGCTTTAGCCATGGGATCATGTCACGAGTGGATGACATGCAAACGAGAAGAGATGACAGATTTTGTGTTTCTTGGATTGTGTGGACTCGAACGTGAGCTAGGCTACGTACTTCGAGCAGGTATGTGTTATGACTACCCATGGGGCAAGGTTTTATACAGAGGATGAGACTAGTTGTATGATGTATATAAGTTGGGTATGACTTATACCCGGTTGAGAGTGATTATGATTCGGGATTAGCGTACTCATGTTTCCTCGAAAAATTTTATGGCTCCTACTAATTGGAATTTCGAGGATGAAATTCTTTAAGGGGGGGTAGATAGTAACGACCCGGACGTTCAAAAAAGGAAAGTTTGGAAAATTTGAAGAAAATGACGATTTTGCCCCTAGGTAATGGGTGAACGGTTGGTTTTTTGCTCGGGCGGTCAACCGGACTTTAACCAACGATTGTGACGTAGTTCGGGACGTCACGAGTTCATAAACAGGTGGCACGCCCGATTCCGACATTCGAGGAGGAAGTTATGACATTCGGAAGTTCAAGGGCATTTTTCATAATTTGGACGAAAAGGGGGAAATGTTGACTTTTTGATTGACCACTGATTTTCACACAACTCAAGGCCCGTTAGGTAGGTCTCGATTCCCTGAGTCCGTAGACAGGCAGCACAATGAAAACGGACGTCGGACGAACAAGTTACGGGTCGAGAACGAGGATGGGCATTTTGGTAATTTTGTACAGAAGGGAAAAATGGTAATTTTGCAGGAGGGTACTGTTTGAAACCGTGGAAAACAGGGGCTGAGCACCCATGCTGTGTGTGTTCTGAATCCAACAATTGTTTAACCAGGTTAGTGACATTGGGGAGAGTTATTTATCCTGTTAGTGGCATTGAGGACTGAGAGTGTGCTGGGCGTGCAGGGTGGACTGAATGGAGCAGAGCACAGGAGGTTTCTGTAATGGTTTTTGGGCCTGTTTGCGGGGGACCATTTACAAAGAAGTCTGAGAGATGCTTTAGGTTTCCGTGAAGGTTGAATTGATTATAGGAAGTGAGAGTGAGTCGAGGGGGCCATTTGGAGATGAAGGGGCTGAGAATTTGAGAGAAAACTGAGTCAGGAAAAAAATTTGGGAAAAATTGGAGGGAAATTGGAATTCAATTTGTGAGCTGAGTGGAGCCAAACTGAGATTAATAATAGTCTTCTGGGATCATGTAGAACTCAACCATACAAAGATTGAAGAAAATCGATCGCGGTTTGGCCAAGAACGGAAGTCCCAGTTTCTAAAAATTTTCAGACTTGAGGACGATCACCTGCGGGTAAGTTTTCCTGAAATTGGTTTTGGTTTAGTGTTCGTTTAGGTCCTATGAAGCTTCTGTTTAAGTTAATTTGAAAACTGGGCTGATTAGAGTGAGTTCAGAGTTTTACCCGTTTGTTTGATCACGGGTGGATTGATCGATTTAGAGCTTGTTGAGGGTAATTAATGAATGAAAACCTAAATTAAAATGTAAAGGAAGGATTTAGGTGGAATAAGGAAAGGAATTGAGTGAGTTTTGATAGGGATTTAACCGGGTTGTGTCGCGGGTTGAACAACCCGTATTGCAGGCTAGTCGGGTGAAGAAGATGAACTGTAGCAACACTGTAGCAAGCGCGTGAGTTTCACGCGTAGCCACTCACAGCGGCGTGTGAGGGCCCGTGGGCCCGATTTTCGAGGTAAGTTCAACACGACTTTTGTCCTATACATTGTAAAGAACATTTTAGCGTTGGTTTCAAATTTATCGGACACCGTTTGGATGTTGTACCGAGGGTCTGAAGGGTTATGTTACGTTTTTAATTAACGTTTATTTCCCGGAAAATTATGGGGAATTAGTATGATGTAATTTGAGGCCTTAGTGACCCTGAAAAGTGATTTCCGACAAGATTCGAGATTTCCGAAAAATTTCGAGAATTACGTAAACGCGTGCAGCGCGAAAACGAGCATTATGGACGGTGTGTGAGTGGACGTTGCTTTCAAAATTTAATGCATGCATAAATGTTTCTATGATTTTAATGATTATGATTATGACTCGTGAAAATTCTGATTTCCGTATTTATACGTATTCTCGATATGCATATGATATTGCACGTATTTCGAGACTATGGTTTCTCTTATACTTTGGTGGTGTGATGAACGATTTCATATCATTTGTGTGTATGATGTTTTAAGGATGTTTGATTATGATTGTGAGTATGATTTACGGTGTTGACACGCATTTCGACATTATTACGGATTTGCACGTTTTACGAGATTTTGAGTATGATGTGGTTGGACCGTGATTTTGGTGATTTGATTATGGTTTTGATGTTTTGACCTTGAGATTTGAAATATGATGTGATTTCAAGGATTTAAAACGGATTTTGAAAAAGATGATTTCGGGCTTGATGCCCAATGCATAAAAGTAATTTTGATGAACGAGATTTCGATTTTCGGAAGTTTGAAAATGGATTTTTGGTTTGGGTTCGGAATGACGGTTCCGGATGCCGGCTTACGGAATCATTATTGCGAATTCAAATTCGGGAATGGATGATGGTTTGATAAGGTGATTTGATATGATTATACATGTCCAGTTTTTAATGATGATTTGATTATGTTTTGTGAAGTAAGATTTTGGGGATTTGAATGTGGAAATTCGGACATGAGTCCTGTTATGACAAAATGTGATTTCAGATTGATTCTGGAATTGGATCAAGATGGATCCTGGATTGTTGTGATTTACAAATGGTTTTGGGTTCAAAGACCCGGTGCTATTGCTGGATCATGTTTTGAGTTTAAAGACTCGGTTAATTGATGACGGGGGAGGGCCCTTAATGAGTTTAAAGACTCGGTTACTGTTTTGAGTTTAAAGACTCGGTATGATACCCCTTAGGCCTATTGATTATGTTCTGAGTTTAAAGACTTGTTGATATCCCGGGAAGGCCTGATTATGCGCATGGTTTTGAGTTTAAAGACTCGGGCGCACTTGAGATCCAGCAGATTGTTAGACTTGTGAATTACTGTTGATTGCTGATGTTTCGGATGTGTTGGCAGTGGCCCGGTTTATATGGTTGATGGATTTGGATTATGTTATGTACTTGGATTTGATTCATGGTTTTGGGCTGAAGCCCTGTGTTTATGATTACGGGCTAAGACCCGAAGGTTAAGAAAAGAAAAAAGAATGATTTGATTTTCGTACACGGTTTTCTTATGATGAAAATGTAACGGATTGCGAAATTATTTTTGAATACATGCATTGGTTTTACGTGGAAGGTAGAAACGCTTTCTGTAACTATTTTATAAACCAATTTGTTTTTGTCCACTCACACCTTTTGTGTTTTTATTGACCCTCCAGGTCGTGGCGCGTTGATCAAGGCTGCTCGAGAGGCAGAGGCATGAGTGAGTACGTGTGTGGCTATCCCTGGTTTGGCAAGTACTGAGGGTAATTTGGGAACTTCAGTTGATTTGCCAGACGGGAGCAGGACCGGGCACGGTTATCATTGTCCCTTCGGGGGCTGTCCTGTTATTAGACGTCTGGGACGTCAGACATCTGAGATGTCATAGATATTAACCCGGAGAGACGCCGGGTAGCACGCGTTGCTTATTACCGTGAGATATGACGTCTGGGACGTCAAGCGTCTGGGACGCTAGCCATCTGGGATGCCGAGGATGGTTATGTGTTAAATACGGACTATTGGATCTATGAAATGGTTTTTTGGTTCGATTTGTGTTTATAGATTTGCGCAGTGGCCCACTTGATTTTGGATTTACGGTTTTTTTTGGGCTAAGGCCCTAATGGCTTATTTAAGTAAATGTTTTGATTAATGATTTTCGATGCATGCATACTTTTTAGTGAAGGGCATAAATGTCTTGTTATGAAATGTGTTTCATTAAATGATTGATTTTCGTCCACTCACAGTTCTGAATGGTTTTTTTGCCCTTCAGGTTGATCACGGATGCGGACAGTAGCAAAGACCGAGACATCGCACTCCTCCACTGATCCTGCCGCACTCTCGGAGCCCCGTATGGGCTGAGGTACATATTATCCCTTATCTGACACGTCGTGTCAGACGGGAGCATGACACATCCCACGTTAATCCCTGGAGGATTGGGATAGGTCATGTCAAAAACTGTGGAAATCCAATCCACCTCAAAACCGAGGCTCTCATGTGGCCTCCTCCACGTCCAAAATCCATCCATAGAATAGAAAATGGACAATCGTCAACTGACGTCACCAAAACCCAAGATCAATGCCTCATCCCAAGTCAACCTCAGCGACAGCACTAGACGAGTGAGCGATCAACTCCCACTTGAACTCAAAATGTAGCTCCCAAACCTTGCTCAGGGCGTCAAAACTCTTCGATCCCACCTATCCTCCACGCAGGTGCAACTCAGAACCAAGTCTGACATCTCTACCCCACTGAGTAGTCTCGTAGTACCCTATCCACATCGAATATTTGCTCTAGCCAAGAGAACAACGAATCTGTTTCACCAGAGTTCCCCATTGTCAACAAAACCATGGCCTTGAGCTTCCAAGCTCGCACAACAACTGAACCCTCCAAAGGCCTCTATAGCATAGCATTCGACGCCCGATCTACTTATCCCAATTAAATGTCAACCTCAGATCCAATCCAACTACCATACCACTACCATGCCAACATAGCTCAACTTTGAATCATGTCTGTCTTATCCCAGATTTGGACAGACTGAATACTAAACTCCAAATCCCCTCTGAGTTCTTTCGGTCACTTGACCAAGTCACACGTGTCCAAAACGTACTCCCTGAGAACCCCAGAGACCAACCAACCAATTCACTAACCAATCCAAGCTCCTGGTTAACTCTAAAGGCCAACCTACCTACATCTACCAAGATGTACCATCCCTGAATAAAAACTTCTTTTGGTTACCTGCCACAACCTCCATCCTGATGATGCAAAGAGTTGGATTCTGAAGCTGTGTTGTACTCACCTGGTCAAGCAATATAGGTCTCTCGTGGAAACTAATTAATAAAACTCCATGGTCATTTACCCCCAGCACAATCCCTTCATTCCGGAGTTCCAACATCAAAGGTAGATGAACGGTATGAATAAGAGATAATGAGCCTGCAAACTTCCTACTCAAGGAATTGGCTACTACATTCACTTTTCTTAGATGATACTTAACAGTACGGTCATAGTTTTAATCTCTAGCCATCGCCTCTGCCTCGAATTCAACTCCCTAGGGGTAAACATATACAGAAGGCTCTTCTAATCCTTGAAGATCCTGCATGTCTCCGTATAGAAATAATGGCTCCAACTCTTTAGTGCACATACCACTTCAACAAGCTCCCAAGTCATGGGTAGGGTAGTTCATCTCGATAGGTTTTAACGTCCTAGATGCATGAGTAATAACCCTCCCATGCTTCATAAGTAAACGTCCCAAACGTTGTAGGGATGCATCACTATAGACCTTAGAACCCTTACTACCATCGGGAAGGATCAAAATCAGAACCTTAGTCAATCGTCTACTCAAGTTCGAGGAGCTCTGCTCACACAAACCATCTTAAATAAATTTTACTCCCTTCCGAGTCAATCGCGTCAACAAGCTGCAATCTTGGAGGAACCCTCCATCAAACGCCTGTAATACCCAACCAGTCCAAGAAAGCTCCAAATCTCGGTCACTGTGGTTTGTTGACTCTAATCTAAAACTGCCTCCGTCTTTCGAGGCTTTACACTAATCCCCTGGACAAAAATAACATTACCTAGAAACTCAACATCGGTCAACCAAAAATGACACTTATACAACTTGGCATATAGCTACTTTGTGCTGAGCGTATTCAAGACTAGCCTTAAGTGTTTCCTATGTGCCTTCGCACCCCAAAAATACACTAAGCTATCATCAATAACACAATCACAAAACGATCCATATACTTTTGGAAGACTTGGTTCATCAAGTCCATAAATATTGTTGGGGCGTTAGTCAACTCAAAAGGCATGACCAAAAACTCATGATGCCCATATCAAGTCTGAAAAACAGTTTTAGGAATATCTGATTCCTTGATCATCAACTGATGATATCCAGATCGAAGGTCAAACTTAGAAAAGTACTTAGCACCCCTTAATTAATCGAACAAAACATCAATCCGCGGTAAGGGATACTTGTTCCGCACTGTCACCTTATTCAACTGCCAATAGTCAATGCAAAGTCTCAGGCTACCATCCTTCTTTCATAAAAATAGCAGCTGGGCACCCCAAGGTGGCATACCTGGCCGAATGAACCCCAAATCCACTAAATCCTGCAACTGAACCCTCAATTCCCTTAACTATGTCAGTGTCATCTGATACGGTGGTTGCAGAATAGGTTGAGTACCTAGAAGAAGCTCAATCTTACACTCAAACTCCCTCGGAGGTGGAAACCCAGTAAATCCTCTCGATATACATCCAAAAATTCTCGCACAACCAATATCTTTCCCAAACTCACAGAGACATCACAAGACATCATAATATGTGCCAATATCCAAACCAGCTAGTTTGTAGTAACTCTCCAGCTTCCAAGCCTAAACAAACCCCAAAGGAAGTATCCTCTCGTCCCCATGAAAGACAAAAAGTGGCAAGTTAAGACTATAAGTTCTTCTCAAAACACTCAACAAAGGCATAATGGGTAGTCCAACAATCCATCCCCAGAATCCCATCTAAGTCGTAGATGGTCCAAGGAGTTAAGTCTTCCTTAAGGTCAAAACCTTATATTCAAATCGAACAATCTCGGATCACAAAACCCGCGATTAGCATAGGACTAGTTGGAGTACTGATACCCATGTCCCAACTCAGTGGGGTTAACTCCCGATCAGTAAAAGGTGTAAACCTTCTTGAAATAAAAGAGTGTGTGGCCTCTAGATCCATCAACACTTGTGCATGCTGACCAAAGATAGATAGAGTACATGTCGCCACTTCAAGTGATGCACATGCCTCCTGCTGGGTAACCGCAAACACATGGGTTCGTCCTCCTGCGAGTCGGTCGTGTCCCCTTTAATGTCTACTAATTTTGCCGCCCCTGCAGTTAGGTATCTGACTTCCGATAGGTACATTCGGAAGGAAGTAGTCCACTGCTACCTTACTCTACTATGTCTTGATTAATGATCACCCTAACTAGGAGGTAAGGGCACTCCTGCTTGAAATGACTACGCTCACCATAGTAGAAACAACTCTCACCACTGCTCCAAGCAGTTCGCCCACTACGGCTTCCAGAAGTCCCACTAGACTAGGAGGATGACTAAAATCTTGACCGACCCCCTCAAGAACCTCTTTGTTCGGCTCCTCGGCCACTGCAACCTGCACGACTACCACTCAAAGAATCGGAGCTAGAAGCGCCCCTCTTCAAAGCTCCCTAAGAGAAGGACTCAGCATACTGTTGATAGCGTTGCCCTGAGCCTGTAAGTTGCTGCTACTGCGATAGTGCCTAAGTTAACTCCACTTATACAGCCTCATCAGATAAGGCCCAACGAGAAGTATATGCCCAGAAAGCACAGTAGCTCGAAGCTCAATCCTAAGGCCATGCATAGCCCGACAAATCCTGGTCACCTCGGTCGTCACTGAATCCTAAGCATACCGTGAAAAGTACACAACGCTCTGCTCATATTGAGCCATCACCATATCTCCCTACTCAAGTCAGAAGAACTCTACCTCCCTCTAGTCATGGTAAGATTGAGGATGAAACTATTGCATAAATAGTTCTTTAAACAACTCCCAGGTTACTGTAGCCCCATCGAATCCAGTCAACAATGTGGTCTACCACCACCTCTCGGCATACTCGATCAGGTAGAAGGTTGTCGTCACAACCCTACACTATAAAGGGAAATCCATAGGCGAAAGATCTGCACGAAGCGTGAAATTACCTGAATGGCCACCCAGGGATCCGATCCACTCGTAAACTCAATGCCTCCAAGCCGCTGGGCCCTCATGATAACCGGCCCTACTTGGGGTCAACCCCACTAAAACTCGGCATCCAATGCCTGATCGAACCGATCCAAGGTTCTTTCCAATTTAACTTTCCTATCCTTATCCTCGCTATATTGTTAAAAAAAATCCTTATCCTTGCTACCAGTTGATGACGGGACTGTCTTCATTGAGTCATCAAGTCTGAAACGAAACTATCATGCACACCCAGCTTGCAACCCCACAGAAAGCAACCTAGTGCTCTGATACCAAATTGATAGGACTTTCCCTATAGTCCCCCTTGATTAATGTGAGAGGATCTGCTCCTGTTTGACACAACATTGTAAAATTACAAAAGTACCCTCAAAACTATTAAATAGACAGACTTACCCTGTTTTAGATAAGAGATACTACTACATCCTACTCAGGATATCCAGAGTGTGCCAACCCACGGGATGCCTCAGCCTCTATACGACCTATGTCCCGAACTCAACCTAGAGGGTACCAAAACCAGTCAAAAGTATAAGTGAACAAAAAATAAAGCCTTTGAAAAATCATTTTCTGAAATCATTATTTAAACCCTCTGTTTTATAAAAATAGGCATGCATAAATGTAGGAAAGTACGTAAATGAATTCACGTAAAAACGTCATATATAAAAATCCTGGGTCCAACCCAAAACACATAAACACATAAAATCCCCTGGTCCATATGTCCCTGAAATCATCGACTCCAATCCATTTGAAAACCTCTGGACACACCACAAGAAATAAAAACTAAATATCATCTCACTGGTCCAACTAGCCATAAAGTGCAAGAAACATAAATAATGAGTAAAATAGTGCCAGATATGCAGAAGTCTTGGGTTCAATAAAAGTCATGCAACACCCACAATATTGAGCACCACAACCCAATATAGTCAACATCATCTTGCTGATCCAACCAACTCGTTTGTCCAACTAGCATTCCCTCTGTACTACCGGTAGACAACTACGGATCCTGCAGAGTCGCACGTGTCGAGTCCAACTTTGACCACGTCTGAGTCAATCGAGAATCATCTGAGTCCAACTTCGGATATAGCAATCCAATCATATGAGAATGACATACCAAAAAACATAACCATAAACATACTAAAATACCTTTCGACCTAGGCACCAACCCAAATTTATTTTCGAACACCACCCATAAAACTTGTGTCCAGAAAACCACAACCAAATAGATATTCCAAAACTAGGAATTTATCTAGAAATCATTTAGAATCATATAACCAAATCATAATTAACCATGACAAACCATGCCATAAAAATAGTAAAAATGTATATATATATATATATATTCATGCATGCGTCAGAGTTATGATAGAAACTATTTAATCACAGTACTGCCGTTCGCTCAAAACCTGATTTGTAAGCTAATCTGAAGCCTCATGGATGTTCTAGCTTGTCAAAGTCACACCTGGGAGTCACCAACAATATATATAAGTTCAAACATGAAACCCCCATAAGCCTCGAAAAAGAAAATAAGTCCTGAACACACTTCCCGAGGAGAAAAACTCCGACCAAACGATCTCCAATCGACTTGAAACTTTGAGCCCACATGCCCACACATGCCGATCAAAGTTCCCAAGCGCCTGGTAATGCTAGTTACGTCACTTACTAACGTCAACCCTAGCTGACGTGTCACCTAACAAAAATGACATAATCTGTCATGTGGCACCCCCTAACACGTGCCACGTGTACCATTAAGTCCATGCCATGTGGCATCGCTGCCATATGTCACCTATTGGTGTCATCATGACATCACCCTACCACGTCGACCCTCTAACAAGCTTTGACACCTCGCCACGTGGCTCCAACTAGCCATGGCTACATGGTCTAACCGGATAACGTCGTAGTCTACGTTATTGTGTCCTACCTTTCGCGGGTTGACCAGCGAGACAGTAATGGGTCATTCGACCCGAAGGCAAAGCCCGACCTAAACTCAGCCAAATCACGCCCAAACTTCACCCTCTTTTCACCAATCGACTTGCAATTCTCCCATGAACAATCTAACGACCTCAAAATTGAGAAAACATACCTCGGATGCCCTGTCCAGCTCAAAAACTCATGACTATCCTTCGAACTCGACCCCAGGCTAGTCCCTGCGTCCTTCTTCCTTTATTCATGTCCGTGCAGACTCGTATACCCTCAAGGAATGCAAACACAACCACAATTCAGACCTCAAATGTCTAAAACTGAAAACCAAAATCCAACCATTTATGGTTCACGCGTTTTACATGTTTTCCTGGGTTCCAACTAGCCTTCTATCCCACCTCGTCATCCTCAGTCCTCCTCTCACTCTCAGTTCACACACACTCTATCTCTCTCTCACAAAGAAGCCATGGATGATGGATAAAACGTAGGAATGAGGTGGGTGGGTTTTAGCTATGTTTAAACAAGAGAGAAAGAGAGAGAGAGAGAGAGAGAGAGAGAGAGAGAGAGAGAGAGAGAGAGAGAGGTACATGAATGTAGGGGATAAGGACCAATAGAGTGGGTGGCACTTGACACTCATTATGTGGTCCCAGAACTAGATATTTTGGGTCGCACAAACCAAAAAAAGTCCAACCGTCTTGAATTATATGCAACTGTAAAAATTGTCCAATATCTTTTTTAACCCGTAAAATAACTTCACGACGTCTAAATTTGACGTGTCGTTTGTCTACACAATAAACGTGCAAACAACCTCCCAAGTCAAAAGTCAACATTTTCCCCGTTCATGGGCAAAACCATCAATTTATCTCGAATAATCTCGAAAATCCTTGATAAATTCCAGATAATCACGTAATTATGGGCCGGATCGCCTCAATTATACCTGTAGAAGTAAGTGAGCTGGGATAAAAATATTGAATGTCTTGACTCTTGATCCAATCTTCTCCTATCTCTCTTTATGACCGGTATAAGGGAAGGACAAGTACTTGAAACTAATTAGAAGAAGAAGCGGAATGAATTAGTATAATATTTGTTTATACATATCAATCTCGTAGACAAAAAAGAAAATTATATAATAATACCAATTAAAAAAACAAAAGTCAATACATAAGTTCAACAATACCAACAGCAAAAGAAAAAAAATGTCTTATACTAATTAACGAAAATTAAAAAATGTTTGAAAGAACAAACATATTCCCAATAATTCTTGATGTTTCATGACCCAAATAACCACTCAATCCAAATTGAAAGTTATCCAATTGGAGCGCTCTTCATGTGGTATTTTCAAAAATACATCCATTTTGGTTTTGGGAATTTAGCAATGCAACTGCTTTGTTACAAGCATGTTCGGTCATATTTGGAGTCTCCTTGATAACATTACATATACAATCTCCCCTTTCTTTTTCTTTTTTCCCCCTTTTATCCAATAGGTTTTATACTTTCTCAAAGTTGGTGGCAATTGATTCAATATCATATGAAACTTTTTACATAATGCTAACTTGATTGGCAATGTCAAATGAACTAATGTTCCCTATATTATTACCTCTAGTTCATTTCTTAAGGTTATTGCTTTCTAAGGGAACTTTAGAACTAGTGGCCTCAAAGGGTAAGGGCGAAGAAGAATGTACAAGGGGAAAATGTATGTGTGATTCTTCATTTTGATTTGACCCAAAGACGTCATTGACATTATCATACATTAGGCTCTCTATTCCAACATGTGTATTTTTGGTCCTATAAGTTCTTGCATTATTATCATCACCTAATCCTAGTGCCATTCTCCCACCAACTATTCCACCTCCAGCTACAATTCTCAAATCTGTGTAGTCTTCAACTAGTTTGGTGCGAAAGTTTGTGTGTTTTGAAGGAGCGTGTAAAAAAAATCTAAATTATATTTCTTAGAAACATAGGATAATACTAAAGAACCCAAATTAAATATATTTTAAATTTTAACCATAACTCAAAATAACTGACATGACCTGTCCCAAATCCCTTGGATTATAGTGGGACGTGCCTGCTCCTATCTGACACGAAGTGTCAGACAAGGGATAATTCCAACCTTAGCCCAATTGGGGCTTCTAGAGTGCGCCAGGATCGGAGGAGGAGTGTGATGTCTCGGTCGCTGCTACAGCCCGCGTCTGCGATCAACCCGATAGGCATTAAAACCATTAAAAACTGTGAGTGGACGAAACCAATAATTTAATAAAATCATTTATCGAAAAGAAGACATTTATGCCCTTCACTAAAAAACATGCATGCATTCGAAAACCAATAATCAAACCAATTACTTTAATTAAATCATTTGCCCAAAACCGTAAACCAAAGTATATGGGAACTCATCCCCAAACCAATCATGTGGGACTCAACCCAAAACAGTAATTAAAACCATATAGGAACTCAGCCCAAATCCAAATCCGTAGGGACTCTGCCTAAATCAAAACACGTGGGTCTCAGCCTAAATCCGATACACGTGGGGCTCAGCCCAAAACTAATACACGTGTGTCTCAACCCAAATCTGATACATGTGTGTCTCAACCCAAAACCAATCCTCAGCATCCCTTATGCCTGACATCCCAGATGTCACAATCAACACCACTGTCACGGTTCCAAGCTACGCGTGCTACTCGGTGTCTCAAATCCCAAGTCTCCCCAGGGTCCATGTAACGACCCGTCTAGGATTTCGGGATTAAATTAGTGATTAATGAAGGATTAGTAAGTCTGATCGGTACTTAGTTGAGTGATTTCGAACAGACGGCGCGAAATGACCGTTTTGCCCCTAGAATTAGGCGAAACGTTGACTTTTGACTTGGACGGTCAAATGGACTTTGGCCGATGATTGTAACGTAGTTCGGGACGTCACGAGTTCGTAGACAGGCGACACGTCAGTTTCCGACGTACGGCGAAGAAGTTATGAGCTTCGAAAGTTGAGGGGTATTTTGGTAATTTTGGTGAAAGGGCATTTTGGTCATTGTTTGCATTGGAATTTGTGCCTAATCAGATTGGGACATCTGGCTATCTTGGGATTTATGCCCAATGGATGTGGGACACTTTTCCCTTCTCTGGATGGTTGTCGAATCCTCAGTCACCGCCTCACTTATTTTTTTAAAAATGGTGGAATGGTTGCACGATTAGGGGAAGGAAATAGAAAACAGAGACCGTGAACACAACCCATTCAAATCATCTCTAAACCTCATCCTTTGCCTCTGAATTGTGACGGAAACAGAGAGAGTGGAACAAGAGGAGTGTGGTGGTGCCTTGGTGGAGGGCCATCGTGTACGGTGGTGGACATTAGAAGGTAAGACCGTGTGCCCTGTTTTTGGAATTCAAAAGTGGGTTTTTATTTTGGGCACCTATTAACCGTTCTAATCGATTGGACGATGATCCAGAGAGTGGGACGAGTCTGATGAGCTTGGAATGGAGGCCTGGCGTGGATGGTGACTGTGGAACCCGTGAAAAGTTAAGTTGGATTCGAAAATGGTAGTTTATGATTTCTCGGTTTTCAATCAAGTTGATTGATTGGGTATTGTTCTGGAGGTTCAGACGAGTCGGATGGACCTAAAATCACTGCAGAAGGTGGCCAAGATTGTAAGAAGACGACGGTCGAAGCTTGGTCGGTTGTTCTTTAAATCATGAAGGTAAATTCTAGTGCCTAATTGTATGTTTGGACATCGTAGATAGATAAGACACATTGGGACAAAGCTTTAGGAGGAAATAGGATGGAAAACGAGTCGAAAATGGAGGAAAATTGGGAACGCCTATTCGGGTTAGACTGTATTACAGTAGACTGAATCGGACCAGTCTTAACTGGTCTGGACCGGGTTCACCCAAGGTAGGGGATGATGAACAGTGCAGCGCGTGAAGCCCACGCCCAGCACCTTTGGGCGACGCGTGGGTCAGTTTTGGAAGTCGTGCGCAACATGTGATTTTAAGTATTCAATATAACAAACATTTTGGGACTTGTTTCGAGTCGATTGGACATCAGTTCGATATGATTCAAGATGTCCGAAGGTTTAAGGGCTAGTTTAAAAATAGTTAAAAATTACGGGGATTTAATGGAAGGTTATTGAAGTGGTTAGTAACCTTAGAATGTGATATGAAAATAGTAAAAAATTTGAGAAAATTATGGGGATTTAATGGAAGGTTGTTGAAGTGGTTAGTAACCTTAGAATGTGATATGGACAGGTTCAGGAAGTCCGATGATAGTGGATTAGCTGGGAAAGGCGTATTGTACGCGTATCGAGGAAACAACGAGGGTGGTCTGTGAGTGGACTTTGCTTTCTAAATTATGATGCAAGCATAACTATTTTATATGTTTTCTATATTTGATTTCTATATCTTTGATTATGGTGTATGATTTACGTATTTACACGTATTTCGATGTGATTTATAGTATTTATACGTATTACGAGAACATGGTTTATGCTATGCTTTGATGATAATTTGATGGGTAATTTTTTACTGGTCATACATATTGTGCTTTGATAATGATTTGATAATATGATTTTGAATTTGGAAAAGTGAATTCGGGCGTGAGTCCCATTTCGATAAAATATGATTTCGGATTTCGGTTTTAATATGATTTCTAGATTTGGATTCGGATTTCAATCTGATGATTTCGGATTCGGATTTGGAAATGGATTTATGGATTTGGATTTGATAAAATGGTTTTGAATTGGATTTTCTGGATCTGGTTTTGGGTTTAAAGACCCGGTGATTGATGTGACGGGGGAGGGCTGTATATGTGATATTGAGTTTAAAGACTCATGAGTTTAAAGACTCGGTTAATGTGATGTCCCCTGAGGTCAGTTATTGAGTTAAAAGACTCGTTGATTACCCGGGAAGGCCTGATATGTGTATTGAGTTTAAAGACCCGTTGATATGAGATCCAACAGGTTCAATTAATTAGATGTGTTTTGATATGTATTTTGGATTTATGTGATATAATGATGGTTTTCAAATGGATTTCAGATGTTGGGTTGAGGCCCGGGCTTTGAGAAACGGAAATGATTTCTGGTTTTCATAAACGGTTTTCGTATCTTGGAAATGAAATGGTTTTCGAATGCATGCATGAGAATTTACGTGGGGGCATAAAAGTATTTTTCTTATAAACTGTTTTATAAACTTATTTATTTTTGTCAACTCACAGTCTTTTTTGGTTTTTTGATGCCCTTTAGGTTGATACGGTGCAGGCTGTTATTGGTGCGACTGAGACATCACACACGATCCACGGTGGTTTTTACGCACTCTGAGAAGCCGGAAGTTAATTTTGGACAGCCGACCTGGAATCCCTTGTCTGGCTTATGTGTTACATGGAGGTTAGACGGGTGTTTAGCCTTCGTGTCGCACGTGGGTTAGATGGGAGCATGGCACATCTTTTAATCCAGGGAGGATTGGGGGATGGGTCTTCTCAGTCCACCCAGGTCAATGACCTGCAGATCAATGACCCTCCTTGGGGGGAGGTTTTAACCTCTCGCAATCCTATTCCTGAGTCACTATACGGACCGGTCGCTCCTTGCAATGACCCCTCGGAGGCAATGCCCTGTGACTACTCCAGGATACTACGAGACGTCTGGAGGAGACAACCTACCACTTCAAGATACTACGGGACGTCTGGAGGGCAAGAGTTTGTGAGGATGGTATATGAAAAACCGTTTCATAATTCGTTTCAAAATCGTTCAAAGGGCTACGCCCCGGGTTTTCC
Source organism: Prinsepia uniflora (assembly GCA_032719365.1). Lineage (NCBI taxonomy): Eukaryota > Viridiplantae > Streptophyta > Magnoliopsida > Rosales > Rosaceae > Prinsepia > Prinsepia uniflora. The sequence goes on along the minus strand of CM064874.1, from coordinate 38,237,825 downwards.
ATAAAACCATCGTAAATCCAAATCCATTTGAGGTCCCCGACTTGAAATCACATTTATAAACCATAACAGGGCCTCATGACCGATATCATACCCAACTGGGCCTCAAGCCCAAATTAGTAAACCAACGGGGCCCCCGGCCCGATCCTATAACTCAAATGGGCCTCTAGCCCGATTTCTCATTAAATCAAATGGACTCCAAGTCCGATGGTTTCCAATCAAATGGGTCATATGCCCGATTCCATATTTCTAAATCCAAAACTAGTTCGTCAAACCATCAATGAAATACTAGCACGTATAAGCACCGTATAAAACTGAAAATCTCGAAATACGGAAAATACCAAATACCACAAACATATGCACTCAAGGCATCTCAAATCATTGATATAAAATATATAAAACATTTATGCATGCATGCATCAAAATTTAGAAAGCAAGGTCCACTCACAGACCGTCCAAACTGCGCCTCGATACGCGCACCATAAGCCTTTCCCTGGCCAACCGTCATCTCCGGGGTTCCCAAATCTATCCAAATCATACTAGAGGGTTACTAACTGCCTTAATAACCTCTTATTAAAGCCCCCTAATTTTTCGGGATTTTTATCATATTTTAAACTTGATCCTAAACCTTCGGACATCCCGAACTATATCGAAACGATGTCCGATCGACTCGAAACCAGTCCCAAAATATTTGTTACATCAAAAGGATGATTTCACATGTTGAAATCATCCCCAAACAGTGCTTCACGTGCCCCCACGCGCCGTCCAAAGGCTTTGCTCGTGGAGCTCACACGCCCAGCACAGTCATCTTCAACCTCTCGCCGAACCTGGTTCGGTCCGGTCCACTAGTTTCCAGTCCAATCGAACCGGTGTGATCGATCCAGGCTATTTCCCCCCTCATTTCAACCCATTTTCATCCCTTTTCGATTCTAATCCCTTTGTCTCATCCTTAACAACCTATCGATATGATTAGAATCAAGAAAACTAGCCTAGAACCTAGTTGTTGTATTTTCCCTCTCACAAGCCAAACTTCCAGCCCATCGCCTGGGCTGCTCAGCCACCTTCTACCATCCAAAATCATTTCCACACCCTCATATGAACCCGATAGACATCCCCAATAACCAGAAAACACCCATAACATCTAAAACACGAAATTGAAATTTCGAAGGTTACGGGTTTACCTATTTCCCCGTGGCTCCACCGCCGTCCATGGTGGTTCTGTGACCTCTCAACGTCGCCATCTCATCCTCCCATCACGTCCTAGCTCCTCAGCCACTCTCTGTCACTTTCTTAGATCGAACCAGGTGAAGGAAATGGATTGGGGTGGTGGTTCGATGGGGTTTCAAGTTTGGTTGGATGAACACAAACAAAGGGGATGTATATGCATGTATGGGAAATGGTGGGCAATGGATGAGTGACACTTGTCACTCATCCATTGGGCAAGAAACAAAATATCTAGGGCCCACTAAGTGACAAATGTCACATGTCTCGTAAAACATGCAATTGTTCCACGGAACTTCTGTGACCCATATCTTTCTCGTTAAACGTTCGATTTCGACGTGCTGTCTGTCTATGGACTCATATCGACCCGATCTACGTAATGGTCCTCGGCCCTCGGGTATCGGACCTCCCGGGTCAAAAGTCAACTTTTTGCCCTCGTTCAGGGGTAAAATTGTAATTTCACCCTGAACGTCCTATAATCCTCGACTAATTCTCGATTAGTCCTGCTAATCCATCACTAAGTATAAATAAATCCTTAAAATTATGGACGGGTCATTACACACTTCCCTCATTAAAGAGTTTCGTCCTCAAAATTCTAACCAACCCAATTCCACAACTAAATTGTAGAGGTCCAATCACGTCCCCCTACTCGGGCACTCTCGTGTAATCATACACGTCTGACAAAACCACCGTACACGCCGGTACGCAATGTCACCGAAGCTTCCAAAGCTCCAACTCACTCTCGAGAAACCATACGTCGGCTCGTAAGTCTCCCTCGAGACATAATGTCGGTGTCTCTCCTGTCACCCACTCTGACAGGTCAAGTATAATGAGTTGTCGTCAAATCAGCTTTTCAGCCTGACGATCATTCTCATTCGAAAACTGGAGCTGACAACCTGCTCAGCATCTTACCAGACAATATCCGCTAGATGCTGCCATCAAAATGGCACGAATCACATCTCACAGGCCATACTCAAACCTATGTCGCATGTTTAATCGACCTCGATACTCACACGAGTCAACTCTCTCGTTTTCTCATACTCATACTGACTCTCCTTAGAGTCCCATCAATCCATACCAATCTGAAAATGTCGAATACTGATTTAATCCATCACCACTATATGTCTGATTGACTTCGCACGGAAGCTAATCCCATCGAAAAACATCGTGATCGACCGGTAATTTTCGGCTCCACTGCGCTCTCGTTACGCTACTCTGATCTCGACTCACTCTCGAGTCCTCACCTCGTATCTCATGCCGTTCAGCGGCCTCTACTGAAATCCTGACTCATCTTGAGTCCCAAATTGTCACATCACTTATCTTGTCGAAACATATTCGAAATCTCACCCATCCAGGGTGAATTTGGACCCCCATCGAATACTTGCCTACTAGTGAGAACACGTTTGCACTGTAGGGTTCCCTTGGTCATCCACGACTTTGAGCCCCCACTCACATCAATCCTTGAACCCTATCAACTCACTCCGTCTTCGTACGCAATACTCAATGTCCAGTCCACACATCACTATGTTGGAACACATCCGATCATAATCCTCGTTGGACTGTCACCATCGGATCTAATCTGATCGCCGTCTCATGTCCATCTAGGACTCTATCCATTCGACAACACATTTATCCTCATGGTTAACTCTCAACCTAACATACCGATTGACCGTGGTCAATCCCATCGTCCAACGTGCACGACTCACAGGTGCACCCACATCATGTCAATCATCAAGGCGCTACACGGCCTGCTCAAGGACTGCTCTCTGGCAATGTCCAATCACTTACCAATCCTTACTCTGAACACGGCTCGATACTCAACAGTTCATCACCAGGCAAATAGCAGTCTGTCACAATCTCTACTCTCATATCCAAGACAGATCATACACTCTCATATCCAACTTTTTTCTTGTCTTCTCAGTAACTATGCCAAGAGATTCTCCAACCGTCTTACAATACTATTCTCCTCTACTCATAGCTTAGCATAATCAGCAAGGTAATTCACCTAGAAAACGACCAAACTTCGGTTTACTAAACTCACGGTTACTGCAAACATCTCAGTCAACGTAACATGACCCATAATACCAACATGGGTCCACTACCTCGGACACTCACTCGTCACAACTGGTGACGCTAAGTACCATCGGCTCTTCAAGTCAATCAAATTTGACTCATAGCCTAGGTGTTCGGTTCTTACACCCTCTTTGAACCCTTTAACTGACATATCACTCCTTGTCATCCCACCTAGGGAAGAATCAAGGAGAATCCAAGATGATGACATCAAAGTTCATTCTATGTCATCCTGCGGCACCCTCGCCAACACCCAAAGTTAGCGTATCATTCTACGATCGCACTCAGTCGTAATTGAGCCAACTCCCCAAAATCACGGCTCGTACTGTGCATCGTTCACACACCTCCATATCCGCGTCACGACTGACGAATCTTCATCGTCTTAGTCGTCATGGTAACATGAGCTTGTCCACTCAATAAGACTCGACTACGTCTATCGATAGCAGCGTCTGCCACAACCGTGTGCAGATTAATCCCAGAAGCACTCTGCTATCGAGACTCCATATCCATGCAGTCAACTCATCACAAATACCAACCACTCAACGTGTAATATCAACTGATTGGTCCACCTCGGGAACCAGCCCACAAGTACCACTCTCTTGGTAACTTGTTCAATCAATCTAACACTAGGGTCATCGCGAACCTGAATGCCCACTACAGCATGTCCATCCTGACCGATCCATCACCCTCGACTCTGAAAAGTCATCATACTCAAATACTGGTATCCAACCAACTAGTAATCACAATCTTAGGACCTCTTCCTCTCGTAATTCCACGGCCTCCAGTCATTGGGCCCACAAGAAACTGGCCCTCCTCGGCATCTACCACCGCTCAACCACGACATGTAATCCCCGTCAGTCGACATCCCTCTGGGACTCGACACACTGAAACATGGCATCTCAGGTCCAATAGGATCAAACATTCCTAGTCCCAATAGTCGCAACTAGGGTCGTCGTTCACCTGACTACTCCTAGCAGCATCACCTCTGATCTTTGCAATTTTATTGTGGACGGCCCTAACATTTGATCTCCACTTATTCCACTTTGGCACAATCATTATCCGCCATGACCGCTCAACGGTCCCGACTCTCAGGTCGTCATACTGTGTCTACTGGTCCACTAGATCCTATCCACCAGCAACACTATGGCACTAAGCCGTTGGATTCTCATGCACATTGATCCTACTCGAGATCCAACCTTACTAAAACGCGGCATCTTGTGCCAATCAAACCCTAAACCATTGCACCTCGTGCCAAAGTAAGCTAACTAGGGTTCGATTCCACTGAATCCTCATACTCTTACCTTAACTATCAGGTTGATGACGGACTGTTACCACTGCAGAGACATCACATCCTTGACCTGCGCATACCACAAGAGCTATCGTGCTCTGATACCACTTGACAGGACTTGTCCCAAATCCCCTGGATTATCGTGGGACGTGCCTGCTACAGCCCGCGTCCGCGATCAACCTGAAGGGCATTAAAACCATTGAAAGCATTGAGTGGATGAAACCAATAATTTAATAAAATGATTTATCGAAAAGAAGACATTTATGCCCTTCACTAAAAAGCATGTGACAGGACCCATCCCAATCCCCCCCGGGATTACCGTGGAATGTGCCCTGCTCCCGTCCAACAAGGGGAGTCAGACAAGGGATAACCAAGAGCTACTGCCCAAACGGGCCATCCAGAGTGCGCAAGGACCGATGGAGGAGGTGTGCAATGTCTCAGTCTCTGCTGCAATCGCATCCGTAATCAACCTGAAGGGCATTAAAACCAAAAGCTGTGAGTGGACAAAAACCAATAAGTTTACCAAATACATTTATAAGACATTTATGCCCTCCAATAAAAACGTATGCATGCCACCAAAAACCAGTAACCAAAACGTTTGCTCAACCGAGCCATTAGGGCCTTAGCCCAAAAACCGTTAACCAAAAACCAAGTGTGGGAACTCAGCCCAAAACCGTGGAATACCACCACCATACATATTAAAACCATGTGGGTCACCACCCACTACCATAAATGAACATTAATTCAAAATCCGAAACCATTTAGGGTCCCTGACCCGACATACCATTTCATAACCAATAATCCATTTTTACCACATAACACATATCCAACCAATAAGCCATTTATTCATTAAACCATATTTTACCATTACCATCACCAGCATCCCAGATGCTTAGCGTCCCAGACGCTAGACGTCCCTGACGTCATATCTCACGGTTTCATAAGCTACGCGTGCTGCCCGGGGTCTCTCCGGGTCCATAAATCTGACATCCCTGATGTCTGACGTCCCTGACGTCAATCATAGCAATCCTGCTCCTGAGTCATCATACGGTCCGGCTGCTCCGTATAATGACCCCTCGCAGGCAATGCACCGTGACTTCCCCAGTGTCCCAGACATCTGGAGGAGACCATCAAATATCCTTGTGTCCAGATGGTATATGGAAAACAGTTTTATTAAATCCTTTTATCACATTATTACCATTGGGCCCTGCCCGAAATTTCCATAAAACCACATAATTCCATTTAGGGTCCTTGACCCAAAATCACCATTATAAAATATAGGGTCCCTGACCCGAAATCACATTTATTATCCAACTGGGCCTCATGCCCGATTTTATGAACCACTGGGCCCACGGCCCGATTTGTAAACCAATTGGGCCCGCAGCCCGACTTATAAACCCACTGGGCCCACGGCCCGAATTCGTAAATCAACTGGGCCCCTGGCCCGATAACATAACTCAAATGGGTCTCAGCCCGATTTCATACCAACTGGGCCCCTGGCCCGATTTCATTAACCAACTGGCCCTCGGCCCGATTCTCAAATGGACTCCAAGTCCGAAATTTCCAACATAATTGGGCCTCAAGCCCGAGTTCGTATTTCCAATTTCAAAACCATTTTATCATATTATATCCAAGTCATAAATATGGAAAATCCATGTAAAACCGGAAAACCTCGATTTACGTGCAAGCACGTAAATCGCCTCGAAATACGTGAAACCGTACAATTTACCAACAACCAAACCAACATCATACAATCACAATCATAATCCATGTAAAACATTTAAGCATGCATAGAATTTATAAAACCAAAGTCCACTCACAGACCGTTTTAACCGTGTGCCTCGATACGCGTGCCACCGGCCCTCCCGGGCCACACCACTATCACCGGGACTCCCAATCCTGTCCAAATCACATTAGAGGGTCACTAACCTCATTATTAACATCCTATCAAAGTCCCGTAATTTTCCCGAATTTTTACTTATTTTTAAACTTGATTTAAAACCTTCGGACATCCCGAACACTATCGAGACGGTGTCCGATCGACACGAAACCAATTCCAAAATGTCCGTTACATCGAATAGATTAAAAGTCATGTTGGAAGTTTCCCCAAAATACCCTTCACGCGCCCCCACGCGCCAGGTCAACACTCAGGTCAACAATGATGACGTCATGCTACAGTACCGGGTTCTGAAACCGTGTCTGTAACCGGGTCGCCGTCGACCCGCGGCTTGACCCGATCACAGATCGAGTTCCAGACCACCATTTTTGATGCGGTTTGATCCTATGGACTCGTCATAACCTCCTCTACGGTTCTGTGACATCCAAACTCATTTTTAGGTGGATTAAACTACCTGAAAACTGACGGGAAAATCGGCTGAGAACTCAGGTCATCCTCTCCGGCGACTCGTCGAGATTCCGGCCGTGGTTCATGGTCCAAAATGGTCGTCTAGGTTCCTAGGACATGTCTCAAAAACAAAAAAACAATTTCAACGTCAAAAACGGACGTTTCGAAGCAGGGAAGTAAATCGGGTCTTCACGGTTTTTCAGACTTACCGCCGCCGTGTCGCCGCCGTGGCCCGTCCAGTCGTGGTCTGAGTCGTCCTAAGGTTCCAGTTTACTAGTCCCTGCGTTTGTTCAAGCCCAGATATGAAGGTTTGGATGGTTGGACAATTGTTGGGCCGATCGGGTTCCTCTCGGGTCTGGGTGGTTTCCGGCCGTGCAGGGCGGCCGTGGTGGTGGTGGCCGTCGTCTGGAGGTGGCTGGGGTCTGTCTGGAGGTGTCTGATGCGTGGGTTGAGGTTGAGATGTGGTCTGGTGTGATTGTTCGAAGGGTGAGGGTGCACGGGTTGGAGGAATGAAAAATGAGAGAATGATGTTTGATGGTTTAAATCAGAAGGTGCAGATGAGATCAATGGCCAGGATTGAATCTGGGCTTAGAACCAATGGTGAGGATTTGAGGAGAGGAAAAGATTAATTAATGTAAATGGCCAGCAAGGATCCCTGAATTAGGGAAGGAAGGAGATGATGACATGTGTCACTCATCAAGGGTCCAGATTGGTTTGGATTAAAGTAATCAGATTTTATTATTATATTATTATTTTATTCCGAGTCTCGGTTAATCGCGTTTTACGTCCTTGACCATAACTTCGTCGTCGTAACTCCGATTTCGGCATGCCGCCTGTCGTTGGATTCGTATCAACGATACCTACGTAACGGTCCTTGGCCCTCGCCCATCGGACCTCCCGGTCAAAAAGTCAACATTTGGCCCCTAATAAGCCAAATTACCAAAATACCCCTCAACTTCCGAACACCATAACTTTCTCTACGAATGTCGGAATCGAACGTGCCACCTGTCTATGAACTCGTGACGTCCCGAACTACGTCACGGTCATCGGTCAAAGTCCATTTGACCGCCCAAACAAAAAGTCAACATTTTGCCCACGACCAGGGGCAAAACGGTCATTTTGCACAATTTGTCCGATTCCGCCCTACTAACCACCGTTCAACCTCACTAAACAAGATTAATCGCTAAACTAATCCCGGAATTCGGGACGGGTCGTTACAACCTTCCCTCCTTAATAAATTTCGTCCTCGAAATTCCAACCGCTCTAAACTCAACGTACTTCCTTCCTTAATAAGTTTCGCTCTCGAAACTCGATTACCCTGATTCCACAAACACCCCGTGGAAAGTGGAATCGACCACGCAACACGTGTACCCCGTACACCAACTACTTAGACAAAACTTGTCTACACCCAAACGTATCACTGGTACTCAAAACGCAACGACTACATTCGACCCCGTCGAATGACTGAAACTACTTGTTTCGAATTTGACACCACTTGTCAAATCAACCCTCTTGTTGACGCAACAACTCGACGGTTCCTTTCCCACTCCCACTAGGAGTCAGCTGACCCCACTCAACAATCTATGTTGACACATCCTGACAAACTGTCACCACACAGTTGTTGTCAGTCGAAAACTGACACTAGACTCACTCGTGGCTACACATGCCACCAACGTACTTAACTTAGTAAACGATTACCGACCTTTCAAACGACCTGTGTGTAATTAAACACATCGGAATTACCATGACCCATTGCATAGTAATGTCCGGTCCACAACCAATCCCATGGTATCGGAACCAATCCGACTACCAACACGTTCACCAACACACCTCGGGTATATCCCGTATACCGTAACTAGACATCACAAGTCTACAAGGTATTGTACCTCGAACCATGTACGAAGTACACACATCTACCTAATAACCAGACTACAACCGTCTAGGTCATAGCCGAACGCGTTCCAATAATGGAGTACGTTTGCCCAATCCAGCATGAGACAAATCGAAACTCCACCCAACATCTAGTTCCAATTCCGAATCTGAATCCGCAATTTCGTAAGAAATCCCGGATCCAAGCCCAGACATCAAATTTTAATTCTTATCCAAATCCGAATCCGAAATCATTATTCCGTAAGCTAGCATTTGGAATAACCATTCCGTACCCAAATCCGGAAATATACTTTCAAGTTCCAAAATCGAATCCTGAATCGTCACCCAGAAATTCGATTCCAAATCCCGAAATCTCGCTCACAATTACCAAGACACACCAAAACCGAACCTATCGGTCACCCGTTCAATACACTTGATTGACTTCATAGGGAAGCCAATCCAACCTCCATACGTCTAAGGTTGAAAAAATTCAACTACCTTGAAAACCTACTCACCCGAATAGAATACCCTACGGGCCCCACTTCGAAAAGAAGTTCAATCCCGTCATTTCGACTCACATACTCAAGGTAAGAGTGATATACTCGCCCCCTATCTGAATCATCAAGATCACGGCCCAGATAGATACTGTGTCCCTGACAATAATGGCAAAATCCTAGATCGCCACAACGATCGGCAATCGACTCCCACAACTAGACAGATCAGTCAACGACGAGACACGTCGAGACTGCGGATTCTCACGGATTACCTTGTATCAATCCTTGTCATTCCACCTAGGAAAAACCAAGGATGGTCCAAAATGATGACGTCCAAACTCATCCTACGGGGATGCAACCAAACTCGATGCACTCACCACGCCATGTACCCCAACATCGTCTGCCACCAAGCAGAAAATGAAGAATCTCGTTTACCCGATGTCGAATACGTAGCTCCTCCTAGTGACCTCGCAACACACAAGAACTCACCAACCAATACACGCTCAACGTACTGGTAACTACACTCAACGTCTGCCAGGGCAGAAAGCAAGAAGTCAACCCCAATGACTTCGGAATACCAATCACCAAAAATGAGCACCACTCTCGTTCCCCAATCACAACGCTCCTCGACACTAAGGTTCCAACCATGTTGGAAACAGACATGCTCCCAACAAGACGTCAAGTCTAACCACTAGACTTCCTAACTCCTCAATTCACTTGGACAACCCCGTGTCCACAATCAATCCGTTATTGTTCCGTTCGCACATCCCGACCACTACAGGTTCAACACTCGGTTTTCCAAGTTCTCAATTACAAATTCCTACCTTTATACCACTAATGGTTTTCCTCATCTTTTTCCAGTTTTAATCATTTCCATGTACTTTTTAGGGATATTAAAACATAAAATCGCACAAATTTTGGAGTTGCCAACAACTCCCCCAAATCCACTAATCATCCCAAAATTTCTTAAATCTTAATTATACCATTTTAATCCACTCCTTACTGGTTATCTCCCCACTATTGGGACTTATCCCAACACAGCACAGTCTTAACTGGATCCCATCCAGTCCATCACTCAACCACTATCGAATCTCAAAGACCGAACATATTTCCATCATGACGGAGTCACACCCCGACTGGTGGCTCATCGTCAACACCATTACCGACACTAGCACCAGCGCTAGCACCAGCACCAACACTCTATCAACAACACTAGTATCAGCACACATGCATCCATACTAGCATCAGCACAAAAGTACCAACCCCGCAACATCCATACTGCACACCGTGTGCAAATACGACAACCCTGGATCTCCGTTCATACGGAACGACGATCCCGTACCTCACGACTATGGGTACCACTATTCTGATAGTCCACATCAGGAAAATGAACGTTCCTTGAACGTCCCCTGATCCCCAAGTATTATGACCACACTGCTTACCCTCGATAGCCAGTCATCTCCATATGACTTCCGACTAACTGTCCTTGCTATCGAGATCCGCATCCACACATCACACCAATACCCGATCCAACACGGGATTCCACAATTTATCTCAGAACCGTATCCGTAAATCGAATCCCATAGTTCAGCCTAGACTCACCAGAGCCATCCACATGGTCATCCATGACCTCAGCCACTCCTCGCAGCACAAGTTCTCACCCGCTAATCACAATTAAGGTTTACCTTTTTAATACTAGGGTTCCACAATCACACCCTATGGTTCAACCGAACCAAACAGCTCTCCGTAATATAAAATTCACAACCTGACCGACCCCGCGGTCTAGACATCGAATAGACGTCAAATCCAATCCTACCATCCCATCAACGTGGGTTCCACCACTAGGTCATCGGCCAACTCCGATGAACCAACATCCCGCACACTAGAAACCACCACAAGGGTTCACATTTTAGACCATTACTCACATGAGGTTCCCCGAACCTAGCTGCACCTAGCAGCACAACAATCCAATATCACATGACCGAACCGACGGTCCCACTATACCAGTTCACCACAATCAACCCCACTTGGGTCGAATCACATTAACGCACGGCGTATCGGGCCAATCGCACTCCATCCACTATCCAAACCCAAAAACTATCTATCAGGTTGATAACGAATTGCAGCCCAAAGAGACATCACACCCTCGACCTGCGCACACAAAAGAGCAACCGTGCTCTGATACCAAGTTGACATGACCCATCCCAATCCCCCCGGGACTACCGTGGAATGTGCCCTGCTCCCGTCCAACAAGGGGAGTCAGACAAGGGATAACCAAGAGCTACTGCCCAAACGGGCCATCCAGAGTGCGCAAGGACCGATGGAGGAGGTGTGCAATGTCTCAGTCTCTGCTGCAATCGCATCCGTAATCAACCTGAAGGGCATTAAAACCAAAAGCTGTGAGTGGACAAAAACCAATAAGTTTACCAAATACATTTATAAGACATTTATGCCCTCCAATAAAAACGTATGCATGCCACCAAAAACCAGTAACCAAAACGTTTGCTCAACCGAGCCATTAGGGCCTTAGCCCAAAAACCGTTAACCAAAAACCAAGTGTGGGAACTCAGCCCAAAACCGTGGAATACCACCACCATACATATTAAAACCATGTGGGTCACCACCCACTACCATAAATGAACATTAATTCAAAATCCGAAACCATTTAGGGTCCCTGACCCGACATACCATTTCATAACCAATAATCCATTTTTACCACATAACACATATCCAACCAATAAGCCATTTATTCATTAAACCATATTTTACCATTACCATCACCAGCATCCCAGATGCTTAGCGTCCCAGACGCTAGACGTCCCTGACGTCATATCTCACGGTTTCATAAGCTACGCGTGCTGCCCGGGGTCTCTCCGGGTCCATAAATCTGACATCCCTGATGTCTGACGTCCCTGACGTCAATCATAGCAATCCTGCTCCTGAGTCATCATACGGTCCGGCTGCTCCGTATAATGACCCCTCGCAGGCAATGCACCGTGACTTCCCCAGTGTCCCAGACATCTGGAGGAGACCATCAAATATCCTTGTGTCCAGATGGTATATGGAAAACAGTTTTATTAAATCCTTTTATCACATTATTACCATTGGGCCCTGCCCGAAATTTCCATAAAACCACATAATTCCATTTAGGGTCCTTGACCCAAAATCACCATTATAAAATATAGGGTCCCTGACCCGAAATCACATTTATTATCCAACTGGGCCTCATGCCCGATTTTATGAACCACTGGGCCCACGGCCCGATTTGTAAACCAATTGGGCCCGCAGCCCGACTTATAAACCCACTGGGCCCACGGCCTGAATTCGTAAATCAACTGGGCCCCTGGCCCGATAACATAACTCAAATGGGTCTCAGCCCGATTTCATACCAACTGGGCCCCTGGCCCGATTTCATTAACCAACTGGGCCCTCGGCCCGATTCTCAAATGGACTCCAAGTCCGAAATTTCCAACATAATTGGGCCTCAAGCCCGAGTTCGTATTTCCAATTTCAAAACCATTTTATCATATTATATCCAAGTCATAAATATGGAAAATCCATGTAAAACCGGAAAACCTCGATTTACGTGCAAGCACGTAAATCACCTCGAAATACGTGAAACCGTACAATTTACCAACAACCAAACCAACATCATACAATCACAATCATAATCCATGTAAAACATTTAAGCATGCATAGAATTTATAAAACCAAAGTCCACTCACAGACCGTTTTAACCGTGTCCCTCGATACGCGTGCCACCGGCCCTCCCGGGCCACACCACTATCACCGGGACTCCCAATCCTGTCCAAATCACATTAGAGGGTCACTAACCTCATTATTAACATCTTATCAAAGTCCCGTAATTTTCCCGAATTTTTACTTATTTTTAAACTTGATTTAAAACCTTCGGACATCCCGAACACTATCGAGACGGTGTCCGATCGACACGAAACCAATTCCAAAATGTCCGTTACATCGAATAGATTAAAAGTCATGTTGGAAGTTTCCCCAAAATACCCTTCACGCGCCCCCACGCGCCAGGTCAACACTCAGGTCAACAATGATGACGTCATGCTACAGTACCGGGTTCTGAAACCGGGTCTGTAACCGGGTCGCCGTCGACCCGCGGCTTGACCCGATCACAGATCGAGTTCCAGACCACCATTTTTGATGCGGTTTGATCCTATGGACTCGTCATAACCTCCTCTACGGTTCTGTGACATCCAAACTCATTTTTAGGTGGATTAAACTACCTGAAAACTGACGGGAAAATCGGCTGAGAACTCAGGTCATCCTCTCCGGCGACTCGTCGAGATTCCGGCCGTGGTTCATGGTCCAAAATGGTCGTCTAGGTTCCTAGGACATGTCTCAAAAACAAACAAGCAATTTCAACGTCAAAAAACGGACGTTTCGAAGCAGGGAAGTAAATCGGGTCTTCACGGTTTTTTCAGACTTACCGCCGCCGTGTCGCCGCCGTGGCCCGTCCAGTCCGTGGTCTGAGTCGTCCTAAGGTTCCAGTTTACTAGTCCCTGCGTTTGTTCAAGCCCAGATATGAAGGTTTGGATGGTTGGACAATTGTTGGGCCGATCGGGTTCCTCTCGGGTCTGGGTGGTTTCCGGCCGTGCAGGGCGGCCGTGGTGGTGGTGGCCGTCGTCTGGAGGTGGCTGGGGTCTGTCTGGAGGTGTCTGATGCGTGGGTTGAGGTTGAGATGTGGTCTGGTGTGATTGTTCGAAGGGTGAGGGTGCACGGGTTGGAGGAATGAAAAATGAGAGAATGATGTTTGATGGTTTAAATCAGAAGGTGCAGATGAGATCAATGGCCAGGATTGAATCTGGGCTTAGAACCAATGGTGAGGATTTGAGGAGAGGAAAAGATTAATTAATGTAAATGGCCAGCAAGGATCCCTGAATTAGGGAAGGAAGGAGATGATGACATGTGTCACTCATCAAGGGTCCAGATTGGTTTGGATTAAAGTAATCAGATTTTATTATTATATTATTATTTTATTCCGAGTCTCGGTTAATCGCGTTTTACGTCCTTGACCATAACTTCGTCGTCGTAACTCCGATTTCGGCATGCCGCCTGTCGTTGGATTCGTATCGACGATACCTACGTAATGGTCCTTGGCCCTCGCCCATCGGACCTCCCGGTCAAAAAGTCAACATTTGGCCCCTAATAAGCCAAATTACCAAAATACCCCTCAACTTCCGAACACCATAACTTTCTCTACGAATGTCGGAATCGAACGTGCCACCTGTCTATGAACTCGTGACGTCTCGAACTACGTCACGGTCATCGGTCAAAGTCCATTTGACCGCCCGAACAAAAAGTCAACATTTTGCCCACGATCAGGGGCAAAACGGTCATTTTGCACAATTTGTCCGATTCCGCCCTACTAACCACCGTTCAACCTCACTAAACAAGATTAATCGCTAAACTAATCCCGGAATTCGGGACGGGTCGTTACAGCATGCTTGCATTCGAAAATCAATAATCAAACCATTTACTTTAATTAAATCATTAGGGCCTAAGTCCAAAACCGTAAACCAAAGTATATGGGAACTCATCCCAAAACCAATCATATGGGACTCAGCCCAAAACAGTAATTCAAACCATATGGGAACTCAACCGAATATCATACCCAACTGGGCCTCATGCCCGATATCATACCCAACTGGGCCTCAAGTGACAAGACCCATCCCGATTATCCCTCGATAATCGTGAAAGATTCTGCTCCCGTCTGACAATCAGTTTAAAGTACCAAAAGTAACCTTACATATATATATATATATACATAGAACATAACAAACGATAAACATTGTCAGACAAGGGATAGTTCAGTGGTCCAGGACCGTTGACTTCACAAGTTGACTAGTCAACAAGTTTACAAAGCATAGGTAAATTTTACATGTAGGGATCAAAATCCTACTCTGTAAGGTGTCTGATTGCGCAACGGTCTGCTTATTCCTCTGCCTCGACACTAGCCTCAGTACCTGTACACTGGCCTGGAGGGTACATAAAACATCAAAGGTGTGAGTGGACAAAAATAAAAGTTTAGAAATACATTTGTCAAAATACAGTCTCACCCTCTAGTTTCATAAACATGCATGCATATCATAAAGTATAAGTTAAATAATCAAGGCACAAATATAAATCTCAAACATCAATAAAACCACAGAATCCAGGTCCAATATATAGTCACGTTATCCCTGCAACGCGTCCAAATCAATAGCCTCAGGGACCGCTCAAAATCCGAGCATCCACCACTGTGAACACATCACCAGCCGGCAATCCAGGTCGTCGTGAACATATCACCGACCGACCTCCATATCATCCAGTACATCTGATCTGAGTTAAGCCTCCCTCGGCTGCACGACAACAGACCGTGCTACTTGACCTCTCCGGGGTACACATGACAGGACCGCCCCCGGAAGGGGCATCGATAACCGTGCCCGGTCCTGCTCCCGTCTGGCAAGATGGCAGAAAACCCCAAGTTACCCTCAGTACTTGCCAAACCAGGGATAGCCACACGCACTTACTCATGCCTCCGCCCCTCGTACAGCCTCGAACAACGCGCCATGACCTGGAGGGTCAATAAAAACCAAGAGGTGTGAGTGGACAAAAATAAATCAGTTTAGCAAAACAGTTACAACAAGCGTTTTTACCCTCCGCGTAAACACGAATGCATGCATACAAAAATCATTTAGCAATCGGTTAAGATTTTCCGCATAAGAAAAACTGTGCATCCATTTCAACATAAGGAAAAACTCGGATGAATCTGAAAATCATTTTTTCCTTCTCAACCATCGGGTCTTAACCCGCAATCGTAATCACCGGGCCGCAGCCCAAAACCACGAATCAAACCAAATGCACGACATGATCCAAAACCAACAACCACATACCGGGCCACCGCCCAACTCAACCGAAACATCAAAAATCATCAATAAATCACAAGTCAATCATTTTGCTGGATAACAAGTGCGCCCGAGTCTTTAAACTCAAAACCATGCGCATAAACAGGCCTTCCCGGGATATCAACGAGTCTTTAAACTCAGAACATAATCGATAGGCCTCGGGGGTATCACAGTAACCGAGTCTTTAAACTCACGAGTCTTTAAACTCATTAAGGGCCCTCCCCCGTCATCAATTAACCGAGTCTTTAAACTCAAAACGTGCTCCAGCAATAGCACCGGGTTTTTAAACCCAAAACAGTTTTCAAACACAACAACGGGTCTTTAAACCCAAAGCATTTTTCAACGGGTCTTTAAACCCCAAAACAGTTTATCAACCACAACAACGTGGGATCCATCCCAAAATCACATTTTTCACAACCGGACGCATGGTCCGAATTTCCACATTCAATTCTCCAAATCATACTTCACAAACATAATCAAATTATCATTACACACGGGGCATGTACAATCATACCAAATCAATTTATTAAAACCTTTTTCATTCCCGAATTCGAATTCGCAACAATGCTTCCGTAAGCCGGCATCCGGAAGCATCATCCCGAACCCAAACCAAGAATCCGTTTTCAAACTTCCGAAAACCGAAATCTCGTTCATCAAAATTGCTTTTATGCCCCGAGCATCAAGCCCGAAATCTTTTTTTTTTTTAAATCCATTTTAAATCCTTGAAAACACCTCATATTTCAAATCTCAAGGTCAAGACATCAAAACCACAATCAAATCACCCAAATCATGGTCAAATCACAACATACTCCTAATTCTCGTAAAACGTGTATAACCGTGAAAAATCTTGAAATCTGTGTCAACACCGTAAACCATATTCACAATCGCAATCCAACCTCTTAATAACATGATATGAACAATTCATATAAAATCATTCGTTAAACCATCATAAAAACATACGGGAAACCATAATCTCGAAATACGTGCAATTTCGTGTGCGTATCAAAAATGCGTATAAATACGGGAATCAAAATCATCACAGTTCAGAATCATAATTATAGAAATCATAGAAATATTTATGCATGCATTAAATTTTGAAAGCAACGTCCACTCACACACCGTCCAATAGGGCTCGGTTTCATGCCGCACGTGGTTCCGTAATTTTCGATATTTCCTAGAAATTCCAAATCCTGTCCGCAAACATACTTTAGTGTCACTAAGGGCTTAAATAAAAACATACTAATTTCCCATAATTTTCCGGGAATTAATCATTATTTACAAACATGACATAAATCTTCGGACCCTCGGAATAACATCGAAATGGTGTCCGATAAATTCGAAACTAGCGTTAAAATGTTCGTTACAATGTGTAGGACAAAAGTCATTTTGAACTTACCTTGAAAATCGGACCCACGCGCCGTCACGCGCCGCCGCAAGCGGCTGCGCGTGACACCCACGCGCCTGCTACAGTAACCCCAACGGTCACCATCTTCACCCGACCGCCTGGTAAACGGGCCATTTGACCCGCGTCAAACCCGATTCAATCCCTGCGATAAACTAACTAATTTCTTCAATTGATCATTCAGATGGACTCGTAACATACTTAATTAGAGGTCTGTGTCCCACATTCACGTCAACACAGCCCCAAACCAACTCAATTGAACATGGGTCCTAATCGGGTTCGAAGTTCCAATTCATCACATAGGCATTGTTTTTCTTCAATTGATTAGCTATGAAGCTTCATAGACTCACCCTCAAGATGATTGGGGACTCAACTTCACAAGAACTTACCTCCACAACCACGACTCCAAGCTCAAATTTCCTGAACTCCGTAGTCCCTGTCCATGGCTCCCAGGGCCTTCTAGCTTCGTCCCATCGATCTGGATCGACCAAGTGAAGTCCCAGAAGACATAACCTCGCCCCAATTGGACTTGGGCTGGCCCACATTTCGAATTCGGGTTTTTGAATTTGTTCAACACAGGTTTCGGGTTCCAGTGCACAATTTCACTCAATTCCCCCGTTCGTTCACTCTCTGCTTCTCTGAAGTTCTCAGCCCCTCTCAAACACCTCAGAACGAGCAACCCAAACAATTAATTCCCCCAAACCTACCGGTGCTCTGCTCAAAATCAATCTCAAACGGATAAAACAATTCCTTGGTGCTCAGTTCCTCCCATTTCCAATGGCACCCGCACAGTCCCACCAACACTCCACTGCGCCCGAGTGCATAAACAATCTATCACACACAGCCCAGGCGCCTGATTTCAAGAGCACCCGTGGGAATCTCCCTGGCCACACTGCAAGGCTGTTTTCCGCAAGGACCACAACCCGGTTTGTTTTAATCCTTCCCGTGCACTGCTGCCCAACGTTCACCCAGTTCCCACCGTTCAATTAGCACCCAGGGAACAGACATAGGCGTATGGGTGCTGTATGGGGAGGAGGGAGTGGTGTCGGCCGTGCTTGCATAGAGAGGGTGGGAGATTTGAACCGATGAAGAATAAGGAAATGGACGGCCCAGGTTTGCCCAAGTTGAAAGCTCAGATTAGATGGAGGGTCCAGATTCACCCTAGAGATTAAGTGGCAATCATGAATAATTAAACCCAATTATCTTAATCCACATTCACCAGATCACAGTACCAGTCCATAATTAAATGTTATTGGTCCATGGGCCCCACCTAGAACATCTGATCCAATCTGAATAAGCCACGTGTCCTTGCCTCGTAATGCGTGCATAGTGAAATCGAGATTCCGTGACCCGTAACTTTCCCGTCCGAAGTCCGATTTCAACGTGCCGTCTGTCGTTGTACTCAGGGCATCGAGACCTTCCTAACAGTCCTCGGTCCTCGGCCATCGGACCACCCGATCAAAAAGTCAACATTTCCCCCTTATTTCGTCCAAATTACGAAAGTGCCCTTGAACTTCCGTACATCATAACTTCCACCACGAACGTCGGAATCGAACGTGCCACCTGTCTATGAACTCGTGACGTCCCAAACTACGTCACGGGGCATTGGTCAAAGTCCATTTGACCGTCCGAATAAAAGTCGACGTTTTACCCACGACCAGTGGCAAAACGGTCATTTTGCACCGTTCGTCCGAGTTCGCCCAACCAATCACCGATTAACCCTGCTAATCATGATTAGTCCGTAATCTAATCCCGAATTCCGGGACGGGTCGTTACAACACACATCCATCCCGGAGGCGAGCGTTATCTCCAGGGTGCACTTCGGGGGAAACATATTCCACACCGGAAGCCCTAATATCCACAATATATCACCATCATGAAAATCAGTGAAAAACAATTGCATTTAATATCAAAACCATTTTTCAAAATCCGTAAACCAGTTTCACGCAAATCCGCGCAATCGCAACCTCGGTTGCCATTCTCACATAAAAATATGGATTTTCATTCCCGACTCATAATCTGAGTAAAACAAATTTCAAATCCCGGGCCTTCGCCCAAAACAACAATATCAAGGGTTTCTAGAAAATCGTGCCCAAAAGCATATAAAATAATATAATATTCCCAAAATCCGGAAATCATCATATCGAAACATCAATCATGCCAACTCATTTCAAATCATATCATAAAGCATTTAAAACATATATGCATGCATTCAGGGTAGAAAACAAAAGTCCACTCACACACCGTCCAGATTGTTCAGTTTCGAGCTGTTCGTTCTCTTCCGACGTCCTGGAAATATTCTGGCCTGTCAAACAAAGTAATATCAGGTTACTAGGTCATCACATAACCCCATATATGAATTCCCTAATCGTCGGAATAAAATAATATTATTTAAACGTAACCTATACACTTCGGACACTCAAACTACTCTAAATTCATATCTGATTGACCCGAAACCAACGGCAATAGGTCCGTATCATCGAGAACATCAAAAAGTATGTTGGACCCAAAGCCAAATTCCCAGCCCACGCGCCCCTCACGCGCCGCCACAAGCAGTCATTGAGCCCAATTTCTCTGTTATACGGGTCTGCAACCAGCGGTGCAACCCGGTCCGTTCTCCATAAATTTGAACCCAATTTCTCTATTTCTTTCACTCATTTCCATCCATTCCATATTTATTAGTGATCTGTGACTTCAATTCCATGAACTGAACCCTAGAATCCCTCGACCCAAGGTGGACACCCGACGGGTCCTAAATCGGGTTCTAGTCAAATTCAATCCGTTTCATTCAATTAATCACACAGGAAGCATCTCACGTCCATTCTAAACACAAATTTGAAATCAATTTCAAGGTTTCTTACCTCCAAGTAGTCGAACTCAATCTCCAAAATCCAACAATGTCGCAGGAGCTGTTCTTCACCAAATCGCCACCAATTTCTTACCCAATCGATTTGGTTCGATTCGGTTAGCTCTCAGAAGACGAAATATCACGTCAATTTCAATCAAAACTGTCTAAGAAATCCAATTCGACATTTATGTTTGTAGGTAGTTTTTCGGGTGTTCTCAATATGGTTCCAGGTCCAATTCCTCTCAGTTTTCACTCAATTGTTCACTCAATTTCTCCGTTTTTTGTTCTCTGTTCAGTCTCTCTTACTCTCTGGGATGATGGATCGATCAAGGTTGAGCAGGAGGTTTTTGTTTTGATTAGTATCCATTTGATATGTTTAGCGGCAAACGGTGCCACTAATTGTCATTAACAAGTGACACATGTCACTAAAAGCAGCTCCTGAGTCATCCATATGGCTGATTCAGCCAATTAAACCATTTAATATCAGCTTGCACCGTTAAATACTTTGGCTGCCCAAATTTACCGTTTTACCCTTCATGTCACAATTGACCATTTTGCCCCTGAACTTCCCAGATCCGTAACTTTTTCATCCGAGCTCCGTTTTCGACGTGCCACCAGTCTACGGATTCAGCGTCCCGAGACCTACACAATGGTCCTCAGCAAATATACAAAAAGTATTCCAAAAAAAGGTCAACTTTCAGCCACATCCCTCCAAGAGTAAAAACGTCATTTTACATATTATTTTAATATTTTACATTCTTTGAATTTTCGGGGCGCTACATCAAGCCCGAATTCGTAAACCAACCGAGCCCCCGGCTGGATCCTATAACTCAAATGGGCCTCCAGCCTGATTTCTCATTAAATCAAATGGACTCCATGTTCGATGGTTTCCAATCAAATGGGTCATATTCCTAATTCCATATTTCTAAATCCAAAACTAGTTTTTCAAACCATCATTGAAATATTAGCACGTATAAGCACCATATAAAATCAAAACCTTGAAATACATGCAAATATGAAAAATACCAAATACCAGAAACATATGCACTCAAGGCATCTCAAATCATCAATATAAAACATATAAAACATTTATGCATGCATCACAATTTAGAAAGTAAGGTCCACTCACAGACCGTCCAAGCTGCGCCTCAATACACGTGCCATAAGTCTTTACTGGGCCAATCACCATCTCCGGGGTTCCTAAACCTGTCCAAATCATACTAGAAGGTTACTAACTACCTTAATAACCTCTCATTAAATCCCCCTAATTTTCTGGGATTTTTATCATATTTTATACTCGATCCTAAACCTTCGGACATCCCAAACTATATCGAAACGATGTCTGATCGACTTGAAACCAGTGCCAAAATGTTTGTTACATCGAAATGATGATTTCACATGTTGAAGTCATCCCCAAACAGTGCTTCACGCGCCCCCCACACGTCGCCCAAAGGTGCTACGCATGGAGCTCACGCGCCCAGTACAGTCATCTTCAACCTCTCGCCAAACCCGGTTCGATCTAGTCCGGTCCATTGGTTTCTGGTCCAACCGAACTGACGTGACCTATCCAGGCAATTTCCTCCCTCATTTCAACCTTTTTCATCCCTTTTTTATTCTAATCCCTTTGTCTCATCCTTAGTAACCTATATATATGATTAGAATCAAGAAAACTAGCCTAGGACCTAGTGGTTCGATTTTCCCTCTCACGGTCCAAACTTCCAGCCCATCGCCTGGGCTGCTCAGCCACCTTCCATCGTCCAAAATCATTCACACACCCTCATATAAACCAAATAGACATCCCCCAATAACCAGAAAACACCCCTAACGTCTATTACACGAAATTGAAATTTCAAAGGTTACGGATTTACCTGTTTCCCCGTGGCTCCACCACCGTCCACGGCGGTTTTGTCACCTCTCAACGTCGCAGTCTCATCCTCTCATTCCGTCCTAGCTCCTCAGCCACTCTCCGTCTGTAACGCCCCGAAAATTCAAAAAACAAAACTTTGGGAAAATTTGCGAAAAAGAACGATTTTGCCCCTAGGGAGAAGGGCCGAAAGTTGACTTTTTGATCGGAACATTATTTGGACTTTCCGGAAATACCGTTGGATAGGTCTCGGGACGCTAAATCCGTAGACAGGTGGCATGCATCAATCGGAGTCCGAACGAGAAAGTTATGAGTCTAGAACTATGAGGGCATTTTGGTAAATTTTCTAAGTATGGGTAAAATGGTAATTTCCACGCAGGGACTTAATTAAACGGTGCAAGATATGGTTTAAATTGGCTGATTCAGCCTATGATAGTTGAAAGTGTGACACATGTCACTTGAATGGAAGCACTCGGTGGCACTTAGTTGCTTTAGTTAGAATTAAATAAGTAAATTAAACGGTTGTTAATTATTAATTCGATGTGAGTACGGTGGTCATATACAAAACAGAGAACAATACTAAACCTCCAAAAACCCTTGATTGATCCATCATCCCAGAGAGTAGAGAGATTGAATAGAGAACAAAAAGGGAGGAATTAAGTGAACAAGTGAGTGAAAATTGAGAGGAATTGGACCGAGAACCATCTGAGAACAAAACCTGAAAACCCACTTAAGAACACCAATGTCGATTTTGATTTTGTAAACTATTTCGAGGGAAATTGATTAGATATTCAGCTTTCTGGGAGCTAGAGGACTCAAACCAAATCAATTGGGAAGTCAATTGATTGTGAATTGATGAAGAATAGAACCTGCGACCTCTTGGAAAGGTGGAGCTTGAGTTCGATCACTTAAAGGTAATAATTCTTGAAATTGATTTCAGTTTCGTGCTTATAATGAGTATAAGATACTTCCTGTTCAATCAATTGAACGAAACCGTGTGAAATTGGGTAGGACCCGTCGGGTTTCGATGTTGAGTCGTGGGATTTAAGGCATGGTTTCATCAAATTGAAGTCACAGATCTTGAATCTATATAGAATTGATGCTAATGAGTGAAAGAAACGGTGAAATTGAGGTCAAATTGGTTGGGAATGAAACGGGTTGCATCGCGGGTCGTAGGCACCGTTTACCAGGTGAACGAGTGACATGGACGACTGTTCATGGTTACTGTTCACGACACGTGGACTCACGCGCAGCCGCTTGCGGCGGCGCATGAGGGCGCGTGGTGGGGTTTCTGGGAAAGTGTCTAACATGTGTTTTACTCTATACAGTGTAACGATCATTTTGGCATTAGTTTCGAGTCAATCGGACACCGTCTCGATTATGTTTCGAGGGTCCGATGGTTTATGTTATATATTAAAATAATATTTAAATCCAAAAAATTTTTGGGGAATTGATATGATGTAAATTGAGTTGTTAGTAACCCTGCATAATGATTTTGGACAGGATTCGAGATTCCTAGCAAGTGTCGGAAATTACGGAAACGCGTGCAGCGCGGGAAACGAGCGGTTTGGACGGTGTGTGAGTGGACGTTTGTTTTATAAACCATGATGCATGCATAGTTAAATATTTTACATGATTGATTGCATGAATTGACTTGCATTGATGTCCTGGTGATGTGGCATGATTATGTGTGATTTAATGATTATTTTAATCGGTCTTTCGGACACGTTTTTCGAGGAATGTGCAAATGGTATTTTGGGCTAGGCCCTTAGTCAAAAAGGTTTTGAAAAGGATATTTTGACTTAAATGGTTAGTCAATGATGATTTCTGGATTATTTTAATGTTTTCAATGCGATTTTACGCATTTGCTTATAATTGGTATTTGAACTTAAACACCCTGTCGGGAATGCTTATGACTTGATTTGAGGTCATGGATATGATTGATATGTGTTATGATATGGATTGTGTTTGTGATTGTGGATCTTGCATACTGGATCATGGGCTGGATGGTGCGAGTGCAGTTCCTAGACGGGACTCAGATGTTGCGTGAGTGCAGTTCCCGAGTATGTGGTACGTCTAGATGGTGCGTGTGCAGTTCCCAGACATGATGATATGACTCGGATGGTGCCTGAGTGCAGTTCTCGAGGTTGGCCTACGCGTAGTGCGGATGTGATTGTGTGATTGATTGTGCACTTGTGAATAGTACGGATTGATGGATTGATTGATTGATTGATTGTATTCTTTGATGTTGATTGTGATTACGTACCGGTATTGAGTACGGGATTATGGTCTGTGTGGCCAGGTGCTTATGTTTTTTCATATGTTTTTGGCCTGAGAGCCGGGATTTGATTTGTTTTGTGATTTGGCTGGAAAGCCGGTGATTGTGATTCATATGTTTTTCCCTATGCATACATGGTTTGATAAACTGGAGGGTAACTGATGTATTTTGAAATGCGTTTTCAATGATATTATTTTTGTCCACTCACACCTTTTCTGTTTTGATGACCCTTCAGGCCGTGGCACGACGTTTGGGGCCGATCGAGAGGCAGAGACATTAGCGGAAATCAGCACAGTTATCCCTTGTCTGATAGGTGCTGAAGGATAATTGCGGGACTTCAGTTGACTTGTCAGACGGGAGCAGGACCGGGCATGGTTATCGAGGTCCAGTTGGGACGGTCCTGTCATCATCTCTTTCTCAGATCGAACCAGGTGAGGGGAAGGGATTGGGGTGGTGGTTCGATGGGGTTTCGGGTTTGGTTGGATGAACACAGACAAAGGGGATGGATATGCATGTATGGGAAATGGTGGGCAATGGATGAGTGACAAGTGTCACTCATCCATTGCGCTAGAAACAAAATATCTAGGGCCCACTAAGTGACAAATGCCACATATCTCGTAAAACGTGCAATAGTTCCACGGAATTTCCATGCCCCATATCTTTCTCGTCGAACGTCCTATTTCGATGTGCCGTCTGTTCACGAACATGTATCGATCTGATCTATGTAACGATCCTCGACCCTCGGGCATTGGACCTCTCGGGTTAAAAGTCAACTTTTTGCCCACGTTTAGGGGTAAAATTGTAATTTCGCCCAGAATGTCTGATAATCCTCGACTAATTCTCGATTAGTTCTGCTAATCCAATACTAAGTCTAAATAAATCCTTAATATCAAGGACGGGTCGTTACAATAATCGTTGCAAACTTCTTTATCGGTACTGAATTTCTTTGTGTTCGGGACCCACCCAAATTCCAAGTTATGTTGCATCAGCTAGCTATTTTTGGCATACTTTTTTAAAATATTTCACCGACTACAGTAATGCCTAATAATTTTTTGACAGTTAAGTTTTGCATTAAAGACATGAAGTATCTTGGTTAGTATATAGTTGGTTTTCTTAGGCTATTACATCCCGATTCGTAAATTCAAAAAGCAAAATTAGATTTGACCAAAGTACCCTTACGAGTTTTATTGGACCTCGATTATCAAATTGGATTGGATTATGTTAGCGCGCGTGTGTGTGTGTGTGTGTGTGGTGGGGGGGGGGGGGGGGGGGGGGGGCTTGGGCTCAAGAGTCTTGACGCTTAATTCTTGCAAGCCTAAGTCCATTCAGGATTCTAAGTCTCATTTACGAGGTTTAAGCCCACTTAGCCCAAACCACCAACCACCCACACACACTTCGAATGGACTCCCTCACTGGGAATTACTGACCAAACCAAACCAAGAACCACTCCCATCGCCATCCTCAAAAATTTAGTGAAGCACCCTCCGCACCACCACACCTTTACTTGCCACCACGAGACGAGTTCAACAATGCCCTTTCCTACTGTAGTCGTGCACCGTAGCACAAGAATAAAAGATAAAACAGGGCCAACACTGAATGTGTGCATGACTCAAGTGACTCATGAGCATAATTAGTGGGTTGTACTCTGTATACTTGTTCTTTGGGACTAGTTTTCGAGAGAGTAATTAATTTATTATTATTTCTAGTGAAATGTACATGTTTACTAATATGATAGTTTTGAGCTTGTTTTAAAGAATGAGGGTTTTAAATTTGTTTTAAACTTGTGATTTACATTGAAATACTTGTAAGGTCGACTAACCCTTTTGTTTTTGTACCCCCTTGGGTCTTGGAGGTCTTTCACACGTTTCGAGGAGTTTTTAGTCACTACTGCGATATTCACACTAGTCATTGTGGTGTGACGCATTGGGAATCAAAGTAACTCATGTTTTGACAATTTAAAAGTCCTTAAAACCTGGAAATTTTTAAAATTTTAAATAAATGATAATTAAATACACCAAATTTTTACTCTTTAAAAATATTGAAATGTACTAATAGAATACTCCCTTAAGCAGAATTTGAGAGGTTGTGACAGGTATTTTTCTCAATTTTTACGGATGCTAAAGAGCGTGAACTTTGGGATTTGAGCCAAGGGAACATGACCGTCGCTCAGTTTGAAGCGAAGTTCATTCAACTAGCATGGTATGTGACCTTGGGTTTTTAAGTTAGACAGTGATATAGTAGGATGGTTTTTGAGGGGACTGAGGCCTCGCACTCCAGGCCCAATCAATTCTGATGATTCTGATGATCATGATTGTGATTATACTTATAAGGCTTAATACATTGTTTGCACTAGGAACACGCCACAAAATCTCAAATGTACCAGGAACGAAAATTTGCCTCAGTGTGCTGCGGGAACGGTAGCACCGTCAATACCGTTGCACCATTTTATTGACGCCGTCCTTGACGATGTTAATGTTTGCAGATGTGGAGCACTGTTTGAAGACGTGGAGCACTCGTGGCAGAGTATATGAGGACGTGTAAAATGAGGTGTATCAGGGACATCGAAACATTGAGAGAATTCGAATTGGGGATAATTCCTCTGCTAGGGTTTCTAAATTTTGGGGGAATTGCTAGCATCGAATTCGTGGGAAGTTGCGTTGGGAGTGCAGGATTTGTGATTGGGCGGCCGAACGACTTGAAAGAGGGGGATTGAAGCGATAGGGAAGGTAGCAGCAATGAAGACTTTGTGGGAAGGTGGCAGTATGGAAGAGAGTCGAGGGTTGGAGGATTATCGAAGATGTTTTTGTGGGAAGGTGGCCATAATGAAGACTTCGTGGACAGATGATAACCCAGAGAGGAGGTTTCTCGTTTGTGCAGATACTCGGGTAAGAAGACTATCCCTCTCAATTTGGTTTGCATTTCTGGGTTTCCATTACTGGGTTTTGTTTGCTGGGTTTGAATTTTTAGATTTGAATTTCTGGGTTTGAATTTATGGGTTTACAGATAATGTGTATGGTTTGAATTTCTGGTTTTACTGATGGTTAGATATTAGGAATTGTTGAAATTAATTGATAATTGGTTGGTTTATTGGAATGAATTCATAAATTCTGGGTTTGTAGTCGTTTGATACTTGGGTAACTGATGGGTTTGATAATGCAGGTTCGGTGGCAGAGATCTCGTGGCAAAGGGTGTGACTTTTGGGAGTGGTTGGACCCAAAAATGTGCAAAAGGTTGAGGAAAATAATTCTCGGGCTGCTTCGGATGCTTGACATTGGAGAAGAAAAATTTATGAATGAGAAGAGGAATGTGTTTAAGCTTAGAATTGCCCTTATGGTGTCTTAGGTTGTACTGATTGGCATTATCCTAGGGATTATATATGTTTAGGCTTAGGATTGTCATAAGGTGACTTTCAGCTTGGACTAAATTGTTATGTATGAGGTAGAATGGTAGAGCTAGTGAATGTTATGAATGATGGGATGCAATGAATGTGAATGAACTTCTTTTGTAAGATATGAAATTCTTTTGTAAGATATGAACTTTTGTAAGATATAAACTTTTGTGATGAATGTGAATGTTATGAATGTTTGTGATGAGTTTCTGTGATCTTGGTTTGGGAATGTGATGAATGTGTGTGGACAGTGCAAATGTGATGAACTTGGAATATGTGATGAACTTCATTTGGAGGTTAGAACTAAATACTTTCACCATTACGATTCCAAACTAAGGCACTACAAAAACTTGACCATTACATCAAATGGTTCAAATGTCTATCAATACAGCACCATTACAAAAGATTGGAATGTCTAGTAAAAAATGGTCCAAACACCATAAGCTTCTAAAGTTTACTAATGATGCTAATAGGGTAGCAATTCCTTTGCTTGCTTGAGCCAATGTTTATTGGTTTTCTTTGACTTTGGAGGTGGTATTCGCTTTGTCATCCCTTTTGCATTTGCAGGTGACTTGATCCTTCTTCCCTTGGAACTGGCAACTGGACTTTGTTCCAACACATGTAGGCTAACAGGGGTACTGACTTTCCTTGCAGACCTTTTTTGTCTTGTTTTAGTTGGGGTTGTAGCAGGTGAAGAGGTATGTGCAGCTGGAATTTGGCTTGCTAGAACTTCACTTGCAGCTGGGACTTCACTTGCTGCTGGAACTTCACTTGCAGTTGGAACTTCACTTGCTGCTGGAACTTCACTTGCTGCTGGAACTTGGCCAGACTATATACACAAGCAATAAAGCCAATACAACACATACACCCAAAATCAGTACAAATACACAAAACCAGCACATATACATCCACTACAACACATGTACATCCAATACACCGTATATACATCCAATACACCACATATACATCCAATACACCACACACATGCTCCTCATTGAACTCCCTTATCTGCAAACACTTTCCCTTTTCCACTGAAGATGCTAAAATAACAAATGGACACTCATTACAGCATTTAACCTTCACACGATCTGGTTGATTCCTGAAGAACTTTAGCTGTCTTCCTTTCATTACAGAGTACTTTCTTACTGCATCTCTAAATGTAGCAGCATTCTGGAACTTCAACCCTAACTCAAACCTAGGATTCTGCATGTCAAGACTAGGAACAAACTCTCTGCACTTGGGGACAAGTTTCTTCCTAGTCCTTTTTTTAAGAATTGCATCTTCATCATCACTAAGGTCATCCAAAGTGCCAATCCTAGGTGACAACGGGGCATCCTCATCGTCATCTACCACTGACCCTTTTTCAACTTCCACAAATGCCCCAAATATCTCATCATCACTCACCACTATGGGTACCTCATCCTCCTGATTAAATGCTTCCTCTTCAAAAGGAACAAAGTTTGGATCATCACTGTCTTCCCCAGATCCACTATCTTCACTATCTTCACTATCTTCACCATTATCACTACATTCCTCTTCAAAAAAAACCTTGGATTTCCCTTTAACTTTCTTAGATGCTACTGGTTTAACCTCAGGAACAATTACTTTATCTTTCTTAGATGATACTGGTTGAACCACATGAGCAATTACTTTGGCTTTCCCTTTACCCTTCCTTGTCAAGCTAGGCCTTCGGAATGATACTTGGGTAACTGGTTCATCATCTACTGGCCCTTGAGTAACTACTGGTTCATCCTGAACCGGCTCTTGAGTAACCTGAACTGATTCATCATCAACTGTTTCTTGAGTAACCTGAGGTGGTTCTTCATTTTCAAGCTTCACCTGAACTGATTCTTGACTAACTAGTTGCTAATAAATTAATTGTTGAGTAACTGGTTCTTGAGTAACCTGGACCGGTTCTTCATTTTCAAGCACTACCTGAGCTTATTCTTGAGTACCCTCCCCATCATGAGATCTCAGACCTTAAGTACCCTCACCATCATGTGATCCCAGACTTTAAGATCCCTCACCATCATCAGATCCCAGACCTTGAGTACCCTCACCATCATGAGCTGGTTCTTGAGTAAGGTCTTCTTGACTATGGTCTCCATCATGAACCGGTGCTTGAGTAAGGTCCCCATCATGAAACTCTATCATAGTAGGCACCTGTTCAATATTCATACCCCCAACAACATGCCTGCAGTATATGTTCAAGGTCCTAGATTTCGTCTTTTCTGACTTTTTGACCAAGTCCAAAAGTGTTCGGTCATTATCTAGTTTAAAGAACTTCCCTCGCTCCTTGAAATAGAATTCCACCTTTTGATTAAGCATATCCCACCATATAATTGGTCTTGCACCAACCTATTTAGGTCCAGCACAGATAAATATTCCCAACAGCACCAATCATACTAGGTAATTGACACACCAGCATATGTCCACAATCTTCCTATCTTTGAGATATTTCCACCATGATGCAACCCAATGGACACTATATCATCCGTTTCACCTAGCACCACGTAAAACCATTATAAGGCCCTATTATAAACACTCAACATAATAACACAATCTAACCATTTTCAACAAGGCAAACAACTCTAGTCCAGCCCACTGCAAACACTAAAGCCTATCACCATAAACACTAGCCTATTGACTAAATTAAAACCCACGCCAACCACAACCTCACTGTCCACTGCCTGATACTACCTATTTACCTTTCAAAAACCCACGAAAAGCACTACCCCATTACCCCACTGCCTTATTCTTCTATACTACCCATTTACAATTCCAAAACCTACGCCAAGCACTACCCCACTACCTTATTCAAACCATTACCACAACAATGCCCCGACAAACATAACAGATTTCAAAACCACAACCAACCAAAGCATTTCCACAACATTGCCCATATACCAGCTAAATTGACTTCAATACCATCTCTATATATCCACTGCAGCAAAACTCATTGAACAACAAGGCCTCGAATCAACATACAGTTCCAACCAGAAAAACTCAGAAAACAGCAAAACTAATTGAACAACAAAGTCTCGAATCAACATACAGTTCAATTTGTTTAAAGCAAGAAAACTGACTTCACCCTATCTTAACGACAATAGGAAACTCAGCAAACATCACAGAAAAGACCCAGTAAAAAGGAAAACCGTTTCAAAACATACCATAATCAGGTTGTTCTGCACCAGGTTCTCGACGAATGGGCATCCTTCAACTCCGATGCCTTTCAGCTCGTCTCTCCCTCCGATTGAAACCCCTGTAATCCCCCGCGGTTCTACAGCCAAATTCTGCCCCTAATCCCACCTTCCTTGAAACCCTAGCGGACAAAATTTAGCCCCAATTCGAATTCTCAATGTTTCGATTTTCAATTTTTCCTGCACACGTGGTCATCAAATTGGGTCCTACTGAGCCACGACGACTCCACCTATGCAAATAGTGCTCCAAGTCTGCAAACAGTGCTCCACGTCTGTAAACATTAATGTCGTCAAGGATGGCGTCAATAAAATAGTGCAACGGTATTGACGGTGCTACCGTTCCCGCAGCACACTAAGGCAAATTTCCGTTCCTGGTATATTTTGAGATTTCGTGGCGTATTCCTAGTGCAAATAGTGTATTAAGCATACTTATAATGATGTGGTACAAGAAGCATTATGGCCGGAATATGATAAGAAACATCCTGCTGATGGTGGTTTTGGCGGAGAGGGAAAGATATTGATGAGAAAGAAAGAATCTTCCGATGCTACTTCTACTGGAGTGGGAAAGATGATGAGAAAGCAAGAATCGTCTGATGGTACTTCTATTGGAGGGGGAAACGTGATGAGAAAGCAAGAGTCGTTCGGTGCTGCTTCTGCCGGAGGGGGAAAGATGATGAGAAAGCAAGAGTCGTATGATGGTTCTTCTATTAGAGAGAGCAAGATGATGAGCAAGCAGCAGATGGGAGGCCAAAGGGCTGGATCTGGACCATGCATCACTTGCTACAAGTGTGGCCAGCCCGGTCATATTCAATCACACTGCCCTAATTATGCTTTTTTTTTTCTATGTAAAAATCAGTCTCTTCTTCAGAGCTTATTTGTTAGAATCTTGATCCTAGTGGTGCTAGGAAAGAACGGATTGAACTCTACTAGTAAACGTTTTTTTTTTTTATCAATCTACTAGTAAGAGTTTATGACTTGCTTATTGGTGCTTTTTTTAGGACTTCGTTGGAATATTGGCTCGTTACAGCTTTAAATTTGTTGTGATTGAGGAGTTGTGTAAGACCCGTGTCCTGGAGGGAACGGTGAACAATCCCACATTCCTGCGAGGGGGGAATGGTCTGGGAAGGGAATGGTGGTGTGCCTTAAAGGTGTAGGCACACACCTATCTAGCATGAGGCCTTTTGGGAGCTCAGTGGCTTTGGGGGGGATTGGAACCCCAAAGTTAAGCGAGTTGAGGCTGGTGCAATTCCAGATGGGTGACCCCCTGGGAAGTTGCACCGTGAGCTCCCGAAAACAAAACCGTGAGGGCGAGGCCCAAAGCGGACAATATTGTGCTAGATGAATCGGGACCTGACAGAAGAAGGTCGGGTCCTGACAATTTGGTATCAGAGCTAGACCCCGACCGGGAAGTGTGCCAGCGAGGACGCTGGGCCCTAAGGGGGGTGGATTGTAAGACCCGTGTCCTGGAGGGAACGGTGAACAATCCCACATTCCTGCGAGGGGGGAATGGTCTGGGAAGGGAATGGTGGTGTGCCTTAAAGGTGTAGGCACACACCTATCTAGCATGAGGCCTTTTGGGAGCTCAGTGGCTTTGGGGGGGATTGGAACCCCAAAGTTAAGCGAGTTGAGGCTGGTGCAATTCCAGATGGGTGACCCCCTGGGAAGTTGCACCGTGAGCTCCCGAAAACAAAACCGTGAGGGCGAGGCCCAAAGCGGACAATATCGTGCTAGATGAATCGGGACCTGACAGAAGAAGGTCGGGTCCTGACAAGTTGGTTTTCTTGGTTACCTTATTTGTTGAATGGTTGCTCAATTCTTACATTAGGCTAAATGGGTTTTTTTTTCGAAGGCATGGGTCAGCTCATATCCATTAAGGATATAGATGGGCATGCATATACCCATGTACAACCAATTTTCAAATTTAAAGTGTATTATCCCTACCCTACTCAATAGGTAATGAGTATCCATGATTCTTTTGCTAGTATTTGGTGTATTAGAAGTATCTTAAATTACGTCAAAGTATTATTATTTTTTAAAATCTTATTCTTGATCCATCTTTTGTATAAGAGAGAGGCAAACTCACATCATTAATCGATTTTCTTATGATATAATTTATAACCATTGGAATTCATCAAATTGTAAAGCAGGGAGAGAACCCCAAATTTCACTGCATTTTGCTTTTCATCAACATTATTATTGTTATGAAACTTTCCAAATTTCACTGATTATGTTATTGACAAAAAAAAAAATGAAATTTCCTAAATTGATTCATTTATCCCACTTCTTACAATCTTATTCATTGTTACTTTTCACGCTGAATCAAATGTAGTTCGTCCGATCAACATATATTGTTCATATGAACAAGTTCTTCATGCAAAAGCCTTGTACAGGTCATCATAGTTGGTATCAATCCCTTGTTGAAACCATTCAATTTTCAAGCACCTTCTCATATCTTGAAAACAATCCAAACCATCAATTATTTATGAGAAATAAAAAAATCTAAACCATCAGTCACACAGAGCCAGGTTATTGGTCAGGTTCGAATAACATAATCCGAACCATATTAGTCATCCTTACATGTCCTTTTGACATCCTTTATGAGAAAAAACGAACCGTTTTCGTCATTCATATGATTTTGTTATAATAAGATTTCATTTTCGACCTTTGATTTTGATAAATCACCTTTATTATTATGAGTGTAGTGATTAGTGTCGCTCCTTAAAGAAAGAAGTGGAATTTGTGTCCAATGAAGAAAGAAAGTGAGGTAAAAGGACCAAAATCATAATATAATTGTATATATACCGTGAACTATACACAGATTTGACCTCATATATATCTTACATGTGTGGTGACACACCTCCATACAACAATAAAATTTCAATCATTTTATGCGCCAAGCAGTTATGAATTCCATGAAAGAAAAGAAGGCTGTATGTATACACACATTTTCCCTCCTATTTTGTGGTTTGCAAGGATTATGAAAACGTTAAGAGTGAGAAACCAAACCCATCCTACTGCCCTTCTTATATGGCCGGGAAAACTTTATAGACTCTCTGAAAATGTTGGTGTGACCGAAGGCTTCAAGTGCTTGTTGAATCAGTGCTGGAGGAGAGAACAAAGGAGCATAGAAAATTAACAAAACATGTTAGTTTCAAAATCATATAACAATAGCCACGATATGAGCATGACTTAACTGGAAGTCTGGAACCAAGTTGCAGCTGTGATAGAATGAATCTTGTATTACTTTTCATTTACCAGTGTCATCAGAAACCACAGCTCCCACGGTGCCCGGGAGGGCGTGTGAAGTCTCCGCTTTTCTTTTGCCACCACAACAGTGTCTTCATTTTCTATTTTTCACTTCTGCTTTTCATATTTTGTATATAGAAATAGAGAAGACTCGATACAAACAAACCAGTCAAACAAAAGGTATACACAAATCTATGACTTGAAGGTACAAGCTTACAAAATAAATCAAGATAACACACAATATGTTAAAAAAACAAGTGAAACCAAATTCATTGAAGTGTTTGTCAAATGTCAAAAAACCAAGACCTGAGAAGTCAATGGAGTCGAGAACGAAATGATGACTCAAATGTTATTTTCACCGGATATTTCATATGTACTTCATCATGCTGAGTTTCTTTGGCCCCAGTACTGTGTAAATTTATGTTCTGATACACAACCACATAGATGACAGAAGTGTAAACCGAACATGGGATTCAGAGTTCTTCTTTATTTAATATCCACTCATATTAAAACAAATGAAGGAGAGGCACTACATGGCCATGATAAGGTACCATCTTATTACTCATGTTTGAGGCCTAATGCCATGCTTGCTTATACTCATATTTCCAACCAAATTGGTTAGATGCCTTTACGAAAAGAAATGAAATAGAATGAATAGCTACCATTTTGCGGTATACCCAAAAATCAGAGAGAGTGAATTGTACATTTACATCATTCGGGTGCACGATCTAGATTACTTAGCTATACCAGCCAAACAAATAACTAGGCTCAAGAGATGAAAGACAGATCATTTGTAGAAGCTCGGTAAAAGACATTAATCAGAAAAGTGCAAATATCTCAAATTCTCAATTTAGTCTGTTGAGACCGACACCAAACAAAATCATACAACAATCATTTCCACAGGTAGTCATGAAAAAGAGCCAGATAGTCATTCGAAACTTTTTAAAATTCACATCAAGAAATTTTTGAACGAAACTATCAAATAGTCATCATAAAAAATCTCTAACTACAGCTCTGTTTCAATAACAGGGCTGAAAAAAATGCCAACTTGAATCATGAAAAGCACCAAAATAATCATCAGAAACGGTCTGGATTCTAAACTCATGGGTGAAATTTCGGGCAGCCACCATCCTCCTTGTAGAATCAACAATAGCCGAGTTCTTAAACTCAGAGAGATGCTGCTCATATGTCTGAAAGCTATTCCCAAACAATACAATACAATTCAACAGCCGCATTTCCCAATTCGCTTGTAGAAGATTATCATATAACTCTGCCTCACAATGTGGCATGAAGAACATCGTCGGCTTTTGAACCTGACGCCGACCTTGCTCATTTACAGAAAGCGCAGAGCAACCAAGAGCTTCCAAAACTCGAGATTCTGTGGCGGAAAGAACAGGATCAAACACCTCTATATCCCCAATCCAGCTGAGCTTTCTCTTCAGCAAGATCGCAAGGCTCAACTGCAATCGAGGTGAGTCATAGGTCTCGATGCTTCCTATTCCATATATCACCATGTTCATCTTCAACTCAGAGCTCAAAACCCTAAGGAAGCAATTCATCAAATCTGAAGTTTGGATCTGACCCAGAAAATTGAGAAAGAATTGAGACATCTCCAATTTCTTCATGTAGATCTGCATCTTCTGCATTAATTTTGACACTTGGGAAAAGTTGATTTCAAAATCGGTTGGAGTCCACGGCTGTTGTTGCTTCTGTGGAAGGGTTTTCGTTTTTGGTGGATTTCTTCTTTGCGTGCCCCGTCGATAAGAAACAACCGTCCACTCTCCATTTGAAGCACAATTTAAAGCCGCGAGGGTCTTTGCAGAAGCTGCCATTGCAACACAAAAATTGAGGCATGCAATACGCAGCGGACACTTAAAACTTCAGACTCCTCAAAGAGAACTGATCCAAGTCCTCGCCATTTGGCGCATAAATCTACGGGCATGTGGGTACCTAGTAGGTTTGGTGATAAAAAATCCAACCCGATTCCTTATGGGCTATAGGCCGGTCCGTATGTTGACGGATTGGACTTGACCTTAGGATATTCAAACTTGATATACCCGAACCTGATAAGGCCCGAGCCCGATAAGACCCGATAAGTCCAGTCTGACCCACCCATATAAACCCAACCCATAAGCCCGAATATATAAAATAATTAAAATTAAGAATTAATACCTAATCAAATCTTATTACTACTATTTCAGTCCAAACCCAAAACTCCAACCCAAGCTCAACCTAGTTTTTATAGAAGTGCATGTTTTTATATACAACTCCACATCCCACTGTTCCATTTTTACCGAAAAGGTTACTTGGATCATTGCAATTCGATATAGGGAATTCACCAAATTCACTCTTTTTGACCCACTTTCGTTCTGATACCTTTACTACACTGAGTGACAATTAGGAGTAGCATAGCTCTACAAAGAATCTCTCAGGAGCTAGCTCTTCGGGTAACTCTTCATAGAACTTATTACAATTCAGGTAGATTTGTGATTAGTGACCACCTTACCATATCTCGACTTTGTAGTCGAAAGGTTAAGTCAATTATCCAAATCCAATAGGTCCCCTCCTTAGCTTGTCTCAATATTCAATAATGATATTTAAACTCAACTCACATTTTTATAATTAGGTAGGTAGAAGTGGGCTTAGTAGGCCCAACCCATAAAGCCCGATAAAAGCCCGGCTCAAATCCGGTTCGTCAAAGGACATGGGCTATCATATTTATAATCAAACTCGCCTGACTCGGCCCAGTATTTTTTAAATTATGAAATAGACTCAGCTCGGCCCGGCCCAAGCCCAAAAATTTTGGATCGGGCTTGCCCGATTCGGCCCAATGATGAGACTTACACCACATAGTTTCGAAGATTATCTGTGGTTTGATGTAGGTTTGGATCCAGCCAACCCGGTTGGCTTAAAAGCACGAATGGTCGATTCGATCGAGGTTTGGATAAATAAAGAGTGATTCGTAACACATATTAACACATGAAATCGATAGGTTAATATTAACACATATATTTACACAAATAATTGGAGAATTTTATAAAATAACAGAACCACATATTTATTGATGTTTATAAAGTTTTAAAGAGTTATAACAAAATTATATAGAATTACGAGATAAAATTATAGGCCTAGACATATTAACTGAAATATCAAAATTAAACCATTTCGGATCAAACCAAACCAAAAATGACTGAATCTAATTAAAAGTCGATAGTGAATCGAACCAAATTGATTCAGTATGGACTCAATTTTAATGTTAAAAAATAAATAAGACATTATTATTGGCTAATTTGGCAACCCCATGGTAGAAGGTACATAATTGAACACACTTGCTACATTAGAAATTCTTTTGGTTTGTGATTCTCAATTGGAAAAATTACACTTATTACCTTATGATTTCTATCAAATAACCTAATTATCCCCATCCTTTCAAATTTACATGTATCACCTTATACTATTTCAAACGTTACAATCTAACCCATCCGTTAGATTTTTCGTTAAAAAATATATTAAATGATGTTTTAGATGAAATGAGGCCCATATTTAAGTAAAAAAAAGTGAAATGAAAAACATATGACATAAAATAATAATAAATGTATAAAAATAATTTAATTATAATAGAAAATTAAACTAAAATGAAAAAAAAAAAAAAGATAAAAAAAAGGGACGGTCACTGCAACCTACCCATACAGGCTCACACCCACAAACCGTTACCCCCAATTGGCTAGCTGAAACGACAACGACATTCCGCCCACTCTTTCCGATGACACGACCATTACTATTTCCATAAGGAATTGCTTATTTGGCTTTTCTTTACTTTAAATAGGGTTTTATTTTGTCCAAATCATCCCTTAATAGAATTTTTAAAGGAAAATATAATGGAAAACAAGTTTATAAAATTTTAGAGAGTATAAGACTGTCAAATAAGTTTAATTCAGTTAGTTATAATTAGGATTAAGCATATTGAACCAAAAAATCGATACCGAACCGAATTAACATTTCTATTTTTTCTGTAAATAATTAAAACTATTTTCCTATTGGTTGATATAATACTCATATACTAAAAACTATTATGAGTTTTTTTGTAGCCCAATGGTAATAAATTTATCTAATTAACATTATATTGTCTACCATACTTGAAAATACTCTTATTGGATTACATTAGGAACCAATTTTCTTAACCTAAATACTAGCAACACTAGTAGTCACCTAAAGAGTTGACGTCATAATTCCTCTTTAATAGTAGAAACAAAAAAGAGCTTGCTAACCGAGTATTTGTTACACTAGAAACCATAATTCCTCATTAGCATTCACCTAAACCCTAAATCCATAAAATTTTAGCTCAAAACTGAAACCGTACCGAAATTATACCGAACTTAAACGGTATGGTACGATCCGGTATCAATTTCAAATTGTGAAATACCAAACAGTATCGAACCGATTAAAATTAAATGGTATGGTTTTGGTATCACCAAATATCGTATCATACCGAACCGTGCCCAGCCCTAATTCTAGTGTAGATTTATAGACAATTGATTTCAAATTCGAATCTTGATGAAATATCATATAAAAAAAATTTCCAAAAATTATCTATTACTTGTAATAAAAAAAATAAAATATAAGGTGGTAAAATAAAAAATATGACCGGACAAGTATAACCATGTTATTTAATCTTCTAAACTATAGAATAGTAAAATGAAATTTTTTCCATTTAAATAATTTGATTGACATGTTTTTGAAAATTTTATTAATTCACACGAAACCTGTTGTGAGTTTTTTTTTTGGGGGCTAAAAATAACAGAGCGGAGCAAATGCAGAAAGAAATTAATGTGAGCCCAATATATGCAGAGTCCATCAAAATAAAGGACACGGCCATTTAAACCCATGTAGCCCATCATATTAAAACAAAGAAACCAAATTGTTTTGGTTGGCAACAGCCGAAGGAGGAGACTGGAGAACAGGAGGGGGAGGAAGAAAGTCCAGGTAGGAAGAGAGCGGTGAGCAAAAGTTGTCCTGAGATCTGAAGGCTTAGGATCAAAGGTAAGCCTTGCTTATTATTATTATTATTCGCTCCCTGGATTTGTGGTACTAGCTAGGGTTCCTGATTGTCGCAATTTTCAAACTGGTTTTATGTGGTACAAAACAAATACAATCCCAAGCAAATCTTTGAACCCCTTTTGTATATGGTTTTTCAATTTCAGTCGGCCTTTGTCCTTAATAGTGGTTTCGAACGGAACGGAGTCGTCTCCATTTTTTGTTGAAATTCAAGCCATTGATTTTGTGCCCCGAGTTTTATTACTGTAAAAGTAATTGACCAGGGGCCAGTTACGGTTATTTGATTATATCTTTCAATTTTTTTTCCCGAAAGATTTCAGCTTGATTTCGTTCATGTGTCGATTGTTCTATTTTGGAGTTCTTATTGAGGATTATCGTTGGTTGAATCAGAATTTAGTCTTAGTTTTAAGTAATTTAGTTTTTGCAATTAGGATTTTTATGTGAAGCCTGTCTAAATGGGTAAGTAACGCTTCGTTGCCTATGATTACCATTTTGGTTGTTCAAGATTTGGTTGAATTGTATTGATAAAATGTATGTAAGCTGATGGTATCTTCTGAGAATATTGTGTATTGAGACTTTTTGGAAATGAAGTTGGTTATTCTGATCGTGACTTGTGAAAGGGAGGCCAACTAGGTCAAAGTCATGGGGATTGTAGGTTCTTGGTTCATCATGGGCATAACTATGTGTGTCTGTTTGTGAATTATATTACAGGAAAGTATTCAAATTCTGAACGATACCATCATCCAGAGCTTTGTCGAGTTTTGCTTGCATGCAAGAAAGAAATGGATCCCGGTCGCTATGGTCTTCAGCAAGGATGGGATAATAACAGCGTAATTGTGGTTTCCTCCTTAATAAATCACCTATATGGGATGAATGATCATAAATACAAGAATTTATTAGGGCCCAATCTGACCAATTTTTTGGGAGAAAATGAGAGAAAGCCGTGGGGCAATGAGGATATGGACTGACTGGATTTGCCTAACGTCATATCATCCTTGATCTGTTGCTGACATTACCTTATTCTCTTGAATCCACAGGCTCTGGAGGGGTATGCTGCAGTCCACGAGCCCAACTTTCGGTGAGTGCTTGTGAATGTTGCTTTTCATTATGACTATGGTAATTTAGTGCTCATCGAGATTACATTTTAGTTGTACTTAAATTTTATGAATGATTTTTCAACATTATCTATCATTGTCATTGTCTTAAACTCTGAATATTTCCTTTAGTTTTGTGTTATATCTTTTTATTTGGGTGCTTTATATTATATCTCTTCCCTTCCATCCCATTAATTTTTTTTTTTTGGCAGGGTCGGTGATTCATATGATGAGCGGAGGTTTATAGATGAAAGATACTCAAGGGACAATGTCTATCCAAGAAATGCTTTTCACCGTGATGTTCTGGATAGGGATAACTATCCACCACAACCTCATGCTGTTGGCATGTGGCCACATTCAAGAAGGAGAAGTTATGAAGAACTTCCCATTGATAGGGAACCCAGGCGACACGAGAAACAGTACATTGATTCATATCATGAGATGGATGACTTTCTTGATCATGAAATCGATACATTTCCGGAATTTGATAAATTTCAGGATAGCTATCGCCGTGTTGACAGCTATCGTGATCCTGGATCTGGCAGAATTTCAAGGCTTGGTGGACGTGATCGTGATGATTATGCATATGATGATTTTGACTATAGGCCCCGTTCTACCCATCACAACAGGGAGGACAGTCGTGAAAGAGATTATGACTATGGTCAACATAGTTATGATTCTGACTATGACAGAGGTAGTAGAAGAGATGGTAATTGGAGGCGTCGTGGATCACGTGAATCCCGCAATCAAGATCGTGACAAAAAATGTTTGAGCAGGGAGAGAGAACAGAGTCCACATAGAAGGCATGAGCTATCCCGTTCTCGGTCCATTTCTCGCGGGCATGATGATCGCACTAGATCAAGATCCCCTAGAGGTCATAGCCGTGGAAGAAGTCATCGAGAGGACAGCTATGATGATGGACGGCATGAGAGAACTGATAAGCGAAGAGACCGTGAAGAAAAACGCCATAGAGATCATTTTTCTGTGGTATGTTTTGTTGTCCTTTTGTGTCCAACCAAATTGTCTGGATGCTATCTGCATGCTAGATGACTTACTAAATATGCTCCTTTTGTAGGCTCCATCTGCAACTATTGTTGTGAAGGGTCTTTCACCGAAGACGACTGAGGAAGATCTATACCAGATTCTTGTAAATTTCTTTTGATGTTTATGTTATGAATTTTACAGTTTTACCTCTCTACTTTCTTGCTAACCTTGAAATTGTACACGTATCAGGCTGAATGGGGACCTCTTCGACATGTGCGTGTGATCAAAGAACGTAATTCTGGCTTTTCTCGGGGATTTGCTTTTATCGATTTTCCTTCTGTGGTATGTTTTTTTAGTCTATAAATGTTATGGATTTGATTCAAGTGAATAGTTCATAATGTAGTTTATGATTGTTGAACAGGGAGCAGCACGTGCTATGATGGATAAGATTGGGGATGATGGACTTGTGGTGGATGGAAGGAAGTTTTTTTTTGAGTACAGGTGTATTTTCTTATCCCCATCCGTAATTCATATTTTCTTGGTTAAGTGTTAATATAATATCACCAAAAACTGGTGATTGGATATATCTGTGTGTATGTATGTAGAGTATATATATATGTATATATTATGTATGTGCATATATATCCGTGAATATATATATATATATCTATGTCTATACATATATAGAGATAAAGAAAGCGGGAGAAAAAAAGAGAATTTATTGGATATACAACTCAGACTGTATGAAGATATTCTGTCTGCTACTTATCTAAACTCTCCTCTCTCCCGCTTCCTGAATGTCTCTTTCTTCTTTGCTTTCTTTATGGACCCACTGAAAATGCATATCTATTTAACCAGACACTTTTTTCTCCCATTGGGACTCACCAAAGAAATATGAAATTCACTCAATAGACCACTTGCAATTCATCTTGCAAAATAACAGATTACTGGAATTTTAAGTTTCTTTTTTATGTGAGTGCTCATTGTGTTGATTTTGATAAATGTGCGCAATAAAGGTCATATTGTTTGGTGTGCTGATACTTAATGTCTGAATAAAAAAAGGGATTTTTTTTTCTTTGTATTGAATGTATTGACATTTTTTTCCTTTGTATCAAATGTATTGTCATTTTTTTTCTTGGTATCAAATGTATTGTCAAGCGTCAGATATAATATTCAAAGTTGACAGTGTGGTTTTGTTTGTGTGCCGGAGACGGGACACATATTGTTGTGTTGCATGTGTACTTATTTCCATTTTGAATTGTGTTTTGTTGCAGTAGTAAGCCCACTGGTGGGGCAGGTGGATCTTTTGGTCAGGAGAGTGCCTTGAAATCAGGCCATAATAGCCGTAAAAGTATCACAGTGCCATCTGATTGGATGTGTATTAGTTGTGAATATGTTAATTTTGCACGGCGGACATCCTGCTTTCAGGTATATAATTTTATTTAACATTACAAGGTTTTCATTTCTTTTTGTCTTGTTTTTGTTTTGATTAATTCTTATTCATTCGACCATTTGTTTTGATTAATTCTTATTCATTCGACCTCTCCATGGTGTAATATTAATATGCAGTTGCATTCTAACAACGTTATTGTTAAGTGCTAAGTTGCATACAAACAATGTGCCTCTTAGCAACTCTTGGAAGAACAGTTGCATTTATGTGCTTGAAATTTTCCATTATATGTTTCAAGTTGGTTTTGTTAAAGACCTTCTGTGCAAACACGCTATTTCTTCAACTGCTTTAATGAAATTTAGTTATTTTAGTATGTACTTTATCTGGTGAGTTGGTGGAGTTACTGAGAACTTCAGTTTTACCATACTTGTATGAATTGTGCTTTGGGAGTGAAATTCTCTTGTCCTAGAAAATATATAAATGCGGTATATTTGAATAGAAGATTTCATTGTTTTATAAATTTCAAAGAAGCTTTCAGCATGCAGAACCATATGTGACTTGGTGTATTTTTTCTCAAGAATAATTTAGGTAAGTTAATGATAAAAAATTATGTAAGTTAGTGAATTTCTATTTTGATCCCATGTCGCAGTGTAATAATGTACGAACTGAGGATGCTCCTGCAGCAGACATTTCCTTATCCAATCAAATGACCTCAGTAAAGAAAGGATCTGAAGCAGGTTGGTGTGCCTTGTTGCTTTTAGCTGGAATAGTTGAGTATCATTTGTTATGAACTTGGCTGAGTATGTATGTGATTAGGTCCTACTCATGTTTTGGTTGTTCGTGGACTTGATGAAAATGCCGATGAGGAAATGCTGCGCTATGAATTTTCCAAACATGCTGCAATTAAAGTACAAATGCTGAAAACTTGATTCCTTTCATTTTGAGTTAAAATAGGCACAATTCATATTCCTATGAA
Organism: Prinsepia uniflora; assembly: GCA_032719365.1. NCBI lineage: Eukaryota > Viridiplantae > Streptophyta > Magnoliopsida > Rosales > Rosaceae > Prinsepia > Prinsepia uniflora. Next base: position 38,193,900 of record CM064874.1, on the reverse strand, counting down.
GAATGTGCATGAGATATTGACATTATCTTGCAGGATCTCCGTCTCGTTAGAGACAAGTTTACTCATGTTTCAAGGGGATTTGCCTTTGTACATTTCCATTCGGTATGTCTACTTTTTTGAGTTTTTATTTGTGTTTTCAGTGATTGACTTGGTTAAATATTGTAATTCAATTGCCTTTTTCCATTCTTCTGGTGTTTTTATATTAGATGGCCTTAATGTTCTGATACGAATATAAAGTCAGAATTAAGTCATCTGATGTCGGGGTCAGGAAAGGATGAGCTGCTAAAATTGTGAGAATGATAGATATAGTGGATACTATTTGTATCCCAGCTTATGTTTACAGAAAATAATTTACAAAATTAATCTGCCAAATGCACTTTAGAATTATAATATAAAGGAAACTAATTATCCCAGCCACATAATGCACAAAATTAATCTGCCAAATGTACTTGTTCAGAACTTATAAGTAGTCATCATAGCTTAACTTCTAGATTTGTAGGTTCATTGTATCCTTGTTTCCATATATGCTCCTTTCCTTTCCATTAGGGAAAATGATGTATGAAATTATTATTTTCTGGTTATGTGAGGAAATGTGATGCGAGTAGGTTGATGTTTGTTTCCTTTCAAGCAAAAATAGCGTGATTTTGACTGGGATTTCTTTTTCATTGGATGTATATTTTACTTTATGGGCTCATTTTGCTGGAGTCTTTGAATATCTAACATGGTTGATGAAATTGATTTTCTAGATGATTGATGTGGGTTTCTATCTATAATTAAATACAGAACAACCAAAACCATTTAATTCAATCTGTTATTGTACATGTCATCTTTCTAGCATGTGAGATGTGTGACATGATTGCGTCTTTCGTCCTAAAAAACGTGTCTCTGCTTACCTAATTCTTTTGATATGAGGTTTAACATGTTTGCATGTCCACTTGCTCATATCCTCCAGCCTTGAGTATTTAATATTTTTGTAAGTTTTTTCCCCAGGCATACGTGAGGTCGTAGTGGGGTAAGTTGGAGGCATGATTCATCTTGCATCAAACATATTTCTTTCATTTAAGTCTTATGAAGAGTGATACATCTTGCTCATATCGTCTAGCCTTGAGTCTTCATAGTTTTGGTAAGTTTTTTCCCTTAGCTTAGGTGAGCTTGTAGTGGGGTAAGTTGGAAGCATGATACATCTGGCAGGAAACATACTTCTTTCATTAGTCTTGTGAAGAGTGAGGAAAAAAGAAAGAAAGAATTTTTAAAACCTCAAAAGCCTTTGGAAAATTCCCTCACAGGTTTTCTCCTCTTGAGTAATTCTACATTTGAGATTTCATTCCGTTTAAAAATTTATTTCTCAAAGGGACTGAATCCTTTACCTCTTGCGTAAAATAGTGGTAGTGGACCAAAAAAAAAAAGTGGGACAAAAAAAATGGGCCATCGAGTGTCAAGGCAGAAGGGAGCTTGACTGCAAGACCCGCCTCTTTATCGAGAAAGTGAGGAAGCTATCCAAGCTTATTCATTAGGTTTTTAGTCTATAAAGCTGCATGAGCCCATGTACTCCTTTTCTGCTCATGTCAGCGAAATTTGTCATGCTCGGTTAAAGTTTGTGGAAATAGTAAGCTTCGTTGCAATTTTTCTCTTTAGTGTCCCAGAAGTTGAATCATAACAACTTCGTTAATGATTCCTTAGTTGTAAAAGCTTGGTTTATTTATTATTAATATTAGTGTCATCTTTCACAGATATGTTTAGTCGCAAAGTCATTTGTGTTGAAGGGTGACAAGAGTTTGGAGACTACTTATGAGCTATGAAGTACAGTCTTGGAACACTTTCACCCTTAATGGACTTTGTTCTTCTTGTTCTTCTTTGTTCCGGTTTGGGATGATGAGTCACAAAGATTACAGCATAGTCTTTCTTGTCAATTTTTTTTTTGATCTAACCTGCAACCCTATGATTTTCAGGTGGAAGATGCTACGAAAGCTCTTGAAGCAACAAATGGAATAACACTCGAGAGGAATGGGCAAATTTTGAGAGTAGCATATGCAAAGAGCGTTCTTGGTCCAGGATCTTCACAGTCAAGCAGTTTGGCAGCTGCTGCAATTGAGGCAGCTACCTTTGCCCAACAGGTTTTTTTCTTCTTTTTTGTTGGAAAATCAATTCTAACAAACAATTTAATATATTTTTTTCTTATCATGATTGTGTAATAATGGAAAGCTGACATTTATATGAAAGAAAAATGCTTCGATTCATATACACTGTAAGCATATATCATCACGAAATATAACCCTAGAGAACCAGTTGAATAATTTATCGACAATTGTAGTACCACCAGTACACGGAGCATGATACCATGACTCTCTGAGAAACTGATCTAAAGAAGAGAAGCTTGCAAGTCCCTCCAAATTTTATATGAAGTATTTTAAGAATCATATGATCTTTTTTCTTGGAAATTAGTCTATACAAAAGCTTTAATCTCTGCTATTCAACCCAGTATGTATTTTCATTTATACTTCTCTATTGGGGTGGGCATTTTTCCGCATTAGGGTGATCAACTGATCAAGGCAGCTCTGTTTTCTATCTTAATTCAAGCTGAATTGGTTCACTACCCGTTCGACCTTATGAAAACAAGTTCAGTGTCAGACTGAGTAGCATTCAGACTGAAATATTTATGTGAAACCTGTATTTGTTAAAAGTACAAAATATACTTGAGTTCAGTCACATCAGTTACTCATTATATTATCCAATTTCAGCTTCCATAAATAGTCAACTGTCTGTTTTTTTTCTTTTCTTTTGTCACTGTATTTTACCGAATCTTATGTTCTTTATTATTTGTTATTGTTTTTCTAGTATGATTCTTTAGGATGGGCACCAAAGGAATATAATCCAGATGACAAACAATCCACTGGAGGGGAGGAGCATAGTGGAGGGGAGATGGCTATAAAACAAGATGGTTTGGCTTCACAATCTGGTTTTGTGTGGGATGAGGCATCTGGTTATTACTATGATGCAGCTTCTGGGTTCTACTATGATCCAAATACAGGTTCTTAACTGTATTTTGTGTTTTCTTTGTTTAATTTCATGGTGTGAACTGTTTTGCACATAATCGTAGTCTCTCTCTCTCTCTCTCTCTCTCTCTCTCTCTCTCTCTCTCTCTCTCTCTCACACACACACACACACACACACACACACACACACACACACACTCACTCACTCACTTGCACACGCCTGCCACATGCATGCATGCTTTAATCCATGTATCTTACATACAATTTTCATTGTAGGTCTTTACTATGATGGAAACAACGGCATTTGGTATTCATATGACCAGCAAACTCTACAATACATCCCTTGCACTGATCAGAATGATAAAAAAATATCTGCTAATCAAACTGAGGTTTCAGATGGTTCAAGTAATAAAAAAGTAGTGATCTCTGCACCAGCTACAACATCAATTGAGAAGGCTGCATCAGTACCAGATGCTGTTCAGGCTGCTGCAATAGCTGCAGAGAAAAAGGAAAAGGAAAAGGCAAAAGAGATCAAACTGGCTTCAAAGAGCAGTATTTTGGCTAACAAGAAAAAAATGAGTAATGTGTTGACCATGTGGAAGCAGAGGAGTCATGAAGGGCAAACAACCCGTGTAGCTCTGGATGAAAACCAGCCATCTGTATCAGCTGATGATAAATCAATTCATTCTACAAAGAGCAAATTTAAAATTGATGGGACACCCACAAAGGAGCACTCCACATCCAATTCAGGAGTTAGTACGACTGTTTCTGCCGCAGAGAGGGTTGGTCTGGATTCTGCAGTTATGCCAAGGCCTGTAAGCAACAGTATAGGGGGGACATTGAGGGGAGTCATAAGAGGCTCTGGAAGAGGTATGATGAAATCAGATGCCTCGTTTTCAGGATTGCTTGGTGGAGTTTCCTCACCTTCAACCTCTGCTGCATGCATGGTCGGTTCTTCTGCGTCAACAAATGCTGATAACCCCACAGTTTTGACACCCTTCAGAACAGAGGCATCTGCATTGGGTTCTTATGCGCCACCTGTGGCTTCTGGGAGTGGAAAGAGAAGATTTTCTGAAATGCCACTAGCGCCAGCTTCTGCTCCTAAAGAACTTCATACTCCATACAGGGATCGTGCGGCTGAGAGGAGGAGCTTGTATGGTTCGTCATCATCTTTTGGAGATCAGATATCCGACGCAGGTTTTGGGGATTCAAGTAAGCACTCTTAAAAATGTTTTTTTATTGAGTTGCTTCTTTTTTACTCTTGTTAAATCTCCTTTTTGATTCTACTGTCAAGATCGAGATTTTGCATCAAGGAAGGGTACTTTTGATTCAATGCCTTTTCCCCCTGGTGTTGGTGGAGGACGTGGGGCTGGAGATGCCAACATTGAAACTTATGAGGTGATTACAGGCGAAAAAGCAATTGATGAGAGCAATGTGGGCAACAAGATGCTTCGCAACATGGGCTGGCAAGAAGGCTCGGTATCATATCCTTCTTTTGCTCTTCATAGATTGTTTTGACTACTTTTTCTAGTTTACCTTTTGACTCACCTCAAGAAAGAAATCCCAATTTATAAGGGTGGAATTTAATTCTCATCTTTTATGAGAAGAAATGTCACCAGCTGAACCACTAGCATTCTCGCAATTTTTTTCACTATCTTGAATATTTTAAGAAACCAATGTTGTCAAACCCTGAGGATTGGATTCTAGAAGTTCCGATTTTTATATAGTTCAAAAAGTGAATTTGGTAAATGTTTATTTTTCTTAAAAATACAGTACCATATGACATCATTCAAAAGAGAGGGGGGAAAAAGCATGTTGTGCTAATAATCTCACCACCTTGGATTGGCTGTGACACCGGCCCTGGCTAGTTCGTTCATGTGTACCCAATTTCTAACTGTGTTTTGGGGATTGTTTCTTCTTGTTTTCTGTCGTCCTGATCACAGGGTTTAGGAAGAGATGGAAGTGGAATGGTAGAACCAGTGCAGGCTCAGTCTCTGGAAAGGAGAGCAGGACTCGGGAGTCAGCAGAAGAAGTTAGATCGCGCACTGGAGGTGCAGGCCGGAGATAGTTACAAAACTCTCATTCACAAAAAAGCACTGGCCAGGTTTCGGGAGATGTCTTAAGACACCAGTAAAGGGAGCATCTTTATTTTGATTTCTTTTTCTCTAAGTAGATGATATTTTGAGCTACTTAGGGTTCTGTGATTGGGAACATTGGAAGAAGTTGTAGAGCAAGTAGTGATATCTATATATTTTAAAGGTCTTTTGGGTCTTTGTAAAAACTTCCTTTCCATCGGTAAACAATTTTCAACTATTTTGGTTCGCAGTAGATGTTCCAAGTGTTTCTTTGGCTCTCCAACATATTTTACAGTCCGCTTGAATGACTAGTTTTGGTTGAAAACCCGTCTCTATAATTAGGGTTGATACTTGACTGGTCCCCGACTTATGCACTATGTGCCAATTTGTCCTTCAACTCTCTTACCTTCATCAATTAGTCCTCCAACTCGAACCCTGAACAATTTGGTCCTGTCTTTTCTGTTAACTTGGCTGTCAGTTTGAGGGCTGAATGGGTCAATCAATTCATATTTCATTAATTTGCTTTAAACTATTTATACAAATTAAATGAAATTAAAAAAGTAAAAGAAAAAAGAAAAAAGAAAAAAAAGAGAACAAGCAGAACCGCATCTCTTCCTCCCTGAAACATCACAGCCGTCGCCACAATGCGTACAACAAGACTATTGATCTTCCAAACACCAGCGTACTGTACCGAAGTTCCTTTTTTAACTAGCTTCAAAAGATTGAATTTAAGTCATTCCGATCATAAGACAACCTCGTAGACCTCTTCACCAAGTTACTGCCAAAGTTTAAATTCCAGCAGTATGTCCGAGATGTTGGTTTACATGGATGATCTGATTTACTTAGTATGTAGTTCTCCGGAGGACTCAATATTTTGAGGAATATTCTAGAAGCATACTCTGTTGAACATCATGTATTCTTGTGTACTTAGTCCTCGGTTATTTTGTACTATTAGGTTTTTGTTATCTGATAAGAGTTTGTAGGGCACATCTTTGGCATGATCAACCATGAGTTATTACGCTGAGTTTATCGTGCAAGAGTTCTTTTAGCAAACTAACTCTAATGCATCATGCTCTTATAAACATATTATCTGTTCATGATCCAAGCAAGACGATTTTGTCTACTTATGAGATTCCGATGCAACAACTTCATACTTATGGCATTTTACTCTTTTCTCCGTTTGGGGTTGTTTTATTTCCCACAAATATTTTATTATCTAACAAGATTTAACGAGGCAACATAGAAATGCACAGCAAAAAATATACTATTTACATGGCATATCTAAAAAGAAGTCATCTAACTACTTTATTAACCGACTAATAATTAAATAGTCAATAAGTTTATACTTGTAATTGTACTAAACCATATAGTAAACCCTAAGTTTATATTTTAAGGGCTTATCTGAAGAATAAAATACCTATTCTCTCTACCTCCAAACACTTACAACAAGATTGTGTATTTTAAAGATATTATTTTAACAGTACTAAAGTTAAATAATTTTGTCTCCACATATTATGTACGTCACAATTTGGATTCTTATAAAAAGTAAAGTTAATATATAAAAAAATTCTTAAGTACGATCGCCATGTCTATATTATAATCACCGTCACCTAATATCATTGTATTAAAAAAAAAAAAATCTAAGTACGATCACCATGTATATATTATAATCACGTATTAAAAAAACTTTTAAGTACGATCGATCTAAGGATTTAAAAATATTTTATAAAAAGAAGTCAACCACATCATTAGGAAATATATATATATATAGTTTTTAAAAGAAAATTTTCTTAGTCTTTAATTTTCATAAAAACAAATATTTAAGTTATCAATGACTCTTCTAAACTGATTTAGCTTCATTAAATGCACTTGTCATTCGTTGTCAATCGAGCGGCTCAATTGACCATGAAGACTGACAGTTAATTATCGACAATGAAATAGATTCGATTAGGATAAATTAGTAAAAGAAGGATCCAGAATGTCATATTTTTCAAGAGCTACATTAATTAATATATGATTATTTTATGACATGTATATTGGACCAAAAAATGTGTGTGTACTACTATTTGATTCAAAAGTGGACCTAATGTGATGAGACTCGCTGGAGGATCTATGACCTGTTGGAAGGGTGTTCGAACTCGCTAGGGGGCGCTGGTTCAAATCCTGCTTAAGCCTGCCGAATGACTTGCGAGGCAAAGATGTAACACTAGACACCTGTGAGGTGACATGACCCGTTCCAATCCCCCTGGATTGTAATGGGATGTGCCCTACTCCCATCTGACAATCAAACTCAAAATACTAAAAATGACCCTTAAGTTTTATATAAAACAAGAGTTCAACTAAAACATTGTCAGATAACGGATAAGTATCGATACATAATCGAGCATACATGTCAGTATAATAGAAGTACCCAAAATCTACCCCCGAAGGTGTTCAGGTGCGCAACGGTATTGTCTATGCCTCAGCCTCAGTATCAGCCCCTTCCTCTGTGTCACGGCCTGGAGGGTCAATAAATCAGTCAAACTGTGAGTGGACAAAAATAAGTATTTTCGAAATACAATTAAGAACAATAACATTTCCCCTCCGTTTTATAAACATGCATGCATTTAAATCAATTCGTATGAAAACGGCTCAAATCATACATATATATATATATATATATATATCTAGACACACATATCAGTAAAACACAATATAACCAATCCTTGACATCCGCGATGTCTATAACCAATACTAGTCACAATTTCCAATGCTACGTTTGAAACTTTGAGCCTCATCTCTGATTACCTCCCCAGGATCCAACTCAACGACGTCCAGGGTGATATCATAGTGATGTGTCTTCTCCAGATCTACCACGTTTGGGGTGATATCATAAACTTGCACTCCTGAACTTAAGCCTCTCCTCCGAGCTACTCATTCCAAGCAATGCACCGTGACTACTCTAAGATCCTCGATGTCTGGAGGAGACTATCAAATTCACACAAGATGGTATATGTGGAAAAGTAATCAAATACATTTAAAATCATTTTAAAATCATTTATGTCTCAAATCAAGTCAAAACACTATTCAATTGGGTCTATACCCGAGACATAACTCTCACATGTCTTTTCCACAAAAACCATCCAAAAATAGTGTTTAGAACTTATTTATAAATCCCAATTTATCCAACTCAATCATACTAGATCGCTATTCAAATCCATAAAAATACATTCTTTCTTTCCAATTTCTTGTTTGACTCTAAATCTAGGTCAAAACCATTATTCAATCAGGTCTCAAGCCCAAAATATCGTTTGCATGAAAATCCGTAAAATATTTTATAACCGATGATTAAATCCAAAACATCATCAAATAACGATATCAAAGAATTTCAACTTAAATCATATAATAAAGCATTCAAAACAGTTATGTATGCATTTCAGTTATAAAACAAAAGTCCACTCACGGTCGGTCCACGTTGCGCGCTCAACATCCACACTATAAGCTCACACCGATCTAGACCAAGGTCTCCGGGCCTGTCCAGGTCACATCCAGGGGTTACTAATGTTCTATACAAGTTCATACACTAAACCTTCACATATCCCGATACGGGAAACACGTTCCGAACACACTTCCTAAGGGTAAAAACCCCTAAATGACCTATCAAACGGTCTCCGATCGACCTAAAAGCATCACCATTGGATTCAGATCATCAAAACCTTGCGAGTAAGACCAAATTGACCTCAAAATTCATGTCCACACGTCCCCACGATCCGGTCAAAGTCTGGTCAACGGCTGACGTCAGCCTGACATCTGACAGGTTTGGCACCTCTGACAGCCTGCCGCGTGGCACCACCACACTAGCCCACGTGGTTTGACATGCTGACTGGACCTACAACATCAGTCGCCATGTAGGCCTGACAAAGTCTGACTCCCTGCCACATGGCACCCTCTCACTGGTCCACGTGGTCTGACATGGCTAATGTGGACTGCCACATCACCTACCACGTCACTTTGACATTCACTGACATGTTGCCACGTGGCATTATCCCACTGGTCCACGTAGTCTAACATGGCTGACGTGGACCTGACACATCAACTTCTGACTGGGCATGACAGCCTCAAATGTGGCATCACCTGATTTGCCATGTGAACTGACAGGTCTAACAGGTGATGACGTGGACTACCACGTCATTGTCGTCAGCCTCTAGCTAGGTCGAGTCGTTTGTCTGTAAAGGGTCGTTCGACCCGTGACCCTGACCTCGTCAGAACTCACTCATTTTTCAACATTTTCCCACCAGTTTTCTTTCTACATGCTCCGAATGAACCCAACAATGGATCTATGGACTCTAAAGTATCAAACAATGGCTAAATATACTTGTTTGAGCTTGATGATTTTTGGTTGGATTTCAAACTTGCACTAATCAATTCCAGTGCCCCTTTTCCTCTGTTCTTCGGCCCTATGGACTCATCCAATGCCAAAGAACCATTTTTTATCATTAAAATAGTCCAACAACCCCTATAACTTCAACTCGAATTTTGACCCACAAGGCTTACCTTCTCGGTTTTTCAGCCACTGTACGCAGTTCTCCTTGTCATTGGTACATTCCTTCTCGTCTCAACTCACTCTCACAGTATCCTTTTTACTCAGACAACAAAGATGATGGATATGGTGGTGTGTGTGTGGGTTTTGGTTTCGGGTTAGCAAAGAAAATGAAGAAGATGAAGATGGAAATAGGTGCATGATTTTGGGTTAATGGGCCAATGGGATGAGTGACACTTGTCACTCATCCATTGGTCCAAGTTGGATATTTTGACCAATGAAAAATCAGCCAACTGTTCATACCTCGTAAAATATGAATAGTACGTAGGTTCTTCCATGATCCGTAACTTTCCCGTTCGACGTTTAATTTTGACGTGCCACTTGTCTATGGATTCGTGACGTCTCGATCTACGCAATGGGTCTTGGTCAAAGTCCAAATAGTATCCCAGGTCAAAAGTCAACAATTTTCCCTATCTAGGGGTAAAATGGTCATTTTACATTAAAGTTACGAATTTACATTTATTAGAAGTTTGATTTGTTACGATCTACCCCCTTACAAAAATTTCATCCCTGAAATTCACTCAAACAAATGTGGACACTGGTGTCGCATCAGGGCTTCGGGCCCCCACGTGGCCTTTTCCACGTCGTAGTTTCTCCACAATACTTTCACCAGGGGAATAGTCCTATTCCGCAACACTTTCTCCTTCTAATCTAGAATCTGTACTGGCTGTTCCTGGAAGCTTAAATATGTCCTAAGTTCCAACGGTTGTTCTTCCAGAACATGTGATTCCTCACGCACGTACTTCCAAAGCATCAAAACAAGGAACACATCATGTACTCTCGCAAGTTTTGGGGGCAAAGCTAATAGGTATGCAACAACACCAACTCTCTCCGTAATCTCGTACGACCCAATGTAACTGCGACTCAACTTCCCACGTCTGCCAAATCGTACGATACCTTTCCATGGGGATAACTTAAAAAAAACCCAGTCTCCTACTGCAAACTCTAAGGCTCTAATCCGACGACCGACTAGCTTTTCTGACGATCATGTGCCGCCTTCAGCCTTTTCTTGATAATTTGGACCTTCTCGTGGGTCATATCCATGAGATCAGGTGTTAATACTGCCCTCTCGCCTACCTCAGTCCAACATATGAGTAGTCTGCACTATTGTCCATACAGTGCCTCAAATGGAGCCATCCTAATACTCGACTGATAACTGTTGTTGTAGGCAAACTCCATTAATGGTAGGAGTGTATCCGAAGTGTCCTGAAACTATAGTACGTAGGCTCCTATCATATCCTCCAGAGTCTGAATAGTCCCTTTAGATTATCCATCTGTCTGAGGATGAAAGGTAGTGCTAAAGTGTAGCCTCATAATAAGGGTGTCAGGACCCGTCCCAATCCCCCCGGGATTAATGCGGGATGACCCTGATCCCGTCTAACACGGAGTGTCAGACAAGGAAAAATTCTGACTTTAGCCCTCTTGGGCTTCAGAGTACGCCAGGATCCGGAGGAGGTATGTGATATCTCGGTCTCTGCTACAACCCGCATCCGCTATCAACTTGAGGGGCAATCAAACCATTTAAAAGCTATTAGTGGAAAAAACAATAATTTATAGAAAAAAATTTCATAAAGACATTTGTACCCTTCACTAAAAAGCATGCATGCATTCAAAAACCATTTATCCAAAATGACCATGTGTGGGAATTAACCCCAAACGATAAAGAAACCAACCATATGGGCCACTGCCCAAATCCATATGGGACTCAGCCCAAAACCTGTACACATCACATATCATATAGCATATAAATATAAATCACATAAATAACTCTATCACGGTTTCTAAAGCTACGCGCGTGCTACTCGGGGTCTCAAGCCCAAGTCTCTCAAGGTCCACCCAGGTCAATGTCCGTAGATCAATGACCCTCACAGAGGTTATGATCCAAGCCCTCCTAAGAGTAAGGTACCCAACGGAGGCGACTCCACTCAGTTAGTGCTCCGTGACTACTCCGGGGTCCACCCAGGCCAACGACCCTCCCCGGAGGAGACATTCCAAATAAGGAAGGTATATGAATATATATATATATATATAACTTAAACATTCATGCCCGGGTCCCCATAAATGGTCATGAATCATAAAAACCTTTCAAGGGTTCATGTCGGTCCCCATAAACCGTCATGAACTTGGAAATCCATTTAGGGTCCCCGACCCGAAAACATAAACATAAAGTAGTTGGGCCTCGTGCCCGAACACAAGACTCAACTGGGCGTCGTGCCCAATATCTCAGGGCCAGTCACGACTCCGATCGTAATGATGCGTGCAACCATCCATCCAGGACCGCCCTCAATCCTGGTATGTCGCCGTGAACGAATAAACTGGCGCGACCACCGCTAGATTATGGAGCACTCATCACCGATCGATATCCTGAACCGTCAGCACTCCGAATTCGAGCCTCCATCGGATGACCGAAAACAGATCGTGCATCGTGACCTCTCTGGAAGGAACATATCCCAGTCTGGAGGCGAGCGTCGTATCGTCCGTCGCCGTGCACATAGTATTTTTCGCGACCACGATTTAGACCTGTAGGCCATCAATAAGGTCATATGCCCGAGACAAAACCAAATGGGTCTCATGCCCGAGTTTATCCTTTTTAAATCCAAAACCTTTTTATTTAAACCAACAAAGAAAGTACAAGCCCGTATCGGCACAGTATAAGGCCGAAATCTCGAAATACGTGCCAATACGTAACCACACACAAATGCACTCATGGGATCATGAAAAAAGTATTAAAACATATAATAAACAGTTATGCATGCACCAATTTAGAAAACAAGGTCCACTCACAGACCGTCCGAGCTGCCGCCTTGATACGCGTGCCATTCGGCTCTCCTGGGACAATTGTCATCACCGGGACTCCCAAACCTGTGTAAATCACTTTAGAGGGTTACTAACTACCTAATTAACCTCTCACTAAAGCCCCGTAATTTTTAACTATTTTTAATGTCGATCCTAAACCTTCAGACACCCCGAAACTTATCGAAACGATGTCCGATCGACACGAAACCAGTCCCAAAATGTTCGTTACATCGAATAGATGATTTCACATGTTGAACACATCCCAAAAGCGTGGGCCTAACACGCCAGGACACTGTAGCACCATCTTCAACGTCTGGCAGGTCCGAACCGGCCAGTTCTTTGCAGTCCGGTCCAGGTCCCTACCTCCTTCATTTTTCGTCCTTTTTCTTCCTTCTTTCCACCAATCTTCCTAAATCTATCCTATGAATCTAAATATGTAAACAAAACACCGTAAAACCTACAAAAATCCTACGGTTCGATCTACCTCCTCACGGTTCAAAAATCCAGAATTTCCCCAGGCTTCACAATCACTTACTAACCTCACAAACCTTCCTAACATCCCCCTAATAACCCAATAAACCCATTATAATCAATAGAAACGGCCCATGCCATCAAAATCAAAAACTTGAATCTAAAAACCAAAACTGAGAACCTTACCTTCTCTCCACCGTGCACGGCGTCTTGGCCACCTCCACGCCATCCTCAGCTCGTCAGTCCACCCTCTATCTCCTTCATGGATTGGGTCAGGTGAGGGAGATGATTGGGTGATCGTTTGATAGGGGAAGGACGAGTTCGGGTTCGTGTTTGGGTTTGGTTTTGCACGAACAAATGGGTGATATGCATGAATGAATAAGGGTAGCATATGGATGAGTGACATTTGTCACTCATCCATTGGGTAGGAATTAAATATCTGGGGCCCACTAGGATACAAAAGTGGTCCGTCTCGTAAAACGTGCAATAATGCCCCGAAACATCCGTGAACCGTAACTTCTCCGTCAAACGTCCGAATTCGACGTGCCGCCTATCTACGGATTCGTATCGTCGCGATCTATGTAATGGTCCTTGGCCCTCGGCCATCGGACCTCCCAGGTAAAAAGTCAACTATTTGCCCCTTTTTAACCAAATTACTAAAAGACCCCTGAACTTCCGAACGTCATAACTTCTTCCTCGAATGTCGGAATCGAACGTGCCACCTGTTTATGAACTCGTGACGTCGCGAACTACGTCACAGTTATCGGCCAAAGTCCATTTGACCACCTGAACAAAAATTCAACGTTTTACCCAAGACTAGGGGAAAAACGTCCATTTTGCATCGTTCGTCCGATTTCGCTCAACTAATCACTGATTAACCTCACTAATCTTGATTAGTTACTAATATAATCCTGGAATTCAGGATGGGTCGTTACAGAGGGCTCTCTGCACACTCCGCCAAAATCTCAATGTAAACTTCGGATCTCGATCTAGCACTATCGATCCTGGCGTCCCATGTAACCTAATGATCTCATGAACAAACAATCAAGCAAACCGTTCCAACTTAAAGTTCTCACGTACTAGTAATAAGTGAGGCGACTTCGTAAGTCTGTCCACAATCACCCAAACCCCATCAAAAGCGTTCTGTGTCTTAGGAAATTTGAATACGAAGTCTATGGTTATATGATCCCATTTCCACTCAGAGATCGAAGTGGCTGTAAAGCTTCGTACCGTCGCTGTCGCTCAGCCTTTACCTGTTGGCAAGTTAGACTTCTACCAATGTACTCTGCGACCTCACTCTTTATCCCTGCCCACCAATAGTGATCCTTAAGTGTACGATACATCTTTGTTCCTCCTCGATGCATCGCATATGCTGAACTGTGGGCCTCCTTTAGAATCTCTATTCTCAATTCTGCATCCATAAGCACACACAATCAACCCTATTTTAGCAACGCTCCATCACTTTTGATAGTGAAATCCTGCCCGTCACCTGCTTCAACTTCTATCCCTAGAACACACAAAGTGGGATCTTGAAGTTGAGCCTCCATAATCCAATTAATCAGGATAGGTCTGACATCAAAACTGGCCAATAGAGCTCCCTCATCATCCAATCCGAGAATAACTCCAGCTTTTCGGAGTTCCACTAACAAGGGCAAATACACCATCCTCAGATGAGCTACATAACTCACAGGCTTCCTGCTCAAAGCGTCTTCTACTAAATTTTCCTTCTCGGGATGATACTCGATTGTGCAATAATAGTCCTTGACCAGCTCCAACCATCGTCTCTGCCTCAGATTCAGTTCCTTCTGAGTGAAAAGGTGTTTCCGACTTTGATGATCAGTGAAGATCCTGAATGTCTCTCCGCACAGATAATGTCTCCAGATCTTTAGAGCATGTTCCACTGTTGTTAGCTCTAAATCGTGCGTACGATAGTTTGACTCATGTGGCTTTAACAGTCAAGAGGCATAGACAATGACTCTCCCGTGTTGCATCAACACGCAACCCAATCCTTTCAACGAAGCATCACTATATACCTCGTACTCCCCACTGTTATCTAGAAGAGCCAAAACTGGCGTAGAAGTCAACATTCTCTTCAATTCCTCGTAGTGTTTGTTCCAAACGAACTTAATCCCTTTCCTGGTCGAGCGGGTTAATGGAGCAACAATAGTAGAGAAACCCTCTACAAATCTTCTGTAGTGTCCAGCTAACCCTACGAAACTCCGGACCTCCGTAACAATCTTCAGTTGCTCCCAATTGGTCACAGATTCTATCTTCTAGGGGTCAACACTAATCCCCTCAGTTGAAATCGCATGTCCCAAGAAGCGTATACGATTTAGCCAAAATTGACACTTACTCAACTTAGCATACAACTTATTCCTCCTTAACCTGCTCGGCACCAGTCTCAAATGTTTCTCATGCGCCTTGGTACTCTTCGAATATACCAGGATGTCATCAATAAAATGTAACAACCCGACCCAAATATCTGGATTAAATATTAATTAATTATGAATTTAGTGTGACTAATCAGAGATTAGTGGAGAGAATTCGGATGGACGGTGTAAAATGATCGTTTCGCCATAAAATTGGGCAAAATGTTAACTTTTGAACCAGGGAGTCAAACATATAAGGACCGATGACCGTGACGTAGATTGGGATGTTACGAGTCCGTATACAGGCAGCACGTTGAATTCGGACGTCGTATGGGAAAGTTATGGTTCACGTAAGATTTTGAGAACTATTCACTAATCGTTCGATTTTTAAAATGGTTTGTTTTTAGTGGGACCCAAAATATCTGATTTTGGACCATAGAATGATGACACTTGTCACCCAACCTGTGGCCCATTTAATTAATACATGCACCACCATTTCATTCATCTTCTTCATTTTTCTTCACCCAAAAACCCGTGCCCACCCCCATGGCTTCATCTTCTTCATGTTTCGATTTGAGAGGGAGAGAATGAGTGAGTAGGATACATAGATGAACCAGGAAGATAGCTTGGACGGTGGAGCCATCGCGGGAGGTGGCTAGAATCACGATACAAGGTAAAACGGTAAGATCCAAAGTTTTGGGTTTTCGATTTTGATGTTTTTGATCGAAACTAAGCTCATCTTCATGTTCATTGAGGTGAAGGGAGTCTGTTGAGCCAAGTTTAGAAGGTTTTGGAAGGTTTTGGAAGTCGGAGGTGGCTGGAATGATGATCGGAATTCTGGCCGAAACTTTGAATGGCCATAACTTTCAAACCAGGTACTGCCTATATTTTCTGGGTTTATATTTGGAATCCTTGGCTAGAGTAGATGGATTTACATAAGTAGATCGTAGAATTTGGTTGAGAAACGAGTGAGATATCGAAGATTTTGGGGCATCAATGGAGTTTTCTTTTGAGAAATTCCGGCGAGTCGCTGGAAAGTTGACTCGGTGACCAACGAGTAAACCCGTTGACCAGCGAGTTGACTTGTTGACTTTGACCGATGACTTTTCATAGTTGACTTTTGGTTTGACCGCGCTCGTGGGGGAGCGTGGGCTCAAATTTTAAGGTGGGATCAATGTCATTTGAAAGGTTTCGACAATTTGGATCCAATGGTGGTAGTTTCAGGTCGATCAAAGATCGTTAAGTTGGTCAAATTGGAGGTTTTCACCTTGGGAAACGTGTTCGGGACACGTTGACTTTTCTGGGAGTTTTGGGGGTTTATCCTATAGACTTGTATAGTTGATTAGTGTAACAGCCCGGAAATTCGAGGATTTTAATATTGTAATTTAATATGTGAATTGACGTTTTTACCCTTGTGAATGGTATGGTCAAATTGTTGACTTTTTGATTCGTAGGTTAAATGGATTTTGACCTATGACCGTGATGTAGTTCGGGACGTCACGAGTCCATAGACAAGTGGCACGTCCAATTCGGACGATCAAGAAAAAATTATGACTATCGGAAGTTCAGGGACATTACCGTAAGTTGGACTTCACGGGCGAAAATGTTGACTTTTCGTTTGACAACTAATTTTCACATGACCCAAGGACCGTTAGGTAGGTCTCGATATCCTGAGTCCGTAGACAGGCGGCACGCTGAAATCGGACTTCGTATGGCTGAGTTACGGGTCTAGGAAGTGAGGGGCATTTTGGTAATTATTGAACCAGGGGCATTTTGGTCTTTTGCCTGGTTACTGTAGCAACCGCGGGGGAACCATGGACGGCACCACCATGTGCGGTGGTTCAGTGCACAATTGATTATGCTAATATGTGCTGGAAAGTCTGGGGTGTCTTTTGCTTTTGAACGTGGCCTGAACCGTCCAGCCTGCACGATCAAATTGTTAATTGAAATTCGAAACTTTCGAGGGACAAATTTCAGTGGACAGATTGGACACCCACGAGCCTCTGGGACGGCTTGAAATTGTTTAAAACTGATTATATAGTGTATGAGCTTCACTATGGTGTTGAAAGGACGGAAAATAGGAGTGGAACCAGAGAGAAACCATTTCGGGAATTTTTTGGAGGGAAATCGGGTTTTTGATTTTTGGTGAGTGTTGGGCCAAACCAAGGCCTGGTTTAGTCTTCTGGGAGTGTTTAGAACTCAACCACATCGAAATTGAAGGCTATCAGCCACGGTTGAGCTAGGACGGAGGCTGCTGTTTTCAGGGAAGTTGCAG
Organism: Prinsepia uniflora; assembly: GCA_032719365.1. Classification (NCBI taxonomy): domain Eukaryota; kingdom Viridiplantae; phylum Streptophyta; class Magnoliopsida; order Rosales; family Rosaceae; genus Prinsepia; species Prinsepia uniflora. Next base: position 38,176,342 of record CM064874.1, on the reverse strand, counting down.
AGCTTGGGACGACAACCTTCAGGTACTTTCAGACACAATTGATTGTTCATTTTGGTTCGTTTTGATCCTATTATGCTTCCTGTGAATTTAATTGGACAATGGGTTTGAGACCAGGAAGTTCTGGTGAATGACCCGATTGGTTGATCGCGGGTCGATGGGTCGTTTGGGGATGTGTCGAGGTTGATTTTTGTCACAGAACCTAAATTGGATAATTAATGAACATGTTAGGATCAAATTGGATTGAAATCGAGTAAGAATTGATGGGTATTCAACCGGGTCAAGCCGCGGGTGGCAGGCCCGTATTACAGACAAACGGGTGAAGGAGGTGACACTGTAGCTACAGTGTCAGGGGCGTGACTTTCACGCGCAGCCACTTTGGGCGGCGCGTGAGGGCGCGTTGGACCTTATCTCCGATCACGATCAACATGACTTTTGTTCCTCTCATTATTCTGAACATTTTTGGTGAATTAACCATGTTGATCTGAGATAGTTTGAAGGGTCAGTTTAGGGCCAGCTGCCTCGGGAAACGTGTCGACGGTTTTCCCGAACCGGCTTCTGTTTCGAACTTTCTTTTGAATAAATATTAAGGACTTGTAGTGACCCTTACGTGTGAATTGAACTGACAGGAATTGTACGATAATCTCGGTACAGGTCTGTACGCGCAGATTCGCAGCGGAATCGTACAGTGAGTGGGCCCGTTTTCATTAAACCCTTGCATGCTTAAATGACAGGACCCATCCCAATCCCCCCGGGATTAGTGCGAGATGACCCTACTCCCGTCTGACACGAAGTGTCAGACAAGGGATATTTCCGACCTTTGCCCTCCTGGGCTATCAGAGTACGCCAGGATCCGGAGGAGGTGTGTGATATCTCGATCTCTGCTACAGTCCACACCGTATCCAACCTGAAGGGTATTAAAAACAGAAAGACTGTGAGTGGACAAAAATAAAGATTTTATAAAAACATATTTCATAAAGAAGACCTTTATACCCTCCACTAAAAAGCATGCATGCATTCGAAAACCATTTATCCAGAAAACCATAATGAAACAAAGTACACGGGCCACTGCCCAAATCCATAAGGGACTCAGCCCAAATCATAAGAAACTAACCATACGGGCCACTGCCCAAAACCTGTGTAAACCCACATCATATATCATATATAGCATACATCACATATACATATAATTCACACAACCAATCCTGGCACAGTTTCCAAAGCTACGCGCGTGCTACCCAGGTCTCAATCCGAGTCTTCTCAAAGTCAAGATCAATGTCCGTAGACCACTAACCCTACCCGAGGTAATAGTAATCATACCCTTCTTGAGAGTAAGGAACCCAACTGGGGGGGTGACTCCACTCAGTCGGTGCTCCGTGACTACTCCGGGGTCCACCCAGGCCAACGACCCTCCCCGGAGGAGATAATAGAAGTAAAGGAAGGTATATGAATACATGTATATACATAACATAAACGTTCATGCCCGGTTCCCTTGAACCGTCATGATCCATAAAATCCATAACAAGGGTTCATGCCGGTTCCCATAAACCGTCATGAACCAGAATGACCTGACAAAGGTTCATGCCGGTTCCCATAAACCGTCATGAACCACAATGACCTTTCCAGAGTTCATGCCGATTCCCATAAACCGCCATGAACTTGGAAATCCATCTAGGGTCCCTGACCCGAAATAATCAGTGTAAAACATCTGGGTCTCGTGCCCGAATATATGACATCAACTGGGCACCGTGCCCGATATCGAAGGGTCAGTCATGACTCCGATCATAGTGATGCGTGCAACCATCCATCCAGGACCGCCCTCAATCCTGGTATGTCGCCGTGAACAAATCAACCGACGCGACCACCACAAGATCATGGTGCACTCATCACCGATCGCTATCCTGAACCGTCAGCACTCCGAAGTCGAGCCTCCCCAGGCTGCTCGACCACGAATCGTGCATCGTGACCTCTCCGGAAGGAACACATCCCAATCCGGAGGCGAGCGTCGTATCGTCGATCGCCGTGCACATAGCACCCGTCGCGACCACGATTTAGACCCGAAGGTCGTAAATAGTGTCATATGCCCGAGACAAAACCAAATGGGTCTCATACCCGAGTTTATCCATTTAGAAATCCAAAAACATTTCATTTAAATCATTAAAGGAATACAGACCCGTATAAGCACCGTATAAGGCCGAAACCTCGAATTACGTGCCTATACGTAACCACATACAAATGCACCCATGGCATCATCAAACATGCAATAAAACATATAATAAACATTTATGCATGCACCAATTTAGAAAACAAAGTCCACTCACAGACCGTCCGAGCTGCCGCCTCGATTTGCGTGCCATACGGCTCCCCGAGCCGATCACCATTACTGGGACTCCCAAACCTGTCCAAATTTTAATAGAAGGTTAATAACTACTTAATTAACCTCCCACTAAAGCCCCGTAATTTTCCCGTATTTTTAACTATTTTTAAACGGACCCTAAACCTTCTGATGCCTCGAAACATATCGAGACAGTGTCCGATTGACACGAAACCAGTCCCAAAATGTTCGTTACATCGAATAGAAGATTTCCCGTGTTGAACACTTTCCCAAATTATGGGCCACGCGTCCTCACGAGCCCCTAGAAAGTCGAAAACACTGTTCATCGTCATCAACTACAGAACTGAACCAGTTTACTGTAGCAAAACACTGTTCATCTCGGGTTTTTCTTCCGTTTCTGGACTGATTCGGGGTCCGTTTGCTCCCATTTTAATTCCTAAATTCCTATTTCTTCATTTCCTATCTAACCCAATCCCTAAAACTATGAAAAACCACCCGAAACCGAGCTTGCATCCGCCATCAATGGTGGCCGGATTTTCTCCGGCCGTTCACGGCCATGTCCGGCCATCCCAAGCCCCAAAAATAATCCTATTCTACTCCTAGGGTCCCCAGAAACCTTACCCAATAAACGAAATGGAGTAAAAACCATTAAAACCCAAACTCAAAATTTCAAACATTTTCCTTACCTCACGGTCTCTCCGCCGTCCACCATCCGCCGTGAGCCACCCCCCGCCGTCGTGTCCTCCTCCTCATCCCAGTCCTGCCCTCACTCTCACACGGTCACACTTGATGGAGGATTGTGGTGTTTGTGTGTTTTGAAGAAAAATGAAAATGGTGGATAAGGGGGGTTCGGGTTTTGTGTTTGGAGAAGAAGAAAATGCAAAGAAATGAAGATGATGATGTGGATCTGGTGAGAGGAGTGAAATGGAGGGTGAGGATTGAGAGATTAATTGATAATGGATGGTTAGGATTAATGGTAGGATAGATTAATTATATAATAATAATTATAATATTATTTTATTAAGTAGATCCACATTTTGGGGGATTTAGCCAATAGGATGAGTGACACTTGTCACTCATCCATGGGACCCACCAAAATATCTGCCCAAATCAGATTTCGCCAAATCGTCCCCGTCTCGAAGTTCGTGCATAGTGAAATTGAACTTTCGTGACCTATAACTCTCCCGTTCGAAGTCCGATTTCAGTGTGCCGCTTGCCTATGGATTCGTATCGTCCTTATCTACGTAACGGTCTTCGGCCCTCGGCCATCGGACCTTTTGGTCAAAAAGTCAACATTTGACCCCATTTAACCAAAATTACCAAAATGCCCCTAAACTTCCGAACGTCATAACTTCCTCCCCGAACGTCGGAATTGAACGTGCCACCTGTCTATGAACTCGTGACGTCACGAACTACGTCACGGTCATCGGTCAAAGTCCATTTGACCGCCCGAACGAAAAGTCAACATTTTACCCATGCTAGGGGCAAAACGGTCATTTCGCATCGTTCGGCCGATTTAGCCTAACTAATCACCGATTAACCTCACTAATCGTGATTAGTCACTAATCTAATCATGGAATTTGTGACGGGTCGTTACATTAAATGTTTTCTGATTTACTTATATGTTAACATGCTGGAATCGATAAATGGTTTTGATGATATTGAAATTTCGGTTATGGCACGTTTCACGGTATTTGGGCATGGGACCCGTCTGATGAAACGTAACGATCGGTTCAAATTTTACCTATGTATACATATATGCTTTGCATTTGGATATCAATAAAATGTATTTGGTACTGCACTATATAGATCCTTCCATATTATATTTTCTCCTCCGGATGAGGTACCCCGGAGAGGTCACGGACGTCTAGAACGTCCAGCGTTTACGACACTAAGCATCAGGGATGCTGTAACCGAACGGGGTTTGGGGATTGAACTCGGAATTGAGACCCGAGTGGCACGCGTAGCCTTGTGATTGTGACCTTATTGGACGTCAGGGACGTCAAACATCAGGGATGTCGGGATTGGAGTGTATAGTGGAGTGGATAAAATTATGGTTATGGTTTTATTACATGCCTTATGATTCATATTATATTATTTATGATTTTAAATGATGCTGCATGCATGTTTGGAAAACGGAGGGGTAAATTATATGTTTTACTTATCAAATGATTTTATAAACTTGAGTTCGGTCCACTCACCCTTAATGTTTTTGGTAACCCCTCCAGGTCGTGATACTGAGGTAGAGGAGGAACCTGAGGCTGAGGCATAGATCTACTTCTGCGTACCTGAACCCCTGCTGGGTGGTTTACCCGCAGGTTTATGTTAGAGTCGTGCTCGCAACTTGTAATTTTGGATTTCAACCCTTGTCTGACATCTGTTTAATTCGGATTTGTTGTATGACTTAAATTTGGTTATTTATGCATTTGATGTTTTGAGGTTAAAATTGGTATGAATTTTTGGGTGTCAGACGGGAGCAGGGCAAGTCCCCTTGTGGTCCCTGTGGGATCGGGGCGGGTCCTGTCAATTAGTGAATTTCGAGTATGATTTGGATAGGTTTGGGAGTTCCAGAGATGGTGATTTAGCCCAGGGAGACTTATGGCACGCGTATCGAGGCGATAGCTAGGACGGTTTGTGAGTAGACATTGGTTTCTAAATATGATGCATGCATAACTATTTTATATGTTTTAAATATGTGATTTATGATGAACATGATTGTGGTATTTATCATTCACATTTTTGCACGTATTTCAAGGTTTATGATTTTATACAGCGTTGAACATGATTGTATTTCCAATTGTGGTTCAATGGTATGATTTCTGATTTGGAAATATGGAACCGGGCTTGAGACCCATTTGATTTACGAACTATCGGACTTGATGTCCATTTGATTTAATGAGACATCGGGTCGAAGACCCATTTGGTTATACTATTGGGCTTGAGGCTCAGTTGGTTTATGAAATGGAATTTTGGGCAGAGTCCCTTGAATTTGGAAATTCGATTTGTGGAAATGGTTTATGAAAGTTATACTTCGGGCACGAGACTCATTTGTGGAAATGGTTTATGGAAATCCCGGGCATATGCCCTTTGAACGGTTTGAGATGATTTATGAAATGTTTTCCATATACCATCCTTACGTATGGATTGTCTCCTCCAGACGTCTCGTAGTATCCCGAAGTAGTCATGGCGCACTACTTGAGAGGGGCTGCCTTGAGGCGTAACTCATGATCAGGAGTGCAATTATGGATAATACCTCTAAGGAGGGTCATTGATCTGCAGGTCATTGACCTGGGTGGACCCTGGGGAGACTCGGGATTGAGACCCCGAGTAGAACGCGTAGCTTGGAAACCGTGAAAATGGTATTTGATTAGGCATCAGGGATGCCGATGATTGGTTACATTGTATTTCTATAAACTGGTTATTTAATATTTATTGGTTTTGGGTTGAGTTCCCATATATTTGGTTTTGGGCTGAGTTCCCATATACTTGGTTTTGTGCTGAGTTCCCACATGGTTGGATTTATGATGTTGGACTAAGGCCCTAATGATTTAATTAAAGTAAATGGTTTGATTGCTGGTTTTCAAATGCATGCATACTTTTTAGTGAAGGGCATAAACGTCTTCTTGTGAAATGAGTTTTCATTAAATTATTTATTTCGTCCAGTCACAGCTTTTAATGGTTCTTAATGCCCTTGAGGTTGATCACGGATGCGGGCTGTAGCAAAGACCGAGGTATCACACTCCTCCACTGATCCTGGAACACTCTATAAACCCTGTTTGGGCTAAGGTGTGAGTTATCCCTTGTCATAAACTTCATGTCAGACGGAAGCATGACACATCCCGCGTTAATCCCAGTGGGATTTGGGATGGGTCGTGTCATAAACACAATCACAAACAGATCCAGGTATGATCAGAATACTCGGTTCATCAAATCCATAAATGTAGCCGGTACAATTTTCAAACTGAATGGAATTACCAAAAACTCATAATGGCCATATCTTGGTCAGAAAGTAGCCTTCGGGACATCTCCCTCAGCTATCCTAAACTTATGGTATCCAGATCGAAGATCAATCTTCGAAAAATACTTGGTCCCTTTCCATTGATCGAACAAATCATCAATCTGGAGTAGAGGATACTTATTCCTCACTGTTACTTTGTTGAGTTGCTAGTAATCTATACACAATCGCAGGCTACCATCCTTCTTCCTTACGAACAACACTGGAGCTCCCCAAGGCAATGCACTTGGTCGAATAAACCCCATGACCACCAATTCTTGTAACTACACCTTCAGTTCCCATAATTCAGCTGTTGCAATACGATATGGTATCTAAGATATAATTCGCGTATCTAGAAGAAGCTCGATGGTGAACACGATCTCTCTGTACGGTGGTAGTCCTAGTAAGTCCTTTAGGAATACATCTGGGAATTCTCATACCACTCATATGTCCTTTGCTCTCTCGGGTGTAGCCCGTACATTCATGACATGAGCCAAGTAGCCTTGATAGCTTTTCCTCAGTAGTCTGTCTGTAAGGGCTGAAATCACTCCAGATGGCAACACATCTGATCTTCTTGGAAACTCACCTCAAGTAAATCCGGACTATGGATTATCACCCTCTTATTGAAACAGTCAATAACAGCACGATGTTCTGACAACCAGTCCATGACATCGAAATCGTGTAGATCTTAGAGTATCAAATCAGCCACCAATATCGAAATGGTGTAGATCACAGGACATTCTCTCAACGCTTGATTCACAATGTATACATCCCTGATCGGTGTACCCACACCCATTTCGAAATCAAGTGCGGACACATCTCTATCCACCAACAATGCAAACCTCTGCAATATAAATGAATAAGTGGCTCTGAGGTCTATAAAAATGCGTACAACATGATCTAAGATAGTACCTGTCACCACTCTTATGGTTGTTTTGGCCTCATACTAGGTAACCACAAACACTCTGGCATGTGGTCCTGACGATCGACCATGTCCTCGTGATCCTCAGAATCCACTTCTAGCTCCTTTATATTCTCGGTGACCAGTCGCATATGAAGTCATGGCTGTGCTCGAGTCCTACCCTGCTGCACTCCGACCAACACCCCTGCCACCCGACATTTGTGGCACTCTCTCCTAAAGTGGCCAGGCAATCCACATGTAAAACAGGTCATTGTCCTCGGTCTACCTGTAGACCCCACTGACGTACCACTCGTCAGAGAAGTCTATTGTTGCCTGAAGCCCCTCTGGGTATTACCGTACTTGCCAAACCGACCAATACCCGACGATGATGATGCTCCACTGAAACAGCCTCCCTTCGGGGCCCTCTGGCTCGAAGGTCCATAATACAAATGCTTTCGACGCCGTCTATCACCGGAAAACTGTTGTCGGGCCAGAAAACTGGCCTATGGTCTCACAGCCGAATTTGTCAACTCCCTTAGTGTGGCATAGGACCCTACCATCATGATGGCATGGATCTCCCCTCGCAGGCCCATCTCAAATCGACGACACTTGTTTTCCTCAGTACTCATGAATGCAGAAACTGATCCAAAACTTCTTGGAGATAGAACTTTGGTGGAAAATAAGTGTCGCTACTTCTCTTTGGAAGTGGATTGCTTAATGAGAGAAATATTTTAGGAATGACTGGAGAAATGAAGAAGAATGAAACAATAAAAAATGCTTTCTGATTGAATGCTTAATTCATACAACTAATGCACTTTGTATACATCATAGTTTTCCTAGAATAGATAACTAAAAATAGCTAATGAGTATATACCAGAAATAATGAATGGTTTAAACTCTTTAATCAAAACAAGCCGTTAACTTTGAATGGATTCAAATGATTAATGTTTGAACCTCAAAGTTTCACTGGTTTGAAATAATTAAATATTTCCATATGATATTTATTAATATCATACAATTTATTATATTGGATCCATCTAAATCATGGCTTCCCTATTTAGGAACCTTGAGCTAATGCGCAAGTTATTTTGAGATGAGGAAACGCTGTATTTACCTTGTCCTATAGGTACCACTTAGATTTTCTGGGAAGTTGTCATTTTCTGCCGATGCAGAAATATTCATACTTTCCACATCGTGTTTCATGAATCTTTTGCTCCAATATACAATCCACCTCTAAAGGATCTTCTCGGTCCATCTTCAAGTCATTGACTGAAGGAATACATACTTTCTCATCAGGATCATCATCCAATAGAGATGGTTCAAATAGTTTCAAATTCTCGGCATTAATGACCGAGTACATATGCATGTAAGGTGTAAGATCGAGTTGAAAGGCGTTATCACCAATTCGTTTGATGATCTTGAAGGGTCCATAACGGATAGGCTTGAGCTTCTTGCCTTCTCCAATTAATCGATCTTTCCTAAGGTGTAACCACACTAGGCCACCTTCTTTAAAGTTGCATGTCACACGATGTTTGTCATGGCGTGCTTTGTATCTCTGTTGAGATTGGTGTAGCTATGCTTCCACTTCTGAATGGATTTTTTTTTACTCGTTCAAGAAAATTTTGTGCTCGAACATGTTCTTCTTCTTGTTTTCCACTTAATGGCTTGTCACTTATAGTGAATGCCATGTCAAAAGGACTTTGTGGTAAATTACCCATACAAACCTCAAATGGAGATTTCAGTGTGGAGCCATGAGTTGCTCGATTAAAAGCAAACTATAAATAAGGGAGACTTTCATCCCACGTTTTGGGATGCTTGGAATTATAACCCCGTAGTAAATGCACCATAGTACGGTTAACGACCTTTGTTTGTCCATCAGTTTGTGGGTGAAAAGCAGTACTACGCTTCAACTTAGTATCGATCATTCCCCATAAAAACCTCCAAAAAATGGCCTAAGAATCGACTGTCTCTATCTGATATAATCGATGTTGGAAGGCCAATTTTTTTCCAAACGTGCTGGAAAAACAACTTAGTTGCACCTTCTCCGGTTATAGTCTTCTTACATGGAATGAGTATTACCATCTTGCTAAAATGATCCACTACTACGAACAAGTAATCATTCCCCCACTTGGTTTTAGGTAAGCCATCAAGAAAATCCATCGAGATGCCCTCCCAAGGTTGGTTTGGTACTGGAAGTGGAAGATACAGGCCTAACTTCCTATTGAAAGGTTTCGAGGTGTTACAAAAAACACAACCTCGTATGAACCGAGAGACATCTAGGTTCATCTTTGGCCAGAAAACATATCGACGAAGATTCGGTAAAGTTTTATCTATTCCAAAATGCCCTGCTACTTTGGAAGTATGAGCTTCACAAATCCACTGCAATCTATCGCCAATTCTTGGTATGCACAATTGTGTTCCCTTGTACATCAATCCATCCTTAAGTTGAAATTCACTAGTCTTTCCTTGTTGCAGCTTAGCGTAAGCTGAACTAAAATCAACATCAGTATCATACCCTTTTGCATGTTCAGAAAGGAACTATTGGTTGGATTTGCATAGCCACCAATAATGCGGAACTTACTGGTGTAGGTGGTCGAGATAACATATATGCCAACTTATTATTTACTCCATTCTTATACTTAATTACAATATTGAGTTGTTGTAGGTAAGACATCCACTTCATATGGCGTGCTTTCTGTAATTTAGACTGTGTAGTTAGATACTAAAGAGGTTTATGATCAAAGTTAATACTGGTCCACTAAACATCTTAGAATGGTATGCAACTGGTTTTCCATCTTGAAGTAATACGGCTCCCATTGCATAGTTAGATGCATCTGCTTCAACTTCAAATGCTCTCTGCAGATTTGGAAATGCCAATACTGGGGCCTCGATAATCTTCCGTTTCAATAACTGGAAGAATTCCTAATGTTTCTCCAACCATTCTAACTTTTGATTGGCCTTCGTGAGAGAATGTAATGGTGTTTCCAATAGAGAAAAATGTCTTATAAATTTTCTCAAATATTGGCACGCACCTATAAAGCTTCGAACATCGGTCATTGAACGGGGTGTGGGCCATTGAGTAATTACTTGTACTTTTTCCGGATCCACTTTCAGCTCTCCTCCACCTATGATGAACCCTAGATAGATAAGTTCTTGCTTTCCAAATTCACATTTCTTCCCATTCAACCGTAGTTGAGTAGCTTGTAGAACCTCCATAACCTGAGCAATATGACGAAGATGGTCCTCCTATGTGATACTGTAGATAAGTATATCATCCAGATAGACAATGAAAAAATCATCAATGAAAGGGCGAAGTACTTCATTCATTAGCCGCATAAAGGTAGCTAGAGCGTTACTGACAGGACCCGCCCTGATTATCGCCTCGATAACCGGGGAGAATCCTGCTCCCGTCTGACAATTGCACACAAGCAACCTAAATAACCACACACAAAAAAAAACAATACACATACTGTCAGACCATGGAGAAAATACGATACAACCAATCCACAGTATCACAGAGCATGGTTACAAAACAAGATAAGGATAAAACCCTACTCTGTGGACTAACTACACCGCAACAGGAAAACTTTATGCCTCTGCCTCTGCCTCGACGTTAGTCCCCAAAACTTGTACCACGACCTGGAGGGGTTAAAACAGAAAAGTGTGAGTGGACTAAAATAAACGGTTATGGAAAACTGTTTAATGAAATCAGGATTCACCCTCCAGTTTCAAAACACGCATGCATAACTAAGTATTCAAAAATCACTTATGTAAATCATAAGGAAACCGTTACAGTAGATAACTATAAAACCATGTAAAAACCGAATGTAACATCAATAAACTCCATCCGAGTCTTTAAACTTATATATCAGGCCTTCCCGGGATATCAACGAGTCTTTAAACTCAAAACACAATCAAGGTCTCGGGGGACATCACGGTAACCGAGACTTTAAACTCACGAGTCTTTAAACTCAATCCGGGTCTTTAAACCCAATCCGGGCCCGCCCCCGTCATATCTCATCCGGGTCTTTAAACCCAAAACCAGATCCAGCCATCGTACCTGGTCTTTAAATCCAAAATCATGTGTAAATCAAAACAAATTCAGGGTCCATCGTGATCCAATTTCCAAAAGCAATTCGAAATCACATTTTATCAAAACATGACTTATGTCCGAATTTTACGTTCAAATTCCGAATCTTACTCACAAATCATAATCAAATCATCATTAAAATGTCATATACACAAATTGTATAAAATCACTCATCAAACCATCATCAAAGTATCGAAGAAACCATAGTCTCGAAATACGTAAAAATACGATATATCACATCGAAAAGCATGCATTCACGTAAAGCAGAAATAACATAAATATAATCATAAAATCATATATAGAACCATAAAACAAGTGAGTAAAAACAGTTATGCATGCTCGGTTAAAAATCAAAAGTCCACTCACGAAATTCGAACGCTTCAATCGCGTCCCGTACGCTCCTCGGTTGCCTTGGGAATATTCTGGCTTGTCAAAGATCACAATTTGGGTCACAAACACTTCCATTAAGCTTGCATTAATTTCCCTAAATTTTTGGTATTTTTCAACGTAATTAAATTTAAAATCCTAAACCATCGAACTCTCCAAGCTATCCCGAACGACGTCCGATCGACTCGAAATTTAACTCAAAATGTCCGTTACACTGAAAGGATAAAATCACCTGTTGACCGTGACAGGAGATATGGACTTACGCGCCCTCACACGCCGCCCAAAGTGGCTGCGCGTGAAAGCCACGCGCCTTGCATAGTAAGCTACAGTGTCGTCTTCCTTACCCGTTTCCCTATTAAACGGGTTATAGACCCGCGACTCGACCCGGTTGAATCTCTAACAATTCCATCTTAATTCCTCTAGATTTTCCACCGAAATACTTCCATTAAGTGTTAATTTAGGTTCTCCATTATTAATTACCACATCAAGCCCTAAATCGATCATTTCACTCATGATCAAACAAACGGATCAACTTTCGAAACTCACTCAAATCAACTTGGTTTTCTAATTAATTGACACAGAAGCTCTGTAAGACCTAGACAAACATTAAACCGTAATCAATTTCACAAACCCTTACCTGTAGGTAGTCATCCTCAACCTTGAAATTTTCTAGAAACTGGAACTTCAGTTCTAGGCCAAACCGTGAACAACTTCCTTCGATTTTTGTATGGTTGAAGTCAAAATGAGCCCAGAAGACTGTTTCTAACCTCTGTTTAGCTCCTCTCAACTCACAAATTAATTTTCGAAATTTCCCTCCATTTTCCAGTTTTTTTCCCGACTCTGTTTTCTCTCAAGTTCCTCAGTCTTTCCTCTCCAAAATGATCTCCTCGACTCACTCTAACTCTCTATAATCAATTCTTCCTTCATAGCTAACTAAAAGAATCTCTCAGTCCCTTTGTGTAAGTGTTCCCCGCAGCTGACCCAAAACCAAAACAATGGTGCCCGTGCTCTGTCTTCACAGTGGAACCAGCACGCCTGTGCTTCCACTCAGCCTTTCTCAGTGTTGAACAATTCCCCCCAATGTCACTAACATTGTTAAACAATTCACTGAACAGATTAAACAATTCACACAGCAAACCACCACGGCTGTTTTCAAACTGCAGCCTTGAAATTACAATTTTGCCCTTCCTTCAGAAAATTACCAAAATGCCCCTCCTCGTTCTAGAATCGTAACTCAACCGTCCGAGGTCCATTTTCAGCGTGCCGCCTGTCGTTGTACTCAGGGCATCAAGACCTTCCTAACGGTCTTCGAATCACATGAAAATTTCATGTCGTTTGAAAAGTCAACAAATTTCCCCTTCTCGACCTAATTACGAAAATGCCCTTGAACTTCCGAATGACATAACTTCTTCCTTGATCGTCGGAATCGGACGTGCCACCTGTTTATGGACTCGTGACGTTCCGAACTACGTAACAGTCATCGGTCAACGTCCGTTCGACTTGCCAATCAAAAAGTCAACATTTGACTATACTATTCATAGGGGTAAAAACGTCATTTCATTTATCATTTTGCAATTGTACATTCTTTGAGTTTCCGGGGAGTTATAGTCACATAGTCCGAATGGCATAACTAACCACTCAAACAATCCTTGCTTTGTCTTAAAAGCAGTTTTCCAAATGTCTTCTTCATTGATGCGTACCTGATGGTAACCGGATTTGAGATCAAGTTTTGTGAAGTATCAAGCACCATCCAATTGATCTAAAAGATCATCAATCCTTCGTAGTGGGTACCGGTTCTTGATAGGAATCTTATTATTAGCTCTATAATCCACGCACATGCGCCACCCTCCATCTTTCTTGGGCACAAGCAATACTGGTGAACCACATGGTGAGTAGCTGGGCTTGATATCTCCTTGTTCAAGAAGTCCTTGAACTTGCTTCTTGATCTCTTCACTTTTCGTAGTGAGGTGCGATATAAACCTAAGTTTGGAAGAGGTGAATCTCTTACCAACAGAATTTCATGTTCTACAGCTCTCCGCGGTGGTAATCCCTGCACATCATGAAAAAGATCCTTGAAATCCTTCTGTAATTTTCCAATATCGGAACATTGTGAAGGTGTTAGAGTTATTGCTAATAAAGTGACAATATTGGAACATTGATCTTGTGGTCGAATCATCAATAAGACAAACCGCCCGCAAGAGTGAACCAATCGCTTGGCTTGGTTAACTGTTAACTTTGGGGCTCACAAGCATTGATGTGGAATTCCTTTCCATCCTTCACCAAATGATATTTACGAGGCTTCCTATAGTGAATTACATCACAGTCCCATAAATATGGACTACCTAATATAACTTGGCATACATCCAACGGAACCACTTCGCATGTCACTTCATCGATGTAACGATTAGTGATTGCAAATTTGAAGGTACATTGCTTTGTAATCTGCATGTCAATGTCCTTTTGAATCCAGCCTAGTGGGTAAGGCTTAGGGTGAGGTTCTGTTTCTAAGCCTACCTTCTTCACTAGCGCCTCCGAAATCAAATTCTTCTTACTTCCAGGATCAACAATTACTTGTACAACACTTTGTTTCACTTGAATGTTCAAATGGAATAGCTCTTCTCGGTTGTAACCATTTGTAGCATCTATTGGTAAAGTCATTAGGGCGAGTGTATTTTCAGGTTGCTTCAACTCTGGAAGCTCTTCTGCATGTTGCACTGTCAACGTGGCCTTCCTGTCGTTCCTTCCATGGTTGTTCCTTTGGTTCTTTGGTTTCAACTCAAGATGAAGTATCCAACATTTGTCTTTGACATGTCCGCTAGCATGACTGTGATCACAATAATTGTTTTTTTTTGGGCCATCCTGGTTGTGTTTTCCTTTATTCATCCAATCAGATCTACTTGCAGTTTTCTGTTTGTCGTCCTTTTTGTCCAATCTTTAATACTTGGATTCAATAGCAATGGCTTTGACTGTCGCTTCTTCAATTGATTCTACGGTGAACAATTTTAGTTCTTTCTGTATGTAGTCGACAAGACCTCCAGAATACTTCATGAATACATCATAATCGTCCACATCTATGTCCAATACCAAAGCCCGATTATGGAATTCTGAGGTATAATCTTGTACCGATTGACCGAACCTTTGATTGAAGTGCTGCCATATGTACCATCTTTCTTCTACATAGCCAAAGTCCAGTCGCGCCCCCACGAGCCCCCACGAGCAGGTCAAAGTCCAGTCAACGCTGGTCGTCACCGGTTAACGACAGTCAACGACGATTAACAGTGGGCAACGGTTGACGTTAGCCTGACATATGACAAGTCTGACACCTCTGATAGCCTGCCACATGGCACCACCCCACTAGTCCACATTGTCTAACATGCTGATTGGACCTACCACATGAACTGGCCCTTTTCCTTTGTTCTTCGAACCTGTGGACTCATCCAATGCCAAAGAACCATTTTTTATCATTAAAATAGTCCAACAACCCCTATAACTTGAATTCGAATTTTGACCCACAAGGCTTACCTTCTCGGTTTTCTGGCCATCGTACGTGGTTGTCCTTGCCGTTGGTACCTTCCTTCTCATCTCAACTCACTCTCTCAGTCTCCCTTTCACTCAAACAACAAATATGATGGATAGGGTGGTGTGTGTGTGTGGGTTTTGGAGATAGGTGCATTCTTTTGGGTTAATGGGCCAATCGAATGAGTGACACTTGTCACTCATCCATTGGTCCAAGTTGGATATTTTTACCAATGAAAAATCAGCCAACTATTCATACCTCGTAAAATGTGAATAGTATGTAAGTTCTTCCTTGACTCATAACTATCCCGTTCGACATCCAATTTCGACGTGCTGCTTGTTTACGGACCGGGGCCAGCCAATAGGGAGGGCATGAGGGGCATAGGCCCAAAGATGTTGGAGGGCCCAAAATTAAGTTTTTTTTTTATATTTAAAAAAAATTAGGAAGATGAATAATAATTTAGACTGGGGATATGAGTGAGTGGGGAATGGAAGGATAGTTTCCTTCAAAGTTCCAAGAAGAAGGCGCATTGTTCCAATGTTCTAATTCAATGTTCAAATTAAATGTTCTAAGGTTAAATATCAATCTCAATCTCAAATTCTCAATTGTTCTAAATTTTTAATTTTTTGCAATCTCATTCTAACTCTCAAACCCTAATCTCAAGTTCTCAACAATTGGCTTTTCTAGTCGTAGACATCCAGGCCTTTTCACCTTCCCTTCTAAAAGTCCTCCCTGAGATATTCCTAAGTTACAAACTTCAAAAAAAGGTAATTTAATTTAATTGAATTCCTATTACAGTTTCCTTAATTGAACACTTCCATTTGACAACTTTCCCTTATGGATGTTGTAGTTATTGACGACAAGAAGGCCTCTTCATATAATCAAAGGACTAATGTTATGGGTCTAAGCCACGAATCTAACGTTACAAATGGCAGGTCAATTCTTCAACTTTGCTAGAAATTAGAAATTGTGTCTCTTTAGTTTTTTTTTGTGTGCATTTGAATCCTTAATTACATCTTTTTCGCATGCCAGAAGAATTTCAAGGAACTCACCTAAATTGATAGGGTCACTGCTACAAAAGTTCTTAGTTTAACAATCTTTAATTATATTCTTGTATTGAATATGGAAGTTTGTGTAGAGTTACAAATTGCTTACTAGTTTCACCAAAAAAGTATAAGATTTGTTTTAAAAAAAATCAAATGTAATGTTTGGAACATGAGGTATGTAACGACCCGTCCCGAATTTCGGGATTAGTTTAGTGACTAATCTTGATTAGTGAGGTTGAACGGTGGTTAGTAGGGCGGAATCGGACAAATTGTGCGAAATGACCGTTTTGCCCCTGGTCGTGGGCAAAATGTTGACTTTTTGTTCGGGCGGTCAAATGGACTTTGACCGATGACCGTGACGTAGTTCGGGACGTCACGAGTTCATAGACAGGTGGCACGTTCGATTCCGACATTCGTAGAGAAAGTTATGGTGTTCAGAAGTTGAGGGGCATTTTGGTAATTTGGCTTATTAGGGGCCAAATGTTGACTTTTGATCGGGAGGTCCGATGGGCGAGGGCCAAGGACCGTTACGTAGGTATCGTCGATACGAATCCAACGAAGGGCGGCATGCCGAAATCGGAGATCCGACGACGACGTTATGGTCAAGGAAACGAACTAACGAACCGAGGCCGGGATTAAAATAATAATATAATAATGAATAGTGACCGTTGACCCTACACACCTGGATGAGTGACAAGTGTCACCCATCCCTTGTTTCCAGCTCCTTGTTTCCCTCCAAACATCATCATTACTACATCATCATCATCTAAACCACCATTTCCCCTAATTTTCTCCTCTTTGTTCCTAAACCGTGCACAAAATGTGGGATTCGGATGAGGGAGAATTGGCTCCCTTCTTCTGCTGTTCTTGTGAGAAAATGGGAGACTAAGATGAGGGAATTAACGGGGAAACACGAGGGGCTGTGAGAGTGTTGAATTTTGGATTTTTGATTTCGGGAAAATGAGAGGGAAAATTCGAATTGAAGGAATTGGGCTGTGATGATCGAATTGGAGGTTACAAACATCTTCCTGAGGTTGTGACGAGTCGATCCACATCAAAAACGAGAAGGATTGGTGCCGTTTTGGCTCTGATCGAGCTTGGTGACAGAGGAAGAAATCGAGGCTGAGTCGTGGAGTTTGGGGCTGTGATGGACTCAATTGTTGTGGGGAAATGACTCCTCATGATCCCACGATGCTTCTGGGTTCATCAATTGAAGGAAACCGATCGAGATCGATGGAACTCCATGGTTGCACAGTGGACGGTGTTCGTACTTGAGTCGTGATCATTTACTGATCAAACGACGGAATTGATGTGGGGGAATTGTTCCTCGTGGTCCACTAATGCTTCTGGTTGAACCAATTTAGGGAAATCAATCGAGATTGAAGGAATCCCATGATTGAACAGTGACCGGAGTGTTCTTCGTGTTCATCGTGGAATCGATGGAATTTGGGTAAGTTATCGTGTAATTGATGTTACAGACTTATAATTGGACTTAAAACGAAGCTAATGGAATGATTAATTGAAGGAATTAGGATCGAATTGACAGGATTGGAACCGGGTTGTGTCGCGGGTGAATTGGACCCGTTTACCAGACAAACGGGTTGGGCTGGTGACACTGTAGCAGGCGCGTGGGTTTCACGCGCAGCCACTCACGGCGGCGCGTGGCGGCGCGTGGGCACGAATCTCGAGGTGAGGTCAACATGACTTCTGTCCTATTTAATGTAACGGACATTTTGGAATTGGTTTCGTGTCGATCGGACACCGTCTCGATATTGTTCGGGATGTCCGAAGGTTTTAAATTAAGTTTAAAAATAAGTAAAAATTCGGGAAAATTACGGGACTTTGATAGGATGTTACTGATGAGGTTAGTAACCCTCTAATGTGATTTGGACAGGATTGGGAGTCCCGGTGATAGTGGTGTGGCCCGGGAGGGCCGGTGGCACGCGTATCGAGGCACACGGTTAAAACGGTCTGTGAGTGGACTTTGGTTTTATAAATTCTATGCATGCTTAAATGTTTTATATGGATTATGGTTGTGATTGTGTGATGTTGATTTGGTTGTTGGTAAATTGTACGGTTTCACGTATTTCGAGGCGATTTACGTGCTTGCACGTAAATCGAGGTTTTCCGGTTTTACATGGATTTTCCATATTTATGACTTGGATATAATGTGATGAAATGGTTTTGAAATTGGAAATATAAACTCGGGCTTGAGGCCCACTTGTTTTGGAAATTTCGGACTTGGAGTCCATTTGAGAATCGGGCCGGGGGCCCAGTTGGTTAATGAAATCGGGCCAGGGGCCCAGTTGGTATGAAATCGGGCTGAGACCCATTTGAGTTATGTTATCGGGCCAGGGGCCCAGTTGATTTGTGAATTCGGGCCGTGGGCCCAGTGGGTTTATAAGTTGGGCTGCGGGCCCAGTTGGTTTACAAATCGGGCCGTGGGCCCAGTGGTTCATAAAATCGGGCATGAGGCCCAGTTGGATAATAAATGTGATTTCGGGTCAGGGACCCTATATTTATATTGGTGATTTTGGGTCAAGGACCCTAAATGGAATTATGTGGTTTTATGGAAATTTCGGGCAGGGCCCAATGGTAATAATATGATAAAAGGATTTAATAAAACTGTTTTCCATATACCATCTGGACACAAGGATATATGATGGTCTCCTCCAGATGTCTGGGACACTGGCGAAGTCACGGTGCATTGCCTGCGAGGGGTCATTATACGGAGCAGCCGGACCGTATGATGACTCAGGAGCAGGATTGCTATGATTGACGTCAGGGACGTCAGACATCAGGGATGTCAGATATATGGACCCGGAGAGACCCCGGGCAGCACGCGTAGCTTATGAAACCGTGAGATATGACGTCAGGGACGTCTAGCGTCTGGGACGCTAAGCATCGGGGATGCTGGTGATGGTAATGGTAAAATATGGATTAATGAATAAAATGGCTTATTGGTTGGATATGTGTTATGTGGTAAAAAATGGATTATTGGTTATGAAATGGTATGTAGGGTCGGGGACCCTAAATGGTTTCGGATTTTAAATTGATGTTCATCTATGGTCGTGGGTGGTGACCCACATGGTTTTAATATGTATGGTGGTGGTATTCCACAGTTTTGGGCTGAGTTCCCACACTTGGTTTTTGGTTAACGGTTTTTGGGCTAAGGCCCTAAGGGCTCGGTTGAGCAAACGTTTTGGTTACTGATTTTTGTGGCATGCATACGTTTTTATTGGAGGGCATAAATGTCTTATAAATGTATTTGGTAAACTTATTGGTTTTTGTCCACTCACAGCTTTTGGTTTTAATGCCCTTCAGGTTGATCACGGATGCGTTTGCAGCAGGGACTGGGACATTGCACACCTCCTCCATCGATCCTTGCGCACTCTGGATGCCCCGTTGGGCAGTGGCTCTTGATTATCCCTTGTCTGACACCCCTTGTTGGACGGGAGCAGGGCACATTCCACGGTAATCCCGGGGGGATTGGGATGGGTCCTGTCAACTTGGTATCAGAGCACGGTTGCTCTTTTGTGTGCGCAGGTCGAGGGTGTGATGTTTCTTGGGGCTGCAATTCGTTATCAACCTGATAGATAGTTTTTGGGTTTGGATAGCGGATGGAGTGTGATTGGCCCGATACGCCGTGCGTTAATGTGATTCGACCCAAGTGGGGTTGATTGTGGTGAACTGGTATAGTGGGACCGTCGGTTCGGTCATGTGATATTGGATTGTTGTGCTGCTAGGTGCAGCCAGGTTCGGGGAACCTCATGTGAGTAATGGTCTAAAATGTGAACCCTTGTGGTGGTTTCTAGTGTGAGGGATGTTGGTTCATCGGAGTTGGCCGATGACCTAGTGGTGGAACCCACGTTGATGGGATGGTAGGATTGGATTTGACGTCTATTCGATGTCAGGACCGCGGGGTCGATCAGGTTGTGGGTTTTATATTACGGAAAACTGTTTGGTTCGGTTGAACCATAGGGTGTGATTGTGGAACTCTAGTATTAAAAAGGTAAACCTTAATTGTGGCTAGTGGATGAGAACTTGTGCTGCGACGAGCGGCTAAGGTCATGGATGACCATGTGGATGGCTCTGGTGAGTTTAGGCAGAACTATGGGATTCGATTTACGGATACGGTTCTGAGATAAATTATGGAATCCCGTGTTGGATCGGGTATTGGTGTGATGTGTGGATGCGGATCTCGATAGCAATGACAGTTAGTCGGAAGTCATATGAAGATGACTGGCTATCGAGGGTAATTAGTGTGGTTATAATACTTGGGGATCAGGGGACGTTCGGGGAACGATCATTTTCCTGATGAGGATTGTCAGAATAGTGGTACCCATAGTCGTGAGGTACGGGATCGTCGTTCCGTATGAACGGAGATCCAGGGTTGTCGTATTTGCACACGGTGTGCAGTATGGATGTTTACGGGGTTGGTACTTTTGTGCTGATGCTAGTATGGATGCCTGTGTGCTGATACTAGTGTCGTTGATAGAGTGTTGGTACTGGTACTAGCGCTGGTGCTAGTGTCGGTAATGGTGTTGACGATGAGCCACAAGTTGGGGTGTGACTCCGTCATGATGAACATATGTTCGGTCTTTGAGATTCGATAGTGGTTGAGTGATGGACTGGATGGGTTCCAGTTAAGATCGTAATGTGTTGGGATAAGTTCCAATAGTGGTGAGATAACCAGTAAGGAATGGATTAAAAAGGGTATAATTGAGACTTGAGTAATCTTGGGATGACGTCCCCTACGTCATGATAATTGGTGGATTTGGGGGAGATGTTGGAAATGATTAAAACTGGAAAAGACGAGGAAAAACCATTAGTGGTATAAAGGTAGGAATTTGTAATTGAGAACTTGGGAAACCGAGTGTTGAACCTATAAAGGTCGGGATGTGCGAACGGAACAATAACGGATTGATTGTGGACACGGGGTTGTCCAAGTGAATTGAGGAGGTAGGAAGTCTAGTGGTTAGACTTGACGTCTTGTTGGGAGCATGTCTGTTTCCAACATGGTTGGAACCTTAGTGTTGAGGAGAGTTGTGATTGGGGAACAAGAGTGGTGCTCGTTTTTGGTGATTGGTATTCCGAAGTCATTGGGGTTGACTTCTTGCTTTCTGCCCTGGCAGACATTGACTGTAGTTACCAGTACGTTGAGCGTGTATTGGTTGGTGAGCCCATGTGTGTTGTGAGGTCATTAGGAGGAGCTACGTGTTCGAAATTAGGTAAACGAGATTTTTCATTTTCTGCTTGGTGGCAGACGATGTTGGGGTACATGGCGCGGTGAGTGCAGTGAGTTTTGTTGCATCCACGTAGGATGAGTATTGGTGTCATTATTTTGGATCATCCTTGGTTTTCCTAGGTGGAATGACAAGGATCGATACGAACTTGGGTGTGTGAGTCGTAAATGACGAGATTGAACTTCTTTTCGAAGTGGGGTCCGTATGGTATTCTACTCGGGTGAGTAGGTTTCCAAGGTAGTTGAATTTTGTCAACCTTAGACGTGTGGAGGTTGGATTGGCTTCCCTATGAAGTCAATCAAGTGTATTGAACGGGTAACCGATAGGTTCGGTTTTGGTGTGTCTTGGTAAATGTGAATGAGATTTCGGGATTTGGAATCGAATTTCTGGGTGACGATTCAGGATTCGATTTTGGAACTTGAAAGTATATTTCCGGGTTTGGGTACGGCATGGTTATTCCAAATGCTAGCTTACGGAATAATGATTTCGGATTCGGATTTGGAAATGAGTTAAAATGTGATGTCTGGGTTTGGATCCGGGATTTCTTACGAAATTGCGGATTTGGATTCGGAATTGGAACTAGATGTTGGGTGGAGTTTCGAATTGTCTCATGCTGGATTGGGCAAACGTACTCCATTATTGGAACGCGTTCGGCTATGACCTAGGTGGTTGTAGTCTGGTTATTAGGTAGATGTGTGTACTTCGTACATGGTTCGAGGTACGATACTTGTAGACTTGTGATGTCTAGTTACGGTATACGGGATATACCCGAGGTGTGTCGGTGAACGTGTTGGTAGTCGGATTGGTTCCGATACCACTGGGTTAGTTGTGGGCCGGACATTACTATGCAATGGGTCATGGTATTTCCGATGTGTTTAATTACACACAGATCATGTGAAAGGTCGGTAAATGTTTACTAAGATAAGTACGTTGGTGGCATGTGTAGCCACGAGTGAGTCTAGTGTCAGTTTTCGACGGACAACAACTGTGATTGTCAGGATGTGTCAACATAGATCGTTGAGTGGGGTCAGCTGACTCCTAGTGGGAGTGGGAAAGGAACCGTCGAGTTGTTGCGTTAACGAGAGGGTTGATTTGACAAGTGGTGTCAAATTCGAAACAAGTAGTTTCAGTCATTCGACGGGGTCGAATGTAGTCGTTCCGTTTTGAGTACTAGTGGTACGTTTGGGCGTAGACAAGTTTTGTCTAAGTAGTTGGTGTACGGGTGTACACGTGTTGCGTGGTCGATTCCACTTTCCACGGGGTGTTTGTGGAATCAGGATAGTCGAGTTTCGAGAGCGAAACTTATTAAGGAGGGAAGTACGTTGAGATTAGAGCGGTTGGAATTTCGAGGACGAAATTTATTAAGGAGGGAAGATTGTAACGACCCGTCCCGAATTCCGGGATTAGTTTAGTGACTAATCTTGATTAGTGAGGTTGAACGGTGGTTAGTAGGGCGGAATCGGACAAATTGTGCGAAATGACCGTTTTGCCCCTAATCGTGGGCAAAATGTTGACTTTTTGTTCGGGCGGTCAAATGGACTTTGACCGATGACCGTGACGTAGTTCGGGACGTCACGAGTTCATAGACAGGTGGCACGTTCGATTCCGACATTCGTAGAGAAAGTTATGGTGTTCAGAAGTTGAGGGGCATTTTGGTAATTTGGCTTATTAGGGGCCAAATGTTGACTTTTGATCGGGAGGTCCGATGGGCGAGGGCCAAGGACCGTTACGTAGGTATCGTCGATACGAATCCAACGACAGGCGGCATGCCGAAATCGGAGATCCGACGACGACGTTATGGTCAAGGAAACGAACTAACGAACCGAGGCCGGGATTAAAATAATAATATAATAATGAATAGTGACCGTTGACCCTACACACCTGGATGAGTGACAAGTGTCACCCATCCCTTGTTTCCAGCTCCTTGTTTCCCTCCAAACATCATCATTACTACATCATCATCATCTAAACCACCATTTCCCCTAATTTTCTCCTCTTTGTTCCTAAACCGTGCACAAAATGTGGGATTCGGATGAGGGAGAATTGGCTCCCTTCTTCTGCTGTTCTTGTGAGAAAATGGGAGACTAAGATGAGGGAATTAACGGGGAAACACGAGGGGCTGTGAGAGTGTTGAATTTTGGATTTTTGATTTCGGGAAAATGAGAGGGAAAATTCGAATTGAAGGAATTGGGCTGTGATGATCGAATTGGAGGTTACAAACATCTTCCTGAGGTTGTGACGAGTCGATCCACATCAAAAACGAGAAGGATTGGTGCCGTTTTGGCTCTGATCGAGCTTGGTGACAGAGGAAGAAATCGAGGCTGAGTCGTGGAGTTTGGGGCTGTGATGGACTCAATTGTTGTGGGGAAATGACTCCTCATGATCCCACGATGCTTCTGGGTTCATCAATTGAAGGAAACCGATCGAGATCGATGGAACTCCATGGTTGCACAGTGGACGGTGTTCGTACTTGAGTCGTGATCATTTACTGATCAAACGACGGAATTGATGTGGGGGAATTGTTCCTCGTGGTCCACTAATGCTTCTGGTTGAACCAATTTAGGGAAATCAATCGAGATTGAAGGAATCCCATGATTGAACAGTGACCGGAGTGTTCTTCGTGTTCATCGTGGAATCGATGGAATTTGGGTAAGTTATCGTGTAATTGATGTTACAGACTTATAATTGGACTTAAAACGAAGCTAATGGAATGATTAATTGAAGGAATTAGGATCGAATTGACAGGATTGGAACCGGGTTGTGTCGCGGGTGAATTGGACCCGTTTACCAGACAAACGGGTTGGGCTGGTGACACTGTAGCAGGCGCGTGGGTTTCACGCGCAGCCACTCACGGCGGCGCGTGGCGGCGCGTGGGCACGAATCTCGAGGTGAGGTCAACATGACTTCTGTCCTATTTAATGTAACGGACATTTTGGAATTGGTTTCGTGTCGATCGGACACCGTCTCGATATTGTTCGGGATGTCCGAAGGTTTTAAATTAAGTTTAAAAATAAGTAAAAATTCGGGAAAATTACGGGACTTTGATAGGATGTTACTGATGAGGTTAGTAACCCTCTAATGTGATTTGGACAGGATTGGGAGTCCCGGTGATAGTGGTGTGGCCCGGGAGGGCCGGTGGCACGCGTATCGAGGCACACGGTTAAAACGGTCTGTGAGTGGACTTTGGTTTTATAAATTCTATGCATGCTTAAATGTTTTATATGGATTATGGTTGTGATTGTGTGATGTTGATTTGGTTGGTAAATTGTACGGTTTCACGTATTTCGAGGCGATTTACGTGCTTGCACGTAAATCGAGGTTTTCCGGTTTTACATGGATTTTCCATATTTATGACTTGGATATAATGTGATGAAATGGTTTTGAAATTGTAAATATAAACTCGGGCTTGAGGCCCACTTGTTTTGGAAATTTCGGACTTGGAGTCCATTTGAGAATCGGGCCGGGGGCCCAGTTGGTTAATGAAATCGGGCCAGGGGCCCAGTTGGTATGAAATCGGGCTGAGACCCATTTGAGTTATGTTATCGGGCCAGGGGCCCAGTTGATTTGTGAATTCGGGCCGTGGGCCCAGTGGGTTTATAAGTCGGGCTGCGGGCCCTGTTGGTTTACAAATCGGGCCGTGGGCCCAGTGGTTCATAAAATCGGGCATGAGGCCCAGTTGGATAATAAATGTGATTTCGGGTCAGGGACCCTATATTTATATTGGTGATTTTGGGTCAAGGACCCTAAATGGAATTATGTGGTTTTATGGAAATTTCGGGCAGGGCCCAATGGTAATAATATGATAAAAGGATTTAATAAAACTGTTTTCCATATACCATCTGGACACAAGGATATATGATGGTCTCCTCCAGATGTCTGGGACACTGGCGAAGTCACGGTGCATTGCCTGCGAGGGGTCATTATACGGAGCAGCCGGACCGTATGATGACTCAGGAGCAGGATTGCTATGATTGACGTCAGGGACGTCAGACATCAGGGATGTCAGATATATGGACCCGGAGAGACCCCGGGCAGCACGCGTAGCTTATGAAACCGTGAGATATGACGTCAGGGACGTCTAGCGTCTGGGACGCTAAGCATCGGGGATGCTGGTGATGGTAATGGTAAAATATGGATTAATGAATAAAATGGCTTATTGGTTGGATATGTGTTATGTGGTAAAAAATGGATTATTGGTTATGAAATGGTATGTAGGGTCGGGGACCCTAAATGGTTTCGGATTTTAAATTGATGTTCATCTATGGTCGTGGGTGGTGACCCACATGGTTTTAATATGTATGGTGGTGGTATTCCACAGTTTTGGGCTGAGTTCCCACACTTGGTTTTTGGTTAACGGTTTTTGGGCTAAGGCCCTAAGGGCTCGGTTGAGCAAACGTTTTGGTTACTGATTTTTGTGGCATGCATACGTTTTTATTGGAGGGCATAAATGTCTTATAAATGTATTTGGTAAACTTATTGGTTTTTGTCCACTCACAGCTTTTGGTTTTAATGCCCTTCAGGTTGATCACGGATGCGTTTGCAGCAGGGACTGGGACATTGCACACCTCCTCCATCGATCCTTGCGCACTCTGGATGCCCCGTTGGGCAGTGGCTCTTGATTATCCCTTGTCTGACACCCCTTGTTGGACGGGAGCAGGGCACATTCCACGGTAATCCCGGGGGGATTGTGATGGGTCCTATCAAGGTACCTTTTTTTGTTTGGGGTTTTGTCCCAATGAGTTTTCCCCCAACAAAATTTTTAACGATGCCTCTTAATATAAATATAATATAACCAATTTATAAAATTTACATTTTCAATAATTAAGTATGCGAATTGAGGGCTCATTTTTTATTTTTACCTTAGGCCTCTAAATGTTTGGACCGGCTCTGCTACGGACTCGTGACGTCTCGATCTACACAATGGGTCTTGGTCAAAGTCCAAAATAGTATCCTGGATCAAAAGTCAACATTTTCTCTATCTAGGGGCAAAATGGTCATTTTACATTAAATTTCTGAATTTACATTTATTAAAAGTTTGGGTTGTTACATTGGGTGCCTACCTTAAAGGCTCCGATGCTTAAGTCAGTACGCGTAGTTGAGAACCAATAGGCATATCACAGTAAGAAGACTGAAGAGTCAAAGCTGTGTTTGTTTAGAGAGAGAAGTAGATGATAGAGAGTGTGTACCTTTATGAAAGGGTTTTGGGGGCACTTATAGTGGTAATAAATATGACGGTTAAACATTATTGAAGTGGGTTCAAGCTACCTCTGAAGATGCTTCCACGTGGCCCGCATATTTGGGATGTGCCCTAGATGATAATGGATCTTCTCATATGTCAGGGAGTTGGTAATGACATCTAGATGATTAGATCAAGGGTACCGATCTTACCTGCCGAGTATGCGTACCGAGTAAGCTTATCGAGTGACTGAGAGTTTGGCTTATTGAGTGAATGCTATTGGCATATCCTGTCGAGTGGCGTACCTAGTGAGGCTTGCCGATTCGAATCACTGGCGTTGTCTGTCGAGTGACATAGCTGAAGCATCTTGTCAACTAACTCGTCTGCTAATCACGTAGCGGTAGATTGTGTGCTTGTGGTGGCGCTGCTCTTGCTGAGCATGGTTGGTTGATATTGTATCAATATAAGTCCCTTACGTCGTTGAGTGGGGTAAATTTCCTCAGTCGAGGACTTGTAACTCAGGCCGATACGTGCTGACCAACCAAGGGAATGTACCGACTAGTCCCACAAGTGCTGGATGGAGGAAGTGTGCCTCGGCCAACCGATGTTGCACTAGTCCCCAGTGTTAGGTCGGTTAGGATGGGTGACTCCTTGAGGCTACTTCGAAAAACATTGAATGCAGGCTTGTCATCCGTATTCGGACAATGAGAGTACTCGAGACTGAACTTTGCGGCATATTTTTGAAGTGTTTCTTCCTCTACGTGCTTGATGGAGAAGATATTTTCCATGGAGACAATTCTGTCCATTTGGATCATAAACTAGTTGAGGAAGGTCGTTTAATATTTCTCGAAGGAGTCGATGGTGCTAGGAGCCAGGCAATAGAACCATTTGAAGGCCATGTCAGTAAGAGTTGAGCTGAAGATGAGGCATCGAACTTCGCCAGTCAAATTCTTGTAAGCCAGGGCAAAGACATAGTTGTTCAAGTGACTGACGTAATCGCCTCTTCTTGTGTGTAGAGTTATTTTTAGGGGTTTTACCTTTGACCCATGCCTTGATTAGAGGAATCGGTTGGTGGAAGGACCAATGCTGGTCTTCCTCAAAGCTGGCACTTTGCCTTTGTCCTCTCTTGCCACTAGGATGTGTATCCTCCTCAAAAGACTCTCCATGGGGTCATTTCTTTTCTAGGCTTATTGATTGGATTAGTGCTTCGTTTAGCCACTATTTCTATCCCAGCGACCCTAGTTTCTCCTTCGACTGTGGGAGTATCTCTCTACTGTCGTGTCTATCCTATATAGCACCTCACGGTTGTTATCTCGTCATTGAGATTAGGGCATTTAAGTTGTTTGATACCTTTGGTTAATTGCTTGGCCTAAAGTATGTCATGTCCTCTGTCGATCGTGCAAGTTAGGCATGGGGCATTGTCTCGTGGACCTAGGATCGAGGCCTTGTATGTCAATCACAAAGGTGCTATCACTGTCTGGCGATCTTCTAGCACTTGGTGAGCGTCCTCGTAGATCCCTATCAGGGAATGACATGCATCGTTGAGATGTTGGATGAGAAGTCATCCGGACGAAGTGGGGTTAGCCTAGGTGACACAACCCATCCCAATCCCCCCGGGCTTAACGTGGGATGTGTCATGCTCCCAAAAACCAGTTATCCTGATCATTCCTCAAATCAAATCAACTTAATAAAATCATTTATCAATCAAAGCCATTTTCTTCCTCAAATCATTAGGGCCTTAGCCCAAAACCGTAAAACCAAACCATGTGGGAACTCAGCCCAAAACCAACTCATGTGGATCCCAGCCTGAAACCATTAACACATAAATATCAATCCAGTAAAATATAGTTTAACCAATCCTTGGCATCCCAGATGTTTGATAATGTCACAGTCTAAGGTTACGTGTGCCGTTCGGGTCTCACTCCTAGCCTTTCCCTGAACCCAGTCCAGGGTATGACATCCCAGATGTCTAATAATAGCAATCCTGATCTCGAGTCTCCTACGGATGACCCTTCTGAGGCAATGCTCCGTGACTACTCTACTGTCCCTGACCTCTAGAGCAGACAATCCACTCATAAGGATGGTATAATTTAAAAACCGAAATCAAATCCATTTCAACAGGGTCTCAGCCCGAGATATAATTTCCATAAACCATTTCCACAATTCCAATATCCAAAACTCAAGGGACTCAGGCCAAAATTCCATTTCATAAACCATAACTGGGACTTAAGCCTAATACCATAAACCAATTGGGCCTCAAGCCCAATATCTCATTAAATCAAATGGACTTCAAGTCCGATAGCTCATAAGTCAAATGGATCTCAAGCCCGATTCCATATTTCAAAATCCGAAATCATTCCATAATCCACAATTGAAATACAAGCATATATAAACACAATATAAAACCATAAACCTCAAAATATGTGCAAATACGTAAATACCAAATACCACAATCATATGCACTCAAGGCATTTCAAATCATAGATATAAAACATATAATAACATTTACACATGTATCATATTTAGAAAGCAAAGGTCCACTCAAAGAATGACCTAGTTACGCCTCGAAATCCGCGATGTAAGCCTCTCCGAGGCTAATCCAACCTCTCCGGATTATCCAGACCTGTTCAAATCACACCCGAAGGTCACCAACCATCTATACAAGTCTATAACATAAACCCCCAAAACTTTCGAAAAAATCAATGTGTCCTGTACACGTTTCTCTAGGCTAAAAACCTCAATTTGACCAAACTAATTGTTCATATCATATCGGCCCAGACCGACCCAAAGGCCCAGTCCGACCTATAGGATCAATCCACTACCAGATACCACATCAGCCCAGACCAATTTTGGAGGCCCAGCCTCTGTCGGTTGGTGCATTGGATCAGACCAACCGAGAGGCCAGCCCTCTGTCAGCACCATACCACAGGCCGACTCTAGAGGCCCAGTCCTACGTCGGTCGGTGAGTCAGCAAAGACCGACCCGAAGGTTCAGTACATTTGCCTAACACATCTGCACATGCTCGAGGAGTCCAGGCCCACTCAGAAAAGCAAACCCTAGTAGGGTCTGGCCAATGCCAACATGGGGATAGCCCCACCTGCCATGTGTCAGCCCCATAACAGCCAACATTTGTCCCACATCGAAAGAATGTAATTGTTATACTCACCACACCCATACAAAAGGATTTCATTTGTCATATAAAGGTAACTAAGCATTTATGATTCAAAACCACTTTTACATTACACTAATTACCACACCCTACATCTCAGACCAATCACTGACTTTGGCGTGGGAGTACCTTTGGGCTGGTACCACACCGGTGCCTATACTCTGACCGACCAACCAGATTTCTCCTCTTTCAGGTCTATTCAAGGGCACGTGGCAAATCAGCATTCGCTCCCTAAGTTGGTATATTTCGTGCATCAACACTAAAAATCTCCGATCGACCTGAAACGAACACCATTGGATCCGGATCGTCGAAAATTTTAAAATGACACTGGTCCCACCTCGAGATTCATGTTCACGCGCCCCTACGCCAGGGTTAAAGTCAAAGTCAGCTTTGGTAAAAAAGTCAATGCATACATCAGCAAAGTCAACGCTGTAGTCAGGTCAACAGTTAACGCTGATGTCATTGCTGAAGTCAACATGTCGTGACAGGATCCGTCCAAAATCCCTCGGGATTAGCGTGGGACGTGCCTACTCCCGTCTGACACGAAGTGTCAGACCAGGGACATTTCTGTCCTTTACCCAACCCGGGCTATCAGAGTGCGCCAGGATCCGAAGCAGGAATGTGAATGTCTCGTCTCTACTACAGCCGGATCCGCGATCAACCTGAAGGGCATTTAAAACACAAAAGTTGTGAGTGGACAAAAAAATATTTTATAAAAACATTTCATAAAAGACCTTTATGCCCTTCATTAAAAACATATGCATGCATTCAAAAACCATTTCTAGGGTTCATGCTCGGTTCCCATAAACCGTCATGAACCATCAAACCATTTAAGCCTTGGCCCGAAATCAGTCAAACAACGTATGGGACCTCCGCCCAAACCAAAACACGTAGGAACTTGTCCCAAAACCATCTCATACGGGTCTCAGCCCAAAACCAATACGCGCGGGTCTCATTCCAATGCCATCTTAGTGAAAACTCATACACATATACATATATACATATATAACCCATCCTAGGCACTTCCAGAGAAGATGCCAACTCGGGGCACACAGCCCCTAGGGAACACATCCCCGATA
This sequence comes from Prinsepia uniflora, assembly GCA_032719365.1. Lineage (NCBI taxonomy): Eukaryota > Viridiplantae > Streptophyta > Magnoliopsida > Rosales > Rosaceae > Prinsepia > Prinsepia uniflora. The sequence goes on along the minus strand of CM064874.1, from coordinate 38,145,405 downwards.
TAGTCACGATGTCTCTATATATATATAAGTATGCATACTACTCGGGGCCTCACTCCGAGTCTTCTCCCAAGAATTCTCCATCTAGGAGACTTCGGACCTAGTCCGATCATCTCTCCGGAATCTGGTCCGAGACCACAACATAACGCCCACTCTTGGAACGGGATCCCTATGGGGATACCTACTCTAGTCTGTGGATCCTAACTCTCTAGATCGACGACTGGAGGAGACCAATCAATAATCTCGTAAGGAGGGTATATACATACCAGTATAAAAAATCATAAAAACGGGACTCACGCCCAATAACACAAAGCAAATGGCCCTCCAGCCTGAACATAGGACTCAACAGGGCCTCTAGCCCGATTTCGCAATAACTGGGCATCCAGCCCGAATTCGTAAATCAACGGGGCATCAAGCCCGATATCTCAGGGTTAGTCACGATCCCGATCATAGTGATGTATGCAGCCATCAATCCAGGACCGCTCTCAATCCTGGTATGTCGCCGTGAACACATCACTGCTGCAACCATCTCGAGACCATGGTGCACACGTCGCCGATTGATCCTCTTAACCGTCAGCACTCCGAAGTCAAGCCTCCATTGGCTGCTCGACAACAGGACGTGCATCGTGACCTCTCCGGAAGGAACCCATCCCAATCCGGAGGCGAGCGTCATGTCGTCCGTCGCCGTGCATACATCACCCATCGCGACCACGAATTAGACCTACGAGTCGTCAATAGGGTCTCATGCCCGAGTCAAACCAAATCCAAATGGGTGTCATGCCCGATTTTACCTTTTCAAAACCATTTCACGAAAACCGAAAGCGTAAACACGTATAAGCACGTATAAAACCTGAAAACCTCGAAGTACGTGCCCATACGTAATCACACACCAAAATGCACTCAAGGAATCCCAAAACACACATTAAAACATATATAAAACATTTATGCATGCATCAATTTCAGAAAGAAAGTCTACTCACAGACCGTCCGCGCTGCTGCCTCGATAGGCGCGTTGTACGCCTTTCCGAGCCAACCGTCGTCTCTGGGATTCCCAAACCTGTCCAAATCACTTTAGAGGGTTACTAACTACTAAAATAACCCCTCACTAAAGCCCCCTAATTTTGTTGGATTTTAAACTATTTTTAAACGCGCACCGAAACCTTCGGACAACCCGAACTATATCGAGACGATGTCTGATCGACTCGAAACCAGTCCCAAAATGTTCGTTACATCGAATAGATGATTTCACATGTTGGAACCACCCTCAAAGGAGGGTTCATGCACCCGCACGTGCCCCTAGAAGGGCCTGCGCGTGGGCCTCATGCGCCCACTGTTCATCCTTCTTCAACCTTCGGCCAGGCCGATCCGAACCGACCAGTTCGGTTTTTCTTTCTGCAAATCTGGTCTGCCTGGACCGGCGTGATTGGTCCAAGGCCCTCCCCTCTTCATTTTTCGTCCAATCTTTTCCTTTTCGATCTCATTCTTCCTATTTTGGTCCTAGGAACCTACACCTACCAACCAAATCCTCTAAAACCTACTTAAACCCACCGGTTCAATTCCTCCTCCACGGTTCAAATTTTTCCAAATCTTCCCCAGGGTTCCTCAATCTCCATCCTCCTTCAAAATCATCCTAACAAAATCCTAATAACCCAATAAACCCATTCAAATCATTAAAAAAGGTCCAAAACGTTCAAAATGAAAAAGGGAGAAAATCGGGCAAACCGATTACCTTGTGCACTGGTTGGCCTTTGCCGTCCACGGCGGCGCTCCCTTGGCAGGCCACCACCTCCAACTGGTCCTCACTTCACTCTCTGGCCTCTCAGTCATGATCAAAGGGTCAAGGGTTTGGATTTGGGGTGATGGTTGATCGGGTTTTGGGTTTGGAATGAAGAAAATGGTCGATGAAAGGGGATATGCATGAGTTGGTTTGGATGGGCAATGGATGGGTGACACTTGTCACTCATCCATTGGGCCTGTCCAAATATCTGGGCCCCACTTGCTGCCAAAAGTCTCTCATCTCGTAAAACATACAATAGTACGTTCGAACTTTCGTGAACCGTAACTTCTCCGTCGAACGTCCGAATTTGACGTGCCGCCTGTCTACGTATTTGTATCGTTCAGATCTACGTAACGGCCTTTGGCCCTCGGCCATCTGACCTCCCGGGTCAAAAGTCAACTATTGGCCCCTATTCACCCAAATTACCAAAATTCCCTCAAACTTCCGATCGTCACAACTTCTTCCTAGGATGTCGGAATCGAACGTGCCACATGTCTATGAACTCGTGATGTCCCGAACTATGTCACAGTCATTGGCCAAAGTCCTCTTGACCGTCCGAACAAAAAGTCAACGTTTTGCCCATTCCAAGGGCAAAATCGTCATTTTGCCTTGAACGTCCGCTAATCCTTGTCTAATCCCTGATTAGCGAGGCTAATACATCATTAATACTTAATTAATTCCACTAATTCGGGATGGGTCGTTACATGTTGTCATCAGACAGTTGTCAGATCTGACACATGTCAGCAGCAGGTTGGTCCACGTCACTGACATGTTATTGACACGTGGTACCCTCTGATTAGTCCATGTCACTGACATGTCAGTGCTGACTAGGCACTAAAAATTACATGTGGTATCCTATGACTGGTCCACCTGGCCTGACATCTAACAGGTGATGATGCCATCATCTTCAACCTCCCATCGGGTTAGACCCGGTTCAATATTCTAGGTCGCGTAGAGCCGCGACTCGACCCGATCCAAACTCACTCCTCCACCCACCATTTTGATCCCCGTTTCTTCCTTAACGTTCGTCTAATCCTCATTAATGGATCCCTTTAATCAAAACCACGAAAAACCCATTAAAAGCTTACCTTCCAACGATGAACAATGGCAGTGAACTTTAACTTGGTTTTCCGGTCAATTCCGGCCACCACTTCCTTTGAAACCAGCCATTTGGCGTCTTCTTGGTCCCTAGAACACATTAGAACCAATCCAAACCTTCAAAAAACGGCCAAATTGGGTTTTTCCATTTTTGGACCAAAAAAAGGTTTCGGGTTACTTGTATCCCGTGACTGCTCCGCCGTCCACGGCGGTCCTACCATCTCCGTCATCCCCTATATCTCTCTGACACTCTCAGTCCCTCACTCTCTCTTAGGTCTCAGCTGAAGGGGAATAGGAAATGGTTTTGGGGTGGGTTGTATGGGTTTCGGGTTAAGGAAGAACAATAGAAGATGAAAATGAAAATGAAATATAATCCCAAGTGTTTGGGTTTTGGGCCAATCAGGTGAGGGATAGGTGTCACTCACTGATTGGTACACTCAGATTCCCAACCCAATCCAAAAATGCCATTTGTCCACTTTTCTCAGTTTATGTGAATAGTACTATTTTCGTTTCGTGAATTGTAACTTCCTCGTACGTCATCCGATTTTGACGTGTCGCTTGTCTACGGACTCGTAACATCCCGATATACGTAACTATCTTCGATCTTTGTGCATTTGACCATCCGGGTCCAAAGTTAACTTTTTACCCATCCCTAAGGACAAAATCATCATTTTACACCGGCTATCCGAAATTCCCGACTAATTCCCGATTAGTCACGACAATCCTTAATTAATTAATAAATTAATCCCGCAACTCGGGACGGGTCGTTACACTAGGTTTTTTCCTCCTAGGTTTGTTTTGATGACACTTGTTCGAGTACATATTGATCGATAGGAATGTGATCAACCATAGTCTGTTTGGCCAAAGGTTGGTCGATGAGCCTCTTTTCATGGTCTTTCTTGCACTGGGACATCCTTGCGATGGCAGGAGTACTCTTGTACTGTTCTTCCAAGACCTAGTTCTTGGAATTTATCTTGGTGTTGTGAGCCTTGAGCTCAACCACTTCCTATTGGAGGTCTTCCAACGTTTGTCTGTAGACATCAGGGATATTGTCTCATGAGATCCTTTGTAGGAAACGAGTTTGAGTAAGATCTCCATCATCTTATTCGTCCAACTTGATGCTTGGGGGTGTTGGGATGAATGAAGTGGCAAGCGAGAGCATGTGAAGTTGTTTCATAATTTCCACAGACGGCGCCAAACTGTTGATGCTCTAAATGGACCAACTTAGACTCCCCTCGCAGCGCTTTTTCGGTCGCTCTTCTCTTAGTGAGGGGACCTATGAAGGGAAGGTAAGAGGAAAAGAGTATTGGTGTGATGTTAGTCTAACTGTCTCTGATGCATAAGTAAGATTACGTGTGGAGGGTACTGTAGTAATTTAGGCAGCGTAGGTGTGACGACCTAGAAATTCAAAAAAAGGGAATTTTGGAAAATTTAGATGGAAAATGACAATTTTACCCTTGGTTTAAGTCGTCAAAAGTTGACTTTTTGTTTGGAATACTTTTTGTACATTTTTTGAGGACCTTTGTGTAGATCTTGGAGTCTTGAGTTCATAGACAGATGACACTTCGAAATCAGAGTTCGGATGGATTTGTTATGGGTCCAAAACGACATAGGGAATTTTTGTAAATTTGGACCCTAGGGGTAATTTGGACTTTTTCTTCTGTTTTGATGAGTCATTAAACTGGTGACTCCCCCCATTTATTACGTGACACCTGTCACCTTTGGATGGAGCGGAGTGGCATGTATGTGTGTTGTGAGGGATTGTGGTGTTGGTTCGAAGAAAAAACATAAATTAAAACATAATTTGGTTTCATTCTCTAAGCCACGAGAGGAAACAGAGAGGTTATACAGAGAAGTGAGTGAAATGATCGAAGAGAAAAGGAAGAATTTGAGAAGGAAAGACCAGAAAACCCAGAGAACCCAGACTCGAAACCATAAACCAAAACCCGAAACCCACCATGGAATTTGAGTTCGAATTCAAGTTGTTGGACCATGGTTGTTGCAATTAAGTCTTGTTGATGCTTCCTGAGGTCCACACGAATTAAACCATTCAGGAATTGAACAAATTGGATGAAGAATAATCCCAGAACAGTCTTGCGTTCGTTTCGGAATTTCAATGCGAAATTCAATTGAATTGAGGCTAGACAATTTTCGAGACCTCCAAGGAACTTACAGCTCGGGATTGAGCAACTTGGACGGTGTGTGAGTAGACATTTGTTTTGTAAATCGTTATGCATGCATAGTCAATGTTTTCCATGATTTATTGCATGATTTAAGTTGCAATGATTTGAATAATGATTTGATATGATTATTTGGCGATTTTATGGATTTAATAATCAGTTCCTTGGCAAGATTTACGATGAATGGTGAAATCTATGTTTTGGGCTAGGCCCGAGTTTGAAAATGGTATTTTTACTTGTAATGTGAGTCAAGAATGATTTAATGGATTACTTAATGATATTCGGATGTGATTTTACGGATTTACGTGAAAATAGTATTTTGAGTTATGATTGTACATATTTGCGTGAAAATAATATTTCGGGCTTGAGACCCTGTTGGAAATGGTTTTGACTTGGTTTTAAGTCAATGATGGTTTTGAAACTAATGTTTTAAGTTTATGTTCAGTGGCCTGGATGTGTAATTCCTGGGAAAACCCGGATGTGTAGTGCTTGGGAAAACTCGGATGTGTAATTCTCGAGAGAGCTCAGATGCGTAATTCCCGAATGGCCCGGATGTGTAATTCTCGGAAAGCCTGGATGTATAATTCCCATGAAAGATCTCGGATGTGTAATTCCTGAATTTCCCTCTAATGTGTAATTCCTGAACTTTAATGTAATGGATTATGTTTGATATTGATTTTTTATTCAGATGTTTTATGATGATTCATGGAAATGGATTTCAGGAAATGTGGGCCATAGGTTTATTGTGGGTCCCACGGTTTGTGATGTGATTTGATTTGAAATCTAGTTGTTCATGTTTTATTCTATGCATACATGTTTTATAACTGGAGGGGAAAATGATTCGTTTTTTAAATGTATTTTCAAACGATATTATTTTTGTTCACTTACACTTTTGATGTTTTTTATGACCCTCCAGGTCGTGGCACGAAGATCGGGGCTAATCGAGAGGCAGAGGCATGAGTGAGAATCAGTGCGGCTATCCCTTGTCTAGCAAGTGCTAAGGGTACTGTCAGTGCGGCTATCCCTTGTCTGGCAAGTGCTGAGTGAGAATCAGTGCGGCTATCCCTAATATCTTCTTAAGCTTATCTTTTTCTCTTTTATACATGCTTAAAGCATCAGCTTTGGCAGTATTCCTAGATATCAACTTGAGATCAGCACATATATAGCTAAAGACTCATCTAATACCAGCATATTCAACAAACTGAAATGGTAAGTCATGCATAACAATAGCCATCACCAATAGCTCCCTAAACTTATCTTCATCGAATTTTGCAGATCTAGTTATAATTGCTCCATCAGATTTTGATAACAACAATTATCCTAGATCTCTAGTATCTTTCCTTATGCATGTTTCAATATGTCTTTCAAGATTTTCAGTACCATAACTGCTATCAGCAATATATGTTAACCCACATTCCATGCACTTAGCTCTTTGTTTTTTCTCTCCTTCAGTAGGAGGAAGAATTTCAAAATGTTTCCATACCTCCAAAGTCAACCCTCTTTTCTTCTTACTAGCTACGGCAGCTGCCTGAGCTTGAGACAGAGGCTCTGCTTCAACTGGAACTGATATTTCATTATCATTTTCGGTTGCATTTCTATCTTCGAAACTATCACCAATATCATCAAACGGATTTTCCATCTGAATAAAAGCAAACACAAAAAGAAAAACCAAGAGACAGATCAGTCCTATTTCACACAAAATACAACCAACAAAAACAACTACCATCTAAAACAGCCAAGAATATGGCTAACCTAACCAGAAGGGAAGACACAAGAAAAATCTGAGTCTTTCTTAGCAGAAAAAACCAGCAATGAAAATGTAATCTTCCCAATTTGATCAAAATCCAGGCCCAAAACATGAACTTTAATCGAAATTTGATACCATCTACACCGAGAATCATTCATAAATTGCAGCTCAAGGAGGCAACATTAAAGTTTGAAGAAACGACAACACAATTAAAATTCAGAAAGTTGAGGAATGTAAGAAGCAACAAACAATACTTGAATAGAAGATAACACTGACCACTTAAATCGACTTCTCCCCAATTACGTCCACTTACAGAAAGCTGTTTATCCTCTGGTGTTATTCCGCAAGAACTTTGGAAGTAATTACTCAAATTAGTGACATCCTACAATTCAAGCATAAAAGAAAAGAGCTATCAATTAGAAAATTACTCGATTCGTGAACACCATAAACAAAAAACTACTTCGCCCTATTATATTTCAAAAAATTCGATGGCATGCATCATATATATGGTATAAGAAACCCAGTTTGACGTTCACCTTGTAAAAGACAAGTTTTTGTGCAGTTCTATTTGCTAAATTATCACAAAAAAATTCATAGTACATATCACACCAAAAACTAAGAAAAACTAATATAAGTGGACGAGTCACAAACTCCCTGCAAATGCTCACATCTAATAGCAAAGCTTTAACTAGTATGTTTACTGGACAAGATGGAAAAAGCGAGAGGGTGGAAGGAATCTTAACTAGTATGTTCACTTTCAGACATGTTTACAAACTCATTTAATATTCACCCTCTACAACGCACATTAATCAAAGGGTTTTGTTTTTTCCTTTCAACGGGTACAACATTCTGTATGAACTATACAGACGGGTAAATGAGGTATGCGGGTGAGGTGGAAAGCTGAGAATGATGTGAAAACCTATCTACATATAATTAGAAATAGACTACTCTTCCTTTCATATTTCTAAGATTGAGAAAGCAACCATCAATTTCATCTAAAAACAATCAAATTTATGTACCAAACAATCACCATTATTGAATTCAACATCTTGTTAATTTAATTTAATAATTTAGAGGCAGTTTCATAACCATTTCATTTATTTATTTATTTTCATTTTTTTCCATCCTTCTTTAATCCTCTTGAGTATAAAAAGTAAAATTAAAAATTAAAAATAGAATGATTATCAAAAGGCTCGTTAATTTTGCACACTTGAACTCTCCCTTCTACACTTTGTTTCAACTCTCCTATCCTTACCCATAATTAGAGTAAAATTTTGTTTTCATTCATTCGTATTTGTTTCCTTCACACTTCCTTCCAGCCACCTTTATTCTTCCTTTAAAAAGTGAAAAATTGAAAACCAAAATTTAAAAACTTGTTTGAGAACCATTTGGATTCATTCATTCTTATTCTCAGACATTGTGACAACCCAAAGTCCAAACCCAAACCCTAACACCAAACTAAATTTAAAAATTAATATAAATACAATACCCTTCTCTCTCTCTCTCTCTCTCTCTCTCTATCTCTCTCTCATCTTGCATAGCTCCATCTCTCTCTCTTTCACAACTCCAACTCTTTCATCTTTCACAAAAACAAACAACCACTTTCACAAGTCCAGTAAAATTGTGGTTGAATTGAATGGAAGGATAAAAATTGGGGGGTCATTAGCCCTCATTTCGATGTGGTGTAAAGGAGATCAAAGGCTGGACTGCCATGTTGCTTCCTTCTAGACATGTTAGCCCATTGTAATTATATAGCTATGTCATATAAACCATATGTATGTACACGTGCATGTATTGATGATTTGTACAGAGTGAAAACATGTAATTTGCATTTTTTTTTTATATTTATAATATTATTTGAATAAACTTTTAGATAATCAAAATTTTGTACTTCAATTTTGTTTGATCGGACCTTTGCATTTGAATCAAACGTTGAGATTTCTTGTTATGTGCTTAGTGTTGGTTTGATAATCATCGGTGGGCGGAGTGCAGTTGTGTGATTAGCTTTGCTTATTTAGTCGAGCTTAACATTGCAGGATAATAGATACATAGAATTATTTTTCATATGTCCATAGAAGGAAATAGGTATGCGGGTGAGGTGGAAAGTTGAGACTCAGTGGCATGTCCTGTCTGAATCTAACACTTTTGATGGTAACATATGGGTGGTATCTAAATACAAAATTTAGTTTCTTGTGATAGACTAATCAATATCATGTATAGAGTTACTCTGTGAACTGTCTGACAGGTGATTTTAACTGGCCAGGCTAATCCCATCAGTTGAGCTAATCATAATCACTGGAGCAAACCAACAATGTCCACACTTAGAATACTATAGACACCCTCTACATCTAAGAGCTTGGTTTATCAGAAACAAACAATGTCGCAGTGAATCATACCTCTGTTTACAGAAACAATGCACACGATGGGGAGTCTAATGGCCTTCAGACTCAAATCGACTACTGCAGTCGAGTGGAGAGGTCGGCGACTCGATCGTGTGGTTGCGTGGTGGCGTGGAGAAGCCGGCGACGTCGAAGACGGTGATGCGGCTGGCTGGCGGGTGGGCGAGTCATTGGATTGTTGATGGCGATTGAGAATGGAGAAGACTTGGTGCGGCTGTTGGAGAGAATGGAAGTGGAGGCTGCTATAGATTTGGGTTTTTGTGTTTAATTAGGTTATAAATTATAAAGTTTTATTATTTATATTTTGGTCCTTGTGAAACCCTAGAGTACTAAATGGGTTGGCAGGTTAACGGGTTAACAGATTGGGACTCAATAACCCATTTAATAAATGGGTTAATAGGTTATTAAATGGGTTAGCGGGTTGACCCGAAACCCACCTGTTTAATAAACGGGTTATAACGGGTTGACCCGAAAATGACCCGGATTATTATCGAGTCGAGTTAATTCGGGTTAATTTCGTGCGGGTTTCGAGTGGTATATCAGGTTGTGTCAGAAATTGCCACCCTTAATTGTCGCAACTTCAGTTGACTTGTCAGACGGGAGTAGGACCATGCACATTTATTAATGTCCTTTCGGGACGGGTCCTGTCAGTAGGGACAACATTATCATTATTTTTTGGAGAGGAGGTGCCCTTATATTTATAGTAACATTGAATGTTGTTGGTAGAATAGTTCGATGTGAGATAAATTTTGTTGTCCCTGTAATTGACACATGTCCTCGTAATCCTGAGTCATGCTTTTGACTTGGTTGGCTGAGCAAGAGGTAGGCCGATTAGATGCGGTCGACCTATCAGGTCTACGTGTTGTCTAAGTTTGGAACGGATGGAACCGTCCGTGTTTCCAAGATACGAGCTGGCCGACCAGAAGTGGTCGGTCTAATGGTTCTTGATGTACCTTTTCTCAGGCTGAGTTTGTTTAGACATATCTTTGTAGTTGAGGACATGGATTATGTCAGGACCCACCCCGGTTTCACCCCGAAACCCGAGGTAAATCCCGCTCCCGTCTGACTCCCCAACACAACACTTAAGGAACACTTACTCGAACCCAGTCAAACGCAGGAGTAATTACGTAATATCCCAAAATCCTTGTCGTTTACAGAGCATAGCACTACATTTCAAGGAAAATAAAAACCGAGAAAGTACACGCACACAGAAGCCTTTAAACTCTTCTAGGATCCCTCACGTCACTTCTATGCCTCGGACACTGCCTCGACGTCAAGACCCCGCGCTAGCTCCACAACCTGGAGGGCAATTTAAAACAAAAGATGTGAGTGGACCAGAAGGTACAAAAGTTCAAAAACCATTTTATAAGAAAACCGAGTTAAACCCTCCGTTTTGAAAACACATGCATAACCAGCAGTTATAAACACATTTATAAAAGAATCATTCTTAAACATCATAAGAAACAGAAACACTATAAAATATCATAAGAAACCATAACATGAGTATCAGAAAACTGTATCATAAACCATGAACATTAACTCATAAATGTCCCGATCAAACCTGCTGGATCTATCCGAGTCTTTAAACTCCCGAGTCTTTAAACTCAATCCAGGCCTTAATCATATCCGAGTCTTTAAACTCCCGAGTCTTTAAACTCAAGGCCTACGGGGGAAAATCAATATATATCCGAGTCTTTAAACTCCCGAGTCTTTAAACTCAATCCGGGTCTTTAAACCCAATCCGGCCGGTCCCCCGTCACATATATCCGGGTCTTTAAACCCAATATCCAGATCCAGCAAATCCAATCCCAAAATCATTTTAAAACCATTTACCAATCCACATCCAAACCCGAATCCGAAATCACTGGTTCGATGCCCTTCCCGGCATCCAGAACCGTCATTCCGAACCCAAATCCGGAGTCCACTTTCCAATTTTAAAACCAAATTCCATTTCCAAAATCCGTTTCTAAAACCAAAAAATTTGATCATTAAAAGCATGTTCCAAAATCCACTTATAACCATTGATAACCCTTTATCATTTGAAATCCCAAACTCATCATATATATTCCAAAAACCAACCATTCCTCGTAAAACGTGCTAAAAGCCACTTTCCTCGAAAAACGTGTAATAATGCAAAACCGACCAAACATATTCGATAACACAAAATCATGATTGAAAACCATAAGACCATTATAGAAAACAGTTATGCATGCTCGAGTTTAGAGAAAGGGTCCACTCACAGTGCTGAGCCCTACTCGCGTCCCGAACGTCCAGCCCGTTCCTCGGCTTCCTCGGGAAATCCCGATCCTGTCAATCACCGTCAAAATACGTCACTAATACGTCTACGAAGGTTCACCTAAAAGCCCTCAAAAATCCCCTAAACCAAAGACTTAAAACCCCGGGACCCTACACATTCACCCTCGCGGAACTACACTCAAACGACTTCCGATTAACTCGAAACCAACTCCATTGAACTCACCACAACTCCTAGACCAAAAACTATGTTGACCGTCTCTCCCAGAACCGCCGCACGCGCCTCCACGCGCCGCCCAAAGTGGCTGCGCGTGGCCCCACGCGCCAGCTACAGTGCACCTTCAACCTCACGTCGACCCGGTTCAACACAGTAGGCAACAGCTGAACCGGCGTCAACGGTTCTCCGCCATACCTGCACCAAAACACCTCCTTCCTTCACCTATAGCTTCGTCATACCTTACTCTAAGCATCCCCATCCTCCAATCACCTCGACACAGCCTCCTACCCGTCGTCTTAAGCTCGAACTCACACCTCCCAAAACTCTGTTTCACGATCCGGCCACCCCGGTAACCTCCCTTCACAGTGGCAAGACCAGACGGTTCCTAGAACCTCAAGGAACCTAACCCGACTCTCCTAGACCTTCGACTCAGTCTCTAGGATCACGACTCTTGGTTTGAACCAAAACGGGAAAACAGGGCACACAGAGTCCCTCCGTCGTGCCAACTTCCACCGTGCACCTCCCGTCACGGCAGCTCAACCAAATGACGCCCTGGACCCAACTAAACTCCCTAAACTCCCCTAGACTCTTCGATTCAACCTCTCAGGCCACAACTTCCGATTTGAAGTTCACGGCCAAAACAGAGCATAAACACGGGGCAATAGAAATTACCTGCCACCTGTCGCCGTCGTGAGCTCTGCTGGTAGTGGCTGACTCCTCGCAACCCGCACGACACCACCACGGTCTCAATTACCCCGTACACGGCTACCACCGCCACAATCCTCACAATCTCCCTGCTTTTACCCCTGGTTTTCCCCGCAGCTCTTGACACCTTCACACACAACCACCACACCGTCAACCTCTCTCACTGCTTCCCTCTCACTCTCTGATCACCCTCACACACTCACAATTCAACAACACTCACACCACCACCCTCAAATTCCTTCACGATCTCCCTCTGTTTTCTGTTTCCTTCTGCGCACAAACACGAACACGGGCACGGGTACACCCCAAAAATAGAACCGTGCACACACCTTAGAATCCCCCAGAACCCACTACACACTTGTCACATGTCACCATCCCCCTCTCTCTCTCACCCATGTGGCCCAAACTCAGCCGTCCATTTTGCTTTCTCTGCACAGATCCCAATGTGCCACAATGACCAAAATACCCTTCTCGTTAACTCATTTTTACGGTTTTACCGAAACTTCCTAGACCCGTAACTCTCGCCTCGTAAGTCCGATGAACACGTGCCGCCTGTCATCGAACTCAGGACGACAAGAACTATCTAACCATCCTAGGTCAACCTACCAAAACCCGATTATACGAAAAGTCAACTTTTCCCCTTATGTTATCAAAATTACGATAATACCCTCGACCTTCCGAACATCACAACTTCCTCCTCGGATGTCGGAATCGGGCGTGCCACCTGCCTACGGATTCGTGATGTCCTCAACTACGTCCTGGTCACTGGTCAACTCCCATTTGACCACCCGAAATAAAAGTCAACATTTCTGCCCGACCCAGGGCAAAATCGTCATTCTAAGTTCCCGGACCCCTCGGGACCACCTAACCCCTGATTAACCTTACTAATCACACCTTAATCACTGTACTAAATCCAATCCTCGGAACGGGTTGTTACAGATTATCTTTTGCGAGACTACTCGGCTTTGATTAAGCTGACCAAATTACGTGTGCACAATAAATGACATAGATAATGGGTTTTATGATTATGATTCTCGTTATCTTTTCGAATTCATTAGAGTTTGGGAATTGTTTACCCGATTAAGTTCTAGAGTTATTCGTGAATTATTCTATGCTTAGGAAAGACGAGAAGTATCTTATAAGATTTCAATTTGTGGTTCAGTGGAATATATTAGTGACCTTTCTGTTATCGAATGTAAAAAGTGTATTAGTTTTGGAGTATAAGAACTTCTAAATCGTAGTTATAATAGAAGTAGCGGGCGTGGTGTTGTATATGGTATTTGTTTTTTGCAATAGGTTTGGTGAGAACGGGAGTATAAAGTACATCCGACGAATTGTGATAAAGAAAATAATTTCTGCTTTCAATTTGTATGCGTGAATAGTAAAATATATATAAACTAAAAGTATGTTCAGTTTGCAACTATATCATTCTTTGTTAAAATTAGTTCGGTCCTTCCTTTTGCTGGGTGATGAGATTTAGGGTCCCTTCGTAACATTTTGTATACCTGTTTTTTTCGTTTTTGAGATATCAAAATTGAAGTAAAATACATTTCGTACCTTTTTTTTAAAGAAGGAATTTAGCATATGAAATAACAAGATAAAATAATGTTCTTATGTTTTATAAAACATAAAATTGATGTTTCATGTGTTTGTAAGGATATAGTTGATAAAAAATAAAAAATAAAAAATAGATAATATGAGTTATGAGTTACATACAAAATATGTAAGAGTTCTTTGAAGAAAAATCCAAGCATAAATTTTTGAATTATAATGTTCGTATGAATTCTACTACTGTATTGCACATGGGAGAAAGAATTTGAATTCTTTCATTTGAAGTTTGATTTTTCTATGGTAAAGTTGATAAGAACTCTCCCAATATAATATTAGGGTTTCGAAATTCAAATCTTATTTTTCTTCAAAATTTTGAGATTTGATTTTCAACTTACAGGGTTCATATGAAATATAACCTTTAATAATATGGGCTGAAAAAAGAATTTTAAATTTTCTATGTTTTAACTTTAATAATGTGACTATTGAATGTGGAGTGAATACTAATATTGAAGGGGTGGTCTATGATATTCTTGCTATGCAATCCCTTTTTGAGGTTGTCTAACTTCGATATACTTCTAGGAGACATAACTCACAAAATTGTTGTTTTTAGTAAACGTTCTAAACGTTATCTGAGATGGGAAGGCCTTGAGCCCCCTTGGTTATTTAACACTCTCGCTAAAGATGTAAACATTTATGTTCGTCTTTTCTAATGAAGTTTTAGTTTGCCAAAAAAAAAAAGACACCCTATAAATTAATACAATTGAGTTCCTTTATATGATGCAAACTAACTAAAATAATATTTTTGAAATTATCTGTGTTAAATAATAAGACGAGTAATAATCTTGAAAAGTGTAATAATAATAATAATAATAATAATAATAATAATAATAATAATAAATAGTTATAATAATAAAAATTAATTAATTTTCAGAATAATATATCTTAGTTAATTAAAATAAACAATAATAATATATAAAATTAATATTTATAATATAGATATAGATATTTCTTATCAATTATTATAGGTTGAAAAAAAATTTAGAGTCCTTTCCGGTTTTCACTCTTGGTTACGGTTTAGGGTTTTACACTTTGACGGCTAGGACTACA
Organism: Prinsepia uniflora; assembly: GCA_032719365.1. NCBI lineage: Eukaryota > Viridiplantae > Streptophyta > Magnoliopsida > Rosales > Rosaceae > Prinsepia > Prinsepia uniflora. The sequence goes on along the minus strand of CM064874.1, from coordinate 38,130,374 downwards.
ACCTACCCTCGACCAGACTTTCGACGACAACGATAGACGCTCTGACAGGACCCGTCCCAAATCCCACGAAGTGTCAGACCAGGGATATTTCCGTCCTTAGCCCAACTGGGTTATCAGAGTACGCCAGGATCTGAAGGAGGAATGTGAATGTCTCGTCTTTGCTACAGCCGCATCCACGATCAACCTGAAGGCCATTCAAAACACAAAAGCTGTGAGTGGACAAAACAATTATTTTATTAAACCATTTCATAAAAGACCTTTATGCCCTTCATTAAAAACATATGCATGCATTCGAAAACCATTTCTAGGGCTCATGCCCAGTTCCCATAAACCGTCATGAACTATCAAACCATTTGGGCTTTAGCCCGAAATCAGTCAAACAACACATGGGACCTCCGCCCAAATCAAAACACGTGGGAACTCGTCCTAAAACCATCTCATATGGGTCTCAGCCCAAAACCAAATATGCGAGGGTCTCAGCCCAACGCCATCTCAGTGAAAACTCATCCACATATACATATATACATATATAACCCATCCTAGGCATTTCCGGAGAAGATGCCAATCTCGGGGCACACAGCCCCTAGGGAACACATCCCCGATGTAGTCACGATATCATCATATCTATCATCTAGTGTGTACACTACTCGGGGTCTCACTCCGAGCCTTCTCCCAGGAATCTCCATCTGGGAGGCTCAATCTCTGGATCTAGTTCGAGCTCTCTCTCTGGATCTAATCCACATATCTCTCCGGAATCTGGTCCGGGACCACAACATCATAAGTAACCTCCACTCCTGGAACGGGATCCCTATGGGGATACCCACTCTGGTATGTGGATCGTGACTCTCCAGGTCGACGCTGGAGAAGACCAATCAATACGTTCATAAGGAGGGTATATACATACTAGTATACAAAACCATAAAAAACGGGACTCACGCCCTAGAACACAAATCAACTGGGCCTTCCGCCCGAACATAAAACGCAACAGGGCTTCTAGCCCGATTTCACAATAACTGGGTATCGTACCCGAACTCGTAAATCAACTGCGCATCGAGCTCGATATCTGAGGGTCAGTCACGATCCTTATCTTAGCGATGCGTGCCACTATCAATCCAGGACCGCTCTCAATCCTGGCATGTCGCCGTGAACATATCACTGCCGCGACCATCTCGAGACCATGATGCACACGTCGCCGATCGATCCTCTAAACCGTCAGCACTCCGAAGTCGAGCCTTCAAAGGCTGATCGAAAACAGGACGTCCATCGTGACCTCTCCGGAAGGAACACATCCCAATCCGGAGGCGAGCGTCACGTCGTCCGTCGCCGTGCACACAGGACTCGTCGCGACCACGACTTGGACCTTTAGGTCATCAATAGGGTCTCATACCCGGGTTAAAATCAAGACCAAATGGGTCGTTTTACTTTTCCAAACGGTTTCATGAAAACCGAAAGCGTAAGCGCGTATAAGCACGTATAAAACCCGAAACCTCGAAGTATGTGTCCATACGGAAAAACACACCAAAATGCACTTAAGACATCACAAAACACATATTAAAACATATATAAAACATTTATGCATGCATCAATTTCAGAAAGAAAGTCCACTCACAGACCGTCCGCGCTGTTGCCTCGATACGCGCACCGTACGTCTTTCCGGGTCAACCGTCGTCTCTGGGATTCCCAAACCTGTCCAAATCACTTTAGAGGGTTACTAACTAGTTAATTAACCCCTCACTAAAGCCCCTAATTTTCCGAGATTTTTAACTATTTTTAAACGCACACCGAAACCTTCGGACAGCCCGAACTATATCGCGACGATGTTCGATCGACTCGAAACCAGTCCCAAAATGTTCGTTACATCAAATAGATAATTTGACATGTTGGAACCTTCCTCAGAATCTCTCCCACGTGCCCGCACGTGCCACCTGAAGTGGCTGTGTGTGGGCCTCACGCGCCCAGCTACAGTGTCACCCCTAACCTCAGTCAGACCGGTTCGACCGGTCCGGTTCGGTTTTTCTTGCAACTTGGACCGGCGTGACCGGTTCAAGCTCCTACACAGTCCAATCTTCACCGTTTTCACTCCTAATCGATTATAATCTTCATATAATCTTCCTAGGAATCTAAACTAATCAATTAGAACTTCTAAAACGTCCTAAATCCGACCGGTCCAATTTGGTTCTCACGGTTCAAAAATCCAAAACCTCAACCCAGGGCTCCTCAACGTCCAAAACCTTTCAAAACCTTCCTATTGACCTCCTAACAACCTAATTAATTCAAAACAAGCATCCAAATCTACCCATAATACACAAAATGGAAATTGGATCCAAAAATGGTTAAACCGATACCTCGATCGGTTTTTCTCCCCCGCCGTGCACGGCGGTGCTGCCTGGGCCAGCCACCACATCCAGCCGGTCCTCTTCATCTCTCTATCCTCTCAGTTAAGCTCACAGGTCAAGGTTTTGGGTTTTGGGTGAGAAATGGGATCAGGTTGGATTGGAAAATGGAAAATAGATGCACGGGTAAGGGGTTTGATGCATGAATGAAAATGATGGGGAATGGATGAATGACACCTGTCATTCATCCATTGGCTCTGAGAAAAAGGCTGGGCCCACTAAAGTCCAAATAAGCGTCCGTCTCGAAAAACGTGCAATAGTACGTTCAAATTTCCGTGAACCGTAACTTCATCGTCGAATGTCCGAATTCGACGTGCCGCTTGTCTACGGATTCGTATCGTCGTGATCTACGTCACGGTACTCGACCCTCGGTCATCGGACCTTCCGGGTCAAAAGTCAACCGTTGGGCTCTTTTCGCTAAAATTACCAAAACGCCCCCGATCTTCCGATCGTCATAACTTCTTCCACGGATGTAGGAATCGAACGTGTCACTTGTCTATGAACTCATGACGTACCAAACTACGTCACGATCATTGGTCAAAGTCTATTTGACCGTCCGAACAAAAAGTCAACGTTTTACCCGTTCTAGGGGTAAAATCGTCATTTTGCACTGAACGTCCGATAATCCTCGTCTAATCTCCGATTAGCCTTGCTAATCCGTCATTAATCCTTAATTAATCCCGGTAATTTGGGACAGGTCGTTACATCAGCTCAGGTGAAAGGAACTCTGCCTCTCTTGTACCCCACAACTATGTGTACCACCATTCTGACAATCCACAGCAAGGTACTGAACGTTCCCTGAACGTCCCCCGATCCTCAACTACAACAACTGCATCAATCACCCTCGATAGCGAGCCATCTGCACACGACTATCGACCAACAGTGATCGCTATCGAGATCCGCATCCACACATCACACTATTATTCGGTCCAACTCAGGATTCCATATCTTATCTCATAACCGTACCAGTGGATCGAATCCCATCATTTCACTTCATGTCTGACAACCAATCTCCATAGTTCTGACTAGACTCACTAGAGTCATCCACATGGTCATCCATGACCTCAGCCGCTCGTCGCAGCACAAGTTCTCATCCACTAGTCACAACCTCGACTTCAGAAAGTCTCCCAATCCACGACAACTACGAACACACAATTTTAATTCATCAGTCACAACTAAAGTTCACCTTTCCAGTCCATCAATCATAAATTAGGGTTCCAAAATCACACCCTTTGGTTCCTCTAAACCCAACTGTTCTCTGCAGTATAAACCACAACCTGGCCGATCCCGCGGTCTTGACATCGTATAGACGTCAAATCCAATCCTACCATCAACTCAGCGGCGGTTCCACCACTAAGGTTATTAGATAACTCATGTACTAGCATCTTTCACACCAGCAATCACCACTAGGGTTCACATTCTCAGACCATCACTCAACTGAGGTTCACATTTCCAAATCACTACTCAAATCCAGCTACGCCCAGCAAAACAACAATCTAATATCACATGACCGAATCGACGGTCCCACATTACCAGTTCATCACATACAACCCTACTTGGGTCGAATCACACTAACGCACGGCGTATCGGGCCAATCATACTCTATCCACTATTCATGATTCATTCTCAATAACTATCAATCTGACATCTTAACTGTCAAGTTGATAACGAACTGCAGCCTTGTCTCACGCCCTCGACCTGCGCGCACAAGAAGAGCAAACCTGCTCTGATACCACTTGACACGACCCATCCCAATCCCCCCGGGATTACCGTGGGATGTGCCATGCTCTCGTTTGACACGAAGTGTCAGACAAGGGATAACCTAATGCCAATACCCATTCGGGGCTTCCAGAGTGTGCAAGGATCGGTGGAGGAGGCATGCGATTTCCCGGTATCTGCTGTAGTCGCATCCGTGATCAACCTGAAGGCCATTAAAAACAACAAAGGTTGTGAGTGGACAAAAATAAAGGAGTTTATAAAACACATTTCACAAAGATATTTATGCCCTTCATTAAAACGTATGCATGCATCGAAACTAGTAAGCAAACCATTTACTAAAAGAAACCATTAGGGCCTTAGCCCAAAATCCGTAAAACCAAATCACGTGGGTCCCTACCCAAATCCAAGAATACCAAAAACCAAAACATATACTCAATAAATCCGACCTCCAGATACCAAATCCAGTTCCAAGTAGGCCACCGCCCAAAACCATAACCATAAATACCATTCAAGAAAAACATGTTTAAACCATCCTGGGCATCCCAGATTCCTAGCATCCCAGACGCTCGACGTCCCAGACGTCATATCTCACGGTATATGAAACCTGTACTACCGGGGTCTCACCGGGTCCATATCTCTGACATCCCAGATGTCTGACGTCCCAGATGTCGAATCATAGCAATCCTGCTCCTGAGTCACTATACGGTCTGGTCGCTCCGTGTAGCGACCCCTCGCAAGCAATGTACCATGACTTCTCCAGTGTCCCAGACACCTGGAGGAGACCATCCACATATCATCTTATCAAGATGGTTTATGGAAAACAGTTTTATCAAATCATTTCAAAACATCTCAAGGGCCCTGCCCGGAATTTCCATAAAACCATCACAAGTCCAAACATCCTATTTCTCAAATCCAAAACCATTTATTCAAATCTATTTAGGGCCCCCGACCCGAAATCACATTTATAAACCAACTAGGCCTCATGCCCCATTTCGTAAACCAATTGGGCCCACGACCCGATTTCATAAATCAACTGGGCCCCTAGCCCGATAATATAACTCAAATGGGTCTTAGCCCGATTTCGTAACAACTGGGCCCTTGGCCCAATTTCATAAAGCAACTGGGCCCCTGGCCCGATTACGTAACTCAAATGGACTCCAAGTCCGAGGTTTCCAAAAAAATTGGGCCTCAGGCTCGAGTTCATCTTTCCAATTTCAAAACCATTTCATCACATTATTCATGAAACCGCAAGCACGTAAAACCACAATAAACCCATCAACCAATCCCGATCGTCCATCTATTTCCAAGATTCATCTCCACCCTCCTTTTCCCTACCATCTGATCCTTTATCATAAAACTCCATCTTTCTCTCTCGACATCCCTCAAACTGTGAAGACACAAAACATACGACACACCACACCACCATCATTTTTGCATCCATGTGCTCGTGTGAGAGACTGGTGAGGGACTGAGAGTTCGAGGACGATACGACGGTGAGCTGGGCACGGCGGGGACGATGGCGGAGGAAAAACAAAGGAGCTTATAAAATTCGAAAATGAAAGATCAATTTTGGTTGGCTGTTGATCACATTGGAGAAGTGTAGGGAGTTCCCGAGGTCGAACTGACCATGGTGGTGACCACGACTGAGCTCGTGAAGGCTAGGTGAGTGAGAACCCGCTTTGACTCTGTTACTGTTCAACAATGGTAAATCTCATTGTATTGATTGTTGCTCATTTTGGTGGATTGGGTGAACATCTGGTGGTTGCCAGGAGTCGTTTGGGACAGAAATTGTGACCGGTGGCAGTCTGTGGTGGTCGGAGACTGAGGTTGAGGAAGGGCCGGGTGTTTTTCAAATCGGAAGGTACGATCTCGACCTAAAATTCTTGTTTAAACTGTGTAGATCGATAGGAAATAACAATATAAAGCTTTAGGACTTGAAATGATTGAATTTGGAGGAAGACTGAACGAAATATGACATTGAACCAGGATCGCCGGTTCAGTTGGACCGAACCGGATTGAACCGGTTTGAACCAGTCTGGACAAAGGTTAGGGACAATGATCAGTGCCCAACGCAGAGGTTTCACGCGCAGAGGGTTCAAACGGCCCGTGGGGGCGCGTGAAAGGTATTTTAGGGAAACTTCCAACATGACTTTTAATCTATTCGATGTAACGAACATTTTGGGACTAGTTTTGTGTCGATCGAACATCGTCTCGATATGTTTCGGGGTGTCCAAAGGTTTTGAATCGTGTTTAAAAATAGTTAAAAATTCGGGAAAATAACGGGGCTTTGATAGGAGGTTAATGAAGAGGTTAATGACCCTCTAGTGTGATTTGGACAGGTTTGGAAGTCCCAGTGATAGTGGTGGGGCCCGAGAAGGCCTATGGAACGCATATCGAGGCGGTAGTTTAAGACGGTTTGTGAGTGGACTTTGGTTTTATAAATACTATGCATGCATAAATATTTTATATGTTTTGTATACGTGATTTCTATGATGATGATTGTGATTATTGATTTTGCATATCGAGGATGATGATTTTATTGTGGTTTTACGTGCTTGTGGTTTCATGAATAATGTGATGAAATGGTTTTGAAATTAGAAAGATGAACTCGGGCATGAGGTCCAATTATTTTGAAAATTTATGACTTGGAGTCCATTTGAGTTACGTAATCGGGCCAGGGGCCCAGTTGTTACGAAATCGGGCTGAGACCCATTTGAGTTATATTATCGAGCTAGGGGCCCAGTTGATTTACGAAATCGGGCCGTGGGCCCAGTTGGTTTACTAAATCGGGCATGAGGCCCAGTTGGTTTATAAATGTGATTTTGGGTCGGGGACCCTAAATGGATTTGAATAAATGGTTTTGGATTTGAGAAATCAGATGTTTGGACTTGGGATGGTTTTATGGAAATTCTGGGCAGGGCCCTTGAGATGTTTTGAAATGATTTGATAAAACTGTTTTCCATAAACCATCTTGATACTAGGATATGTGGATGGTCTCCTCCAGGTGTCTGGGACACTTGAGAAGTCACTGTGCATTGCCTACGAAGGGTCACTACACGTAGCGATTGGACCGTAAAGTGACTCAGGAGCAGGATTGCTATGATTCGACGTCTGGGACGTCAGACATCTGGGATGTCAGAGATATGGACCCGGTGAGACCACGGGCAGCACGCGTTGCATATACCGTGAGATATGATGTCTGTGACGTCGAGCGTCTGGGACGCTAGGCATCCGGGATGCCTAGGATGGTTTAAACATGTTTTTCTTGAATGATATTTATGGTTATGGTTTTGGGCGGTGGCCTACTTGGAACTGGATTTGTTATTTGGATGTTGGATTTATCGAGTATATGTTTTGATTTTTGGTATTCTTGGATTTGGGCAGGGACCCACGTGATTTGGCTTAACGAATTTTGGGCTAAGGCCCTAATGGTTTTTTTTTTTGTAAATGGTTTGCTTACTGTTTTCAATGCATGCATACGTTTTAATGAAGGGCATAAATATCTTTGTGAAATGTGTTTTATGAACTCTTTTATTTTCGTCCACTCACAACCTTTGTTATTTTTAATGCCCTTCAGGTTGATCATGGATGCGACTGCAGCAGAGACCGAGACATCGTATGCCTCCTCCATCGATCCTTGCGCACTCTGGAAGCCCCGAATGGGCACTGGCATTAGGTTATCCCTTGTGTGTCAGACGGGAGCATGGCACATCCCACGGTAATCCCGGGGGGATTGGGATGGGTTGTGTCAGTTCTACCCTCACTTCCTTTTGCTAAACCTGTTTTAACACCAGGACACCTCCCCCTCCCTCACGGGGTGTGTGTGTGTGTATGTATATAGCCATTAATGACTTTTTGGCCCAAGGTGCCCAGTCGTCTTCTCCAGCGAGCCAATGACATCATCGATTGACGTCACATGATGAAGTTAGCATGCTAGATCAGTATGCCACATCATCGGATGATGTCAGTGTAGTGACACGTGACAGTGACACATTAGCATGCCACGTGGGAAGGGGGAGGTGGTGCCACGTGGCAGAGGGTGTAAGTGACACATGGTAGGGGTGCCACGTTAGCAGTTGACGTCAATATGATGACGTGAGCGTTGACCAGTGTTGACTTTTGTTGACCAAAATTTGACCAGCGCGTGAGGGTACATGGGCACGAATTTCAAGGTCAAATCGGTCTTGTTCAAAAGGTTTTGACCTTGTGAATCCAATGGTGGTGGTTTTAGGTCCACTTGAGAGCATTTAGTTGGTGTTTTGGAGGTTTTTCTAGTTGTAAAGCGTGTTTGGGATGCGTTTTTTGTTTCGAGGTTTTTGAGGGTTTACTATATAGACTTATATGGATTGTTAGTGACCCTTGGGTGTGATTTGGATAGGCCTAGATGTTCTGAAGGCTTCGGATTGCCATTCGGCGCTGGTTTTAAGCCCAACATGGATCGTGTGGAGTGGACTTTGATTTATAAATGATACATGCATCTATTTTTTAATGATTTTATGAGCATAGTTTGAAATGCAAGGTTTGCGTATTTCTTTGAATGATGAATTTCATAAATATTTATATATTGGTTTGAACATGGTTTGAAAATGAAAGATTTTACGGATTTGCATGAAAATGACATTTTGGGCTTGAGACCCAGTTAGATAATGATTTTGACTTAGATTATAGTCAAATGTGAAATTGAATAGTGATTTGATTGATGAAATGATTTTGAGTATTGTGAAATGAGGACTGGACACTCTTTTTATGATGTTTGTGGGAACTATGTTTTGGGCTGAGACTCTATGCAAAACAACTGATTTGATATGAAATACAATAGTTTATGAAAATACGTTTCCATTGTTTTCACTATGACCATTCTCCATTATTATTGATATGACTCCGGTAGGAATGTGTTTCCCCAGAGAGGGCCTCTGATTGTGAATTTGTTTCCCAAGAAAAGGCCTCTGGTTGTGAATGTGTTTACCCGGAGAGGACCCTATGATGTTGTTTCTCACCTATGATGTTGTTTCTCACCTCCGGGAAGGGATGTGGTCCCCCCTCCCAGACAGGTCACTATGCACTCCTTGTTGACGAGCAATTGTGGGAGGCTCAAGCTCAAGAGTGCTTATGTATGTTTAAATGTCGGTCGTAGATACGTTCACGACGACGTGCTCAGACGTGAGCAGTCCTTGAGCTTATTTGCACGCCTTGCTATCAACCTGAGAGTGACAAGTGAGATCGACGAGGGTGGATGTCTCGAATGAGACTTGAGGGTGATTATTGGATTCTCGAGACTAGGGAGTTGAGGCTTGGAAGGTGAGGCTTGAGATTTGAGTTTTGGGAGTTCTAGTGACAGTTGGTCACTTTCAGATACGGTCACAGAGGAAGAGCTGAGTTTCAACAATGACCGTTGGATTGTGGGTGATGCCAAGTGTCGTTTGGTCTCTGTTGAGTATTGTGGATGGATGTTGGACGTGTACTGTCAGGACCCGCCCCAAAATCCCCCGGGATTAACGTGGGACGTGCCTTATCCCGTCTAACACGAAGTTTCAAACCAAGGAAATTCCATCCTTAGCCCAACCGGGACTACCAGAGAGCACTAGGATCCGGAGGAAGAATGTGATGTCTCGGTCTCTGCTACAGCCACCATCAGCGATCAACATGAAGGGCATTCAAAACATCAAAACTATGAGTGGACAAAAAAATATTTTAATAAAAAGATTTTCATAAAAATACATTTATGCCCTTCACAAAAAACCATGCATGCATTCAAAAACCATTTCTCAAACATAGGACACGGGGCCTAGGCCCAAAATCCCAATCAAGTGGGAAATCGTCCCAAATCAAACACATGTGGGTCTCAGCCCAAAACCGCCCATCGAACTCACCTTTTTACCACTCTAGGGCACGTCTACTGAACTTGATCACAAACTAAGTCCAAGTCCTCAACTCACTCGGACATTATCCACGTGTCCGTAGTTAATCCAACTCGCCTATTCATTTATGATCGTTTATGCACATCCAAAAAGGATGTCGATTCATCCTAATCTGATGTACCCGCTCGATCGAAGAGTCACAACAGGTCCCTGCTGTGATATACAGTCAACTCTGTGCGTACAACCAAATCCGACCCTCCGGTCACTAATCCACACGACAGTACTCGTGTCGTCCAACGACAACTGTCGATAACTACTGTAGTGACCCATTCTATTTCTCACCATCATATTTCTCCTCAACCAAGCGTACACAAACTCAGGAGGTATGGTCAACCGCAGTAAACCAAAACCATCTCTATCACGATTCCCAAGAATCAACACTAGCCGACGAATCCTTCTTGTCGTGTAGTGGTAGAACCTTACCATGAGCATATCACAACTGAGCTACCCTCAGCTCAGAGCTCGTCCCCTCTTCTCGTTAATGTCATCGCATAGCCACCACGCGGAGTGTGAATCAACCAATCTGAAAACCTTGCTCCTACCGAGTAATCGCCCCTTATCTGCGCGCGGGTCGGAAAGGCTCTACCTCTCTCGTACCCTACGACTCTCAGTATGACCATTCCGACAATCCATTTCAGAAAATGAACGTTCCCAGAACATCCCCCACGTCTCAACAACCACCAACAAATCCAGCCTCGATGGTGGTTCCTACCGCGAGCGCGTACCGACACAACCCACAAACATCACCACTGAGACTCCGACCCTAAGTGGTTAACTCACTGCCGGTACCAGCCGCTCAGCACACAACATCCATCGATCGGTCTCCCTTGGAATCCAATCCACAAGTACTGCTCTCCTGGTCACTGTTCCAATCAATCGCCAACTAGGGTTATCGTAACTTGGCTGCTTCCTACGTTACACCCATCCTAACCGATCCAATGCTCCGGATTCCAAAAAATCGTCGTACTCCGCTGCTAGCGTCCAGTCAACCAATAACTACATTGTGAGGATCTCATCCCCTCGTAACTCTAAGGCTCTCAGCCGCTGACCTCCACAAGAGTTCGGCCATACTCCGTTCCTAACACTGCACAAGCGCTACATGTACAATCGCATCCTACCACGCCACACATCAACTACTCCGGGCATCCCCTGCTAGTCGACATCCTTCCGGGATTCGACTCACCGAAACAAGGCATCTCACGCTAAGTAGAATCACGCGTTCCTATTCCAACCAGTCTCAACTAAGGTCCTCGTACGTCCGACTGCTCCTGACAACAAAGTCTCCGTTTTGCCATTCTATCCTAGACGACCCTAATGTCCAACCTCAACTAATTCCATTTTGCTCCATTCCACATTCGTCCTGACTACTCGACGATACCGACTTTCAAGTCGTCATACAGTGTCTACTAGTCCATTGGATCTTATTTGTAGTAACATGACGGCTCTAAGCCGTTAAATTCACACGAAAATCGGTCCTACTCAGGATCTTCTACCTTGAAACACGCGGCATCCTATGTCAATCGAACGCTAAACCATTTCACCTCGTGCCAAATGTAATCTAACTACTTTTGCATTCCACTGAATCCTTCTACTCTTACCCTAACTATCAGGTTGATGACGGGCTGTTATGATTGTAGAGACATCATATCCTCGATCTGTGCGCCATTCTAAGAGCAAAACCTGCTCTGATACCACTTGTCAGGATCAGCCCCAAAATCCCCCGAGATTAACATGGGACGTGCCTGATCTCGTCTGACAAGAAAGGGAAATTCCATCCTTAGCCCAACCGGAACTACCAGAGAGCACCAGGATCCGGAGGAAGAATGTGATGTCTTGGTCTCTACTACAGCCCGCATCCGCGATCAACCTGAAGGGCATTCAAAACATCAAAGCTATGAGTGGAGAAAACAAAAATATTTTAATAAAAACATTTTCATAAAAATACATTTATTCCCTTCACAAAAAAACATGCATACATTCAAAAACCATTTCTCAAACATAGAACATGGGGCCTTAGCCCAAAATCCCAATCAAGTGGGAACTCTCCCAAATCCAACACATGTGGGTCTCAGCCCAAAACCATCTCAGTGAAAACTCACATACAAATACATATATACATATATAACCCATCCTAGACACTCTCTTATGTCTACTCAATAACCCGTCACGATATATCTATCAGTGTGCACACTACTCGGGGTCTCACTCTGAGTCTACCCCCAGGATCTACGACGTCTGGCAGGCTCGTCCAAAAGCTAGGATCTACGACGTCTGGAGGACGGTCTGCGGACCCAGTCCGAGACTATACCATATCTCTCACTCTTGGAATATGCCCCCTTGGAGTCACTCATTCCAAGCAGTGGATCGTGACACTCTAGGATCAACGACGTCTGGAGGAGACCAATACACTCATAAAGGAGGGTATATACATATAGCGTGAAAACCACAAATGGGACTCACGCCCGATACCACAAGTCAACTGGGCCTCAAGCCCGAACTTATGACTCAACGAGGCCTCTAGCCCGATTTCACAATTTAAATGGGCCTCAAGGCCGAACTCACACTCAACTGGGCATCAAGCCCTGATACCGAAGGGTCAGTCATGATTCCGTTCATAGTGATACGTGCAACCACCAGTCTAGGACCGCTCTCAATCCTGGTATGCCGCTGTGAACATATCAACCACCACGACGACCTCTAGAGCATGTTGCACAAGTCACCGACCCATCTCCTATATCGTCAGCACTCCGAAGTCGAGCCTCTAGTAGCTGCCCGACAACGAAACGTGCATCGTGACCTCTTCGGAGGGAATACATCCCCGGTTCGAAGGCGAGCATGATGTCGTCCGTCGCCGTGCACACAGCACCCATCGCGACTACAAATCAGACCCGTATGTCATCAATAGGGCCATACGCCCGAGTCAAAACTAAAACCAAATGGGTCTCATGCCCGGGTTGACCTTTCAAAACCATTTCCTTTAAAACCAAAACCATAAACGCGTATAAGCACGTATAAAAATGAAAACCTCGAAATACATGCAAATACGTAAACACACACACACACAAATGCACTCAAGGCATCACAAAACATGTATTAAAACACTTATAAAATATTTATGCATGCATCGATTCATAAAAGAAAGTCCACTCACAGACCGTCCGAGCAACCGCCTCGATACGCGCGCTGTACGCCTTCCCCGGCCAATCACCATCTTCGGGGTTCCCAAACCTGTCCAAATCACTTTAGAGGGTTACTAACAACCTCATTAACCTCTCAGTGAAGCCCCGTAATTTTCCCAAATTTTTAACTATTTTTAAACGTGATCCTAAACCTTCGGACCACCCTAACTATATCGAGACGATGTCTGATCGATTCGAAACCAGTCCCAAAATATTTGTTACATTAAATAGATAATTTCATATGTTGGAAGTTTCACCAAAAACCTCCCCACGCGCCACCACGAGCCTCCTGAAGAGGCTGCGCATGGGCTTCACGCGCCTGCACAGTAGCCGTCTTCAACCTCCAGCCGAACTGGTTCGACCGGTTCACCTATAATCCGGTCCTACTGGACCAGCGTGATCGGTCCAGGGTTCTATCCATCTATTTTTTCGTCCTTTTTCTTCCTTTTTTCCACCAACGTTCCTAAATCTATCCTATGAATCTCTTTAAGCAATCAAAACTAGGAAACCAATCCTAAATCCTATGGGTTTAAGAATCCAATTAAACCCAAAGCTTTCATTCTATGTTTAGGGCATAACCAAGGGCCCAAACTCAATCCTAAGGGTTGTATTAGGCTCCTAGGATCCTTGTAGGAAGGTTTGTGGGTTTAGATTGGGCCTACTTGGCTAGAATTGGAATTCGATGGGTGGCCACCAAAAATGCTTCACGGCCATAGTATGGCCGGCTCAGCCGTCCTCAGCCACTTTGTGTGGCTCTATATGACTCAAACAACCCCTCACAACATGCCCCAATCATCAACTAACATCCTAGACTTCCAAAACCCAAAATCCAAAGTTCGAATATAAATGGGGTCATGGGTTTACGTTGGTCGTGAGTTCCCACTGCCGTCCATGGCGGCCCTGCTACTGCCACCACCTTCCTCAATCCATCACTCCCCTCAATTCCTCTCATGGCCTCACACAAAATCAAAAGAGGTAGGGGAATGGGTTTTGGGGTTCATCGGGATGGATTGGATGAACACAGACAGAGGGAATGGATATGCATGTGTCTGTGTTAGGTTAAGAATGGATGGGTGACACTTGTCACTCATCCATTGGGCCTAATTCAAATATCTAGGCCCCACTTGAGGACAAAAGTCCACTTTTGCCTCGTAAAGCGTGCTGTCGTAAATAGTTCCTTGAAACTTTCGTGAACCGTAACTTTTCCGTCAAACGTCCAAATTTGACGTGTCGCCTGCCTATGGATTCGTATCGACTCGATCTACGTGACGGTCCTCGACCCTCGGCCATCGGACCTCCCGAGTCAAAAGTCAACTTTTTTCCTTCGTTCAGGAGTAAAATCCTAATTTCGCCCTGAACGTCCGATAATCCTCGGCTAATCCCTGATTAGCCTCACTAATCCGTCATTAAGTCCTAATTAACCCTTAAAATTAGGGACGGGTCGTTACAAACTTCCCCCTTCAGGAATTTCGTCCTCGAAATTCAAATTGACCCAGTTCCACAGCCAAACTGTGGAATCCAATCGTATCCCTCGACTCAGGTACTCTCGTGGAAACATACACGTCCGACACAGCCGTACTTTCGGCTCGTAAGCCTCTCTCGAAACAGAATGTCGACTTCTCGCCGACCTCGTCTTTCGCTCACTTTGACAGGTCAATTATACTAAGTTCATTTTAGAACCTTGTTTGTCTACCTTTCTGATACGTTCCAACCTACACCCAGCAGGTTACAATACGTACTCTCACTAAGCCCGAACTCACAATCAACTGGGCATCAAGCCCGATACCTCAAGGTCAGTCACGATTCCGATCATAATGATACGTGCAACCACCAGTCCAGGACTGCTCTCAATCCTGGTATGTCGTCGTGAACATATCAACCGCGGCGACCACCTCTAGAGCATGGTGCACACGTCACCTGTCAGGGCCCGTCCCAAATCCCCTGGGATTAACGTGGTGTGACAACTAGGAAATTCAAAAAAAAAAAATTGAAGGAAAAGACGATTTTGCCCTTGGTTTTTTTTGGGGGGGGGGAGGGAAAGTTGACTTTTTGATCGGGACCTTGTTTGAATTTTTTGGAAGGACCATTGAATTGGTCTCGGGACGCTGAATCCATAGACAGGCGGCATGCGTCAATCGGAGGTCGGATGTGAAAGTTGCGGGTCTGCGAAGGCTATGGGCATTTTGGTCATTTTGTTGGTAAGGGCAAAATGGTAATTTGGGGCAGCAAGGTGAATTGGATGAGCAATTGGCTGATTCAGCCGTGATTAGTGATTTAGTGGCCCCATTAAGTGACATCTGTCACTTTTTAAGAGAGATTAGTGGCAAGTATAATGATGATTTGGTTGGTTTGAGTACGCATATGTGTATGTGTGTGTATTTGCGAATGAAAAACAAAGTTTCTGATCGATCTGTGAGAGAGGAAGGACGAAAGGGATGGAGAGAATTGATGCAACTGACTTGAAACAGAAAGGAAAAGACGAGGGAGTGAGAGGAAGAAAAACCAAAACCCAAAAACCCGTAGAACTTCATATCCTCTAACATCGAATTTGAAACCAGGGACCACAATTGCTGTAATTGACCTTGAATTCAGCTTTCTGGGATTGAGGCGAGTTGAACCCAATCAGAAATGAAGGAAAACGGGTTCGTATCGACCATGAACGGAGGTCCTCAACTCCTTGAAATTTTGAGGTATGGTTGGATTAATTCGAGGTAAGAATCGATGTAATTGGTTTCAGAATTGTGTTTATAAGACCCCTTTGTGGCTTCCTGGTCAATCAGAATGAAAAACTAAATCGAAAATGATGAGAATTGGATTTGTAAACCGTCAAACACTAAAATGGGGATTGATTGGTTTTAGTCGTTAATTTGATAAATTGACTTTACAGAAATAAAATTAAGGTTACAAAGATGAGATTAGCCGAATCAATTGAAGAAATTAATGTGAAATTGGATAGGATTGAACCGGGTTGCTTCGCGGGTTGCAGGATCAGTTTGCAGGTAAACGGGCGAAGACGGTGACATTGTAGCATTTTACTGTACAGGCGCATGGCTCCCACGCGCAGCCGCTTACGGCAACGCGTGAGGGAGTGTGGGTACGATTCCCGAGGTGAGGTCAACATGACTTTTATTCTATGAAATGTAACGAACATTATGGCGTTGGTTTCGAGTCAATCGGACACCGTTTCGATATTGTTTCGAGGGTCCAAAGGCTTATGTTACGTGTTTAATTCGTAATTAATTCTCGGAAAATTATGGGAAATTAATAGGATATTAATTGAGTAATTAGTAACCCTTAATTGATGATTTTGGGCAGGGCTTGGAATTCCTGGAAGGTACTGAAAATTACGAAAAAAGCGTGCAGCTCGGAAAGCGAGCGATATGGTCGGTGTGTGAGTGGATGTTTGTTTTATAAACTGATATGCATGCATAGTTAAATTTTTTACATGAGTTATGGAATGATTTGATTTACAATGATTGCTTGATGATTTGATACGATTATTTATTGGATTTAATGATTTTTTTAATCAGTGTTTTGGGCAAGTTTTACGAGGAAAGTATAATTGATGATTTTGGGCTAGGCCCGGGATTTTAAAAGGATGTTTTGACTTGGATTGTGAGTTCAAGATGATTTAATGGAATTGAATGATTTTCGGATATAATTTTACGGATTTACGTGCATTGAATTATTTAATGATTTTACGAATTTACAAGAAATGAGATTTGGGCTTGAGACCCGGTGATAAATGGTATTGACGTGGTTTTAATGATGATTTTGAAATAAAGATTTTGATTTGGATATATGTTCAGTGCCCCCAGATGTGTAATTCCTGGGTAGACATTGGATGTGTAATTACCGAAGTGACTCCGGATGTATAATTCCCGGAGGGACTCCGGATGCATAATTCCCGGAGGGACCGGATGTGTAATTCCCGGTGAGGCTGGATGTGTAATTCCCAGCAGTGCTGGACGTGTAATTCCCAGTAGGATCTGGATGTGTAACTCCCAGATAACTCTGGATGTGTAATTCCCAGAGGACCCTCGGATGTGTAATTCCGGAGTTATGTGCTTTATTTTATGATAAAATGGTTTTATGAAATGATCCATATGTTTAATTCTATGCATGCATGGTTTGATAAACTGGAGGGTAATGATGTATTTTGAAATGTGTTTTTAAATGATATTATTTTGTCCACTCACACCTTTCCTGTTTTGATGACCCTCCAGGTGGTGGCACGATGTTCACGACTGATCTAGAGGCGGAGGCATGAGCGGAAATCAGTGCAGTTATCCCTTGTCTGACAGCTGCTGAGGGGTAGTTTCGGGACTTCAGCTGACTTGTCATACGGGAGCAGAACCGGGCACGGTTATCAAAGCCCAATTAGGACGGGTCCTATCACGTGGGATAATTCCGTCTTTAACCCTCACCGGGGCTTCCAAAGTACACCAGGATCGTAGGAGGAGGAGTGTAATGTCTCGATCTCAGCTACAGCCCGCATCCGCGATCAACCTAAAGGGCATTCAAAACATCAAAAGTAGTGAGTGTACAAAAAAATATTTAAATAAAACGTTTTCATCAAAATATACTTTATGCCCTTCATTTAAAAGCATGCATGCATTCGAAAAGCCATTTATCAAAACGTTCATAAAACCATTTCAAGGGTTCATGCCCGGACCCATAAACCGTCATGAACCATAAAAACCTTTCAAGGGTTCATGCTGGTCCTCATAAACCGTCATGAACCATAAATCCATTTATAGGTCCCCGACCCGAAATCACAATCTTAAAACATGGAACACGGTAAATCAAATCAATAGGGACTCAGCCCAAATCACGTCACGTGGGTTTCAGCCCAAAACCATTCTCAGTGAAATACCAAAACATCGAATACGGGGTCTCCGCCTCAAACCATTTCCAAAACATCGAATACAGGGTCTCCGCCCCAAATCACTTTCTAAAACATGAAACACGGGGTCTCCGCCCCTAATTCACTTTCCATAAGAACCACATACGTACTCATACGTATAACCCATCTGCAGCATTTTCGAGAAGATGCCAACTCGGGGCACATATCCCCTAGGGAACACATCCCCGATATATGTCACTATTCATCATATCTATACTAGTGTGCACACTACTCGGGTTCTCACTCCGAGTCTTCCCCTAGGAATTCTCCATCTGGGAGGCTCTATCTTCAGACCTAGTCCGATCATCTCTCCAGAATCTGGTCCGGGACCACATCATAACTCTCACTCCAGGAACGGGATCCCTATGGGGATACCCATTCTGGTATGTGGATCGTGAATCTCCAGGTCGACGTTTGGAGGAGACCAAATCAAATCATATAGAGGGTTTATATACATTTTCAAATGCTTTCTTTCTTTCTCAAAACATATTTGAACTGGGTCTCATACCCGATCCATCTCAATAGGATTCCTCGAATCCAATTCAAATTAATTTCACAGACCTCGGCGTAAATCCACAATTCATCTCAAGGTCTCATGCCCGAATTCTCATTTCACAAACCGAACTGGGACTCAAGCCCGATTTCACAATCAACTGGGCCCCTAGCCCGATATCACAACTAATTGGGCCCTAAGCCCGAAACCATAATCAACGGGGCCTCAAACCCGATTTCATAATCAATAGGGCCTCAAACCCGATACTACAGTCAACGAAGCCTCAAGCCCAAGATTACAACCAACTGGGCCTCAAACGCGAATTCGTAAACCAACGGGGCCCTCGGCCCCATCTTATAACTCAAATGGACCCTCGGTCCGATTCCTCGTCAAATCAAATAGACTCCAAGTCCGAGAGTTTGTAAATCAAATGGGTCTCATGCCCGAGTTCATATCTCCAAATCCAAAATCCATTTATTACCCCTCAGTGAAAACCTAGCACGTAGAAGCATCGTATGAACGAGGAAATCTCGAAATAAGTGCAAATACATAAATCCTTGGCTACCACAAACAAATGCACTCATGGAATCACAAAACATGTTCTAAAACAATTATAAAATATTTATGCATGCATAGATTTCGAAAGAAAGGTCCACTCACAGACCGTCCGAAGTCGCGCCTCGATACGCGCGCCATAAGCCTCTCCCGGGCCAATCGTCCCCTCCGGGGTTCCCGAACCTATCCAAATTAATTTAGAGGGTTACCAACTACTTAAATAATCCCTCACTAAATCCCTGTAATTTTCTGGAATTTTTAACTACTTTTAAAAGCAAACCTAAACCTTCGGACAACCCGAACTATATCGAAACAATGTCTGATTGACACGAAACCAGTCCCAAAATGTTCGTTACATCGAAGGGATGATTTCATATGTTGAAGTCATCCCCACGTGCCGTCCAAAGGGCCCGGCGTTTGGGCTCACGCGCCGGGAACAATAGCTTCTTCTTCCTCTCGACGGCCGATCCAGACCGGGTTCCTGTGCGGCCGGTCCAGCTGAACCGGCGTGGCCAGTTCAGCCCTCTAAAACCTTCACTTTCGGTCCGTTTCTTCCCCTTTCGATTCCAATCTTCTTGTCTAAATCTTAGAAACCTAAACCTATGATTAAAATAAAGAAAAACATGGAAAACTCAACCCGTTCTATTTGAATCCCACGACCCTTGTTTTCCCGACCACCCTCAAGGCTGCTCAGCCCTACACCGTCGTCAAAAAACTCTTCTATACCTTCTTACAAACCTAATAAACCTCATCCAAACATCCAAAACCATCCATATTGTCCTAGACTTGAAATTGAAATTTGATAAGGAAAATGGTGCTATCGGATTACCTGGGCTATCCACCGCCGTCCATGGCGGCTGGCCGCCCTTCTGCCACTCCTCAGTCCCACTCTCAATCTGTCTTCACATAAAAATCAAAAGGAAAAAGGATAGAGGTTTGGGTTCAAGGCTTTGGGGTGAGATCGGGTTGGTTTGGGTTTGGTAAGCACGAACAAGCAAGGGGTGAAGTGCATGAATCAATTTTGGTGGGCAATGGATGGATGACAAGTGTCATTCATCCATTGGGCCTGCCCTAAAATATCTGGGCCCACTTAATGCCAAAAGGAATTCGTCTCGTAATTCGTGCAATAGTTCTTTCGAACTTCCGTGAACCGTAACTTTTCCGTCGAACGTCCGAATTCGACGTGCCGCCTATCTATGCATTCGTATCACCTCGATCTACGTAATGGTCCTCGGCCATCATACCTCCTGGGTCAAAAGTCAACATTCTGCTCCTTTTCAACCAATTTACCAAAATTCCCTCGAACTTCCGAACGTCATAACTTCTTCCTCGAACGTCGAAATCGAACGTGCCACTTGTCTATGAACTCGTGACGTCCCGAACTACGTCACAATCATCGACCAAAGTCCATTTGACCGCCTGAACGAAGAGTCAACGTTTTGCCCATTCCAAGGGTAAAATCATCATTTCGCCCTGCTCATCCATTAATCCTTATCTAATCCCCGATTAACCTCGCTAATACGTCATTAAGTCTTAATTAATCCTGATAATTCGGGACAGGTCGTTACATCACCGACCGATCTCCTATAACGTCAGCACTCCGAAGTTGAGCCTCTAGTGGCTGCTCGACAACGAAACGTGCATCGTCACCTCTCTGGAGGAAATACATCCCCGGTCTGGAGGCGAGCGTCATGTCATCCATCACCGTGCACACAGCACCCATCGCGATTACGACACAGACCCGTAGGTCATCAAGAGGGCTATATGCCCGAGTCAAAACTAAAACCAAATCAGTCACATGCCCGGTTTTACCTTTCAAAACCATTTCCTTTAAAACCAAAACCATAAACGTATATAAGCACATATAAAACCGAAACCTCGAAATACGTGCAAATACGTAAACACACACAAATACACTCAAGGCATCACAAAACATGTATTAAAACACTTATAAAACATTTATGCATGGATCGATTCCTAAAAGAAAGTCCACTAACAGACCGTCCGAGATGCCGCCTCTATACGTGCACCGTATGCCTTCCCGGTCCAATCACCGTCTCTGGGGTTCCCAAACCTATGCAAATCACTTTAGAGGGTTACTAACAACCTCATTAACCTCTTGGTGAAGCCCCATAATTTTTTCAAATTTTTACTATTTTTAAACGCGATCCTAAACCTTCGGACCTTCCAAACTATATCGAGACGATGTCCGAGCGACTCGAAACCAGTCCCAAAAAGTTTGTTACATCGAATAGATGATTTCATATGTTGGCATTTTCCCCAAAAAACTCTCCACGCACCGCCACGCGCCGCTTGAAGGGGCTGCATGTGGGCTTCATGTGACGACCCGTCCCGAATTAACAGGATTAATTAACGATTAATGACGGATTAGCGAGACTAATCGCGGATTAGACGACGATTAGCGAACGTTCGGGTGAAATGATGATTTTGCCCCTAGAATGTGAAAATCATTGACTTTTCGTTTCGGCTGTCAAATGGACTTTGACTGATGACCGTGACATAGTTCGGGACGTCACGAGTTCATAGACAGGTGGCACGCTCGATTCCGACATCCGTGGAAGAAGTTGTGACGATCGGAAGATTGAGGGCATTTCGGTAATTTGGGTAAAAAGTTGACTTTCTATCTTGGAGGTCTGATGGACAAGATCCTAAGACCATTACGTAGATCAGGACGACACGAATCCGTAGACAGGAGGCAAGTCAAATTCGGAAGTTCGACGGTGAAGTTACAGTTCAGAAAAGTTCGAACATACTATTGCACGTTTTACGAGACGAAGACTGTTTGGCAGCAAGTTGGGCCCAGATATTTTGATAGGCCCAATGGATGAGTGACAAGTGTCACCCATCCGTTGCCCACCTTCCCATATACATGCATCGATCATTCCCTTGTTCCATTCATCCAAACCAAACCCGAGCAACCCTTTTCAACCCAATCTAAAACCCTTGACTCTATAACCCTTTGTGAGAGGCCAGAGGATGAACTGAAGAGCTGAGGAAGGTGGTGGCCGGCCCAGGGAGCGCCGCCGTGGACGGCGGTGGAGGCCAACCTGTGCAAGTATAGGTTTTAACCGATTTTCCTTATTTTTCGTTTTAATTGTTATGGGTCGATTTGGACGGTTTTAATGAGTTAAATAGGTTATTAGGATTGGGTTAGGATGGTTTTGGGAGTTATTGGATGGCTGTGAAGCCATGGGTAAGTTTTAGAAACTTTGAACCGTGAGCAAGATTTGGACCGATTGGATTTTTAGACGTTTTTGTTAATTGGTTTAGGTTCCTAGGACAAAAATAGGAAGGATAGGATTGATTAGGGACGAAAACGATGAAGATTGGACCGTGTAGGAGCCTAGACCGGTCACGCCGGTCCAGTTGCAGGAAAAACCTGACCGGACCGGTTCGGACCGGTCTGAACGAGGTAAGAGACGACACTGTTCACTGGCGCGTGGCTCCCACGCGCAGCCACTTCAGGCGGCGCGTGCGGGCGCTTGGGGGAGAATTTGGGAAATTTTCCAACTTGTCAAATCATCTATTCGATGTAACGAACATTTTGGGACTGGTTTCGTGTCAATCGGACATCATTTCGATATAGTTCGGGATGTCCGAAGGTTTAGGTTCGCATTTAAAAATAGTTAGAAATTCTGGAAAATTACGGGACTTTAGTGAGGGGTTATTTAGGTAGTTAATAACCCTCTAAATTAATTTGGATAGGTTCGGGAATCCCGAAGGTGACGTTTGACCCGAGAGACGATTATGGCACGCGTATCGAGGCGCGGCTTCGGACGGTTTGTGAGTGGACCCTTCTTTCGAACTTGATGCATGCATAAAGGCTTTATAAGTGTTTTAATACATGTTTTGTGATGCCATGAGTGCATTTGTTTTTGGTAGCCTAGGATTTACGTATTTGCAAGTATTTCGAGATTTCCGATTTTATACGATGCATGTACGTTCTAGGTTTTCAAGGAGGATTTAATAAACGGATTTTGGATTTAGAAATATGAAATCGGGCATGAGACCCATTTGATTTACGAACTCTCAAACTTGTAGTCCATTTGATTTGACGAGGAATCGGACCTAGGGTCCATTTGAGCTATACGATCGGATTGAGGGTCCATTTGGTTTACGATTCGAGTTTGAGGCCCAGTTAGTAGTACTATCGGGCTTGATGCCCCGTTAATTTATGATATCAGGCCTGAGACCCATTTTGTTGAGTTATCGGGCTTAAGGCCCTGTTGGTCGTGAAATCGGACGTGAGGTCCCGTCGAATTATGGTTTCGGGCTTAGGGCCCAATTGAATATAACATTGGGCTTGAGTCCCAGTTCGGTTTACGAAATGAGTATTCGGGCATGAGTCCCTCTTGAACTGTGGATTAATGCCGAGGCTTGTGAAATGGTTTTGAATCGGATTCGAGGAATCCTATTGACATGAATCGGGTATGAGACCCAGTTGAAAAGTAATTTGAGAAAGAAAGAAAGTGTTTTGAAAATGATTATGAACCCTCCATATTATTATATGGTCACCTCCAGATGTTGACCTAGAGAGTCACGATCCACTAACCAGAATGGGTATCCCCATAGGGATCCCGTTCCAAGAGTGGAGGTTAATTATGATGTGGTCCCGGACCAGATTCCGGAGAGTTATGTGGACTAGATCAAAAGAGAGAGCTTAGACTAGATCCAGTGATTGAGCCTCCCAGATGGACATTCCTGGGAGAAGACTCGGAGTGAGACCCCGAGTAGTGTGCACACTAGTATAGATTTGACATCGTGACTATTTCAAGGATGTGTTCCCTAGGCGCTGTGTGCCCCGAGATGGCATCTTCTCGGAAGTGCCGCAGATGGGTTATACGTATGTTGATACGTATGTGCTTCTGATGGAAAGTGGTTTTAGGGCCGAAGGCCCTGTGTTCCAAGTTTTAGAAATGATTTGGGGCAGAGACCCCGTATTCTGTGTTTTGGTGTTTCACTGAGAATGGATTTAGGCTGAGTTCCCACATGTATGGATAGTTGGTTTTTGAATTGTGATTTCGGGTCAGGGACCCAAATGGATTTATGGGTCATGACGGTTTATTGGGCCGGGCATGAACCCTTGAAAGGTTTTGAGAATGTTTTCAAGTGTTTTTATGAATGTTTGATAAATGGTTTTGAATGCATGCATATGTTTTAATGAAGGGCGTAAATGTCTTTAAGCGAAAATGTTTTTAATGAAATTATTATTTTGTCCACTCACAACTTTTAATGTTTTAATGCCCTTCAGGTTGATCGCGGATGCGGACTGTAGCAGAGACGAGGCATCACTCCCCTCCTCCTAGGATCCTGACGCACTCTGATAGCCCAGGCGAGGGATAAATATGGAATTTTCCCTAATCTGACCCGTGGTGTCAAACGGGATCAGGTGGGTCCCACGTTAATCCCGGGAGATTTGGGACTGGTCCTAACAAGTTGGTATCATAGCGGGTTTGCTCATGGTACTCTGATACCAAAGTGGTATCAGAGCGTGGAGTACGTGCAGGTCGACGATGTAATGTCTCTGAAGTCGTAACAGCCTGTCATCAACCTGGTAGTTAGGGCATTATTACGAGGATTCGGTAGACGTGAACCTTAAGTTAGACGGTGTTTGTCACGTGATACGGTAGTTTGAGGTTCGATTGGCATTGGAGGCCACATGTTTCGATATTTGCTCCCGAGGAGGATCAGTATTCGTGTGAATGCGACGGCTTAGAGCCGTAGCGTTACTGGTGAGTAGGATCTAGTAGATCAGCAGAGACCGTATGACGACTTGAGAGTTGTGACCGCTCGACGGTAGTGTCGTGTCGGATAGAGGATGTACGGATTAATACCAGGATGGTCAGAGGTCAGGGTCGCCCAGTTTACGATGACCCTGTACGACTACAATCACGACAGTTGGGAATGGAAACGTGTGATTCCGTTTGGCATACATTGCCATGTTTTGATGTGTCGAATCCCGGTGGGATGTCGACTGGGAGTGGATTCCCGAATTAGTTGTGGTGTGACACGATAGGATGCGATTGCACACGTAGCGCTTGTGCAGTATTGGAGTACGATGACTCTTTGGAGTCGAGATCGAGGGATTGGTCAGGATGGTAGGGCTGCAGTGGGCAGCCGGGGTTTGTGATAACCCTGGTTAGTGATTGATTGGACAAGTTACCAGGAGTATGGTACTTGTGATCGAATTCAGAGGTGGACCGATCGTTGGATGTTGTGTGTGGAGTGGTTGGCATCGGCGGTCGACTACCGCATAGATTGGGAGTTTCGGTAGCAGAGTGTTTGTGAGTTTGGTCTGCACGAGGTTGTGATAGACGCTGCTATCGATGGACGTGATCGAGTCTTATCGAGTTGGATAGACTCAGGTTGCCGTGACGATTGTGACGATAGGATTCATCAGTCGTGACGATGATACGAGGTGCGTGAGTGACGCACAGTACGAGCAGTGATTCTGGATTTGACTCGGTGACGGCTGAGTCCGA
Organism: Prinsepia uniflora; assembly: GCA_032719365.1. Lineage (NCBI taxonomy): Eukaryota > Viridiplantae > Streptophyta > Magnoliopsida > Rosales > Rosaceae > Prinsepia > Prinsepia uniflora. The sequence continues at coordinate 38,104,708 of CM064874.1, read as the reverse complement.
TCGCAGAATGAAATGTTGACGTTGGGTGTTGGCATACTTGCCACGCTCTTGTGAAGGTGGATTTTAAGAGTGGGACAGAGAGGATCCCGAGTGGCTCAGTGCGAGGTATGAGAGTACTTGGTATGGGGACCAGTTTCCCCAGTGATGGAGATCAGTTTCCTCAGTGATGGAGACCAGTTTCCCAGTGTTGGAGACCAGTTTCCTCAGTGATGAAGACCAGTTTCCCCTGTGACGGAGATCAGTTTCCCCAGTAATGGAAACTAGTTCCCCCAGTGCTGCGAGATTGAGTCGCGAGGGTGCACTTAGAATTTTTGTGGTGAAACGTGAGGTACTGGTGCGAATAGATGACGTAAGGTTAAATCGCGTGAATTTCACTCGGAATGAGTGAACCTACATAGACAGAATTCACATACGCGTGGTTGGCGTCCAGTTGAGCGGAGGACTTGAAAGTCCATCACGAATTGTTTTTGGTTGACCACGGTTGACTATACCTCCTGAGTTGGGGACTTGGAAATCGATTGTCTATAGGACGCGGAAATGCTCGTGTAGTGAGTGAGCTCAGTAATTGGAAAATAAGTATGTTTCCAACGTGATTGGAACTTCGGAATCAAGAAAAGTTGTGACGGAGACGTTGAGAGGAGTACTTGATTCCGTATTGGTAATGAGTATTCCGAGGTCACTGAGTGTGACTCTTTAGTAGATAGTGCTGGGTGCCGGAGGATGACATTGGATGAACTTTGATGTCATCATGTTGAATTTTCTTGGTTTCGTTCCTAGGTGGGACGTCAAGGAGTGATATGACAGCTAGGAGTTCGAGAGAGTGTAAGAACCGAACACCTAGGCTATAGGTCAATTTGATTGACTTGACGAGTAGATGGTGGTTAGCGTCACGAAATGTGACAAGTGAGTGTCCGAAGTGTTGGACTGATGTTCGCCTAGTGACGGACGGTTCGGGTCCGGACCATGATTGGATTGCGGACAGTAGTTTGTGGTTGGACATTGCCAGAGTGCAGTCCTTGAGTTGGTCGGGTGACATCCCGATGTTGGTGTGATGTAGGTGCACCGGTGTGTTGTGCACCTTGGACGATGGGATTGACCGTGATAAATCGATATGTCGGGTTGAGAGTACCTGAGAGTATGAGTACGTCGTAAGTTGGATAGAGTCCTAGATGGACGTGAGTGGTGATCGGATGAGATCCGATGAGGGACAGTTTGGAGACTTGAAGTGAGTCTAGATGACAAGTGGTATCGCTGAGTGATGCGAGATATGATACGTGGACTCGAGAACGAGTCGAGATCAGAGTAGCGCATCGAAGCGCAGTGGAGCCTGGAGTTACCGGCTGGTCACGACGGATGTGACCTGTGAGGGTAATGGATGGATAGTTATCTGATGCGTTCGGATGGATGTAGTTGATGGGACTCTCAGAAGAGTCAGTTTGGGTATAGGAAATTGAGAGAGTTGACTCGTACGAGTAGTTAGAGTCAGTTTGGGCATAGGTCTGAGGATGACCTATGAGATGGGATTCGTGCCATTGTGATGGCAGAATTTGTAGGGTGTTGTCAGATCGGATGCTGAGCAGGATGCCAGCTTGGCTGTGATAGCCCTTAGTGGGGATGCGTTTTCAACCTGATGACTGCAGAATGGAACGTGTCAAAGTGTCAGACTGAAAAGCCGTTTGGAGGGCAGTTTGGTGTTGATGACCTGTCAAGTGAGTGACAGGAGTGATCGACGAGTGTCGACATATTGTCTCGAGTGAGACATACGAGCAGACGTGTAGTTCTCGAGAGTGAATTGGAGCTTTGGAGGCTCCGATGACGGTACGTACTGAGGATGGTACCGACGAGTACGGTATGTGTGTTGGACGTGTACTGCTACACGGGTATTCTCGTGTAGGTGCAGCGATCCGAATCGAGGAACAAGGTTGGATCCCTTGAAAGGTTTTGAGAATGTTTTCCAAGTGTTTTTATGAATGTTTGATAAATGGTTTTGAATGCATGCGTATGTTTTTATGAAGGGCATAAATGTCTTTAAGCGAAAATGTTTTTAATGAAATTATTATTTTGTCCACTCACGACTTTTAATGTTTTAATGCCCTTCCGGTTGATCGCAGATGCGGGCTGTAGCAGAGACGAGACATCACTCCCCTCCTCCTACGATCCTGACGCACTCTGATAGCCCCGGCGAGGGCTAAAGATGGAATTATCCCTGGTCTGACACGTGGTGTCAGACGGGATCAGGCGTGTCCCACGTTAATCCCGGGGGATTGGGGACCGGTCCTCGCACTTCATGCGCCTGCACAGTAGCTGTCTTCGACTTGTAGCCGAACCAATTCGGTCAGTTCACCTGCAATCCGGTCCAGGGTCCTATCCTCCTATTTTTTTCGTCCTTTTTCTTCCTTCTTTCCACCAATCTTCCTAAATCTATCCTATGAATCCCTTTATCCAATCAAAACTAGGAAACCAATCCTAAATCCTATGGGTTCAAGAATCCAATTGAACCCAAAACTTCCATTCTATGTTCAGAGCATAACCAAGGGCTCAAACTCAATCCTAAGGGTTCTATTAGGCTCCTAAGATCCTTGTAGGAAGGTTTGTGGGTTTAGATTCGACCTACTTGGCCGGAATTGGAATTCGGTGGGTGGCAACCGAAAATGCTTCACGGCCGTAGTATGGCAGGCTCAGCCGTCCTCAACCACTTTTTGGGGCTCTACATGACACCAAAAACCCCTCACAACATTCCCCAATCATCGACTAACATCCTAGACGTCCAAAACCCAAAATCCAAAGTTTGAATATAAAGGGGGTCACGGCTTTACCTTGGCCGTGAGTTCCCACCGCCGTCCACGGCAGCCCTGCTGCTGCCACCACCTTCCTCAGTCCACCACTCCCCTCAATTCCTCTCATGGCCTCACAAAAAATCAAAAGAGGGAGGGGAATGGGTTTTGGGGTTCATCGGGATGGATTGGATGAACACAGACAAGGTGAATGGATATGCATGTGTCTGTGTTAGGTGAGCACTGGATGGGTGACACTTGTTAGCCATCCATTGGGCCTGATTCAAATATCTGGGCCCCACATGAGGACAAAAGTCCACTTTTTCCTCGTAAAACGTGTCATCGTAAATAGTTCCTCGAAACTTCCGTGAACCGTAACTTTTCTGTCGAACGTCCAAATTCGACGTGCTGCCTGCCTACGAATTCGTATTTACTCGATCTACGTGACGAATCTTGGCCCTCAACCTTCAGACCTTCCGGGTCAAAAGTTAACTTTTACCTTCGTTCAGGGGAAAAATCGTAATTTCTCCCTGAACGTCCAATAATCCTTGGCTAATCCCTGATTAGCCTCGCTAATCTGTCATTAAGTCCTAATTAACCCTTAAAATCAGGGACAAGTCGTTACATGTACATACACACGTGAGAGCCTCGAGTTGGAGGCAGGATTGGATCATCGTAGATGGAATGTGGAGTTAAGTTAGTGTGAATTTCGAGGACAAAATTTCTTTAAGAGGGGTAGATTGTAACGACCTGTTCCGAATCTACGGGATTAATTAAGGATTAATTGCGGATTATCAAGAATTATCGGACGATCGGGGTGAAATGACGATTTTCCCCTTAGAAGGGTGAAAATGTTGACTTTTGACTCGGAAGATCAATGCACGTGGGCTATGGTCCATTACGTAGATCAAGACGATACAAGTCTGTAGATAGGAAGCACGTCGAAATCGAACATCCTACGGGAAAGTTACGGGTAATGGAAGGTTCAACTGAGTTTTACAGTTGCGCGATTTCGAGGAACTGAATTTGTAGCTTGTTTTGGAAGGAACCCAAAATATTCATTCTGGACCAATGGATGAGTGACAATTGTAACTCATCCCATTGGCCCATCATCCCACATTCATGCATCATCCTCCCTTCCCTTTTGTTTTCAAACACCCGAAACCCCTCCCCATTTTCCCTTTGCTTTTGTTTTGATTTGAGGGCCACAGAGAGACTAAGAGTGAGGTTGAGGGTGAGACTGCGAGGCTACGATGATAGTGGTGGACGGCTGAGCACGGTGATGGCCTGCGAAACTCGTGAAATCCGGTAATCCTCAAACCCATTTAAGTTTAGATTTTGGGGTTTGGTTTTTAAGACCTGAACGCCCTGATTTTGATCCTTTTCATCTTCTTTGCATCCCTATGAGTTTGTTGGACCAAAAATGAAGGAAAAAGAACAACCAGAGGGCCCTGGGTTCAAGTTCAAAAATTGGACCCGTGAAGTTTCGATCACGGCCAAGCTTTTCAGGTAAGGTTTCCTACTTTCAACCTTATAGATCCATTCCTGGGTAGATTACTAGCATAATGGAAAAATAACGGGGGAAAACGGTGAAGAATCGACCGAGATATGGTCGGGTCGAGGTCGCAGGTTAAATCGATCTGTTACAGTCAAACGGGTCGACCCGCCTGTGGTTGAAGACGATGACGTGTCAAGTGACGTCATCACCTATCAGGCCACGTGGCTAATTAGGTAGTGACACATGGCATAGGTGTTAGGTCTAGCCAACGTCAATGGGGTAGTCCACATCAGCGTTGATCGACCACGTGGACCAGTCAGAGGGTGCCACGTCAGTGTTGTCAGACCACATGGACTAATGAGGTGGTGCCACGTGGCAAGGTGTTAGATAGGTGTCAGTTTGTCAGAGTTGACATGTCATTGACACATGGCAGTGAAGATGTCATCAGGTGACATCATCACTTAACGTGGCATTGTTATAAGGTGACACGTGGCACTAGTCAATGAGTGCCACGTGGCAGGTTGTTAGACTTATCAAGCTGATGTCAGCTATGGCTGACTTCAGCATTGACCAACATTAACCGTCGTTGACTGGACTTTGACCAGCGCGTGAGAAAGCATGGGCCCGAATTTTGAGGTCAAATCGATCTTGTTCGAAAGGTTCCGAATAGATGAATTTAATGGCGGTGGTTCCAAGTCAATCATAGATTGTCTAGTTGGTCTTTTGGAGGTTTTTTGCCTTGGGATGCGTTCCCAGCTCTAGGATAGTTAAGGGTTTTTTATATGAACTTGTATAGGTTGATAGTAACCTTTGGGTATGGTTTGGACAGGCCTGGACGTCTCGGAGATTGTGGATTAGCTTCGGATTGGCTTACAGCGCGGTTTTGAAGAGCGTAGCGTGGGCCGTCTGTGAGTGGAATTTGATTTCTAAATGATGCATGCATATACATATGTTTTAATGATTTATGAATATGGTTTGAAATGACCGGTTTATTTATAGCTTTGAATGAGGTACTTCATATTGATTTATATATTAGTTTGGTCATAATGTGAATGATGTTTTAATTATAGGTTTTCAATGATTTAACGGAGATGCATGAAATTGAGGATTTGATTAGGAGTTTTGAGATGATTTCACGGGGTTGCGTGAAATCGGTATTTCGGGCTTGAGACCCAGATGATTTAAGGTTTAACTTAGCGTATAGTTAAACGAGAAATTGAAAAACGATTTGATAGTGAAATGGTTTTGGGATTTGGAAAATGATATTCTGGCTTGTGACCCTATTGTGGATTTGTGATATGAGATTTCAAGCTTGTGACTCTGTGGGATATCATACTGATTTTGGGAAATGATATTCTGGCTTGTGACCCTATTGTGGTTTTGGGACACTGATTTTATGAGATTTGTGGAAACTGATTTTGGGCTGAGAGCCTATGCAAAATAACTGTTTTAATTTGAGAAACAACAGTTTTGAAAATATGTTTCCACTGTTTTTATTATGACCATTCTCCGAGATGATGGATATGACTCTAGTAGGAATGTGTTTCCCCGGAGAAGGACTCCGGTAGGAATGTGTTTCCTCGGAAAGGGCCTCCGGTAGGAATGTGTTTCCTCAGAGAGGACCCTCTGAGGTGATTATCTCCTCCAGACGTCGTAGATCATGCAGAGGTCACAAGGACACTGCTTGCAGAAGTGTCAAAGATGGACATTTTGCAGATGTAGATCCAGGGGTTCCGAGCCTGTAGATGTCATCGCTCAAACGTCGAGGTAGGGGTTCCAAGCCTGAGTTAAAACACCTAGACATCGAGCCATGGGCTCTTGAGCCAAGTGTATTTTCAGATGTGAAACCCCAAGTTGCACGCGTAGCATTGAAATCGTGACAATTGATGATTTGACGGCATTAGACGGATGTTGGATATGTGAATGGATCTTGAGGTTTTTGACTTACTAATTTGTGTCCAGATGTTTTTAAACATGCGGTGGTTTTACGATGATGGCATTAGGTTTCCTATATACGTTTTTGTTGGAAAGAAATGGTTTTAAATTATTATGCATGCATGCTTTTACATGAAGGGTATAAATGTCATTTTGGTTAAATGTGTTTTCCAACTATTTAGTTTTGTCCACTCACAGCTTTTATGGTTTTTGATACCCTTTAGGTTGATCGCGGATGCGAGCTGTAGCAGAGACCGAGACATCACATGTCACTGCGGACTCAACAAGTCATTGCGCACTCTGGTAACCCCGAGCGGGTTACGATTGTATCCCTCGTATGGCACGTGGTGTCAGATGGGAGCATGGCACATCCCACGATAATCCAAGGGGATTGGAATGGGTCCTATCAGGTATGCTTGTAAACATGGTTGTAGCTGCTCTTGGTTTCGAACGTCGTTTAAGGGACTACCACCCAGGCTGTGGGCTAAATTGGAATAAGTTAACGAGTAGAAGGTGCTTGGTGTCACCTAACGTTGATGAGTGTAGCTTAGATTTGGTGGACCCGTGTTGGTATTATGGGTCACGTTATTTTTGCTAAAAGGACTAGTGTGGATCCTCAAAGGATCTAGATGGTTTGGGATTAGCATCAACTAACCACGAGAATTGAGATTGGTTTTTCTTGGATTGGTTGAGTAGTACAAGCGTTTAGTAGCAAAATTCCCCTTGATTGCAGCTCGTTGACACGATTGACTCGGGAGGGAGTCAAATTGAGTTGGTTTGAGAGGATTACTAGAGGTAGATGGTTGTGGAACATTTTAGGCAATGTTCCAGTGGGACTTATATGGCTGGATTAGAGGTTTTCAGCACCGCTTCAGAATCTGACCCCATCTTGGTGTCAAATCAGGTGACCGCCAGTATTTTGTGCTCAGAGAATGGTCTGTCTTGGTAGACATAGGTCGGTTGACCTTAGGGATTAACTGTGAGCCTAGATTGGTTAGTGAACTAGTTGGATTGTCTCTGGAGTTGGTCAGGTGACCACAAGAGGACCTTGTGTATTAGTATATGATCTGTCCAGAGTAGAGATCGGACAGACAGGTTCCAGTGTTGGGGCCATGATTGGCATGGTAGACATATGATTGTCGAATTGGATCCGAGATTGATGTGATGTGTGTGCACCTGTGAGTTGTGCAGGTTTAGTGGTGTAATTGTTGAGAGTTGATCATTTGGATTGATGTGGTACGATTATCAGATTGAATCTGAGACAGACATGGTATAGTAATTGGATTGGATCCGATGTTGACTGTTCGTTGAGAATTAGGACTGGGCATCAAATACTATGCACTAGCGTATAGTGGCTTTAGAGGGTTCAATTATTGTGCGAGCTTGGAGCTCAAGGACATGGTTGGCTAGAGGAACCATAGAAAAACATATATGTGATTATAGCTATAGCAAGTATTCGATAGGGTCAAGATACACTCAGGATGAGTAAGATTCTTGTTCGAGACTCAAGAACAGACAGGATCACAACGTTGGTTGCTGAGTGATACGAGGTATTGTAAGAGGACTCTGGTGCGAGTGAGATGTGGATAAGGAACTTGAATGGAAAGAGTTGAGCCGATGAGTTACTGTAGTCACGACGGTGCTTCGTGAGTGAGATTGACGGTGGAAGACCATCAAGTGAAGTGGTGGACTTGGCATTACTCAACAGGAGCAAAATTGTCAGATTAGGTTCTAAGTACACCTGTGTGGGTGACATGTGAGGTCGACTAGTGTTGATGCCTCGAGCGAGGCTTGGGAATTGAGTTTTGGGGTTTCAGTGGCAGTGTGACCACTCTCTTATTAGGTACGGTCATCGAGGGTGAGCCGAGATTCGTCATTGACCGTCGGATCATAGTTGACGTCGAGTGATGTTTGGTTCTTATGCGTACTGTGGATGGACTTTTGACGTTGACGTGACCACGTGAGACTCTTGCTTTAGAGATTGGAATGGATTTCCACAGTTTTGGTCAAAGGTCGGTGTGAACTTCAACAACGAAATTACTATAGTGAATTTCAAGGATGAAATTCTTTAAGGATGGTAGAATGTAATGACCCATCTTGAATTTTTGTGATTATCGAGGTTAATTAAGGATAAATTGAGGATTATTAGGGCTAATTGGGATTAGTTGAGGTGAAATGATGATTTGCTCTTAGAAGGGAAAAATGTTGACTTTTGACCCGGGAGGTCAATTGCATGTGGATTGAGGTCCATTAAGTATATAGAGGGATTACGATCACGTAGACATGCGGTACGTCAAATTTGGACGTCGTACGGGAAAGTTACGGGTCTAGAACAATTCGATCGGATTTTACGGTTACACATTATTCAAGGAATTTGACTTTTAGTTTGTTTTTAGTGGGACCCAAAATATCTCATCTGGACTAATGGATGAGTGACAAGTGTCACTCATCCCATTGGCCCATTCCCTTAAACATGTGCATCTATCTCTATCTTGTTCAAATCATCCGAAAACCACCCCACCCAATTCTCCTTCATTTTCATTCATCATCCTCATCATCTTGTTCTTGTTGAGGGAAACAGAGCGTGGGGGAGAGGCTGAGGAAGAAGATGGGGCCGTGGAGACTAGCTAGGAACCCAAAAACCAGGTAAAAATTGTGAAACTTTAAAGGTTGGATTTTCAAGTTTGCTTTTTGGGCAGTGAAACGGTGTTCTGAGGCCTAGGATATGTTCTTTGAGCTCATACGAGCCTACAGGATCAAAAATGTAAGGTTTTGGACACCGGGAATGGCCAGGAGACGAACTCAAAGTTTGGCCGAAACTTTGGAGGCTCGTATCGTGAAAACCAGAAACTTTCTCTCAATTCTGGGTTCATATTTGGTTTCCTTGGCTCGAGTAGATAGATTTTGATATAAAGAACGTAGGATTTGGTTGAGAATTGAGGGAGTTATGAAGCTTTGAAAAATTGGCCAATAATGGCGGTTTTCAAGCAGTTGGCCGACGAACCTGGTGGTGACACACGACGGCGCCTGTCGTCTTCTCCGGTGAGCTAATGATGTCATCAAATGATGTCACATGGTGACGTCAGCACGGCACATGGCAGGTAGCATAGGGTGCCACGTCAGTAGTTGATGTAAGCATTGATCAGCGTTGACTTTTGTTGACCAAACTTTGACCGGCGCATGAGTGCGCGTGTCCCGAATTTCGTGGTTGAACCTGTCTTGCTCGAAAGGTTTAGAAGTTCTGAATCCAATAGTGGTGGTTTCATGTCGATTGTAGATCGTTTAGTTGGTATTTTGGAGGTTTTTCTCCTCAGGAAGCGTGTTCGGTATGCATTTTCGGTTCTGAGGTTTTTGAGGGTTTATTGTAAGGACTTATATGGATTGTTAATAACCCTTCTGAGTGATTTAGACAGGCTTGGACATTCCGAAGGTTTCGGATTGGCTTACAACGTAAATTTTGAGCGCGTAACGTAAACCGTGTGGCACGACCCATCCCAATCCTTCAGGGATTAATGCAGGATGTACCATGCTCCCATCTGACACGAAGTGTCAGACAAGGGATAACTTAAACCTTAACTCGTTCGGGGCTTCCAGAGCGCGCCAGGATCGGTGCAGGAGTGTGATGTTTCAGTCACTGCTACAGCCCGCATTCGTAATCAACCTGAAGAGCATTAAAAACCATTAAAAGTTGTGAGTGGATGAAAAATACATAGTTTAATAAAAACAGATTTCATAAGAAGACATTTATGCCCTTCACGAAAAAGCATGCATGCATTCGAAAACCAATAATCAACTCATTTAATTTAATTAAATCATTAGGGCCTTAGCCCAAACCATAAATCCAAGTATGTGGGAACTCAGCCCAAAATCGAAAATCTAATCATGTGGGCCACTACCCAAAACCACCAACCCTGAAATACCATTTCATAAATCCAATAAATCCGAAATACAAATCCATAATCCAGTAAATCCATAAATCACAATCTAACCAAACACTGTTATATACAAATCCTCGACATCCCAGATGCCTGGCGTCCTAAACGCCTGACGTCCCAGACGTCGTGTCACGATCCAAGCTACGCGTGCTACCTGGGGTCTCAACCCGAGTCAATCTCTGACATCCCAGATGTCTGATGTCCCAGACGGTCCGGTTGCTCCGTGCAGTGACCCCTCGTAGGCAATGTGACGTGACTACTCTAGCGTCCCAAACGACTGGAGGAGACAATCCATAGACATAATGATGGTATATGAAAAACATTTCATAAATCATCTCAAACCGTTCAAATAGGCCTATGCCCAGAATTTCCATAAAACCATCGTAAATCCAGAAATCCAAGTACTCAAATCCAAATCTGTTAAGGGTCTCCGAACCCGAAATCACATTCATAAACCACAAATGGGACTTATGCCCGATATCATAATCAAATGGGCCTCTAGCCCGATCATGCAAACCAACTCGGCCCCAGGCCCGATGCCTCATTAATTCAAATGGACTCCAAGTCCGATAGTTCGTAAATCAAATGGGTCTCAAGCCCGATTCCATATTTCCAAATCCAAAACCATTCCATTAAGTCATCATTCAAAACCCAAACACGTATAAACACAGTATAAAACTATAAACATCGAAATACGTGAAAAAATAGAAAACACCTCGAAATACGTGTAAATATGTAAATCACCAATACCACAATCATCATTATGGAAATCACATATGTAAAACATATAAAACAATTATGCATGCATCGCAGTTTAGAAAACAAAGTCCACTCGCAAAACGTCCAAGATGCCGCCTTGATATGCTTGCCATAACCCTCCCCATCTAAATCACTATCTTCGGAACTTCCGGACCTGTCCAAATCACACCCCGAAGGTCACTAACTACCTCAAATAGGCTAACATTGAATCCCCCAATTTTCCGGTATTTTAAAACGTATTTAAAATAAACCCTAAACTTTCGGACACCCAAAACTACACCGAAACAGTTTCCGATCGACTCGAAACTTGTCCCAAAATGTTCATTACATCGAAAGGATAAAATTACATGTTGACCATGACCTCCAATTCTGCCCAACCCGCCCCTACGCGTCATTGCAAACGACTGCGCTTGAAGCCCAACCGCTAGGGACGGTCATCTTTAACCTCGCGTCGGACCCGATCTAGACTGGTTCTCTGGTTATCCGGTTATCCCCTGTTTCTTAGCCATTTTCGATCCTATTTCTTCCTATTTCATCATCTAATCCTAACTAAAAGGTCCATCACGATGAACAGGGATGGCCACCTGCAACCACTCATCCCCTTCGATCCCAGCCACCACAGTCGTCGTAACTGACCCCCATGAGTTCGTATTGGTCCTAGGAAGAAGGTTTGGACTTCATAAATGCCCAGAAAACACCCTAACTAAAAGCCCAAATTCAAAGCCGGAAACTTACCTTCCAGGTTTCCCGACCACCGTGCACGACGGTTCTCAACCTCGCCACCATTCAGCTCGTCCCACTTTCCCCTTCGTTCTCACGTTTAAACCATCAACAATGAGTGAGGTTTGGAGGGTCGAGGGTGTTGTTTTGGGGTGTTTGTTCTCATGGGTTAAGGAAATGGAAACATAGAAAATGAGAGATGAAGATGGTCGATGATGAAGAAGATGAAGGGTGAGGATGAGAGGAAATGATGAGAAGAAAAGATGATCGACGGTGAGGATTGAGAGATGAATACAATATATATATATATATATACGCACTAACCAATGGGACAAGATTCCTTTTTTGTGGAATTTGGACCATGGGATGAGTGACACTTGTCACTCATCCAAGGGTCCACTTGTTACTCGTCAGTCCTTCATAATTTTATTAATATTTTAATCTCATTTCTGGAACGTAAGTTTAACCGATCTCGATTCCGTGACCATAACTTCCCCGTTTGACGTCCGAATTCGACGTGCCGCCTATCTGCGGACTCGTGACGTCCCGATCTACATCACGGTCATCGGTCCTCGTACGTTTGAATTCCCAAGTCAATAGTCAACATTTTGTCCAATTTCAAGGGCAAAAAGGTCATTTTACATCGTCCGTCCGAATTCTCTCAACTAATCCCCAATTAGTCATAGTAAATCCATAATTAATTAATATTTAATCTAGATATTCGGGACGGGTCGTTACAACTTTCCCCACCACTTAAATAATTTCGTCCTCGAAATTCATACTATCCTAGTTCCACATCCACATCGTGGAAAGCAAGTTTGGTCTCACATCATGTATGCACGTGTGCACCCACTAACCAGCACAATACTTGTCTGCACCTAGACGTTCCACCAATACCCACATCGAATCGTCTACACTCGACCACGTTGAGTGAAATTGATCACGTCTTCCGAGTTGATTCCACTTGACAATTCCACTATTATGCTGACACATTTAGCTTTTCAGCTTGACGGTTTTTCTCAGCCACCATTCCACCCTGACATCTACTCCCACTAGGAATCACCAAATCTCAACGTATTCCTGAAGGTTTTGATACATCGTACTCAGCCGGCACTCACGACCCCACAATCACTATTCAAGCTACCAACGCAACCCAGACTCACCCTAGAGTCCGACTAAGATACCTCGTACCAAATCTCCCTTAATGTAGCGTAAGATCAACGATAGGATCTCACCTCGTAGGGCAAGCTCAAATCTGCGACACTTATCGGTTTCGGTGCTCACATCAGTTAACTCCCTCAGCGATCCACGCTAACGCTGGTGAGAGTTACACAGCAGTCGCTTCACGCAAAGCAACCTGTGGTTACACTAACCACCAATTCATTGCACCTGTGGGTACACAACCCACATCTCACTCACCTGGGAACTTGCAGTAAAGATTTCTTACCTTAAATTTCACTATACATTAAAATCAGCTCGATTGGACCCCCATAACGATGAAATGAATCTCACTCGATCAGTGTGTAATTGGACCCCATAGAATACCTACCCAGCAGTGATACACATCTCCACTCATGGGTTCCACTAGCCATCCACGACTCTGAGCACCTGCTCATACAATCACTAAACCCATCAAAATCACTCTGATCTAGCGCACAGTATTCAATGTCCAATCCACGTTCTTAACAATTCCAATGATATCGGAACTAGGCCGATTACCAACACGTTCATCAACATACCACTAGTATCCTATTTATTGTCACCACTCAGGCCTGTCTAGTATCGGTCCTCGCTCAACGTACCTAATGCGTACATACATCCACCAACCAGCCCACTATATAGCTCGTAGCTAATCACGCTTCAATTCTAGAGTCTATCTGTCCAATCCTCTATGAGACAAACCACACTCCAATTCTGTGTCCATTCCGAGTCTCCTGGTCCCCCAACCAACATCTAAACGTCTACTCCCAATCACATCATCCAATACGTACTAATCCAAATCATGTTCACCAAGGCGTACCCATTCATGCCCAATAAGTATCCAATTTCACCCACGTCTATCGAGACATACTAGTCTGTTACTACCGGATACCTGCTCATTCGATTACCATATCATACCTGATCGACTCCGAAAGGAAGCCAATCCTAGTAATACACCTCACTTACAAACATAGCCTCCACCCGACAGTCACTGACACTTCCGGTCTGAATGAGTGAATCCAAGATCCATACTCATCCAAGTATCCAAGACACAGGTTGGATAATAATTTCATCCTATTCCATGAGATTCTTCAACTGTCTCACAATACAATTCTCCTTTGTTCCAAGCTTAGCATAATCAGCAAGGCAAAATCTGCCAGCACAGCACGACAACACAATCCATGCCATCCTTATCCACTACATAACCTGATCATCAAGATCACGATCCAAATCCACCTAGGATCCTCACATGCTCACTCTCAACTAACAACCAAATTTTAGGTCATAGGGTCTTACACCCTCTTTGAATCCTTTGACAATCACATCACTCCCCGACCATTTTCCACATCTAAACAGATCAATCAAAAGACGAGACACGTCTAGACTGTGGGTTCACTTCAATTACCTCATATCAATCCTTGCCATCCCACCTAGGGAAAATCAAGAATGATCCAAGACAAGGACCTCAAAATTCATCCCTTGTGAGCGCAAGCACAATCTCAATGCACTTACCACACCATGTAACCCAACATTGTCTGCCGCCAAGCAGAAAATGAGAAATCTCGTTTACCAACTTTGAAATACCCAACTCCTCCTGATGACCCAAAACCAATCACGGTTCCACCAACCAATACCCGATCAATGTACTGGTGACAACATACATTATTTGCCCTAGGCAGAAAATAAGAAGTCACCCTCAGTGACTTCGGAATATCCATCACCAATGTTGAATCAAGCACTCCTCTCATCGTCTCAATCACAACTTCTCTTGATTCCGAAGTTACAACCATGTCAAAACTAACTCACTCAGACATCAACCACGTGTCCGTACCAAGTTAACTTAGTACCCCAACTCGCCTATCTGTTTATACCGTTTCATCCAATCACCACTTAGTCATCTCAAGCACGGTTGGGTTAGAGTCCCAACACACCTCATCCACTGCTGGATCCCATCTAGTCCATCTCGACACAATTCCCAAGAATCAACACTAGCTGGCGAATCACCATCATCAAACCCACACTGAACACAAGCACATAAAAATTGAGTCACATCCCCAGCTCATAGCTCATCGTCTCTTATTGTCATCGTAATCACTGGCACACAGCATGCGAATCAGCCCCAAACTAAATCTCATCTCAACTCATACCGAGCTAGAACCCATAATCTCCGCTCATGTTGGAGGAACTCTGCCTCCTTCAACTCACCAACTCTGGGTACAATCATTCTGACAATTCACACAAGGAAATGAACGTTCCCTTAACGTCCCTCGATTCTCAACAAGCACAACTACATCCACCCACGATGGTAGTACCTGCCACAGCCTCGTGCAGACACAACCAAAAGACACCGATATCGAAACTCCGCATCCAAGCATCAACACTACTAATTGGTCTACCCCGAGACCTTAAATATCATCTCATAATGGTACTCATGAAACGGATTCCATCATTTCACTTAATGTCTGACCAATCAATCCTCGTAGCCTCAGCTAGACTCGACTGGACTCAACCAAAGTCATCCATTAGGTCATCCATGACCTTAGTTGCACCCTGCCGCACAATCATCAAAGCTGACATGACATGACCGACCAACAGTCTCAACTTTGAAAAGTCACCAAAGTCAAACCAGTTGCCACTTCACATTTCCGAACCATACATCGCACACTAGGGTTTCTCACTAAGGTCATCTACTAACTCTGTTTCACTTAGATTCTCCAACCCATCAATCACAACTAGGATTCGAGAAAACCGGCTGCTCTCAGCAGCACCACTATCCTGACATGACAGACTAACGGTCCCACACTGCAATCTCGTCATATCCGACCCTGCAATATTGCCGTAGACGATTCCAACACAATCTGTCCCATGCTCAAAACTCTAAAGTGTTGTTACGTTCATCCCTCAATAAGGTCCCACACTGTCAAACCATGATATAACTATGGCACACATAAGCATCAAATACCAAACCAAAACTATCCACAATTCATTTCTACTAAATCTCGTACTACTACCCTAATGATCAGGTTGATAACGGACTGTCGTACTCGTAGAGACATCACATCCTTGACCTGCACGTACCACAAGAGAAAACTGTGTTTTGAAAACTCGTATGAACACAATATAAAACCGTAAACCTCGAAATACATGCAAATACGGAAAACACCTCGAAATACATGCAATTATGTAAATCACCAATTCCACAATCATCATCATCATGGAAATCACATATGTAAAACATATAAAACAGTTATGCATGCATCGTAGTTTAGAAAATAAAGCCCACTCACATATCATCCTAGCTGTCACCTCGATATGCGTGCTATAAGTCTCCTCGGCTAAATCACCATCTCCGGAACTTCCGAACCTGTCCAAATCACACCCGAAGGTCACTAACCACCTCAAATAGGCTAACATTGAATCCCCCAATCTTCTGGGTTTTTTAAACGTATTTAAAATACTCTAAACCTTCGGACAACCAAAAATACCCTGAAACGGTGTTTGATTGACTCGAAACTTGTTCCAAAATATTTGTTACATCGAAAGGATAAAATTACATGTTGAGCATGACCTCTAATTCTGCCCCGCGTGACCCCACGCGTCGTCGCAAGCGACTGTGCGTGAAGCCCACGGGCAAGGGACGGTCATCTTCAACCTCGTGTCGAATCCGGTGCAGACTAGTTCTCTGGTTATCCAGTTCGACCAGACCGGCGAGACCGGTTCTCCCCTGTTTCTCAGCCATTTTTAATCCTGTTTCTTCATATGTCATCGTCTAATCCTAACTAAGATGTCCATTGATTCAAAAACAAGAAAAACAGGCTGCAACGTACTTGCATCACGATGAACAGGGACGACCACCTATAACTGCCCATCCTCGTCGATCCCGGTCACCACAGTCATCGTAACTGACCCCCATGAGTTCGTATTGGTCCTAGGAAGAAGGTTTGAACTTCAGAAATTCCAAGAAAACACCCTAACTAAAAGCCCAAATTCAAACCCAAAAACTTACCTTCCCGGTTTCCCGACCACTGTGCACGACGGTCCTCGACCTCGCCACCATTCAGCTCGTCCTAGTCTGACACGACCCATCCCAATCCCCCCCGGGATTACCATGGAATGTGTCATGCTCCCGTCTGACAAGAGGTGTCAGACAAGGGATAACCTGTTGCCACTGCCCAACCGGGCTTCCAGAGTGCGTAAGGATCGATGGAGGAGGTGTACGATGCTCAAGTCTCTGCTGCAGTCGCATCCGGAATCAACCTGAAGGGCATTAAAAACAAAAGCTGTGAGTGGACAAAAATAAACATGTCTGTTTAAAACATTTATAAGACATTTATGCCCCTCAGTAAAAGCATATGCATGCACCAAAAACCAATAATCCCATATTTATTTAGAAATAACCATTAGGGCCTTAGCCCGGAAACCAAAGCATAGTTTCGAATCCCAAAAGTCAATCCAAGAGTTATTTCATAAATCCAGTAATGTTCATTTATTATTTTTTCCATCTCCGGCATCCCCGATGCCTAGCGTCCTAGACGCTTGACGTTCCCGACGTCATATCTCACGGTATTAAGCAACGCGTGCTGCCCAGAGTCTCACCGGGTCCATATCTCTGACATCCCCGATGTCTGACGTCCATGACGTCTAGCAATCCTGCTCCTGGATCACTATACGGTCCGGTAGCTCCGTACAATGAGCCCTCGCAGGCAATGCACCGTGACTTCCCCAGTGTCCCCGACACTTGGTGGAGACCAGGATATATATCCTCATATTGAGATGGTTTTATGGAACACATTTTATTATTCATTTCCAAAATATCACAAGGGCCCTGCCCCGAGTTTCCATAAAACCGTCATAAGTCCAAATAGTTGATTTAAATCCGAAATCATTTATTCAATTCCATTTTAGGGTCCCCGACCCGAAATCACATATATACATCAAATGGGCCCCTCGCCCGATTTCATCAGTCCACTGGGCCCCTGGCCCGATTTCACAAGTTAACTAGGCCCCTGGCCTGATTTCATAAGTTAACTGGGCCCCTGGCCCGATTTTACTTTATCAAGTCCGTAATCGTTTCATGAAATCATATCCAACCACATTTATGGAAATCGGTGCAAATCCAGAAAACCTCGGTTTACGTGCAAATACGTAAATCACCTCGAAATGCATGAAATCATTTAAATTCACCGATATCCAAAGTAAAGCATTCAATCACAATTATAAAAATCATGAAACAGTTATGCATGCATCGAATTTATAAAACCAATGTCCACTCACAGACCGTTTAACCGAGTGCCTCGATATGCGTGCCATAGGCCTTCCCGAGCCACATCACTATCACCGGGACTCCCAATCCTGTTCAAATCACATTAGAGGATCACTATCCCCATCATTAACATCCTATTCAAGTCCCGTAATTTTCCCAAATTTTTAAGTATTTTTAAACTGGATTTAAAACCTTCGGACATCCCGAACAATATCGAAACGGGATCCGATCGACACGAAACCAACGCTAAAATGTTCGTTACATTGTATAGGATAAAAGTCATGTTGACCTCACCTCGAGATTCGTGCCCACGCGCCGTCACGCGCCGCCGTGAATGGCTGCGCGTGAAAGCCACGCGCCTGCTACAGTGACTGCTACAGTGTTCCTTCTTCACCCGTTTGTCTGGTAAACGGGTTGAAAAACCCGCGATAGGACCCGGTTCAATCACACCCAATTCGACATCAAATCAATCCGTTCTTGATCCTATAAAAATCATTAACCAATGAATTTCAGTTCTGTGACATCGATTAACAACAACCAATCCATAATCGTGCCACCAACCTGTGATCACCCAAAACGGGTCGATCACCAAAACTCCACAAATCCTCAACCATTGTCAAATTAACTTCACAGGAAGCTTATTAGGATGAAAACGAACCAATTTGAATGATTAATTAAACACGACGTTACCTCAATCATCACGACTCAAGGTTGGATTTTCCAGCCGTCCACCGCGTCCGTCCACGGCCCTAGGAGCCTCAAAGCTTGCCACATTTGATCTGGATCGACTCGTTGAGCTTCCAGGAAGCTCAATCATTCATCAATTAGGCTTGGGCTGGCCTAAAACTAGAAGTTCGAATTTGAACTTCACAAAAACCAGTTTCGGGTTTTCAGAGAAATCCAACACCAATTTCACTCATTCCTTTCATTCTCAATCACAGAGTAACCTACTCAACACACTCTCCATTCTTTTAATTCAAATCAGCCGTTAAAGGTATCCCAAAGCAGCCCACAATCCACTATGTAAAGTTTCCCTGCACTGACCCGAAACCAATAGAAAAACCAGTGTCCATGTTCTTGTGATCGATTGCCAGCACAATACACGTGCAATCACACCTCACACTGTCCCAATTCAGTCATTAAATTGATAAACAAACCATGGGATCGATCGCACAAACATTCCACCTCACGGCCATTTCAATCAAACAGTGCCCTCGTGTGAAATTACAATTCTGCCCTTGTGCAGAAAATTACCAAAATGCCCTTCACGCATCCTGACCCGTAACTCGGTCATACGGACTCCGATTGATGCGCACCGCCTGTCTACGGACTCAGGGCATCGAGACCTTCCTAACGGTCCTCGGTCCTCGGCCATCAGACCTCCCGATCAAAAAGTCAACATTTCCCCTTATATCGTCCAAATTACGAAAATGCCCTTGAACTTCCGTACATCATAACTTTCACCACGAACGTCGAAATCGAACGTGCCACCTGTCTATGATCTCGTGACGTCCCGAACTACGTCACGGTCATCGGTCAAAGTCCATTTGACCATCCGAATTAAAAGTCAACGTTTTGCCCACGCCTAGGGGCAAAACGGTCATTTTGCACAATTCGTCCGAAATCACTCAACTAATCCCAGATTAGTAAATCATAATTAAATATTATTAAATTCTAATATTCGGGACGGGTCGTTACATAGTCTCCCCTTCATTCTCACGTTTACACTATCAACAATGAGTGAGGTTTGGTGGGTCGAGGGTGTGGGTTTGGGGTATTTGTTCTCACGGGTTAAGGAAATGGAAACATAGAAAATAAGATATGAAGATGGTCAATGATGAAGAAGATGAAGGGTGAGGATGAGAGGAAATGATGGGAAGAAGAGATGATGGATAGTGAGGATTGAGAGATGAATAATATATATATATATATATAAACTAACCAATGGGACAAAATCCATTTTTTTGTGGAATTTGGGCCATGGGATGAGTGACACTTGTCACTCATCCAAGGGTCCACTTAACACTCATTAGTCCTTCATTATTTTATTAATATTTTAATCTCATTTCCAGAACGTAAGTTTAATCGATCTCGATTACGTGACCATAACTTTCCCGTTCGACGTCCGAATTCGACGTGCCGCCTGTCTACGGACTCGTGACGTCCTGATCTACGTCACGGTCATCGGTCCTCGTAAGTTTGACTCTCCGAGTCAAAAGTCAACATTTTACCCAATTCCAAGGACAAAACAATCATTTTACACCGTCCATCTTAATTCTCTCAACTGATCCCCGATTAGTCATACTAAATCCATAATTAATTAATATTTAATCCCGATAATCGGGACGGGTCGTTACATCCTGTTTGAGTGGAATTTGATTTAAAAATGATGCATGCATCTATGTTTTAATGATTTTATGAGAATGGTTTGAAATGCAAGGTTTGCATATTTCTTTGAATGATGAATTCCGTAAAGCTTTATATATTTGTTTGATCATGGTTTGAAAATGAAAGATTTTATGGATTTGCATGAAAATGACATTTTGGGCTTGTGACCCAGTTGGATAATGATTTTGACTTAGATTATAGTCAAATGTGAAATTGAACAATGATTTGATTGATGAAATACTTTTGAGTATTATGAAATGAGGACTAGACATTTTTTTATGATGTTTGTGGAACTGTGTTTTGGGCTGAGACCTTATGCAAAACAACAGATTTGATTTGAAATACGATAGTTTATGAAAATACGTTTCCAATGTTTTCACTATGACCATTCTCCGTGATTATTGATATGACTCCGGTAGAAATGTGTTTCCCCGAAGAGGGCCTCCGATTGTGAATGTGTTTCCCTGGATAAGACCTTATGATGTTGTTGCTCGCCTCCGGGATGTGATGTGTCCCCCCCCCCCCCCCTCCCGAGAGGTCACGATGCACTGCATATTGACGAGCAGCCGTGGGAAGCTTGGGCCCAAGAGTGCTCATGTATGTTTGAACGTCGGTCGTAGAGGTCTTCATGGCGATGTACTCAGACGTGAGTAGTCCTGGAGCTTATTTGCACCCATTGCTTTGATATCGTGACTGATGATAATTATATGATGGTATGAGACAGATGTGGGATATGAGGATGGGTCATGATTTTGATTTATTGCTTTGTGTCCAGATTTTTTGACACGTGTTGGTTTTACGTTGAAAGCATTTATTCTCATATGTTACTGTTTTATTTGAAAGAAATGATTTAATTGTTTATGCATGCATGCTTTATAAGACGAAGGATTAAAAATGATTTCGGAAATTGGTTTTCCAACGTTTTATTTTTGTTCACTCGCAGTTTTTATTGATTTTGGTACCCTCCAGGTTGATTGCAGATACGGATTGTTATAGAGACTGAGGCATACACATGAAGCTGCATACTCTGGAAACCCTGAGTGGGTCACAGTAGTGTCCCTGGTCTGACACGTGGTGTCAGACGGGAGCAGGTCATCCCACGTTAATCCTGAGGGATTAGGGATGAGACCTGTCATTATAAGGGAAAAACCGTCATTTTACTTAGTTTTCCCAAATTCATTTTTTTCCTTAAGAGTTCGGGTCGTTACATCGTGGTCTGGGTCGTTACACAATCTCTAGCGTTGAACGATCCCTTGCTTTCATCTATATTATGACTATAAAAAGGGTTTAAATTGGAGCTCCTTCGGGCCACATCATGCTGCTCTGACACTCACTCTGGGGCGGGGAGTGAAGCTGACGGAACAATCAGGTAATAGAAGGTAAAGTTTTTGTGTACGATCGTCAAACTAATTCGTCCATGCTCCAAGTTTCTGTTGTTGGGTGAAACATGATCGGTTTTCAGCTGTTAGGTTTCACCCGACTCTCCAAACGCGTCATTTTAACTCAATTATCTTTCGTCATTTGGACGTCATACTGCAGATGTTGACCAGCAGGCCTCGACCTTCGTGCCATAAATGGACTTTCCAAGTCGAGCTGTGTCAATTGATGTGTATGATGCACGTATAATAATTATACTTATTATTAAATATTATTTTATTAATCTTTAAATTAATAGGGAATGTTTTTTAATCTCATTATATATGTATTGACATGTTTATAACATTGATTAGTTTGGACTCTTACATTATAATTCAAATTTAAATTTTCATTCAACTCTTAAATCCTAATGGTATTTTGAATTATATTAAAATTTATGCTAATATTTTCCTTTTTTTGTCAATATTATTAAGATGTGATTTATCTATTAATATTAATTGTTATGTGATGCAGTAGGAGGAAACGAGTAGAAATTCCTTTTAAAAAAATAGAATAAGTATTATATTTGCGTGTGAAATAGTTGATGTATTCATTATGCTTAATTTTTTTCTATCTAAAATGTGTATTATCACTCAACATAGATGTGTATTAAGCATGTTTCATAACTATACTTATTATATTCAAAACATTTTACGATGATTTTGGTTTAATACAAGCATTATAGGCCTTTGAATCTTTTATTTAAAATTTCCAAGTTTTTTAGCCCATTTTTAATATTTTGATCGATCATTGATCATATTGATATTAAAATATCTATTGATACATCCGTAAATTGAGCTATCAATATTTCTGTCAAAATCTATATTTCATTCTAACTATAATACGTATAACATCATATGAATGAACAAATGATGATATATGTAAATATAGTTTGTTGATACACAAAGTGCAAATATAGTTTGTTGATGCACAAATACTTTAGTGTGGAATTCTGCTCAGTCACGTGTCCTTAGACTGACTTGTCAAAAGAGAGTAACTGGTCATCGGTTAGAGGTAAGCACCGGTGTGGTGCTGCCATAAGGGTACTCTGGCGCCCAAGTCAATGTGGATCTGTGTATAACTATAAGGAGTGAGTGGTGAATAGTAATTTGTAAGTAGATGTGAATAGGAAATGCTAAGTTTCCTTTATTGAGAAATGGATCCCTTTTGTATGGGTGTGAGAGAATAAACAAATGAGTTATTTCGGTGTGGGAGAAGTGTATCTGTTGTGGGACTGACACGTGTCCCTCTGATGGATGGACGAGATTTGTCCATGTGTTAGCTAAAGATTAACCCTTTCTAGGGTTTGTTTACTAGTGTGGGCTTGGGCTCTTTGAGCTTGTAAGTGTATATCGAGCTTAGAGGTATTAAGCTCATCGAGCCTGGCCCAGTATGGTATCAACAAAAGTCTCCCAAGTTCTTGACTAAGGTGGAATTTCTTGGTTGGGGACTTGTAAAACTTTCCCACAATCGTTGTAGGGATATACCTCTAGTCCCCCAAGTCTCCCAAGCGAGGAAGGAGACCGAGCGGAGCTGTTTGTAGTCTATGAGTACACAAATTGGTCTCTGAGGTAGGACTAGGTCGGAAGATATATAGTACATTGGTCATTGTATGTGCTTTAGGGGGTTGGACGCCACAGAATGTCTGTAGGGTGTGGGCTGGCCTGCTAATGTCGCGGTGTGCCAAATGATGTGTCAGGTGGTTAACGTAGGTGGGGCAGGTTATTAGCTATGCGGCTTGGTGTGTGCCATCTGTGTTTCTCGTGCCTTCTAGGTTCCAGCTGGTGTGTTGGGATGTGTGAGGCAAGCTGGAGTACGACAGATAGCGGAAGGTAATTACGGCCACGCTTTTACCGAGGTGACCTTTTGCATGCCGAGAGGGCTCTATATATAGTAAGGGTGAGTTAGTGAAAATTTCACTTTCACTTTTTAAGCTGCTTGTTTTGGCGAAACGTTGTTCCTCCATAAGGCGAATTCTGACGCGTCAAAACAAGGTATGCGTGTCTTTTCGCCTCTTTCTTAAATCAAAGTTCGTTTTTGTATGAACTTGGGATGAATTGAGGGTCAGATGGCGGTTGGATCCAAGAAGCATAGTGGTCAGTGTTAGTTAAGCATAATTTTGTGGATTTTTGATGATTTTACGAAAATTTCAACCTTACACGTTTTGCGTTGAAATTGGGTATATTATTTTTTGTTTCATTACTGAGTTTTGGAAAATGGTTTTAGATTCGTTATGAGATTTCTACATGATTTTGGTGGTGTTCAATGGTTTGCAATTTTATATGATTTACTAGAATATTTTAATGGCTCATTTTACGGGGTTTGCCATGATTTCGAGATAAAACTCCGTAGTTTCCGAGATCAATATTGTGATGGGTAGTCTCGGACATCGAGGTAATGCTCTGTAGTTCTAGAGACTAGTGAGTATTCTCAGATGCCAAGGTAATGCTCCATAGTTTCTGAGACTAGGATCGCGACTCAGACATCGAGTTTGGCGCTCCGTAGTTCCTGGTCCACACTCGGACGTCGAGCTGGGCTCCATAGTTCTCGAGTGGTTTGGCTTTTATGGTAGTGCATATATGTTGTGATGATTTGGCTTGGCATGAATTCACGAGTAAGCAGGTGTCCCTTGTCTAATAGGGTTTCGAGGGTACATTTAGGTTTTTGGAGTTACCTGCCATATACCATAACCTTTTCAAGTCCCAAGTTCCTTCCATTCGCATTCTAGATTCAGTTCCTTCCTGTGTCTCCTCCACACCAACTTTTTACCAAGTTCGTGTCCTCGTTAATCCCAGTCAAGGCTATAGTGAAGTCAAATTGAGATTCTGCGGATGTCCAGACTAGGCTCGCGGGAAGCCTGCGACACTGCCTAGGTCAGGTCCAGGGCCTACACGCTAGGTTCCAAGTTGGCCATTTCTCATCATACGAATTTTTAACCAAGTTAGGGAGTGCGCTTAGACTCTTTTGAATGTTTTAAAGATATTTGTACGCCAAGGTGAGGCGCATCTAAAATGGCCCAAGAACTTAGTTCCAAGTTTCATGGCTTGCCTAAGGCACTGCCCTAGTTCTAGCTGGCGAATAGCTTGCATTTAACTAACATATTTCATTTGCACACCCAACTTAGTTCTAATTGATTTCCAGGTATTTAGGAAATGGTAATAGCTTATGATTGCCATAGGCACTATAGAATGTTCTTGACTGTTTTAAGATTTTTAATCCCTTGTGGGATAAGGTTTTCTCCTTGTTTATAAACAAAGGCTTTGTCCATTATTTCAAAAAGAAAATTTGGACACATAATTTAAACACAATTCAAACTAGATCATATCTAATTACGCCTAGACACCTTAGAGATACGTTGTGGACTTGTGTGTGAGGTTTGTTTACGGTATATCAAATTTTGTTTAAAAGATTTGCTCACGGCCATGCTTGGAGTTCATCGTTAAGAGTATAATTTGGGTTTATTCTTTTTAATCTTTATTCATTCAATCAATGTTATTGTTTTTCATTGGGCTAATCTTGAAGCCCTAAATGACAGGACCCATCCCAATCCCCCCGGGATTAGTGCGGGATGACCCTGCTCCCGTTTGACACGAAGTGTCAAACAAGGGATATTTTCGTCCTTTGCCCTCCCGGGCTATCAGAGTACGCCAGGATCCGGAGGAGGTATGTGATATCTCGATCTCTGCTATAGTCCACATCCGATGTCAACCTGAAGGGCAGTCAAAACATTAAAAATTGTGAGTGGACAAAACAAAAGTTTATAAAAACATTCCATAAGACATTTGTACCCTTCACTAAAAAGCATGCATGCATTCGAAAACCATTTATCCAAAACAAACCATATGTGGGACTAAGCCCAAAGCAGATATAAACTAAGGTCGAAAGGACCACAATGAAAACGACCATACGGGCCACTGCCCAAATCCATAAGGGACTCGGCCCCAAACCATAAAGAAACCAAGTACACGAGCCACTGCTCAAATCCTGTGCACACCTGTGCACACCACATATCATATATCATATATACATATAAGTCACACAACCAATCCTGTCACGGTATCCAAAGCTACGCGCGTGCTACCCGGGTCTCAATCCGAGTCTTCTCAAAGTCAAGGTCAATGTCCGCAGACCACTGATCCTACTCGAGGTAATAGTAACCATAGCCTTCCTGAGAGTAAGGAACCCAACTGGGGGGTGACTCCACTCAGTCGGTGCTCCGTGACTACTCCGGGGTCCACCCAGGCCAACGACCCTCCCCGGAGGAGATAGTAGAACATGTAAAGGAAGGTAGATGAACATATATATATATATATACATAACATAAACATTCATGTCCGGTTCCCCCCTGAACCGTCATGATCCATAATATCCATAATCAGGTGACATGCCGGTTCCCATAAACCGTCATGTACCGTAATAACATAACCGAGGTAACATGCCGGTTCCCATAAACCGTCATGTACCGTAATAACATAACCAGGGTTCATGCCGGTCCCCATAAACCGTCAAGAACCAGAATGACCTGACAAAGGTTCATGCCGGTTCCCATAAACCGTCATGAACCACAATGACCTTTCCAGAGTTCATGTCGGTTCCCATAAACCGTCATGAACTTGGAAATCCATGTAGGGTCCCTGACCCGAAATCATAAACCAATAAGTAACTGGGTCTCGTGCCCGAACATATGACTCAACTGGGCACCGTGCCCGATATCTAAGGGTCAGTCACGACTCCGATCATAGTGATGCGTGCAACCATCCATTCAGAACCGCTCTCAATCCTGGTATGTCGCCGTGAACGAATCAACTGACGCGACCACCACAAGATCATGGTGCACACCTCACCGATCGCTATCCTTAATGATAGGACGTTAAATAAGCATTATTTTATATTATTCTATACCCTTTATACTTGACTTTTAGTATTAAAATATTAAATAAATTGATAAAATAAATTATTTTGTGATTTTTAAGTTTAGATAAATAAAGTTTGTAATTTGGAGTATTTTGGCGAAAGAATCGTCTCGATCGGAATTATAACAAATAAAATATGGACGAAATTCGGTGGATTAATTAATTTAGTTAATTAATTAATTAAATCTGTGCAGCCCAGCCCATTTCTGAAAACCCAATTGTCCGGCCCAAAGACCAGCAGCCCAGGCGGCCCGCGTCAGCGCAGCCCAGGCATCCCAGCCCAATCCGTGCGGCCCGCGTCAGCGCAGCCCAGACATCCCAGCCCAATCCGTGCGGCCCAATCGTTCAGCCCTGCGAATCCGTCGACAAGCGCTGGCCGAGCTGCCTCTCTCACGTTCGGAGCGCGCCTACCGACGACAGCTTCTCCTTTCCAGCTCACGCCTGCCGACCAGCCGCCACCTTTCCAGCACAGCTTTGCCGACCAGCCGCCTCCTTTCCAGCTTGCAGCCACCGAAAATTTCCCTTCTCTTTTCAGCAGCTCCAGATTCCTCCCTTTTGCTGTTTTTCATGCTTTTCTTTTCTTTTTTTTAATTTCTCTTCCCCAAAAACCACCCATACTCATCATTTCACTTTTGAATATTTTTATTATAATTTTTGTTTAGTTTTTATTTATTTTCTAGGGTTTAATTTGAGTTTTTCCCCTATAAATAGGAGTTGATTTCACTTGTTGAAATCACTTCCAAGTAGCACAAAATTGAGCTTCTTTTAGGAGAAATCTTGGCAAAATAGTTCCAATACAATTTTGAGAGTTCAAGTCCGAATTTCCTTGTTTAATCTTCTTCCATCTTCATAAGGTTCCAGCCGCTGTTCGGTGTTCCTTGTGAAAAACAATCCATTGTTCTCATCCAATCTGAAAAGTGTAACATTTGCTCTCCATTCTCTTAAACTCTTTTATTTGTTATTGGTTCTAATTATAATGCAATATATGTATTGGTTTCTCCTTCCTATCTTTTGTGAAAATTGAGTATAATCTCCATGTGTTTTACTTTCTAAAAATCATTCACTTCTTACATTTTAGAGCTTAAACTTCATTTCGAAACTAAATGTTGATCCGCTGTTCGGGGCATTTAGAGTAGATTTGGAGAGATTTAATGTATGACCGCTGTTCGGCGCATTAAATCACAAACTTAAGGTAATTATATTATGAGTAAAAATCCGCTGTTCGGTGCATTTATAATATGAATGATGTATGAAGAAATATGAGTTTGTGAAGGTATAATTTCGTGATTAATTCAAATATTTGCAATTGTAGTATGTTGTTGAAGTTTGTGTTTACGGGAAGTCTACTTTGTGCATAAGTTAGAATAGAAATAGAATGAGTTTATCTATGCTTTTACTTATTTACATAATTACAAACCTCTTCAAAACCCCCCTTGTTTATTCTTTATTCTTTTATTCTTTATTCTTTTATTCTTTGATGCTTTTATTCTTTCATTCCTTTATTATTTAATTTATTAATTCTTTGATTGTTTAATTCTTTTATTATTTAATTCTCTAATTCATTATTCTTTTATTCATAATCCACTAACATATTATTAATGTTCCCTAATTTCCCCGGTTAAGAACGATCCCTATTTATCAATACTACATCTACACAAAAAGGGTTTAAATTGCATAACACTCGAATTACATGTTTAATTTAATGCGTAGTTTGGGCGTAGTCACTTAACCGTCAGAACTCCGAAGTCGAGCCTCCCCAGGCTGCCCGACCACGAATCGTGCATCGTGACCTCTCCGGAAGGAACACATCCCAATCCGGAGGCGAGCGTCCTATCGTCGATCGCCGTGCACACAGCACCCGTCGCGACCACGATTTAGACCCGAAGGTCGTTAATAGCGTCATATGCCCGAGACAAAACTAAATGGGTCTCATACCCGAGTTTATCCTTTTAGAAATCCAAAACCATTTCTTTAAAACCAAATAAGAAATACAGACTCGTATAAGTACCGTATAAGGCCGAAACCACGAAATACGTGCTTATACGTAACCACATAGAAATGCACCCATGGAATCATCAAACATGTATTAAAACATATAACAAACATTTATGCATGCACCAATTTAGAAAACAAGGTCCACTCACAGACCGTCCGAGCTGCCGCCTCGATTTGCGTGCCATTCGGCTCCCCCACCCGATCACCATCACCGGGACTCCGAAACCTGTCCAAATCGTAATAGAAGGTTACTAACTACTTAATTAACCTCCTACCAAAGCCCCGTAATTTTCCCGATTTTCTAACTATTTTTAATCCCGAACCTAAAACTTCCGATGCCCCGAAACATATCGAGATGGTGTCCGATCGACACGAAACCAGTCCCAAAATATTCGTTACATCGAATAGAAGATTTCGTATGTTGGAACCTTCCCCAGATTCCCTGCCACGCGCCCTCACGCGCCGCCTGAAGTGGCTGCACGTGGGCTTCACGCGCCGCTACAGTACCTGCTGACGTCATCGCTGACGTCAGCATGACGTCATCACTGACAGCCCCTGACAGTGACACGTGTCACGCTCCCATTTGCCCACTGTCTGACATGTCAGTCTGACATTGTCAGATCTGACATGATGACGTCATCCCTGACATGATGACGTCATCAGTCATCCCTGCCTCCTCGCCGGGTCGACCCGAATGTCTGCAACCGGGTAACCGTGACCCGCGGCTTGACCCGGCCGGTTCTCCCTGCTCCGGCCACCGTTTCTCCTCCCGTTTATCCCATTCTACTCGTATCAATATAAGCTAAGGTTCTATGACATTAAAATGGAAGGAAAACACCGAAA
Organism: Prinsepia uniflora; assembly: GCA_032719365.1. Classification (NCBI taxonomy): domain Eukaryota; kingdom Viridiplantae; phylum Streptophyta; class Magnoliopsida; order Rosales; family Rosaceae; genus Prinsepia; species Prinsepia uniflora. The sequence goes on along the minus strand of CM064874.1, from coordinate 38,075,069 downwards.
ACCATACCTTCGAGCTTGGCCATGGCGGCCGTGCATTCCTCCGCCGTTCACGGCCGTTCCAGGCCATCCCCATCCCCAAAACTAATCCTATTCGACTCCTAGGGCTACCAGCAACCTAACCTAAACCTTAGAATCGAATAAAAAGCAACAAAACTGAGTTTTGAATTTTTGAATATTTTTACCTCACGGGTTCTCTCTCCCCGCCGTGTCCTCCGCCGTGGCTGGCCGTGGCTTGCCATCCTAAACCTCTTTCCACCACCTCACGGTCATGTTCAGCTCACCCAAGCAAGGAATGGTGATGGTGTGTGGTTGTTTCGGTTTTTGAAAGAAAATGAAGAAAATGAAGAAAAATGGGGTTATGGGTTTCGGGTGGGAGGATGAACAAAGATGAAGGAGGATGGCTGATGAAAGAAGGAGAGATTTAATGGATGGCTGAGATTTAGAGGTTAGATGAGATATGGAGGGCTAGGATTGAAGGTTGTTAAAATTAAATATAAAATAATCAAAATATTAATATTTAAATACCTAGATCCACATTTTGGGGGAATTAGCCAATAGGATGAGTGACACTTGTCACTCATCCATGGGACCCATCAAAATATCTGCCCAAATCAGATTTCGCCAAATCGTCCCCGTCTCGAAGTTCGTGCATAGTGAAATCGAACTTCCGTGACCCATAACTCTCCCGTTCGAAGTCCGATTTCAGTGTGCCACCTGCCTTTGGATCCGTATCGTCCGTATCTACGTAACGGTCTTCGGCTCTCGGCCATCGGACCTCCCGGTCAAAAAGTCAACATTTGACCCCCATTTAACCAAAATTACCAAAATACCCCTAAACTTCCGAACGTCATAACTTCCTCCACGAACTTCGGAATTGAACGTGCCACCTGTCTATGAACTCGTGACGTCACGAACTACGTCACGGTCATCGGTCAAAGTCCATTTGACCGCCCGATTAAAAAGTCAACGTTTTACCACCACTAGGGGCAAAACAGTCATTTCGCATCGTTCGTCCGATTTCGCCCAACTAATCACGGATTAGCCTCACTAATCGTGATTAGTCACTAATCTAATCCTGGAATTTGGGACGGGTCGTTACAACCTTCCCTCCTTAATTAATTTCGTCCTCGAAATTCCAACCGACCTAAATCCAATCGTTCTTCCCTCCTTAATTAGTTTCATTCTCGAAACTCCAATTATCTTGATTCCACATCCACCCCGTGGAAAGTAGAATTGACCTCGAAACTCGTGTACACTCGTACACCCACTAACCAGAACGATAACCGTCTGCAACCAGACGTACGACTAACACTCACGTCGTATCGACTACATTCGACCACGTCGAATGACAGAAGTCGTACGCTTCGAACTGACACCACTTGTCAGATCTACCATTTCGTTGACACAACAACTCGACGGTTCCTTACTAAATCTCCACTCAACGATCCACGCTGACACATCTGACAAACTGCCACCACTTGACAGCCGCCAGTCAAAAACTGATATGACACACACTCGTGGTTACACTAACCACAAGCATTTCACTCGACCTGTGTGTAACTAGACCCATCAGAAATACCATGACCCACTGCATAGTATCCAATGTCCAGTCCACGACCTCAACTAATCCGATGGTATCAGAACCAATCCGACTACCAATACGCTCTCCAACGCACCACCAGTATCTCCTATATACCGTCACCAGGCACGACAAGTCTGCCTAGTATCGTACCTTGAACAACGTACAAGGTACGTACATCTATACCAACTTGACTACAACCATAACAATAACAACAACACGACCACCTAGGTCGTAGCCAACACGTTCCTATTATGGAGTCCATTTGTCCAATCCCGGATTAGACAAATCGAAACTCCAACCCATCATCTATTTCCAAATTCGAATCCGTAATTTCGTAAGAAAGCCCGGATCCAAACCCAGAAATCATATCTATAATCATGTCCAAATTCGAATCCGGAATCATCATTCCGTAAACCGGCATTTGGAATAACCATTCCGAACCCAAATCCATAAAAAGAAAATCCACAGTCAAGCTCTAGAATCAAATCCTGAATCGTCACCCAGAATCCGATTCCAAAACCCAAATCTAGAAATCCTTTTTCAAGTTCCAAAATCAAATCCTGAATCGTCATCCAGAAATCTGATTGCAAAACTCGAAATATCGTTCACGTCTACCGAGACGTATCAAAACCGAACCTATCGGTTACCTGATCAACCGATTACACACCATACATTAGATTGACTTCATAGAGAAATCAATCCCAACATCCACACAGCTCTAAGGCTGACCATATCCGACCACGTCGGAAAACTACTCATCGGACAACTACTCAGGTGAGTAATAAGTCATATGGGATTTTCCTCGAAAGGAAGTTCAGTCCCATCATGCTCCACTCAACATCCAAGTAAGAGTAATAAACTCTCCACCTATCTGGATCATCAAGATCACGATCCAAATCCACCACTACGTCAAACGACTATAGACGTCACGATCGAGACTGTGGGTCCTCCCCAATCACCTCGTATCGATTCTTGGCATTCCACCGTGGAAAATCAGGGATGATACAAGACTATGACATCAAAATCCATCCTACGTGAATGCAACCAAAACCCCGTTGCACTCACCACACCACGTAATCCAACATCGTCTGCCACCAAGCAGAAAATGAGAAATCTGAGTCACCTAACTTCGATATACACAACACATGCTGATGACCCAAGACAAATCCCGGGTCCACTAACCAATACACGATCAATGTAATGGTGACAAAACCATCGTCAACCGTCATCTGCCATCATCTACCATGGCAGAACCTGAGAAGTCACCCTAAGGACTTCGAAATACTCATTACCGATGCGGAAAACCCGCATTCCACTTGTCACCTTAGTCGCAACCTCTCGCGATTCCGAAATTCCAACAAGATTGGAAACAACATACCCGGACATCAACCATGTGTCCATCACCTATTAAACTCTATCCGTGATCCACTCATTAACCACAGATACCGAACATATGCCTATTTCGACAGTGTCACTTCCCGATCCGTAACTCATCGTCATCACGATCACCGGCACCAGCACCAGCACTAGTACCAGTATCATCACCTGTCAGCATCAGCACAAAGTGTGCAAATTAGACAATCCTGGATCTCCGCTCATACCGAACGACGACCCCGTACCTCTGCTCGAATAGGAGAAACTCTGTCTCCGTCGTACCCAACCACTCTGGGTACAGTCATCCTGACAACCCATACGAGAAAAGGAAACGTCCCCTGAACGTCCCCGATCTCATTCTGCGATCGCACTCAGCCGTAACCGAGTCAAATCCAGAATCACTGCTCGTACATATACGTTACTCACGCACCTCGTATCATCGTCACGACAACCTAAGTCTACACGACCTGATGAGACTCGACTAAGTCCATCGATAGTAGCGTCTGGCACAACCTCGTGCAGACCTAACTACCAGGTACCACGATATCCAGACTCCGCATCTAACGGAATCAACCGCCTGTACCAACTACTCTGTATCCCAAACCTGGGATTCCATCGACAAGTACCAACCCTGATAACTTGTCCAAACCATCTCTAACCAGTCGTAATTTGACTAAACCAATGTCGTCTACCAGGTCGTCCATGACCTTAGTTGTACCAACCCACAACTGAAGTAGCACGACAACCAACTCGGTCTAACCGATACGTACAACCCTGACTGCGAAGTGCAGTCCCAACACAAGCTGACATGACTAGACCGACTAACGAATCCAAATCCGAATAGTCGTCCAAGTCAAACCATTCGTCAACTCACATTTCCGAACCATACACATACGTTAGGGTTCCACGATCACCCCTAGAGTTCCGCAGAACCCAACTGCATAAGGCAGTAAAATCCACGATCTGACCGACTCCGCGGTCTTGACATCGTAATGACGTCAATCCAATCCTACTGTAAGTCCAATCAGGATCCTTGAATCCGGCTGCTAACTGCCGACTGCAGTAAATCCATTTAACTCAACATAATCTGACCATCTAATGGTCACAACATCGAATCAGTCGTCGGAACCGATCCTACGACATCGTGAAGACGATCCCAACTAACTGTCTCACGATCACACTCCAGAATACGAACATGTTAATCCTTCCGTAGGGTCCCACACTGTCAACCTTGAAAGAACTATGGAAACCCCGGCCTCAAATGCCGAACCAAGGCATGCCAATCCTACTAACTATCGTATCGGCACCTCAACATCAGGTTGACCACGAACTGTAGCCCATTGAGATATCACATCCTCGACCTGTGTACATACTCCAAGAGCTGCACGGTTGCTCGAATAGAGACAACCCCGCTCTGATACCACGTTGACAGGACCCATCCCAATCCCCCCGGGATTAGTGCGGGATGACCCTGCTCCCGTTTGACACGAAGTGTCAGACAAGGGATATTTTCGTCCTTTGCCCTCCCGGGCTATCAGAGTACGCCAGGATCCGGAGGAGGTATGTGATATCTCGATCTCTGCTACAGTCCACATCCGATGTCAACCTGAAGGGCAGTCAAAACATTAAAAACTGTGAGTGGACAAAACAAAAGTTTATAAAAACATTCCATAAGACATTTGTACCCTCCACTAAAAAGCATGCATGCATTCGAAAACCATTTATCCAAAACAAACCATATGTGGGACTAAGCCCAAAGCAGATATAAACTAAGGTCGAAAGGACCACAATGAAAACGACCATACGGGCCACTGCCCAAATCCATAAGGGACTCGGCCCCAAACCATAAAGAAACCAAGTACACGAGCCACTGCTCAAATCCTGTGCACACCTGTGCACACCACATATCATATATCATATACACATATAAGTCACACAACCAATCCTGTCACGGTATCCAAAGCTACGCGCGTACTACCAGGGTCTCAATCCGAGTCTTCTCAAAGTCAAGGTCAATGTCCGCAGACCACTGATCCTACTCGAGGTAATAGTAACCATAGCCTTCCTGAGAGTAAGGAATCCAACTGGGGGGTGACTCCACTCAATCGGTGCTCCGTGACTACTCCGGGGTCCACCTAAGCCAACGACCCTCCCCGGAGGAGATAGTAGAACATGTAAAGGAAGGTAGATGAACATATATATATATATATATACATAACATAAACATTCATGTCCGGTTCCCCCCTGAACCGTCATGATCCATAATATCCATAATCAGGTGACATGCCGGTTCCCATAAACCGTCATGTACCGTAATAACGTAACCGAGGTAACATGCCGGTTCCCATAAACCGTCATGTACCGTAATAACATAACCAGGGTTCATGCCGGTCCCCATAAACCGTCAAGAACCAGAATGACCTGACAAAGGTTCATGCCGGTTCCCATAAACCGTCATGAACCACAATGACCTTTCCAGAGTTCATGTCGGTTCCCATAAACCGTCATGAACTTGGAAATCCATGTAGGGTCCCTAACCCGAAATCATAAACCAATAAGTAACTGGGTCTCGTGCCTGAACATATGACTCAACTGGGCACCGTGCCCGATATCTAAGGGTCAGTCACGACTCCGATCATAGTGATGCGTGCAACCATCCATTCAGGACCGCTCTCAATCCTGGTATGTCGCCGTGAACGAATCAACTGACGCGACCACCACAAGATCATGGTGCACTCCTCACCGATCGCTATCCTTAACCGTCAGCACTCCGAAGTCGAGCCTCCCCAGGCTGCCCGACCACGAATCGTGCATCGTGACCTCTCCGGAAGGAACACATCCCAATCCGGAGGTGAGCGTCCTATCGTCGATCGCCGTGCACACAGCACCCGTCGCGACCACGATTTAGACCCGAAGGTCGTTAATAGCGTCATATGCCCGAGACAAAACTAAATGGGTCTCATACCCGAGTTTATCCTTTTAGAAATCCAAAACCATTTCATTAAAACCAAATAAGAAATACAGACTCGTATAAGTACCGTATAAGGCCGAAACCTCGAAATACGTGCTTATACGTAACCACATAGAAATGCACCCATGGAATCATCAAACATGTATTAAAACATATAACAAACATTTATGCATGCACCAATTTAGAAAACAAGGTCCACTCACAGACCGTCCGAGCTGCCGCCTCGATTTGCGTGCCATTCGGCTCCCCCACCCGATCACCATCACCGGGACTCCAAAACTTGTCCAAATCGTAATAGAAGGTTACTAACTAGTTAATTAACCTCCTACCAAAGCCCCGTAATTTTCCCGATTTTCTAACTATTTTTAATCCCGAACCTAAAACTTCCGATGCCCCGAAACATATCGAGATGGTGTCCGATCGACACGAAACCAGTCCCAAAATGTTCGTTACATCGAATAGAAGATTTCGTATGTTGGAACCTTCCCCAGATTCCCTGCCACGCGCCCTCACGCGCCGCCTGAAGTGGCTGCGCGTGGGCTTCACGCGCCGCTACAGTACCTGCTGACGTCATCGCTGACGTCAGCATGACGTCATCACTGACAGCCCCTGACAGTGACATGTGTCACGCTCCCATTGGCCCACTGTCTGACATTGTCAGATCTGACATGATGACGTCATCCCTAACATGATGACGTCATCAGGATGACGTCATCAGTCATCCCTGCCTCCTCGCCGGGTCGACCCGAATGTCTGCAACCGGGTCGCCGTGACCCGCGGCTTGACCCGGCCAGTTCTCCCTGCGCCGGCCACCGTTTCTCCTCTCGTTTATCCCATTCTACTCGTATCAATCTAAGCTAAGGTTCTATGACATTAAAATGGAAGAAAAACACCGAAAACCATACCTTCGAGCTTGGCCATGGCGGCCGTGCATTCCTCCACCGTTCACGGCCGTTCCAGGCCATCCCCATCCCCAAAACTAATCCTATTCGACTCCTAGGGCTACCAGCAACCTAACCTAAACCTTAGAATCGAATAAAAAGCAACAAAACTGAGTTTTGAATTTTTGAATATTTTTACCTCACGGGTTCTCTCTCCCCGCCGTGTCCTCTGCCGTGGCTGCCCATGGCTTGCCATCCTAAACCTCTTTCCACCACCTCACGGTCATGTTCAGCTCACCCAAGCAAGGAATGGTGATGGTGTGTGGTTGTTTCGGTTTTTGAAAGAAAATGAAGAAAATGAAGAAAAATGGGGTTATGGGTTTCGGGTGGGAGGATGAACAAAGATGAAGGAGGATGGCTGATGAAAGAAGGAGAGATTTAATGGATGGCTGAGATTTAGAGGTTAGATGAGATATGGAGGGCTAGGATTGAAGGTTGTTAAAATTAAATATAAAATAATCAAAATATTAATATTTAAATACCTAGATCCACATTTTGGGGGAATTAGCCAATAGGATGAGTGACACTTGTCACTCATCCATGGGACCCATCAAAATATCTGCCCAAATCAGATTTCGCCAAATCGTCCCCGTCTCGAAGTTCGTGCATAGTGAAATCGAACTTCCGTGACCCATAACTCTCCCGTTCGAAGTCCGATTTCAGTGTGCCACCTGCCTTTGGATTCGTATCGTCCTTATCTACGTAACGGTCTTCGGCCCTCGACCATCGGACCTCCCCGTCAAAAAGTCAACATTTGACCCCCATTTAACCAAAATTACCAAAATGCCCCTAAACTTCCGAACGTCATAACTTCCTCCACGAACGTCGGAATTGAACGTGCCACCTGTCTATGAACTCATGACGTCACGAACTACGTCACAGTCATCGGTCAAAGTCCATTTGACGCCCGATTAAAAAGTCAACGTTTTGCCACCACTAGGGGCAAAACGGTCATTTCGCATCGTTCGTCCGATTTCGCCCAACTAATCACGGATTAGCCTCACTAATCGTGATTAGTCACTAATCTAATCCTGGAATTTGGGACGGGTCGTTACACTAAATATGACAATTTCTTGATTTGGTTGTTGTGCTTTGTTTGATTGTTGTTTTTACCTTGGTAGATTGATTCATTGGTTGAATTGTCATTTCGTTCATGTTCTTAAAACTGGCCATGTTAATAGCGCGACTTATATGATGAGTTCGCAACAATGATTATGGTAAAAATAATATGTGAAAAGATCCATGACTCACGTAAGAGTGCATACCACATTCTAGGGTTAGTGTAATGCCATTAAATTTTAGTGCAGTGTCATTAAATTCCTTTTGTGATTAATGCTTTGTTGATTGCTTTGGGAGCTTAAAAGAACTATCGCATGTTGATTAAAAGTTTAATAGCTTAAATGACCTAAACATACAAACTATGAATGAATGAATGCGTAAGGGTGAGCTTAAGAGACCCCTTGCACGAGCACTAAACACTGAATGTTGGATAGGAATGCTTTGACCTACCTTTAAATCTGATTTCAAAACCTTTTAATTTACTTTCTTGCATTACAAGTTATTGTTGTTTAAGCATCTTTCAAATCAAATACCCCATTTTTGTTCGTGTCTTGTGTCTTGCATATCTATTTAGTATCTACTTGTGAACCATCTAACTCATTTATTTTGATACACATTGAGTCAAGTCCTTGTGGGATTGGAGCCATACTTGTATCACTATATTATTATTTGATTAGTGCATTTGTTAATGATTGTATGCATTTACTTGCTATACTTTTCTTCCAACACCGACAAGGTCAATGCTTATCCCTAGCTTAATACACAAGAAACGGTATTATGTTAATCCATACATTTACTAGATTCGTATTTTATGCAATCTACGAAGATTCGAATGCTAGATCTTCACTATATTTTATATATTTAGTTTAATTTTCTTTCCTCGCCTTTTACTATGACGAGAATACAACCTAACTAACAGCGGCGGCGATGGTGGTAGTGGGGATGAGGGTGGCGGCTTGGTGGTGGTTGTGGTAATGGATGTAACAACATGGACCTTCAACGAGGGTAAAATTGGAAAAGTCGAACATAATTGACCATTTTGCCCCTAAGAGTCAAGGGTTGACTTTTTTTTTTATCAACGTTAAAGGGTTGAATCTTTTTAACTAAGGTCAAAATGTTTTCTTTTATACCGAGATGGTTTTTGGCGATTATTAAAACACCATTAGAAAGGTCTTAGTCTCCTGAGTGCGTAGACATGTGGCACACTGGATACGAAGCCCGGATGGCTTTGTTTTGGGTTTCAGATGTGAAGGGGCAATTTGGTAAATTAGCAAGGAAGGGTATTTTGGTAAATCTATTGGGAGATTTTCTGCTGGCTTACTTGGATTGGGACAAGTGTCTTTGTTCTGTGTCGGGATTTATGCCACCACCTCCCTGTGATATTTGTGTGAGTTGGGTTGTTCCATGGGTTTCGGCTGTGACAGCAAGAAAGGAAGAGGATGAGAGGAACCAGAAGAGAAGGAGAAGAGTGGGATTGTGACAGGACCCATCCCAATCCCCCCGGGATTAACGCGGGATGACCCTGCTCCCGTCTGACACGAAGTGTCAGACAAGGGATAGTTCCGTCCTTTACCCTCCCGGGCTATCAAAGTACGCCAGGATCCGGATGAGGTACGCGATATCTCGGTCTCTGCTACAGTCCACATCCGATGTCAACCTGAAGGGCAGTCAAAACATTAAAAGCTGTGAGTGGACAAAACAAAAGTTTATAAAAACATTTTAACGAAGACATTTGTACCCTTCACTAAAAAGCATGCATGCATTCGAAAACCATTTAACCGAAAGAACCATATGTGGGAACTAAGCCCAAAACCATAATGAAAACTATTGTACGGGCCACTGCCCAAATCCATAAGGGACTCAGACCAAATCATAAGAAACCAACCATACGGGCCACTGCCCAAAACCTGTGTAAACACACATCATATATCATATCATATATCTCATATAGCATACATCATATATACATATAATTCACACAACCAATCCGGTCACGGTTTCCAAAGCTACGCGCGTGCTACCCGGGGTCTCAAACCCAAGTCTTCTCAAGGTCAAAGTCAATGTCCGCAGACCACTGACCATACCCGAGGTTATAGTAACAAGCCTTCCTGAGAGTAAGTAACCCAACTGGGGCGACTCCACTCAGTCGGTGCTCCGTGACTACTCTGGGGTCCACCCAGGCAAATGACCCTCCCCGGAGGAGATAATAGAAAAAGTAAAGGAAGGTATATGAACATATATATACATACATAAACATTCATGCCCAGTTCCCATGAACCGTCATGATCCATCATATACGTATAGATAACGTCCATGCCCGGTTCTCATAAACCGTCATGTACCATAATGACCTGACAAGGGTTCATGCCAGTTCCCATAAACCGTCATGAACCACAATGACCTTTCCAAAGTTCATGCCGGTTCCCATAAACCGTCATGAACTTGGAAATCCATCTAGGGTCCCTGACCCGAAATCATCAGTGTAAAACAACTGGGTCTCATGCCCGAACATATGACATCAGCTAGGCACCGTGCCCGATATCTAAGGGTTAGTCACGACTCCGATCATAGTGATGCATGCAACCGTCCATCCAGGACCGCCCTCAATCCTGGTATTTCGCAGTGAACGTATCAACTGACGCGACCACCAGGTGCACTCATCACTGATCGATATCCTGAATCGTCAGCACTCCGAAGTCGAGCCTCCCCAGGCTACCCGATCACGAATCGTGCATCGTGACCTCTCCGGAAGGACCACATCCCAAACCGGAGGCGAGCGTCGTATCGTTAATCACCGTGCACATAGCACTTGCCGCGACCACGATATAGACCTGAAGGTCGTAAATAGCGTCATATGCCCGAGACAAAACCAAATGGGTCTTATACCCGAGTTTATCCTTTTGGAAATCCAAAACCATTCCATTTAGACCAATAAAGAAATACAGACCCGTATAGGCACCGTATAGGGCCGAAACCTCGACGCACGTGCCTATACGTAACCACACATCCAAATGAACTCATGGCATCACAAACAAGTATTTAAAACATATAATAAACATTTATGCATGCACCAATTTAGAAAACAAGGTCCACTCACAGACCGTCCGAGCTGCCACCTCGATTTGCGTGCCATAGGCTCTCCCGAGCCGATCACTGTCACCGGGACTCCTGAACCTATCCAAATCGTAATAGAAGGTTACTAACTACCTTATTAACCTCCTACCAAACCCCCGTAATTTTCCGATATTTTTAACTATTTTTAAACTCGATCCGAAACCTTCCGATGCCCCGAACATTATCGAGACGGTGTCCGATCGATACGAAACTAGTCCCAAAATGTTCGTTACAGCGAATAGAGTGTTTCACATGTTGGAAACACCCTCAAATTCCTCACCACGTGCTCACACGCGCCCCTGGAAGCTGCCTGCGCGTGAGATCACGCGCAGTGAACAGTGTCACCAGCAAGCTCCCACAGACCAGGTTCGCTGGTTCGAACGAGACCGGACCGGCTCGACCGGTTCAATCGTCTAAACCGTCCATTTTAAGTCCATTTCAACCTATTTCAATCCCTACTTGTTCCTAATCTCATTTCCTATTTATCTAACCATTAAAATGGAATAAAAAGCATCGAAATCACACCTTCAAAGGTCGGCCATGGCTGCCGTACCTTCCTCCGCCGTTCACGGCCACTCCCGGCAGTCCTAGGCCTCGAAAACGATCCCATTAGCTTCCTAGGGTCCCCAGAAACGTACCCAAATAATTAGTTTTGATTAAAACCCAATAGAAACCGATTTACAATTTTGAACAAAACTTACCTCACGGGTTGGCTCTCCTCGCCGTGGCCACAGCCGTCCCCAGCCGTGGCTCGCCGTCCCAGCCTCTCAGTCCTTCCCTCCACTCACTCACGGTCACACCCAAGCAATGAATGGTGATGGGGTGTGTGTGTTTCGGTTTTGAAAAGAAGAAGAAGAAAATGAGATGAAAATGGTGGTGGTGTCGTGGAAGAGAAGAGAGAAGAAGGTGATGTGATCAGATGAGAGAAGAGAGGATTGATGGTGAGGATTGAAAGATTAATTGGTAATGGATGGTTAGGATGTAAAGTTGTTAAGATTAATTATATAATAATCAATATAATAATATTTTATTAAGTAGAACCACTTTTTAGGGAAATTGGCCAATGGGATGAGTGACACTTGTCACTCATCCATGGGACCCACCTAAATATCTAGCCCAATCAGATTTTGCCAAATCATCCATGTCTCAAAGTACGTGCATAGTGAAATCAAACTTCTGTGACCTATAACTTCCCCGTTCAAAGTCCGATTTCAGTGTGCCGCATGTCTATGGATTCGTATCATCCCGATCTACGTAACGGTCCTCGGCCCTCGGCCATCGGACCTCCCGGTCCAAAAGTCAACATTTGACCCCTTTTAACTAAAATTACCAAAATGCCCTTAAACTTCCGAACGTCGGAATTGAACGTGCCACCTGTCTATGAACTCGTGACGTCCTAAACTACGTCCTGGTCATCGGTTAAAGTCCATTTGACTGCCAGAATGAAAAGTCAACGTTTTGCCACGACTAGGGGCAAAACGGTCATTTCGCATCGTTCGTCCGATTTCGCCCTACTAATCACCGATTAGCCTCACTAATCGTGATTAGTCACTAATCTAATCTAGGGATTTGGGACGGGTCCTTACAAATTGTGGGACTGAGGAGGAAAGGGAGTGGATGCTGGGCTCTGAATGGATGACAAGGAGCTAGGACCCAAGAAAAAACCTGGTAAACCGTAAGCCTTAAATTTGAGTTTTGGATTTTCGATGCTAGAACGTGAAACTAAGACCATGGTTACGTTATGTGAGTTTGTGGAAGCTTGTAGGGACAAAAAAGAGACAAAATGACGTAAAGACGAGCTCAGATGGAAGCTCGAATGACGGTCGTGAAGGATTCTAGTTTCGATCATTGTTTTCAGGTATGGTTTCATATATTTAACACCGTAGGACGATTTCTGGGAATATTACGATTAGAACAGTGAAAGAATGGAAGGTTTTGGTTGAGAATTGACGGAGAACAGACCAAGTGAAGCTTACCGGTCGTATAACCCGTTACAAGGTCGCGGGTCGTCCTGTTTAAAGGAAGGAGACGATGACGTGGCAAGTGACAGGGCAGGATGACGTCAGCAAGTGACATCAACACGTGACTTCATGATGATGTCAGCATGTGACACGTGGCATGTGCACGGTGATGACATGTGGCACCAACCAAGGGGTGTCACGTGGTAGTTGTCAGATAGTCAGATGTCAGATGTCAGGTAGGGCTGACATCAACGTTTACCAAACTTTGTTCGCATGCGTGAGCACAAATTTTGAGGTCAAACTGGTCTTGTTCAAAAGGTTTTGACGTTCTGTATCCAATGGTGGTGGTTTCAGATCGATGAGAGATCATTTGGTTGGTGTTTTGGAGGTTTTTCTCATCAGGAAGCTTGTTTGGGACGCGTTTTTGGTTTCAGGGTTTGTGAGGCTTGGATGTCCCGGAGGATTCAGATTCGCTTTCGTCTTGTGCTTTAAGTGGGCGGCGGTACAGTAAGTGGACTTTTGTTTTCTGAAACTCTATGCATGCATTTTTACATCACTTTATATGATTTTACAGGACCCATCCCAATCCCCCCGGGATTAGTGCGGGATGACCCTGCTACCGTCTGACACGAAGTGTCAGACAAGGGATATTTCCGACCTTTGCCCTCCCGGGCCATCAGAGTACGCCAGGATCCGGAGGAGGTATGTGATATCTCGGTCTCTGCTACAGTCCACATCCGATGTCAACCTGAAGGGCAGTCAAAACATTAAAAACTGTGAGTGGACAAAACAAGAGTTTATAAAAACATTTCATCAAAAGACATTTGTTCCCTTCACTAAAAAGAATGCATGCATTCGAAAACCATTTATCCAGAAATCAAATGGGGGAACTAAGCCCAAAACCAAGATTGAAAGATCCATAATGAAAACGAACATACGGGCCACTTCCCAAATCCATAACAGAAACCAATAAGGGACTCAACCCAAAGCCATAACGAGGCTGAAACCAAATACACGAGCCACTGCTCAAATCTTGTGCACACATGTGCACACCACATATCACATAACATATATCATATACACATATAATTCACACAACCAATCCTGTCACGGTTTCCAAAGCTACGCGCGTGCTACCCAGGTCTCAATCCGAGTCTACTCAGTCGGTGCTCCGTGACTACTCCGGGGTCCACCCAGTCCAACGACCCTCCCCGGAGGAGATAATAGAAGTAAAGGAAGGTATATGAATACATATATATACATAACATAAACGTTCATGCCCGGTTTCCTTGAACCGTCATGATCCACAACATCCATTAACCAGGGTTCATGCCGGTTCCCATAAACCGTCATGAACCAGAATGACCTGACAAAGATTCATGCCGATTCCCATAAACCGTCATGAACCACAATGACCTTTCCAGAGTTCATGCCGGTTCCCATAAACCGCCATGAACTTGGAAATCCATCTAGGGTCCCTGACCCGAAATCATAAGTGTAAAACAACTGGGTCTCTAGCCCGAACATATGACTTAACTGGGCATCCTGCTCGATATCTAAGGGTCAGTCACGACTCCGATCATAGTGATTTGTGCAGCCATCCATCCAGGACCGCTCTCAATCCTGGTATGTCGCCGTGAATGAATCAACCAACACGACCAACACAAGATCATGGTGCACTCATCACCGATCGCTATCCTGAACCGTCAACACTCCGAAGTCGAGCCTCCCCAGGCTGCCCGACCACGAATCGTGCATCGTGACCTCTCCGGAAGGAACACATCTCAATCCGGAGGCGAGCGTCATATCGTTGATCACCGTGCACATAGCACCCGTCGCGACCACGATTTAGACCCGAAGGTCGTAAATAATGTCATATGCCCGAGACCAAACCAAATGGGTCTTATACCCGAGTTTATTCTTTTAGAAATCCAAAACCAAATCATTTAAATAAATAAAGAAATACAGACCCATATAAGCACCGTATAAGGCCGAAACCTCGAAATACATGCTTATACGTAACCACATACAAATGCACCCATGGCATCATCAAACATGTAATAAAACATATAATAAACATTTATGCATGCACCAATTTAGAAAACAAGGTCCACTCACAGACCGTACGAGCTGACGGCTCGATTTGCGTGCCATACGGCTCCCCGAGCCGATCACCATCACCGGGATTCCCAAACCTGTCCAAATTTTAATAGAAGGTTACTAACTACTTAATTAACCTCCCACTAAAGCCCCATAATTTTCCCATATTTTTAACTATTTTTAATCCGAATCTAAACCTTCCGATGCCCCGAAACATATCGAGACGGTGTCCGATCGACTCGAAACCAGTCCCAAAATGTTCGTTAATCGAATAGATGATTTCACATGTTGGAACCTTCCCAAGATTCCCTGCCACACGCCCTGGGAGTGCATTGCGCGTGGGCCTCACGCGCCCTACACAGTGTCATCTTCTCCACGCAATCGACCGGTCCAACCTGCGCAGCCGGTCCAGCCGAACCGGCGTGACCGGTTCAGGCATTTTCCCGTCTCAATTTGGTCCGATTCAACCCCAATTCAATCCTATAATTCCTATTTGAATCCTAGAAACCTAAATCCTTTACTTAAAACATCAAAAACCATCAAAATCTCATGGTTTAATTTTTGAACCTCACGGTTCATTTTTCCCGATCAGCCTACACGGCTGCTCAGCCCAAAACCTTCTTATTACCTTCCTAACAACCTAAAAACCAATTCCTAATCACTCAAAACCGCCCATAATGCAAGAAATTGAAAATAGGAAAATTTGGGCCAAAACCGATACCTTCACGGTTCCATAGCCGCCGTGCACGGCGGCCTGCGATCCTTCCTCCTCCAACCTCATTTTAGCCTCCTCTCCTTGCTTCCTTCATGGTTCATGATGATCAAAGAAGGTTTATGGGTGTTTGTGAGGGATGGTTTGCACGGGTTATGGGTTTTTGGGTTGGTTTGGATGAATGGAAATAAAGGAATGATCGATGCATGTATGTGGGAAGGTGGACAATGGATGGGTGCACTTGTCATTCATCCATTGGCCTGCCAAAATATCTGGGCCCACACTAAAGACAAAACTCAATTCGTCTCGTGAACCGCGTTACCGTGAATAGTATCCTGAAACTTCCGTGAACCGTAACTTCGCCGTTGAACGTCCGAATTCGACGTGCCGCCTGTCTACGGATTCGTATCGTTCTTATCTATGTAACGGTCTTTGGCCCTCGGCCATCGGACCTCCCGGTCAAAAAGTCAACATTTGACCCCTTTAACCAAAATTACCAAATTTCCCCTAAACTTTCGAACGTAATAACTTCCTCCTCGAACGCCGGAATTGAACGTGCCACCTGTCTATGAACTCGTGACGTCACGAACTACGTCACGGTCATCGATCAAAGTCCATTTGACCGCCCGATCGAAAAGTCAACGTTTTGCCACGACTAGGGGCAAAACGGTCATTTCGCATCGTTCGTCCAATTTCGCCCAACTAATCACGGATTAACCTCACTAATCGTGATTAGTCACTAATCTAATCTTGGAATTCGGGACGGGTCGTTACAACTATCCCTCCTTAATTAATTTCATCCTCGAAATTCCAACCGACCTAAATCCAACCGTTCTTCCCTCCTTAATTTAGTTTCGTTCTTGAAACTTCAACTATCCTGATTCCACATCCATCTCGTGGAAAGTAGAATCGACCTCGAAACACGTGTACACTAGTACACCCACTAACCAGAACGATACTCGTCTGCAACCAGACGTACCACTAACACTCACGTCGTATCGACTACATTCAACCACGTCGAATCGACTACATTCAACCACGTCGAATGACAGAAGTCGTACGCTCCGAACTGACACCACTTGTCAGATCTACCGTTTCGCTGACACAACCAACTAGACGGTTACCTTCTCAATCACTAATCTATTCTGACGTCCTCCCACTGGGAGTCACTAAAACTCACTCAATGATCCACGCTGACACCCCCGACAAACCGTCACCACTTGATAGTCGTCAATCAAAAACTAACACTATACCCACTTGTGGTTACACTAACCACCAACTTACTTAACTTGAGTATACATCTACCAATAAACACCCGACCTGTGTGTAACTAGACCCATCAGAAATACCATGACCCAATGCACAGTATCCAATGTCCAATTCACGTCCTCGAGTAATTCAATGGTATCGGAACTAAGCCGATTACCAACACGCTCACCAACGCACCCATGGTATAACCTATATACCGTCACCAGGCAAGACAAGTCTACCTGGTATTGTACCTCGAACAAGGTACAAGGTACGTACATCTACCCATCAATCAACTTACAACCACAACAACAACGACGTCAACACGACGACCTGGGTTGTAAGCATTCACGTTTCCATAATGGAGTCCATCTGTCCAATCCAGTACCAGACAGATCAAGACTCCAACCCATCATCTATTTCTAAATCCGAATCCAAATCCGCAATTTCGTAAGAAATCTCGAATCCAAACCCAGAAATCATATCCATAATCATGTCCAAATTCGAGTCCGAAATCATCATTCCGTAAACTAGTATTTGGAATAACCATTCCGAACCCAAATCCATAAAATAAAATCCATTGTCAAGCTTCAGAATCAAATCTTGAATCGTCACCCAAAATCCGATTCCAAAACCAAATACAGAAATCCTCTTTCAAGTTCCAAAATCCAATCCTGAATCATCATCCAGAAATCTGATTCCAAAACCCGAAATATCGTTCACATCTACCAAGACGCATCAAAACCGAACCTATCGGTTACCCGTTTAAACAATTACCTCAATACCTTTGATTGACTTCATAGGGAAGCCAATCCCAACATCAACACATCTAGGTTGACCATATCCAACCACGTCGGAAAACTACTCATCGGACAACTACTCAGGCGAGTAATAAGCGATATGGGATTTACCTCGAAAAGAAGTTCAGTCCCAACATCCTCAACTCAAACGTCCAGGTAAGAGTAATAAACTCCCCACCTATCTGGATCATCAAGATCATGATCTAGATCCACCTCTACGTCAACCGACTATAGGCGTCACGATCGAGATTCATAGCTATGTCACCCGATCATAAATGTCACGATCGAGGATCATCACAATGCCCAAAGTCCTCAACCATTTCCCACATCTAAACAGATTAGCCAACGACGAGACACGCCGAGACTGTGGGTCCTCACCAATTACCTCGTATTGATCCTTGTCATTCCACCTAGGAGAATCAAGGATGATCCAACACGATGACACCAAAACTCAACCTACGTGAATGCAGCCAAAACTCATTGCATTTACCACGTCACGTAATCCATCATCATCTGCCACCAAGAAGAAAATGAGAAATCTAAGTCATGTAACTTCGATATACTCAACTCCACCTGATGACCCAAGATAAATCCCGGGTTCACCAACCAATACACAACGAATGTACTAGTGGCAACCAACAACATCCACATCATCTACCATCATCAATCATGGTAGAATCTGAGAAGTCACCCAAAATGACTTCGAAACACCCAATACCAATGTGGAAAATCCACATTCCACGTGTCACCCCAATCCTAATCTCTCGCGATTCCGAAGCTCCAACAAGATTGGAAACAAGACACTCGGACATCAACCACGTGTCCCTTAACCAATTTAACTCTATCCGTGATCCACTCTCGAACTACAGATACCGAACATATGCCCATCACGACGGATGTGACTCAACGTCATCACAATCACCAGTACCAGCACCAACGCTAGTATCAGCACCAACGCATTATCATCAACCCTAGTATCAATATCAGCATCGGCACACAGAGTGCAAATCTGACAACCCTGGATCTCCGCTCATACCGAGCGACGATCCCGTACCTCTGCTCGAATAGGAGAAACTCTGCCTCCCTCGTATCCGACTACTCTGGGTACAGTCACCCTGATAATGCATACGAGAAAAGGAAACGTCACCTGAACGTCACCGATTCCCAACAATCGAAACTACAACCACTCTCGATAGTAGCGCCTGCCACAGACTCGCGTAGACCTCACTACCAGACATCACTATCGAGACTCCGCATCCAACGGAATCAACCGTTCGTACTACCACTCCGGATCCCACTCAGGGATTCCATCGACAAGTACCAACCCTGATAACTTGTCCAAATCAAACTCTACCAGTCGTAACCCGACTAACCCAATGTCGTCTACTAGGTCATCCATGACCTTAGTTGCACCAACAATCCATCACAACTATGGTAGTACGACAACCTACTAACCGATAAGTACAATCTCGACTGTAGGGTGCAGTCCCAACACCAAGCTGACATGACTCGACCAACTAACGGCCTCAAATCCGAATAGTCGTCAAAGTCAAACCACTAGCCAACTCACTGTTCCGAACCATACACACCAAGGTAGGGTTCCACGATCACACCTATAGTTCCTCAGAATCCAACTGCTAACTGCAGTAAAATCAACAATCTGACTGACCCTGCAGTCTTGTTATCGTAAAGACGTCAATCCAATCCTACCGTCAACCAAGATTCCTCGAATCCGACTGCTAACTACCGACTGCAGTAAATCCGTTTAACTCAACATAGTCTGATCATCCGAATCCAACCAACGGTTGGTCACAATTCTGAACTATCGCCAAACGGATCCTACGACATCGTGAAGACGATCCCAACTAACTGTCTTACGATCACAACTCCAAAATACGTATACGTTAATCCCTTCCGAAGGGTCCCACACTGTCAACCACGAAAGAACTATGGCAACCCCGGCATCAAATACCGAACCAAGACATTCCACGATTTAATCATACTAACTATCGTACAGGCACCCGAACATCAGGTTGATAACGAACTGTAGCCCATTGAGATATCACATCCTCGACCTGTGTACGGAGTATCGCATAAAATACGCTCCGGAATTCAGAGTAACATGAGCAACCCTGCTCTGATACCACGCTTACAGGACCCATCCCAATCCCCCCGGGATTAGTGCGGGATGACCCTACTCCCGTCTGACACGAAGTGTCAGACAAGGGATATTTCCAACCTTTGCCCTCTCGGGCCATCAGAGTACGCCAGGATCCGGAGGAGGTATGTGATATCTCGGTCTCTGCTACAGTCCACATCCGATGTCAACCTAAAGGGCAGTCAAAACATTAAAAACTGTGAGTGGATAAAACAAGAGTTTATAAAAATATTTCATCAAAAGACATTTGTACCCTTCACTAAAAAGTATGCATGCATTCGAAAACCATTTATCCAGAAATCATAGCGGGATCTAAGCCCAAAACTAAGATTGAAAGATCCATAATGAAAACGACCATACGGGCCACTGCCCAAATCCATAAAAGAAACCAATAAGGGACTCAGCCCAAAGCCATAACGAGACTGAAACCAAATACACGAGCCACTGCTAAAATCCTGTGCACACCTGTGCACACCACATATCACATAACATATATCATATACACATATAATTCACACAACCAATCCTGTCACGGTTTCCAAAACTACGCGCGTGCTACCCAGGTCTCAATCCGAGTCTTCTCAAAGTCAAGATCAATGTCCGCAGACCATTGACCCTACCCGAGGTAATAGTAATCATAGCCTTCATGAGAGTAAGGAACCCAACTGGGGGGTGACTCCACTCAGTTGGTGCTCCGTGACTACTCCGGGGTCCACCCAGGCCAACGACCCTCTCCGAATGAGATAATAGAAGTAAAGGAAGGTATATGAATACATATATATACATAACATAAACGTTCATGCCCGGTTCCCTTGAACCGTCATGATCCACAACATCCATTAACTAGGGTTCATGCTGGTTCCCATAAACCGTCATGAACCAGAATGACCTGACAAAGGTTCATGCCGATTCCCATAAACCGTCATGAACCACAATGACCTTTCCAGAGTTCATGCCAGTTCCCATAAACTGCCATGAACTTGGAAATCCATCTAGGGTCCCTGACCCGAAATCATCAGTGTAAAACAACTGGGTCTCGTGCCCGAACATATGACTCAACTGGGCATCCTGCCCGATATCTAAGGGTTAGTCACGACTCCGATCATAGTGATTCGTGCAGCCATCCATCCAGGACCGCTCTCAATCCTAGTATGTCGTTGTGAACGAATCAACCGATGCGACCACCACAAGATCATGGTGCACTCATCACCGATCGCTATCCTGAACCGTCAGCACTCTAAAGTCGAGCCTCCCCAGGCTGCCCGACCACGAATCGTGCATCGTGACCTCTCCGGAAGGAACACATCTCAATCCGGAGGCGAGCGTCATATCGTCGATCGCCGTGCACATAACACCCGTCGCGATCACGATTTAGACCCGAAGGTCGTAAATAGTGTCATATGCCCAAGACCAAACCAAATGGGTCTTATACCCGAGTTTATGCTTTTAGAAATCCAAAACCAAATCATTTAAATCAATAAAGAAATACAGACCCGTATAAGAACCGTATAAGGCCGAAACCTCGAGATACGTGCTTATACGTAACCACATAAAAATGCACCCATGGCATCATCAAACATGTAATAAAACATATAATAAACATTTATGCATGCACTAATTTAGAAAACAAGGTCCACTCACAGACCGTCCGAGCTGCCGCCTCGATTTGCGTGCCATACGGCTCCCCGAGCCGATCACCATCACCGGGACTCCCAAACCTGTCCAAATTTTAATAGAAAGTTACTAACTACTTAATTAACCTCCCACTAAAGCCCCATAATTTTCCCGTATTTTTAACTATTTTTAATCCCGAACCTAAAACTTCTGATGCCCCGAAACATATCGAGACGGTATCCGATCGACTCGAAACTAGTCCCAAAATGTTCGTTACATCGAATAGATGATTTCACATGTTGGGACCTTCCCAAGATTCCCTGCCACCCGCCCTCACGCGCCCTGGGAGTGCACTGCGCGTGGGCCTCACGCGCCCTGCACAGTGTCATCTTCTCCACGGAGTCGACCGGTCCAGCCTGCGCAGCCGGTCCAGCCGAACCAGCGTGACCGATTCAGGTGTTTTCTCGTCTCAATTTGGTCCTATTCAACCCCAATTCAATCCTATAATTCCTAGTTTAATCCTAGAAACCTAAATCCTTTACTTAAAACATCAAAAACCATCAAAATCTCATGGTTTAATTTTGAACCTCACGGTTCATTTTTCCCGATCAGCCTACACGGCTGCTCAGCCCAAACCGCCACCCAAAACTTTCTTATTACCTTCCTAACAACCTAAAAACCAATTCCTAATCACTCAAAACGGCCCATAATGCAAGAAATTGAAAATAGGAAAATTTGGGCCAAAACCGATACCTTCACGGTTCCATGGCCGCCGTGCACGGCGGCCTGCGATCCTTCCTCCACCAACCTCATTTCAACCTCCTCTCCTTGCTTCCTTCATGGTTCATGATGATCAAAGAAGGTTGATGGGTGTTTGTGAGGGATGGTTTGCACGGGTTATGGGTTTTTGGGTTGGTTTGGATGAATGGAAATAAAGGAATGATCGATGCATGTATGTGGGAAGGTGGACAATGGATGGGTGACACTTGTCACACATCCATTGGCCTGCCAAAATATCTGGGCCCACACTAAAGACAAAACTCAATTCGTCTCGTGAACCGCGTCACCGTGAATAGTATCCTGAAACTTCCGTGAACCGTAACTTCGTCGTCGAACGTCCGAATTCGACGTGCCACCTGTCTACGGATTCGTATCGTTCTTATCTACGTAACGGTCTTCGACCCTTGGCCATCGAACCTCCCGGTCAAAAAGTCAACATTTGACCCCCTTTAACCAAAATTACCAAATTGCCCATAAACTTCCGAACGTAATAACTTCCTCCTCGAACGTCGGAATTGAACGTGCCACCTGTCTATGAACTCGTGACGTCATGAACTACGTCACGGTCATCGGTCAAAGTCCATTTGACCTCCCGATCGAAAATTCAACGTTTTGCCACGACTAGGGGCAAAACGGTCATTTCGCATCGTTCGTCCGATTTCGCCCAACTAATCACGGATTAACCTCACTAATCGTGATTAGTCAATAATCTAATCCTGGAATTCGGGACGGGTCGTTACATGATTTATTATGGGAATTGTTTGATGGTTGATTACGTACTATTTTCTATGGATTTCTCGAGAAGTTTTATGAACATTTAAGAAAAGTGTTATTAAAACGTTTTGTGAGGAAATTGGGTTTAATAAACCCCAAATCCTCAACAAGTCATGGGAAATGGTTTTATACATATTAGGTCATGTTTATATGAATTGGATTTTATATGATTTTGTCGAATATTTTAATGGTTCGCTTTATGAGGTTTGGATGAATTTGTGATTTGGGCTTAGGCCCGGGCTGTGAGTTGAGTCTTGGTTTTTGGAACATGGTCTGTGGTAAAGGTATATGCTTATTGGATACTTGTGGTTCCTTGGTATTTGTGATGATTGTGATGCATGTGATAATGATTGTGATGATGTGTGATTGTGATGTGATTTGATGACCCTCCTTGAGATATTGATTGGTTGGACGGTCTCAGATGTTGAGGTAAAACTCCATAATTCTTGAAACCTGCGAGTAGTCTCGGACGTTGAGGTAATACTCCGTAATTCCCAAGACTTGTCTCAGACGTCGAGCTTAGGGCTCCCTAATCCTTGAGACTGGGACTGTGACTCAGACGTCGAGTTTGAGACTCCATAGTTCCTGAGCCAGCCCACACTCAGACGTTGAGTTTGGGACTCAGTCATTCTAGAGTGATATTCGCCTACTGGTAGTGCAAATTTGACATAATGATTCAGCATGAGATATCAAGGTTGAGTCGGCTGATGTGGCTGGTTGATTCGATATGTTGGTATAGCTGGTTCCGTGTGATTGATGTACTTATGTAGCCATGTTTGTGTGGGTATATTGACAGGGCTGGCTTTTTACATCGTTGAGTCTATGCCTTGATCTAGTCATCTTTGCAGTGTTGTTTGCGATGGTTTAGCATGGGTATGGTTTTGAGGTTACTGACATTTTTGTCTTATTATATCTATTTTGAGATTAATGTTTTATTTGTAAATTCAATGAATGCATAGCTTTATAAAATGGAGGGTAAACCTGGTGTTTCGAACTATGTTTTTATAAACCTTGATTTTTGTCCACACACACTTTTTATTGATTTTGGTACCTTCTAGGTTGATCGCGGACGTGGGCTGTGTGAATGCTGAGGTATCACGGTGAGTGCGTACTCTGATCATACTGGTTAGTATGTAGTAGTATCACTAGTCTGACATGGAGTTAGGATGTTTACTTAATCCCGATGGTAATTTGGTTTTTTTTACAAGGTCGTGTCAGACGGTAGCAGATACTTCCACGCTAATTATGGGGGCTTATAAGGAGGCCTGTCAATGAAGGCGGCAATGAGTGGGTGGTTGTGGGATGGTGATGGTGGCAGTGTTAGCGGCAGTGGAGGTGGTAGCAATTGTGAGGTGGTAGTGACGGTGGTGATAGGATGGTAGTGATGATGACTATATTAATATTTTGGTGCTCTTCCATTTAATATTATACTTATTTTTTTGAGTTATATATCTTGAATTATATTTTATATTTCTAGTTTTTTAAATTTTATTTTTCAAAAATGAGTTATTAACGCATCCTTTATATCCCATTTGTATTTGAAAAAGGAAAAGGAAATTTATTTTGCAAAACCCTTAATTTTTCTACAACTTACCATATAGAACAAATGGATTAATATCTGCGTTTGCCGGTTTCGCTGAGACTTCCGAACCAGGTCAATTGGTTCGGCTCTGGGCTTTTGGACTGGAGCCCCGAAGTACACACAACAGAGGGTGCCCTACGAAATTTCCCGCCAAAATAACCCGAGATTTTGGCGCTCATAATTTTCCTCTTTTAGACAAACATAAAATCCTTGCATCTAGTGCAAAGAAGAGAAAATAAATTAAATACAATTAAATAAATACAAAACATCCTCTCAGATTACTTGTATTTCCGCACCGGAGAACCCAAAAATGGTGTCTGCAACTCCGGCTACAAACCCTACCCCTATACCTAAATGCTCCAAAAATGGGTACCAAATAGGAGGCGTCCAGGTGCAGTTCCCGTACCACCCGTATGGGGCCCAGCTGGCATTCATGAGCAGGGTCATCTCCACTCTCGATCGAGCCCAGAGAGACGGCCATTGCCATGCATTGCTAGAGTCTCCGACTGGGACCGGAAAATCACTTTCTCTTTTGTGCTCCATTCTTGCTTGGCAACAGAGTTATAAGTCCAAACATCAGTACGCCAATCTGTCGCATTCCAAGCCCGATCCCAAGGCCATGACCGATCCAATTGCTCACGGCGGTGGTTTTGTTCCCGAAGAGGAAACTTCAAGTGTGCACTATTGCGTTAAACCCTAACTATAATTTGTTTGCTTTTGGGTTTCCAAGAATGTGGTTGTTGATTTTTTTTCAAGTTATTAATTCCTATGTAAATTCAAATAGTCCGCGCAGATTTAATTGGGTTCAATTACGATACATATAATATATAGGTTTTTAATTGCTCATTTTGTACATTCATTGGTATTATAGAAATAAATATGTAATTTTTTCTTTCTGTAGATGCTCAACCATCAGAAAAGCCAAAGCCATCTCAAGCTGTGCCAAAAAATAAGGATCAAAAGAAAAAAGCAGTGCCTACCATATACTATGCATCGTAAGTTAACTCATTTATGTTTGTCGCTGAACTCGCAGCTGAACCAAAAGAGGCGCAACATGAAAGGCGTTTTGGTTGTTTATTATCTCAGCATAGGGCTTAGTAAAGTAGATGCTTCAGGATTTGTTTTACATCTCTAATTTACATGGACTGACCCCTTTCATTTATTTATTATGTCACAAGTCCAAGTCCAAGTCCAACAGCAGTAGTGAAAAAACATCAGCTTTGATGTACTCTCTTGAGTGTCTAATGCGTTAAACTAACATAGTGATCTTTGCTTTTCTGCTGTCGATTTTAGGAGGACACATTCACAAATTTCTCAAGTGATACGCGAATATCGGAAAACTTCCTACAGGGTGCCAATGGCAGTGTTGGTAAGTTTAGTCCATTCCTTTTATGTTCATTGTTAATGTTGATCTGACCTCTCTATAATAATTTGGCATTAACTAACATTAGGATTTCCAATGACTGGTTTCAGTGTTTCACCAGTCATATTTTACACTTTTTTTAACCAAAAAAGAACAAAGTTCGATGGCGACTGTAAAGTGTTCCCACCCCCTTGAAACCCACTGTTTTTCATTGCCCTTGTTATCTGCGTTAACAGACTTATTTGAAAGTTGAAGTTTGTCTGCATCTCTCTGTGTGGAAATCTGAATATTATTTCATGAAAAACACTAACTTTGCCCAATATGAATGTTTTGGTAAACGAATATCAAATTCTCTTTTATCTACTCACCAAAGTTTAGCTCATATAGTAGAAAAAGTATTATGCTACCCCATAACTTTTCTTTCCTTCTGTTATTTTTCATATTACTTTAAGTAATATTTTGTTGGGTGTATACTAAGTTTCTACCATCAATGTTGGCGCAGTCTATGTTAAGGACTCTAAGTCAACGGAGGAGCTTGCAGATCAATCTCCTCCTTAATATCTGCTCTTTCTAGTTTAGACACTTACCTAGTTAGGACTCTATTATTCTATACCTAGTTAGGACTCTACCTATTCTGTATATATATTCTGCCTAGGCTGTACATCCAATTTAAGTGAATATAATATAAAACATTCCATACCTTATATGGTATCAGAGCACTAAAGCTCCACCGAGCAACCCTAGAAAATTAACCCTAATTCCATGGCCGCCACTCCTACAGCCGCCGCCACTGCAGCCGCCCCTACTGCAGCTGCCACTGTTGCAACCGGTATTCTTAGTCCTACTCCCCTCCCACCCACCGACACCATACCTTCCCTGATCACCATCAATACCGCTGCTCAACTACCTGTCAAACTGACGGCCACCACTTTCTTCCCTTGGCGCGCTCAGTTTCATGCCCTTCTTCACGGCTATGATCTGATGGGCTTTGTGGATGGCACCCGTCCCTGCCCTCCTCCCACTGAATCTGCCCAGCGAGCTCACTGGTTCCGCCAGGACCAGCTTCTCCTTCACGCCATTTTGGCGTCCGTATCACCACAGGTGATCACCTTAATTGCTGCTGCCCAGACCTCTGCTGATGCATAGGGGCGTCTCAGTCGTCTCTATGCTAGCAAAGCTAGAGCACGGGTCCTTGGCCTCAAGGAGCGGCTGACTCTCCTTCAACAAAATGGCCGCCCTGTTTCAGATTATCTCCAGGAGGTCCGGGTGCTTGCCGATGAACTGGCTGCCATCGATACACCCCTTTCAGATGATGACCTCCTCCATGTCTTGAATGGTGTCGGCACTGATTTCAAGGACATTGCAGCGGCTGTCCGGTCACGAGACACTTCTGTCTCATTCAAGAATCTCTATGATATGCTTGTTCAGCACGAACTTGCCTCCAGCCGTGTTAATCCCACCCCTGCTGCCCCCATTACAGTTAACGTCGCTCATACCTCCCGTGGCACCAACCGTTCCTCCCGTGGATCCACTTACCATTCCAGTCCGCGCCCCTCTGCTCCTGCTTCAGACTACAACCGCCCTTCATATCCACATGGCAGCGGCTACCGTGGTACTTGCCAGTGGTGTGGCACTCTAGGGCACAGTGCCAAACGCTGCCCACAATTGCAGCCCCAAACAGCGCCCCCACCTGTGGCTAACTCCCTCATGTCGGGTTCCTCTGCTCCTTGGCTGCTTGACTCAGGTGCCTCTCACCATGTCACCTCCACTCCACACCAACTCACTGAAGTGCATAACTATCATGGCCCTGATGAAATCATTCTAGGCAATGGTAAGGGGTTAACCATCACCCACACCGGTACTACTACTCTCCCCTCTTCCCCCTCTCGCCCTCTTACTCTCCAAAATGTCCTGTGTGTTCCCCAAATGACCCGAAATCTGCTCTCTATATCTCAGTTTAATCTTACTAATCGTACTTCAATTGAATTCTTTCCTACTTACTTCCAGGTGAAGGATCTCAGCACGGGGGCGGTCCTTCTTCACGGCCCGAGTAAGGACGGTGTGTACGAATGGTCACCTCCCTCCTGTCCCCTCCTATGCCATGGTCACTACCACCCATCCCCTCCCCCTAACCGAGCCCACATGTGTCTCTCAAGCAGTCAAGGACCCACATTGGCGCTCTGCCATGTCTGCAGAGCTCACAGCCCTCATTCGGAATGACACCTGGGACTTGGTTCCTCCTCATCCGGACCAGAATCTAGTGGGCAATAAGTGGGTGTTTCGCATCAAGCGTCATCCGGATGGCACTGTGGACATATACAAAGCTAGACTCGTGGCCAAAGGATACCACCAGCGACCGGGCATTGACTTTTCCGAAACCTACAGCCCTGTGGTCAAGCCTACTACTATCCGCATTATCCTCCACCTGGCCGTGACTCATGGCTGGCCTATTCGCCAGCTGGATGTCAACAACGCATTCCTCCAGGGAACTCTAAATGAGGATGTCTATATGGCCCAGCCAAAGGGGTTTGTTGACCCACATACACCTTACGTGTGCAAGCTCAACAAAGCCCTATATGGTCTTAAACAGGCCCCTAGGGCCTGGTACCAGGAACTTCATGGGTTCTTACTTCAACAGGGTTTTGTCACAATACTCTCTGATGCTTCTCTTTTTGTTCTTAAGCAGGGCTCCCAGGTACTCTACTTCTTAGTCTATGTGGATGACCTCATTCTTACTGGTAATGCCCCTCATCTTCTCACCACCTTCATTCAGCAACTGGCAGCCCGGTTTTCAGTCAAGGATCTCGGCCCTCTTCATTATTTCCTTGGGGTAGAAGTCATCCCCACCCCCACCGGACTTTTTCTCTCCCAACACCGATACATCCACGATCTCCTCACCATGGCTCGCATGGAGGGTGCTAAACCGGTTCCAACTCCTCTAGCTGTGGCACCCCCTCTGATCCTACAGGATGGCTCCCCCCCGGCTGACTCCACCCTCTTTCGCCGCATTATTGGCAGCTTACAATACCTGAGCCTCACTCGCCCAGACGTGTCCTATGCCACCAACAAGCTGTCTCAATTTATGCATGCCCCAACCGACACTCATTGGCAGGCCCTAAAACGAGTTCTCAGGTATCTAAGGGGCACTCTTCACTACGGTCTGCATCTACACAGCCAGTCCACGCATGATCTGAAGGCTGTCTCTCATGCTTTCCACACAGTAACAGCCTTTTCAGATGCTGATTGGGCTTCCGATCGCGATTATCGGAAGTCCACCACAGCCTACTTAGTATATCTTGGTGGAAACCTCATTTCTTGGAGCTCCCGCAAGCAGAAGTCGGTCTCCCGGTCCTCCACTGAAGCAGAATATCGGGCTGTAGCTTCTACTGCTGCAGAGCTACTTTGGGTCCAGTCCCTCATGAAGGAACTTGGTCTATCTCTCTCCGGGCCCCCCAATATCTCATGTGACAATATAGGCACAACCTTCTATTGTGCCAATCCGGCCTTGCACTCGCGTATGAAACATGTGGATATTAATTTCCAGTTCGTCCGAGACCATGTCTCTCGTGGCCTCCTCACTGTCTCTCATGTGGCCACTGATGACCAGCTGGCTGATGCACTCACAAAGCCCTTACCCAGACCACGCTTTCAGCTCCTCCGAACCAAGATAGGCGTCGCAGATGGCTCCACCTTCTTGCGGGGGAGTGTTAAGGACTCTAAGTCAACGGAGGAGCTTGCAGATGAATCTCCTTAATATCTGCTCTTTCTAGTTTAGACACTTACCTAGTTAGGACTATTATTCTATACCTAGTTAGGACTCTACCTATTCTGTATATATATTCTGCCTAGGCTGTACATCCAATTTAAGTGAATATAATATAAAACATTCCATACCTTATAGTCTAAACCTACAGTAATGATGGAAATCTTTCTTCCATGCTCGCTTATTCACTTTTTTATTTGATCCAGGCCTCAAGGAAACATTACTGCACAAATGCACAAGTGCATGGGAAAGAGAATATTGACGAAGAATGGTGGATTTCTGATCTTTGTATTTCCTTTTCATTTCCCCTCTTGTTTTTTGGTTTAATATTTGTTATTTGAATATCCCAGTAAGCTGCTTTTGAAGAACAAAGAGGTTGGCTGCCTAGAATTTAAGTGAGTTCTTTTCCATGTGCTCTCCGTAATTGTCTTTGTGTTCGGTAACAGCTCTGATGTAAATAGTAGCATAATCATTTTGAGCTTTCTCTTGCAAACAGAAATGTCCACAAAGTCAAAGGTCATCCATCCCTGCAGAAGGGAGGCTGCCATGAGACCCACGATATTGAAGATCTTGTAAATGTTGGAAAAGCTGTGAAAGGTCTACTGTGTTGTTATATGTTAACACATGCCTTATGATACTGATATGGTTACTTCTCGCTGAGATTCTCTTCATTTTTCAGGTTGTTCATATTATGCTGCTCGTTCTTTGTCAGATGATGCAGAACTGGTTTTTTGTCCATATAACTACATCATTAGTCCAGTCATTCGGGGGGCAATGGAAGTAGATATTAAGGGATCCATTGTTGTTTTTGACGAAGCCCAGTATGTTGTACCACCCAGTGTCCATATTTATTTTAGTTTATTTTTCAGATTATTCACTCGGTTTCTGAGAAAATGTTAGTAAAGCAAATATACAAGCCATCTCAATTTCACTTTGTTTTCTTCCATACTTTGAAGTTAAATTTGATTTACATATGCAAGCGTATTATTGAGGTAAATGAAGATTCTAGATTTCCAATATCATGTTGGAGTAGATCATAGAAATCAGGAATTCTCTTAATAATATTATTTGTTGCCCTGCAGAACATCTATCACCTATATAGATTGAAATATTTTTGGTTATTAAATTGCAAGGTTCTCCATTGAAAAGTCAAAGTTTTTTCAAATTTAATGTTTCACCTGGTGCTTCATTTTATGGTCTTTTTTTCCTCCAAGAGTGAAAGGAGGTCTTTTCATATTTAATTTCCTGGATTTTAAGTTTCCTGAGCTGGTTTAACAAAGAATTTTATACTTTTCTCTTAGCATGTGTACAACATAGGTGATATTATTGTATGTTTAGAGCTCGAATTCTCTTTTAAAGATTTCAAAGCGAAAATGATATGTTTTACTTGGTAATGGAACTATGGTTCATTGTTCACCTAGTACTAGATACAAGTCATTAGGTGCTTGAAAAATGTATTCTTACCCCTGCAATAAGGGGTTCATTTGTTTTCATAAGATTCTCAAGAATACTATTCTAAATTGACCTGTTTGCAGCAATATAGAGGATGTTGCTCGTGATGCTGGTAGTGTCGATATTGAAGAAGACATGTTGCACAGTAGGATTGCTAAACTAGTAACATTTCCTTTCCATGTCACTTTCTGTAGCTTATATGGTGGTAATACCTTCTAAAGAATTGCAGATGGAACTTGAGCAGCTTTGCACAGTGGATATTTTGGTTTACCAACCTTTATACGAAATGATACAGGTTTGGTTTGGTACATCTTACCTGAAACTATTTCAAGCAACTGTATGTTTTGATTGTTTGTTCATCAATGAGTGCTGCATTTCTAAAGGACCTCATAAGTTGGATTGAGCGGAGGAAACACAATTTAGAAAAACGTGAATTTCAGCACTATGTCTCTTGGTAAGAATTTAAGTTGATGCGTTCCTCAATTATGATTAATCTGTAAACTTTCTATCCATGAATATTCTTACGTTATTGTTAAAATAAATAATAGCTCATCTCACCTGTTCTGCTAATTATTAAGTACAGCTCATCTTTAAAGAGTTACTGAGATAGGATGAGAAAATCTTATGTTATTCAGGTTCTCAATCTAACATTTTGAGTGATTTTCAGCTGGTCTTTTACTTTTCTTTCTTTTTGGGTGGGTGTTATTGTATGTCACAGTTGGGCTGGCGATAAGGCTTTGAGTGAGCTCCATGAAGCTAATATATCACAGCAGTGCTTCCCAATCTTACTTGATTGTGCCACGAAGGTAATAGTTATAAGAGATCCTGATCTTCCATGCTGTTTGTATCTTGTTCTATGTGTCAAGATTATTTTCTTTTTCAGGCATTCAAAGCTGCTACAGATACAGAGGCAAATATACCCCACTTAAGTGGCATGTCTGTTGTGATATTGGAAGGTAAAGCCTAAAATTCATAAGTTTAAGTTTCCCAATTTTACCCTTAACATATTCATTGAATATCTTTGATAATGTCACAGGATTGTTCTCTTCACTTACTTACTTTTTCTCAAAAAGTGGGAGCCATATGGTTGATTATCAGCTTGCTTTACAACGACATTTTAAAAGAGAGGCTGGTAAGCAGTTTATGTAGCTATCAGTCTATCTTTGAGGTTAAAAAAACACTTTCCTCGTCATTTGTTTTCGCAAAAATTTTCCGTCTACTAGTTCAATTTCCATTCAAATTAATGATGCAGTTGGTGAAGCAGGGACACTGTTTAAACTTTGTTTTCATGTTACTTTTTAATTCCATTTATTGTAATACAAAAAATTAGTGATGGCACATGAGAATGGAATAATTTGGTTAGTATCATAATGGCATAAATGACCATTATAATTCCTCTTTATTGTGCTATCAAGACTATGTATTTGTGAGCTGCAGCTTGATGAAAGATGAATTTGTTATTGTATCAGGGGTTTCTGGGGATTGGACACATACCTTAAGCTTGTGGTGCATGAACCCTACAGTTGTGTTTAAAGATATTGCTGATCTTTCCTTGTCAGTGATTTTAACATCAGGGTTAGTATAGTGTTGGTGAATTTGTATCACTGCATATTTTAAACAATTTCGCCAGATGAATCTGTTGCCTGTTTTATACTTGTGAGACATGAAAAATTTCTGCTTCTACTGATTTGTTTTCTTACATCCTTCAATTGCACTGTTTGCCCCTAGGCAGAATAGTTTACATTAATATTACATCATATGAATCGTGTTCGAAATTTAGGACTCTGTCACCAATGAGTTCCTTTTCATCTGAGCTTGGCCTTCATTTCGGAACAACTCTAGAAGCTCCACATGTAATTGATGTTGAATCACAGGTATATAGTAATGTCATTTCTACTTGCTGATCATTGATTCTTGCTGGTTGCATAGCTCTTGTAATTACAACGTTTCAGCTTTCTCACTGCAGGTTTGGCCCGCTGTTATTTCTAGTGGCCCGGGTAACATATCATTGAATGCAAGTTATAAGACAGCAGATGAATATGCCTTCCAGGTAATCTGAAAAAAACGTAAATTTGATTCTTTTATTTAATTTGAATTGTGCTTTTCTCCTCTGTAAAACAATACTTTTGTTGTATGTTATTGTGAAGGATGCACTTGGAAAATCCTTGGAGGAAATTTTCAAGATTGTTCCAGGTGGCTGTCTTGTGTTCTTCCCAAGTTATAAGCTGATGGGGAAACTATGCAAGCGTTGGCGCGGAACAGGACAATGGTCTCATTTAAGTGAAATAAAGAAGCTTTTTGTTGGTGAGTCCTTTTCTTTTCCCCCGTTTTCTCCTTTTGTAAGATTTCTTGAGAGATTATTCTTTCCGTGGTTCACTTTAAGAAAGCGTTTTATACTTCTCATGGTTAGTATTGCATGGATATATAGTGGAGCACGTTTTATATTGATACTTGTGTTGATTCTTGTTTACTGTTACTCTATGTTGGATTGTGACTGCTTAGTTGTTATTTCTTAGTGCAGAGCCAAG
Source organism: Prinsepia uniflora (assembly GCA_032719365.1). Classification (NCBI taxonomy): domain Eukaryota; kingdom Viridiplantae; phylum Streptophyta; class Magnoliopsida; order Rosales; family Rosaceae; genus Prinsepia; species Prinsepia uniflora. The sequence continues at coordinate 38,041,193 of CM064874.1, read as the reverse complement.
AGGGGGAGACCAGGAGGAATTTGATGCTGTTTTGAAGGGTTATTATGGTTCGATTCGTCAGGGTAACAAACCAGTTGGTGGGAGAAAGAGAGGCACAAACAAGATGTCAATAAAAAATCACTTTGCTGCAGTCCAGTGTGCAGGTAGAACTGATGGATCGGCTTTTCTTGCCGTGTGCCGAGGAAAGGTAGACTTATTGTGCTCATTGATAATACAAATTCTTCAATTTGCACATGCTCAGTTATATATATGCTTGCAGGTTTCAGAAGGAATTGACTTCACTGATGATAATGCTCGGGCTGTTGTATCTTTTAGGCTCTTATAAAGTGTCCATGTCCTTTCTTTTCTTTTCGTCATGTGATTTTTTTTTTCTCGGGGTGGGCGGGACATGTCTCAATGTAATGGAAAGGAGACATCGTACAGTAATACATGGTTAATTGTTTAAATGGTCATCTAGTTTTCTTAACTATCTCAGATAATTGTCGGAATTCCATTTCCCAACATGTAAGAAGTTTTCTTTCGATTATTTATGTATTGGAGCATCAATATCTTATAGTAGTAACAATATTCTAATTGTTCTCAGTTTGCTTTTAGAAATGATATTCAAGTTTCCTTAAAGAAGGAGTATAATGATGCCTATAAATCATCCAAAAGTCTTCTGAATGGGAATGAGTGGTACTGTCAACAAGCCTTCCGAGCTCTAAATCAAGCTGCAGGTATACCCTACCTTTTAACTGGCTTTTGATTTCGATATTTCAAAGTGCGCTTAATGTCACACTTTTGTGTGTGTGAGATGAGTCGTCTTTATTATATCACAAACTGTGTAGCAATTTTTCTATATCACACCCATTTGATTGTTTTCTGTGTACATTCTGACAATTATTATTATTTTTTTCAAAACATTATATGGATACATTATTATGCATTAACTGCCTTTTTTATTTTGTAGGACGTTGTATTCGCCATAGATTTGATTATGGAGCAGTCATGTTATTAGGTAACTGTTCTTCACGATAAGTTCTCTTAAAATCATTGGTATATCCCTTAAAATTTTTCACCCGTAAAAATATTGCATTCCTAGATTATACTCAGTGTCAGCTACATATTATCTTCATGCGAGCTATTTGTAAAGCTGACATATTTTTATCTTTAGTCTCATGGCTTTTGAATGGTGCTATTAATTATTGTGGGATTTCTTTTTCAATTTTTTTTGTCCAGTTGCTCACAATGTAAAGGTTCTTTTTGATAATTTCTGTTTCCTTTTGGGTACTATCCATTACTTATTTTTTTTTTTTCCGTATCAGCTTTTTAATATCTTGTCTATGCATTTAATAACTTACTCGAAGCAGATGAACGCTATCTGAAAGAAAGAAATACAGCATATGTGTCAAAATGGCTAAAGAAATCCATTAGACATTATAACAAATTTGACACGGCATTGGAAGAATTAAAATCCTTCTTCAGTGATGCCAAGGTTAGCAGCATTCCCAGTGTTTTTGTGATACTGCTTTTGTTATTCATTTTGGACGGGACCATATTAAGTATTAACAAATTTGTCTCATGCAGGAAAGTGTAAAGAATATGGTTAATGTATCACAGAGTTTTGAGAAAGAGGAAATCAATTATTCTATGGGTCAATGTAAAGGATTTACAGAAGTGAAAGAACAGAAATTGAAGAAGTTTGATAGCTTCATGCAGTCAGAGAAATACGAAATGAAAAATGATTACCTACTGAAATCTCAAGCTGACTTGGAAGCTCAGGAATTGATGCAAATGGATGAGGATACCGAATGTTGTAAGGAAATTATTGGTCTAGAATGCAGTCGTTGGAAAGATTCCAGGTAATCTTGCATTTTTTTCCTAATTATAAAAAAGATGCTAATCATGGACAAAAATAAGTCTGCTTTACTATAAAGGAACTGATAATTCTCAACCTGTATTCTATTCATTACTAAGCTGTTCTGCAAAATTCATTGATGACTTCCCTGAAAACTTATTTTAACTAAATAATAAAGTTAGCTAAGTCTCTTCATTTGAGTGTCTCTTAAGTATTGGGATGAACTTTAGTTTGGTGCTAGTTGTTCGTAGTTGCTTCATTTGAAATCCTCCTACTAATATTTGAGGTTCCCTAACTTCTTGATGGGGTTGGCTGGAGCCTAGCCTATGGATGGAGCATGGTTCACTTGGCAAAGACATATAGGGAAAAAAGCCAAAGTTGTTGAATAGAAGTATAGAACTAATGTTCCGTTCAATTTTCGGGCTGCATAAAAATTGGTCATCCCTTACTGTCATCCTGATATTTGGTAATTTTTTGTTTATACTAGTGATGTCATTATACGAGAAGTTTTAATGGTTTTGTTTCCGAGTACCATTGGAGTTTTGTCAAATCTCAACTCATGAGCTCATGATCTCACTTATGGCTCATTTTGAACTCAGGCTGAGCTCTAAAGCATGGCCTGGATTGCTTCATAATCAGCTGGATTTGGAGTTCAATTGGTCAATCAGATTTTGAAGGTCAATTTTATGTCTTCTTAGGGAGGAACATTACCTATATGATTAAGCTTAATAGTCCATTTCTGGGCAGAAGCAGAACTGTGCAATCCATTATAGAGAGTTACATGCGGATAATTTTACTTATCTAGATGGATTTGATTAGTATCTTATTGAATGACTACTTGTTTGTAGATGATGCTCAATAACTAGATATGTTATATCTTCCTCCCTGACATGGAAATGATTAAACGTGTGAAAATAACCCATTTCTTTTCAGGTACGCAAAGCCATCTTTGTCCATGGCATTATCTGATGCAGATCGAAATGTCTCCATTGGCCAGGAAACCCCGAGTATTGATGGTATGATTTCCGCATACAGCCCACAATCCTTAAATAAAGATGAGAATTCTGGTTCAACTACAATTGAGACATCTTCTGACTTTCTAGATGAAATACCAACTCAATCAGCATCCTTAACCAATGTTAGTATAGCTTCTCCAATAGCGGAGTGTGGCTTTGCAGCTACTCCTGAAAAGAATGGGACTTTGAGTATGCACAGTGCAATGCTCGAAATATCTTTGAATTCGAGTGTTAATTCTCATACTCAAAAAAGGAGAAAGTCTATATATTCACCACGGGCTAACTTCATTTCTGGTCAGTCTGACGCTTATGATTCCAAGAATGCTGATTCCACCAGTTTGGTAAGATACTCAATGGCCAGTGTAGACGTGAATCACAAAATTGAATTTAGTATTGAGACTAATTTCTCAGACGACAAATCTAAGTCCAATGCTCCTCATATGCTCACAACGAGTAATTTTGCGGCCTCATCTGAGTCTGCTGGTTGTGTAATGGAGAAGGTATTAATAATTTCTTGCGCCCTCTGCAAAACCCCATTGGGCCTTCCTGAGAACCATCTATCGCTAGCTTGCTCAATAACTTCGTCATCAAAATCTCACTTAAATTCTCTTTATAAAGAAAGATTGGTCCCTCACACTGGGAATACATCCACAGACATACCTGTTATCATAACTGATATTTCATCAGTAAATCAGCAACTCTGCAATAGAACTTCTGCAGGTGCTCCTGGACTTGGCATATGGTGTGAGGAGGATGGATGTGTTTTCAGTACGGTTTTCTGCCCCTTCTGCAGTAGCCACAGCAATTGCCTTGGCTTACATGTCATGGCAGCTAACACATCCAATGTTCCTCTACTTAACAAGGTAGGTTTTATTTTATTTATGGGTCACTGGATTACATGCTGCTGCACAAACATATTTCTCATTGTGCCTGAATCTTGTTTTCTTTTAGGTAGACGTTATTCATTAATATCTTGCAATTCTAATAGGATTTCCACAGTGCTTACTTCTTTGCAATATGAGGAACTTGAAATCAAATGCAGATATATGTGGCTGCTTTTTTTTTTTTTTCTCACCTGTCTTATCCGGTGTTCAATTCAAATGCAGATACTATTTTACTCGGATCAGTTGCATATTCAAAATCCTGAAGCTCCTAGTGACAAGGCTTCAAATGACAATGTAAGTTTTCAATATATGGTCTTATAAAATGTCGACTCATGTTGCTATATTAGATTTTGTAATATCACTAGAATTAAAAACTTATAATTTGAATCAACTGACAAAGGTTGAGGAGAAGCAGGACTCCATTGAAATAAAAAAGGTCAAGATTTCCGTTGCATTTGAAATGCTAGAAAGAAACTTCTTAGTTCTGTTATCATAGAATCATTGGATTCCTTGGTATAAAGTTATTTTGAAAATTTGATGGGACATTGATTTGCTAGTCTCTTCAACCTACTGCAGAGCATTCTTAGTGACGGAGCGATGTCATAAATGTCCAAGATCATCTAATAACACTTGTATTTTTTTTTTGGTAGAATTTGTTGGAGGCCGGTGATTCAAGCTCGGGCAAAATTTCCATGGTAAATTCCTTTGATAAGTTCTCATACTCCCCGCTAGAGCAGAACACGGGAGGCTGGAGGACTACAAGATCAAAGGTTAAGAATTAAGGAACACTATGAATCTGATTAATGGCATTATTCCAGCCCGGATTCAATATTAATTATTGTAATGGTGCAGCTTAAACTACCCAGAAGACGCTTACTTAATGAAGCAGAGGATTAGCAAAGTGGATTTTCTGCAAATCTGATTCTGATGCACATATCACCCTAGGAGATATGTTGGTGTGGATTATTTACGCTGAATATGAAGCTGATTTTATGCTGCTTGTTTTTGTCATTGTGAATGTGAAACCAATGACCGGTTTACCTGCAGCCGTAATTTACTTTCATCTCTCTTAAGTTTAAGCCAGTTTCTTTCATTTTCATGTCTACTTGAAAATTACTGATGACACATAATGTATCAATAAGTGTGTAGATCTCACGAGCAAATTAGTCATTTTATACTTAGTTTATTCAAATACGATGCGTGGACACTTCAAATTTTATGTTGGGAAAGTATCTGATACGACACGATAAGGATTGAGATATTCAGATGCGGTATCAGAACACTTCATGTGGAGCTCAGACATGGTGAGGATCTGTGTTGAATATGATCAACGATATAGCAAAAAAATATAACTGAATGAAGTTTTGGTTCTTTTTGCAAAAATTTTAAAATACTGGGATTCAATTTTAATAGTTGTAAATCTTTTAGTTAGTTCCAAAATCCATTAAGATTCGCAAGTCCACAATCTAAGCATAAGACTTAATAAATGTGTGCAGTTTTTTGTTGGGCAATTAATTCATAGGTCTTTGTTAATATATAAATTTATTTAAAATTTTGCAAATAGAAAATTTAAATTCATAGGTCATTTGATTAGTCAATAAATTATACAATTTAAAATAGACCATAGTTTTTTTTATAAATATAACTAATGTTGTTAAATGGTAAATTAGTTTAACAACAATCTAAAAAACACTTATCAAACTCTATCATGATTTCAACATTAGTGTTTTTTTTATGATAAGATTATATTGCGGATTATGAAAATATTATTCATATTTATAATTTTTTCACTTGTTCATTTTAAAAGTAATATGAGCATCTAATCTAGCTTAAAGTAAGATAATTAAAAGCAATAATTCTTCAAAAATATTTTTAAAATTTGAAATTAAAAAATTCTTTTTTCTTCCGATATTAAATAATTTGGTTAATTTCGTATAGTTTACAGTTTAAGTCTTGAATTAAAATTTAAGAATTAAATTTTATGTCGTACGATTTTCCTTTTCCATCACCATCTCAAGGGCCCATCCCCACCCCCCCAACACACACACACACAAAAAAAAAATCTATACCCTACCGTTGAACACACACATACACACACACAAAAAAAAATCTATACCCTACCGTTGAACTCTAGACAATACGAACTTCATTTTTTATTTTATAGAAAAAAATTCAATTATAACTATTTACAATATATATATATAGTATACATATATAATATTGATTATATGCATAATATAATGTAGGGCCCAAGAGCCCAAAGAAATCAAACACTAAGGGGCACATGAGGCAAATAGAACAAAAAAAGACAATCTTACTTTTAATTGTTTAAAGGAATTCTCAATAACATACTCATTCTCTTTATTGAGAAATAAAATGGTATATGTGGAATTTATTACTTATAAATTCTGTTTAGAGATTTTTGAATAAAAAAAGTTTGAGGTAAAATCTTATTTTATTTAATATACAAGGAATTCTCAAAACCTCTACGTGTAATAAACTTTGCAAGCGCACAAGACATATAGATAGTATAGATGCAAGCAAAGGTCGATCCCACGAAGACTTGCTCAACAATATCCAATTTGTTTTAACTCAATTGACTTAAGTGGAGTAATTAAAATGCAATTGTGTGTTTGGGGGGGGGGGGGGGGGGGGGGGTGGGTTTATGGATGAAAAAAATTAACTAATAATAACTAACTAAGTCGTGCTAGGGTTTCTTTCCACCTTTACCAATTATAGTTCCGTTAGATTTCCTTGATTAGATTACTATGCATGTATCTGAATTAAGTGGACATGCAGGGGTCGTGCTAGGGTTTCTTTCCACCTTTACCAATTATAGTTCCGTTAGATTTCCTTGATTAGATTACTATGCATGTATCTGAATTAAGTGGACATGCAGCGGTCCGGCTAAGGTTCACCCCACATATATTATCTTCTCTTAGATTGCATGTTAAGCATGATGTGCCCGCCCCTAAACAACTATTACCAATGGTGCGTAATAATGCATGAAACATGAAGAAGATTTAATGACACTATACTGTCCCTAGAAAAGTGATGTGCAGACCTAGGAAATCATGAGTTTAGATTACGAATAAGATTCCCCCTCTTAAACGTGATGCTACAAATTGCAGGGTAAACACAAACATCGAGGTGATCAGTCAAGTAATTACATCGACAATTATACACAAATAAGATAGCTAAGCTTATAAACATAAATTGAGTTCATGAAATGCAGTAATCCAACAAATCCAGGCATACATAACAATCATAATAAAGAGCTAGCAATCTAACGGAACTAACATGGCTAGGGCTTCAAGTACCCCTAGCCCTAATTACACTACTCAAACATTATTAAATTAACGAATAACATAATTAAATGCATAAGAAACATAAAACAATAAAAGAATAAATAAACAAAAATACTAAAGAATAGCAAGGAGTAGGAAAAGGGACTCAAACACTCTTCTTCTCCCAAGCCTCACATCCTCCTTAGCACAAGCTTGAATCCTAAAACATAAAAAAATTATAAAATGCGACTAACTATATATATAAACTGAGTATGAATTTTGACAGATTTTTGGGACATAGGAATGTAAATTCGCCCCTCCTACAATAAACCCTAATGCCCCTATTTATAAGAGAATAAGTAATCCTATTAAAAATAGGAGTTTTAAATTCAATTCTATAAGGAAAAGGCTTCCTAAATAATTAAGAAATCTAATTAAAACCTTTTCTACAAGTAAAGGAATTAAAAATAAGAATACAAAAGGAAATAGGACTAAAATCCCTATACAATATGGAGAATAAATGTGGGAGGAACTTGAAATCAACCTAAAAATAGGAAAAAAAATCCGGAATTAAAGCTGCAGGAGCAGTTTCGGTGCCACCGAACTGGGAACCATCACTTCAGGACAAGCGCGCGGAAGAATAGGCAGGCAGTTCGGTAGGCGCTTACCGAATTGGTCCAAATCTACAGTAACTGCAAAGAAAATCCTTCATTCGGTGGTTATCCACCGAATTTCCTATGCAATCTTCTTTCCTTCATAACTTCTTCGTTTCAACTCCGATTTAGGTGATTGTTTCGCGCAAATTCTCATAATTCCAAATTCTAATTGATCTACACATTTCTCACAAAATATATTATTTTCTCCAATTGCATAGAACGAAATATTAACAAAATATAAGTAAAAGGGCATTAAATTATGGATAAAACATGCATAAATTATGACCTATCAGACACCACGTGCCAGACCAGAGATAACACCGTAACCCGCTCAGGGTTACCAGAGTGAGTAGTGATTTTCAGAGTACGCGGCAGCATGTGATGTCACGGTCTCCGCTATAAGCTGCTTCTGCGATCAACCGGAAGGGTATAAAAAACATTAAAACTGTGAGTGGACAAAAAGAATCAGTTAGAAAACATATTTATGAAAATGACAGTTATGCCCGTCACTTAAAAGCATGCATGCATAAAAATTTGAAAACCATTTATGTTCAACAAAATAGTATATAAGAAAACTGATACAATCATCAAAAACATGAAAAATCCTTGTATCCAACATTTGTCTCATGTCATCTCATCAACAATCACGATATCAGCGCTACGCTTGCAACTCGGGATTACACATCAGAATGTACACCTGGCTCTGGAGCCCATAGCTTGATGTCTAGGTGTTCTATCTCAGGATCACACATCACACATGATGGTCGACGTCTGAGCGATGGCATCTATAGGCTCGGAACCCTTGGCTCAATGTCTGCAAAATGTCCATCTCCTACACTCCTGGAGCTAGTGTCCCCATGTCCTCTCCAAGATCACACATCCCACTAGATGGTCAACGTCTGGAGGCTATCATCACATCATAGAGGATAGTCTCAATAAAAACGTTTCATAACTCTAGCATTCATCGAATCCTGTCAAATCAAATCTCGTAGGGTCTCAGCCCAAAATCACTCTCATAGGGTCTCCGTCCAAAATCATATCTCAAAAATCATCACCATAGAGCCTTTGGCCCGAAACATAGTTTTCAATACTCATGGACCCACTCCCGGAGTCCATTATCCTTCCAATAGGGTCACAAGCTTGAATATCATTTTCAAATATGAAAATCATTTTATTATTCAAATCACTGTCCAATTTCTCGTTTGACTATACTCTAAGTCAAACCGTAAATCAAATGCGTCTCAAGCCCGAAATACCGATTTCACGCATTCTCGTGAAATCATCTAAAAATCACTAATCAAGACCTCGATTTCGCGCATCTCTCTGAAATCATTGAAAACCGATAATTAAAACATCATTCAAATCATGATCCAATCAACATATAAATCATCACAAAATACCTCATTCAAAACTATAAATAAACTAGGAATTTCAAACCATATTCATATTTCATTAAAACATATATATATATATATATATATATGCATGCATAATTTAGAAATAAAAATCCACTTACAAACCGTCTAAGCTGCGCGCTCAAATCCTGCGTCGTAAGCATGTCCGAAGCCAATCCACAGTCTCTGGGACGTCCGGGCCTGTCCAAACCATACCTGAAGGTTACTATCAACCTATACAAGTTCATATCAAAAACCCCTAACTATAAGATCTCTGATCGACCTGAAACCACCACCATTGGATTCAGAATCTGGGTATAGAGTGAATCAGGGCTTCGGTGGAAAATCTAGGTATGGAGAAAGAAACCCAGAATTTTGTAAACCTAGAAGAACCTAACGACTCCTTTAAGAACTACTCTAATGGCTTGAACTCGCCCAATGACTTCTTCAAGAAGTACAACAAGGACTATAACTGATAGGACCCCACTTGGATCCACAAGAACAATACACTCGGGTTGTGAGGACCCATGCATTGAGGGCATTATTAGCAATCCCACATCGCCCGGGGGGATCTAGGGGATGCGATTTATTTATGTGGGCGCGTATCTATCCAACAGAAGGCCTTTTGGGAGCTCACTGGCTTTGGATTCTGTGGGAACTCCAAAGTTAAGCGAGTAGGGGCTGGTGCAATCCTAAGATGGATAACCCACTGTGAAGTTGCATGTAAGCTCGTGAGAACAAAACCGTGAGGGCTTTGATCAAAGCGTACAATATCCTGTTAGAGAAGGTCGGCTCGTGACACGGGTCCTGCTCTCATCCGACAGAACCCCTATTAGACAAGGGATAAACACAAACTCACTAGTGCATGCCTCCGCCTCTTGAGCCTCGATTCTCGTGCAATTCCCTAGATGGTCACCAAAACCAAGAAAAAGTGTGAGTGGACCAAAAGAAATAGTTTAGAAAACATACGATGATAACATTCAACTTTTACCTTTTGGTTTTCCAAACCACGCATGCATACGAAAACCATTTCAAAGTTGTTTTAATTAGATTAAAACAAAACACTTCCATCACCTCGAAATATGTGCAACAATTCTCAACTTGAACATAGCATTAAATTGTCAGACCTCGTTAAGTCGATATAACCATCATACAAGATCACAACCTTTAACAGAAAGTCGACACATCAATCATCAAATCAATACACTACTGGTAGGTACACTGGCCACCCAAGAAATGAGCCCATCTCGACGTCCAAGTGGGGACCTGACTCAATATAGGAGCTCGACTCGACGTCCGACTCATGTCAATTTCAGAAAAGGAGCCCTACTCAACGCCCGAGACTCACCTACCAATAGGATAACCACAACATACATCATCCAATACAAATCATCACATCAAATACACATTGTCAATCCATATCTAACATCACTAAAGATGTTAAATGTAGATATCCCAACGTCAACACAGTACTCATATACAATTGACCACATTCAAACCATCCTCAAAGTATAAGCACAATCTCAGTCACGACATCACAATCAGTGGTCACAGTCACAATCACACATAATACCTGTCTCAGGATTCGAAGCCCTGGGCTCGACGTTTGAGACGAATCAATCAACCATCATCACAACATCAATAACAATAACAACTACTCATATTACGTTTCAAACCACACAAGAGAATCACAATCAGAAGCTCGGGCCTAAGCCCCAAACACAGCTTGAACACAAACACCATAAAATGTACCATTGAAACTATTTCCGAAATCATCCTTTCGATGTAACGAACATTTTGGGACTGGTTTCGCGTCGATCGGACATCGTTTCGATAGGTTTTGGGGTGTCCGAAAGTTTAGGATCGGGTTTAAAAATACTTAAAAATTCCAGAAAATTACGGGGCTTTGGTGAGAGGTTAATAAGGTAGTTAGTAACCCTCTAAAGTGATTTGGACAGGTTTGGGAGTCCCGGTGATGGCGATTGGCCCTGGAGAGCCGTATGGCACTCGTATCAAGATGACAACTCGGACGGTCTGTGAGTGGACCTTGTTTTCAAAATTGATGCATGCATAAATGTTTATTATATGTTTTAATACTTGTTTTGTGATGCTATGAGTGCAATTGTATGTGGTTACATATTGGGACGTATTTCGAGGTTTCGACCTTATAAGGTGCGTATACGGGTTTGTATTTCTACGTTGGTTTAAATGAAATGGTTTTGGGTTTTAAAAAGGATAAACTCGGGCATGAGACCCATTTGGTTTTGTCTCGGGCGTGAAGCCCTATTGATGACCTACATGTGGAGTCGTGGTCGCGGAGGGTGCTTTGTGCACGGCGACGGACGATAAGACGCTCGCCTCCAGATTGGGATGTGTTCCTTCTGGAGAGGTCACGATGCACGTATTGTCGTCGAGCAGCTACTAAAGGCTCGACTTCGGATTGCTGGAGGTTCCGGATATCGATCGGTGATGAGTGCACCATGAACTAGCGGTGGTCGTGTCAGTTGATTTGTTCATGGCGACATATCAGGATTGAGGGCGGTCCTGGACGGATGGTTGCACGCATCACTACGATAAGAGTCGTGACTAACCCTGAGATATCGGGCACGATGCCCAGTTGAGTCATGTGTTCGGGCACGAGACCCAGTTACTTTACGTTTATAATTTCGGGTCAAGGATCCTAAATGGATTTCTAGTTTCATGACGGTTTATGGGGACCAGGCATGAATGCTTTCTATATATGTATATATATATATATTCATATACCTTCCTTATTTGAATTGTCTCCTCCGGGGAGGGCCGTTGGCCTGGGTGGACCCCGGAGTAGTCACGGAGCACTAACTGAGTGGAGTCGCCCCCGTTGGGTACCTTACTCTCAGGAAGGATTGGATTGTAACCTCAGGAAGGGTCATTGATCTACAGACATTGACCTGGGTGGACCCTGGGAGACTTGGGCTTTGAGACCCCGGGTAGCACGCACGTAGCTTTAGTAACCGTGATAGGATTGGTTATGCGATTTATATGTATATGCTATATGTTATATGATATGTGATGTGTACAGGTTTTGGGCTGAGTCCCGCATAGATTTGGGCAGTGGCCCGTGTGGTTGGTTTCATTATGGTTCTTTTGGATAAATGGTTTTTGAATGCATGCAGGCTTTTTAATGAAGGGTACAAATGTCTTTATGAAAATGCTTTTATAAATTATTGTTTTGTCTACTCACAACTTTTAAATGTTTTGACTGCCCTTCAAGTTGACAGTGGATGCGGGCTGTAGCAGAGACCGAGCCATCACATACCTATTCCGGATTCTGGCGTACTTTGAAGGCCCGAGTGGGCTAAGGTCGGAATTTTTCCTTGTCTGACACTCCGTGTCAGACGGGATCTGGGTCATCTCACGTTAATCCCGGGGGGATTAAGACGGGTCCTGATAGGTGGTATCAAAGCATGGCTGGCTCATAGGATACTCAGGACGCTCTGATACTGACAGGTGGTATCAGAGTAGGTTTGCTCTTGGTGTGTCGCTCAGGTCGAGGATGTGATGTCTCAATGGGCTGCAGTTCGTTATCAACCTGATAGTTAGGATGCCGTTACTATAGTTAGTAGGATTGAATCGTGGAACGTCTAGGTTCGGAATTTGATGCCGGGGTTGCCATAGTACTATCGGGGATGACAGTGTGGGACCCTACGAATGGATGAACGTAACAGTACTTTAGAGTTTTGATCGTGAGATAGTTAGTTAGGGTCGTCTTTCACGATGTTGTAGGAATGGTTATGACGATTGGTTTGGTGTTGTGACCATTAGGTGGTAAGATTTTGTTGAGTTAGGTGGCTATGCTTCTAAGAGCAGCCGGGTTCGAGGAAGCCTAGTTGGACTGACGGTAGGATTGAATTGACGCATATACGATGTCGAGACCGCGGGGTCGGTCAGATTGTGAATTATACTACCTTCTGCAGTTGGGCTCAGAGGAACCCTAGGTAGTGGTCGTGGAACCCTAAGGTAGGATGTATGGCTCGAAAAGGTGTGTTGGCGAGTAGATTGACTTTTGATGACTTTTCGGAGTCGAGACCATCGGTCCGTCTAGTCATGTCAGCTTTAGTGATGGGACTGCACTTTGCAGTCGGGGTTATACTTATTGGTTAGACCTAGTTGGTTGTCGTGCTACTTTAGTTGTGATGGATGGTTGGACAACTAAGGTCATGGACGACCTGGTAGACGACATTGGTTGAGTCGAGTTACGTTTGGTTAGGGATTGGTTGGACAGGTTACTAGGGTTTTGTACTTGTCGACGGAATCCCGGAGTGGGGATAAGAAGTAGTTAGTACAGGCGATTGATTCCATTGGATGCGGATTCTCGATAGCGATGTCTGGTGGTTAAGTTTGCACGAGTCTGTGGCAGGCACTACTACTGAGAATGGTTGTAGTTACGGTTGTTGGGAATCAGTGACTTCATGGGACGTTTCCTTTTCTCGTATGTGTTGTTAGGGTGACTGTACCCAGAGTTGTTGGGTACGAGGGAGGCAGAGTTACTCCAATTTGTGCAAAGGTACGAGATCGTCGCTTGGTATGAGCGGAGATCCAAGGTTGTCTCATTCACATAGTGTGTGCTGGTACTGGTGCTGGTGCTGATGCTGGTGATTGGGATGACGATGAGTCACGAGTCAGGATGTGACTCCGTCGAGATGGGCATATGTTCGGTATCTATGGTCTGGGGGTGGATCACGGATAGTGATGGGCTGGATTGGATCCAGCAGTAGTTGATACGTGAGGATCGAGTACTGTCGTGGGGTACGAGAGAGGAGAGACGACGAGCCGCGAGCTGAGGGTAGTTCAGTCGTGATGTGCTCATGGTAAGGTTTTACCATTACACGACGAGAAGGATTTGTCGGTAATATAGCTTTGTCTTGGAAATGGTGTGGAGATGGTTGGTTGACTGCGATTGACCACACCTCCTGAGTTTCGGGTAGAATTGTTTGAGGGAAAATTGATTGTGAGAAATAGAATGGGTCATTCCAATAGTTATTGATAGTCGTCGTTGGTCGAAAATGTTGGAAGACACCGAAGAGAATCTATGGGAGTGTTTAGTTTGGAAGAAATGGACTAAGCATTACAGTAATTATCATAGAATACTCTTAGACGGAGTAGGAGGACTTCTAGCTCTGTAATTGGGAAAGTTGAGCATGTTTCCAACATGGTTGCAACTGCTTTTGACTTAGAGGTAGGTAAAGGAGATTTCTCATTTTCTGCTCTTTAGCAGATGATGTTGGATGCAGACGGATGACATTGAATGAACTTTGATCTCATCATCTTGGATTCTCCTTGATTCTTCTCTAGGTGGGATGACGAGGAGTGATTTGACAGTTAAGTGTTCAAAGAGGGTGTAAGAACCGAACACCTAGGCTGTGGGTCAAATTTGGTTGACTTAGAGATCAGACGACTCATAGTGTCACATCCAGTGATGTGACAAGTGGGTGCCTGAGGTGAGTGAGTTTGAGTCGCGTGGTAACGATCAAGGTGATCGAGTTGTTTGAGGTGGTTGTGGCGACCTTGAAGTGAGTGACCGAGGTCTGGTAATCAGTAGGGTGAATTTCCTTGCTGATTATGCTAAGCTAGGAGCAGAGGAAATTAATTAACGCGGTGAGGAAATTAATTAAGGAAGGAAGGTCGGTTGGAATTTTGAGGATGAAATTAATTAAGGAGGGAAGGTTATAATGACCCGTCCCGAATTTCGGGATTAGATTAGTGACTAATCAAGGATTAGTGAGGTTAATCGGTGATTAGTTGAGCAAAATCGGACGAACGATGCAAAATGACCTTTTTGCCCCTAGTCGTGGGTAAAATGTTGACTTTTGACCGGGAGGTCCGATGGCCAGGGGCCGAGGATCGTTACGTAGAGCGAGTCGATATGAATCCGTAGACAGATGGCATGCCGAAATTGGACGTTCGACAAAGAAGTTATGGTTCACGGAAGTTTCGGGTCACTATTGCATGTTTTACGAAACGAAATTTTTGCATTAGATGGGCCCCATATATTTTAAATTGGCCCAATGGATGAGTGACAAGTGTCCCCCATCTATTGCCCAGTATGTTACATACATGCATATCCCCATTTCCCCCTTTCATACATTTTCCCCGATCTCACCCAAATGCCCATCGACCACGACCACAACTCAATCCCTTCCCCCTTCACTTTGTTCAATCTGAGGATGAGGCAGAGAGTGGCTGAGGACTGAGAGGTGGCTGCAGGGTGGCCTGAACTGCCGTGGACAGCGGCGTGGAGGAAAACCCGACAAGGTAATCGGTTTGGGTCCATTTTCCTGTATTTTTGATTTGTGATATTATGGGTTGTTTTTAGTGCTTAGGGTGAGTTTATTAGGTTTCTAGGAAGTTAATATGATGGTTTTGGTGGTGGTTCATGGTTGAGGAAGCCCTGGGAAGGTTTTGAAAATGTTGAACCGTGAGGGAGGTTTTGAACCGTGAGGATTCAATGGGTTTTAGGTTGTTTTAATTGTATATTTAGGTTCCTAGAATCAAAATAGGTAGAATGGAATCGATTAGGAATAAAAAGAACGAAGATTGAACGGACTAGAGGCTTGGACCGGTCACGCCGGTCCAGTTGGGCCGGATTTGCGGGAAAAACCGGACAGGCCGGTTCGGACTGGTCTAGCCGAGGAAGAAGATAAATAGTGTCCGAAGAGTGGGCTTCATGCGCAGTGACTTCAGGCCACACTTGGGGGCGAATGGGCCACCTTTTGGGGATGCTTCCAACACATGAAATCATCCTTTCGATGTAAGGAACATTTTGGGACTACTTTCGTGCCGATCGGACATCGTTTCGATAGGTTTCGGGGTGTCCGAAAGTTTAGGATCGGGTTTAAAAATACTTAAAAATTCCAGAAAATTACGGGGCTTTGGTGAGAGGTTAATAAGTTAGTTAGTAACCCTCTAAAGTGATTTGGACAGGTTTGGGAGTCCCGGTGACAGCGATTGGCCCGGGAAAGCCGTATGGCACGCGTATCGAGATGGCAGCTCAGACGGTCTGTGAGTGGACTTTTTTTTCTAAATTGATGTATGCATAAATGTTTATTATATGTTTTAATACTTGTTTGTGATGCCATAAGTGCAATTGTGTGTGGTTACGTATTGGCATGTATTTCGAGGTTTCGGCCTTATAAGGTGTGTATACGGGTTTGTATTTCTAAGTTGGTTTAAATGAAATGGTTTTGGGTTTTAAAAAGGATAAACTCAGGCATGAGACCCATTTGGTTTTGGCTCGGGCGTGTAGCCCTAATGATGACCTACGGGTTTGAGTCGTGGTCGCAGCGTGTGCTTTGTGCACGACGAGGGACGATACGACGCTCGCCTCCAGATTGGGATGCGTTCCTTCCGGAGAGGTCACGATGTACGTACCGTTGTCGAGCAGCCACTAGAGGCTCGACTTCGGAGTGCTGACGGTTCAGGATATCGATCGGTGATGAGTGCACCATGAACTAGTGGTGGTCGCGTCGATTGATTTGTTCACGGCGACATACCAGGATTGAGGGCGGTCCTAGACGGATGGTTGCACGAATCACTACGATCGGAGTCATGACTGACACTGAGATATCGAGAACGATGCCCAGTTGAGTCATGTGTTCGGGCACGAGACCTAGTTACTTTATGTGTATAATTTCGGGTCAAGGACCCTAAATGGATTTCTAGTTTCATGACGGTTTATGGGGACCGGGCATGAATGTTTTCTATATATGTATATATATATATATATTCATATACCTTCCTTATTTGGATTGTCTCATTCGGGGAGGGTCGTTGGCCTGGGTGTACCTCGGAGTAGTCACGGAGCACTAACTGAGTGGAGTTGCCCCCGTTGGCTACTTTACTCTCAAGAAGGCTTGGATTGTAACCTCAGGTAGGGTCATTGATCTACGGACATTTACCTGGGTGGACCCTGGGAGACTTGGTCTTTGAGACCTCGGGTAGCACGCGCGTAGCTTTAGTAACCGTGACAGGATTAGTGATGTGATTTATATGTATATGCTATGTGTTATATGATATGTGATGAGTACGGGTTTTGGGCTGAGTCCCGCATGGATTTGTGCAGTGGCCCATGTGGTTGGTTTCATTATGGTTCTTTTGGATAAATGGTTTTTGAATGCATGCAGGCTTTTTAATGAAGGGTACAAATGTCTTTATGAAAATGTTTTATAAATTATTGTTTTGTCCACTCACAGCTTTTAAATGTTTTGAATGCACTTCAGGTTGATAGCGGATGCGGGCTGTAGCAGAGACCGAGACATCACATACCTCCTCCGGATCCTGGCGTACTCTAAAGGCCCGAGCGGGCTTAGGTCGCAATTTTCCCTTGTTTGACACTCCGTGTCAGACGGGATCAGGGTTGTCTCGCGTTAATCCCGAGGGGGATTGGGACGGGTCCTGACATCACGTGTCACCTTCTAACACTACCACGTCGCGTGATGACATCATGTGCTGATGTCATCACTAACCTGTCAACTCTGACAACTTGAGACCTGTCTAACACCCTGCCACGTTGCACCACCTTTTTGGTCCACATGGTCTGACAATGTTGACGTGGACCTGGCACGTTAGCTTCCACGTCTCCTGACACCTGCTGACATGTTGCCACGTGGCACCACCCTACTAGTCCACGTGGTTTGAAATGTCTGACGTGGCACTACCACGTCATTGCTTACTGGACTAACACCTAGCCACGTGTCACCCTCTGGTTAGCCACGTAGCCTGACAGGTCTGATATTCATAACATGGCTTGCCACGTCATCATCATCTTCCTTCAAACGAGTCGATCCGTTTGACTATAACGGGTAGTTTGATCCTCGACCCTGACCCGATTCTTTCTTCTTCATTTCTCAACCATTTTCCTCCCTTTTTCTTCCTAATGACTCGTTTCTAACCCAGGAAGGGTTCTATGACCACAAAATAAAGAAATAATGGCTGAGATTACCTATTCGACTCCAAACCTTCACGGTCAACTTTCAAATGCGAACCCAGGTTCGTCCTGCCATCCTCAGCCCTTGTTTTTTTATCCTCAAACGCTCGTAGGGACTCACAGAACACCAACCATGTTTCAGAACGTGTCTCAAACATTTGAAAATCAAAAACCAATTTAAAATGGGTTTCGGGTTTTACCTGGGTTCATGGACAGTAGCCCCGCGGTGTCTCTGCCGTCTCCTCCACTATCCTATCAGTCCCTCCGTTTCACTATCTCACTCTGTCTCTATCTCTGTCTCTCTCTATTTCTCCTTCTCTCTCTCTCTCTCTCTCTCTCAGGCAGCAGGTGAAGATGGGAGGATGAGTATGGAATGGGTTTTGGGTTTAGGTGGGAGAGAAAATAGAGAGGATGAGTATGGAATGAGTTTTGGTTTCGGATGACACTTGCCACTCATCTATTAGTCTAGGCCAGATCCTTAAGGCCCACCAAAGAAAAACTGAAAATCAACCCTTTTCGTAAAACAAGCCATCGAAATCTAATTTAAGCTTCTGTGACCCGTAACAGTCTCGTACGATGTTCGATTTCGACGTACCGTCTATCTACGGACTCGTATTATCTCGATCTACGTAATGGACCTTGGTCCATGTGCATTTGACTTCCCAAGTAAAAATTCAACATTTTCACCCTTCTAGGGGTAAAATCATCATTTCATCCCGACTTATCCCTATTAGTCTCAATTAATCCTCGATTAGTCTTGCTAATCACATAATTTCGGGACGGGTTGTTATAGGTTGGTTTTTTAATTATTTATAAAAAAAAATATTAAAATGAAATTTTTTAAAACAAGAATTGAAGAAGGATGATGAATAATGGAAAGTGAATCTGGGTTTCATCTTCCTTCTTCTTCACCTAATTGAAATGGAATTATGAGTTTGAGAGAGAGAGAGAGAGAGTGATGGGTTGAGTCTTACAAACCTTAACGTTCACATTCCATATACAAATATGGGTATAGAGTGAATCAGGGCTTCGGTGGAAAATCTGGGTATGGAGAAAGAAACCCAGAATTTGGTAAACCCAGAAGAATCTAACGACTCCTTCAAGAACTACTCTAATGGCTTGAACTCGCCCAACGACTCCTTCAAGAAGTACAAGAAGGACTATAACTGACAAGACGCCACCTGGATCCACAAGAACAATACACTCGGGTTACGAGGACCCATGCCTTAGAGGTATGGTTAGCAATCCCACATTGCCCGGGGGTATCTAAGGAATGCGCCTTATCTGTGTGGGCGCATATCTATCCAACATGAGGCATTTTGGGAGCTCACTGGCTTTGGATTCCTGGGGAATACCAAATTTAAGTGAGTTAGGGCTGCTGTAATCTTAGGATGCCCACTAGGAAGTTACACGTGAGCTCCCGAGAACAAAATCATGAGGGCTTGGCCCAAAGAGGACAATATCATGATGGAGAAGGTCGGGTCGTGACACATGTCCTGCTCCCGTTCGATAGAACCCCTATCAGACAAGGGATAAACAGAAACTCACTAGTGCATGCCTTTGCCTCTCGAACCTTGATTCTTGTGTAATGCCCAAATGGTCACAAAAACCAAGAAAACGTGTTAGTGGACCAAAAGAAATAGTTTAGAAAACATACGATGAAAGCATTCAGCTTTTACCCTCCGTTTTTCCAAGCCACATATGCATACAAAAACCATTTCAAAGTCATTTTTCTTCGATTAAAATAAAATACTTCCATCACCTCGAAATATGTGCAACAATTCTCAACTTGAAAATAGCATTAAATTGCCTAAGACCTTGGTAAGTCAATATAACCATCATACAAGATCATAACCATTAACACAAAGTAGACACATCAATCATCAAACTAACACACTACTGGTAGGGACACCACCCAGGAAAGGAGCCTAGCTCGACGTCCAAGTGGGGACCCGACTCAATACAAGAGTCCAGCTCGACGTCCTAGTCATGTCAGTCTCAAAAAAGGAGCCTTACTCAACTTCCAATGACAGGACCCATCCCAATCCCCCCGGGATTAGTGCGGGATGACCCTGCTCCCGTCTGACACGGGGTGTCAGACAAGGGATATTTCCGACCTTTGCCCTCCCGGGCTATCAGAGTACGCCAGGATCCGGAGGAGGCATGTGATATCTCGGTCTCTGCTATAGTCCACATCCGATGTCAACCTGAAGGGCAGTCAAAACATTAAAAACTGTGAGTGGACAAAAATAAAGAGTTTATAAAACATTTAATAAGAAGACATTTGTACCCTCCACTAAAAAGCATGCATGCATTCGAAAACCATTTATCCAGAAAAAAACCATAATGAAATCAAATACGCGGCCACTGCCCAAATCCATAAAAGACTCAGCCCAATTCATAAGAAACTAACCATACGGGCCACAGCCCAAAACTTGTGTAAACACACATCATATATCATATGTAGCATACATCACATATACATATAATTCACACAACCAATCCTGTCACGGTTTCCAAAGCTACGCGCGTGCTACCCGGGTCTCAATCCGAGTCTTCTCAAAGTCAAGATCAATGTCCGCAGACCACCAACCCTACCCGAGGTAATAGTAATCATAGCCTTCCTGAGAGTAAGGAACCCAACTGGGGGGTGAGGGGGTGACTCCACTCAGTCGGTGCTCCGTGACTACTCCGGGGTCCACCCAGGCCAACGACCCTCCCCGGAAGAGATAATAGAAGTAAAGGAAGGTATATGAATACATATATATACATAACATAAACATTCATGCCCGGTTCCCTTGAACTGTCATGATCCATCAAATCCATAACAAGGGTTCATGCCGGTTCCCATAAACTGTCATGAACCAGAATGACCTGACAAAGGTTCATGTCGGTTCCAATAAACCGTCATGAACCACAATGACCTTTGCAGAGTTCATGCCGGTTCCCATAAACCATCATGAACTTGGAAATCCATGTAGGGTCCCTGACCCGAAATCATCAGTGTAAAAAAACTAGGTCTCGTGCCCGAACATATGACATCAACTGGGCACCGTGCCCGATATTGAAGGGTCAGTCAGTCACGACTCCGATCATAGTGATGCGTGCAACCATCCATCCAGGACCACCCTCAATCCTGGTATGTCGCCGTGAACAAATCAACCGACGCGACCACCACAAGATCATGGTGCACTCATCACCGATCGCTATCCTGAACCGTCAGCACTCCGAAGTCGAGTCTCCCCAGGCTGCCCGACCACGAATCGTGCATCGTGACCTCTCCGGAAGGAACACATCCCAATCCGGAGGCGAGCGTTGTATCGTCGATCGTCGTGCACATAGCACCCGCCGCGACCACTATTTAGACCCGAAGGTCGTAACCAGCGTCATATGCCCGAGACAAAACCAAATGGGTCTCATACCCGAGTTTATCCTTTTAGAAATCCAGAACCATTTCATTAAAACTAATAAAGAAATACAGACCCGTATAAGCACCGTATAAGGCCGAAACCTCGAAATACGTGCTTATACGTAACCACATACAAATGCACCCATGGCATCATCAAACAAGTAATAAAACATATAATAAACATTTATACATGCACCAATTTAGAAAACAAGATCCACTCACAGACCGTCCGAGCTACCGCCTCGATTTGCGTGCCATACGGCTCCCCGAGCCGATCACCATCACCGGGACTCCCAAACCTGTCCAAATTGTAATAGAAGGTTACTAACTACTTAATTAACCTCCTACCAAAACCCCGTAATTTTCCCGTATTTTTAACTATTTTTAATCCCGGACCTAAACCTTCCTATGCCCCGAAACATATCGAGACGGTGTCCGATCGACACGAAACCAGTCCCAAAATGTTCGTTACATCGAATAGAAGATTTCGTATGTTGGAACCTTCCCCAGATTCCCTGCCACGGGCCCTCACGCGCCGCCTGAAGTGGCTGCGCTTGGGCTTCACGCGCCGCTACAGTACCTGCTGATGTCATCGCTGGCATCAGCATGACGTCATCTGACAGCTGTCAGGTCTGACATGTCAGACTCTGACAGGTGCCACGTGTCATGCTCCCATTGGTCCATGTCACTGTGCTGTTAGTGCCACGTGGCAATCTGACATGTGCCACGTGTCATCACGGCACTGGTCCACGTCTGTGCCACGCGTCAGCCCCTGATTGGGCCACGTCACTGACATGTCAGTGCTGACTGTGCACTGACATGTGACACGTGTCGCCTGATGAGTGGTCCACGTCACCTGACAATCTGACAGGTGCCACGTCACCACCTTCAACCTCGCACAGCCGGTCCGGTCCAACCCCTGCAACTGGACCGGCGTAACCGGTCCAGGCTCATTCTGGCCCAGTTTTTCACCGTTTTCAATCCTAATCAATCCTAACCTTCCTATAATCGTCATAGGAACCTAACCCAATTAATTAGAACCCATAAAACCCACGAAAATCCACGGTTCAATTTTCCTGAAACCTCCCAGGGCTTCCCCGACGTCCAACCACCACCAAAACCTCTCTAACAACTCCCTAACAACCTATTTAACTCAGACCAATTGTCCAAATCGACCCAGAACAACTAGAAATCGAAAATGGATTAAGCGGGCAAAACTGATTACCTCGTTCGGGTTTTCTCCTCCGCCGCCCACGGCGGTTCTGCCTGGCCAGCCACCACGTCCAGCCGGTCCTCTCCATCTCTCTGCCCTCTCAGTTATGCTCACAGGTCAAGGGTTTGGATTTTTGGGTGAGAAATGGGATCGGGTTTGTGTTTGGGAACAAAGAAAATGGACGATGCACGGGGATGGGTTTTGGTGCATGAATGGGTGAGGTTGGCCAGTGGATGGGTGACAAGTGTCACTCATCCATTGGTTGCTGAAAAGTAACTGGGCCCACAAAATATAAAACTTACTTTTTTGGCTCGTAGAACGTGTCGCCGGGAATAGTATCCCGAAACTTTCGTGAACCGTAACTTCGCCGTCGAACGTCCAAATTCGACGTGCCGCTTGTCTACGGATTCATATCGTCCTTATCTACGTAACGGTCTTTGGCCCTCGGCCATCGGACCTCCCGATCAAAAAGTCAACATTTGACCCCTTTTATCCAAAATTACCAAAATGCCCCTAAACTTCCGAACGTCATATCTTCCTCCCCGAACGTCATATCTTCCTCCTCGAACGTCGGAATTGAACGTGCCACCTGTCTATGAACTCGTGACGTCACGAACTACGTCACGGTCATCGGTCAAAGTCCATTTGACCGCCCGATTGAAAAGTCAACGTTTTGCCACCACTAGGGGCAAAACGGTCATTCCGCATCGTTCGTCCGATTTAGCCTAACTAATTACCGATTAACCTCACTAATTGTGATTAGTCACTAATCTAATCATGGAATTTGGAACGGGTCGTTACATCCGAGACTAACCTACCAATTAGCATAACCACAACATACATCATCCAACACAAATCATCACATCAAATCCACACTGTCAATCCATATCTAACATCACCATAGATCTTAAATGTAGATATCCCGACGTCAACACAGTACTTATATACAATTGGCCATATTCAAACCATCCTCAGAGTACAAGCACAATCTCAGTCACCACATCACAATCAACGGTCACAGTAACAATCAACAGTCACAATCACACATAATACCCGTCTCAGGATTCGGAGGCCCGGACTCGAAGTCTGAGATGAATCAATCAACCATCATCACAAAATCAATAACAATAACAAATACTCATATCACGTTTCAAACCACACAAGCGAATCATAATCAGAAGTTCGGGTCGAAGCCCCAAACACAACTTGAACACAAACACCGTAAAATGTACCATTTAAACTATTTCCAAAAACCTGTACAAAAAATATATTATAAATCATAAATATTCCGAAACACGTTATTTCATTTTTATAATCCAAATTTAACTCAAAACCACCCTCGAAATGGCATTCAAAACATAGTTTATCAATCCTCGTAAAATGTGCATCAAGATAAGAATAGAATATTCATGAAATCATCGAAAATCCGATAAAATTTCCAATCACTTCAATATCATCAAAATTGCATAGAAACACATTTAAATCATATAAGTATGCATGCCTAAAATTTTAGGGAAAGAAAGTCCACGAACGCATTGTTCGAATAATCTAATCCCGTTTTCCACATTTTTCCGTAATTTTCGGGAATGTCACTTCTTTCCCAAATTCACATGTGAGGGTAAAAAATCATCCCAACTAACTCCTATTTTAATCCCATAATTTTCCAGGATTTTTAAATGTATTTAAAACAAACCCTAAATCTTCAAACACCCAAAACTACCCTGAGACGGTATCCGATCGATTCGAAACTTGTACCATTGGATTCATAACATCGAATACCAAATATTTCTTGTTGACATCACCTCGAGACCTGCTCTCATGCCCCCCCCCCCCCCAATGCGCCGCCCGAGCCACGCGCCGCTGCAGTAACTACTATTGTTCATTATCCCCGTTACCCGACTTCTCTGTTCATTAGTTTGCTCGACTTGGTGATTGGACTCGACGACCCAACCTGGTCCTACGTCCTCCATTTTTCATCTTTTTTCAAATCTAATTCGCCCAACACACTCTAAATAAGCTAAAGAAGGGATCTAAATGATCGAAATAAGAGAAAAACTTACCACACCAGGTCGACCAGTCAAAGAACCCACGACCAACCTGCACCTGTACTATCTGGACACTCCTCGCATTAAACCTCAAACCTGGGCAGCTCATGAACATTGTAGAACGTCCATAATGGTGTTCCTAACCTTGTCTCCCAAGAACCTTGCATGAATCTGACCAGCCAACCTCAAACCCGAAACAACCCCTCCACAGGTTCGCCGTCGTCCTCACCTCTCAGACCATGCCGACTCCCTTCCGCTGGAACCTTCTTTTTCTCTCCACTCCTCCATTTTCTTGGTTTTATTCCTCTCTGTTTTCTCCCTTAACCTCCTCACGGTTTCAACCAGATCACACCGCAAATAAATCAACTAAAACATTCAATATGTGGATACATATATATTTTCTCAAACCCAAGTCGGTGGTACTAGAATGAACCAAAGAAGGGACACTTGTCCCACGTTAATTTAGCCACCTCAAAGATCTCATAGGGAAAAAAGAAAAAAATACCCTTCCTTGCGAAATTACGATATTGCCCCAATGTAAGTTTAGACCAGGAACATATCCGTCTGAACTTAGATTTTGGTGTGCCGCATGTTCATGAACTCCGGATTCTGAGACGTTCACAACAGTCTTCTCAGAATTCCAAATAGACACCCAGGTAAAAAGTCAACATGTTGACCTTAGTAAGTCAAATTCAACTAGGGGAAAATGGCCAAATCCATTCGAGTTCCGATTTTACCCTCCAAAGTCCGGGTCGTTACAATCTACCCCCCTTAAAAGAATTTCATCCACGAAATTCAAAATCAAGTCGAATCTACAAATACCGTATGATCGAAACTCCAAATCATTTACTCATACATAAAATTCAAAATTCGATCTTGTAAGCTAGAATAACTAACAATCCTATAACTACAACGCCCCAGACTTTCAAACCAAGACATCAGTTAGGAATTCCGAGAACGTTGTTACGAAGGTCTCGGCCTCTTGAGTACATAAACAAGCGGGATGCTGAAAATAAAGATGGGAGCAGGGTTAGTTCAACTTTCTTTGAGATTAGGGACGGGTCTTGGCAACTACTATCTTAGGTTCATCAACTTATCTAATCACCAGGGCGTGCACGGGGCTCGCAGCTCGGAGGCATGAAATCAACAACAGAATTCAGAATCCTAGCTCTAATACCAAGTTGGCAGGACCTCACCTAAATCCACAGGAACAGTACACACAGGTCCTGCTCCCGTCCGAGAGAACCCCTGCTAGACAAGGGATAAACACAAACTCACTAGTTTATGCCTTCACGTCTCGAGCCTCGATTCTCGTGCAACACCCCTGGAGGATCACCAAAACCAAGAAAACATGTGAGTGGACCAAAAGAAATAGTTTAGAAAACATACGATAAAAACATTCAGCTTTTACCTTCCATTTTTTCAAACCACGCATGCATACGAAAACCATTTCAAAACTGTTTTACTTCGATTAAAACAAAACACATTTCATCACTGCGAAATACTTGCAACAATTATCAACTTGAATATAGCATTAAATTTTCTAAGATCTCGGTAAGTCGATATAACCATCATACAAGATCACAACCATCAACACAAAGTCGACACATCAATCATCAAACCAATAAACTACTAGTAGGTACACTGTAACAACCCGTCCCAAATTTATAGGATTAATTAAGGATTAATTAAAGGTTATCATGACTAATTCGGAAAAAAATTGAGGGATGGTCAAATACATGAAGACCGAGTACCGTTACGTAGATCAGGATGATACAAATCTGTATACAAGTGGCACGTCGAAATCGAACGTCGTACGAGAAAGTTATGGTTCACGACAAGAATTGGAAGCTATTCACAGATCGTTTGATTTTTAAAATGGTTTGTTTTAATAGGACCCAAAATATCTGATTTTGGACCATAAGATGAGTGACACTTGTCACCCAACCTATGGCCATTTAATTGATACATGCACCCACCACTTTCATTCATCTTCTTCATTCTCTTCACCCAAAACCCGTACCCACCCCTCATGGCTTCATCTTCTTCATGTTTCGACTTAAGAGGGAGATAGTGAATGAGTAGGATGGAGAGACGGACCATGAAGATGGCCTGGCTGGTGGAACCGCTGCGGGAGGTGGCCGGAATCATGAAAACGAAGGTAAAAACCGTGGGTTTGAAATTTTGATTTTTGATTTTGATGATGTTGATCGATTTTGAGCTTAGGATCATATTTCTTGAGCTTATACGAGCTTGTAGTTGCAATTTTAGACAGATTTGGCCAGAGTGACGATCAGAAGCTTGGAATCCTTGGCTCGAGTAGATGAATTTACAAAGGTAGAATGTCGAATTTGGTTGAGAAATGAGTGACATATCGAAGTTTGAAGTTTGGGGCAAAATGGAGCTTTCTAGCGAGTTTGACCGAGTTGATTGGCGAGTTGACTCGTTGACCAGCGAGTTGAATCATTGACTTTGACCGAGTTGACTCGTTCACTTCGATTGGGTTGACTCGTTGACTTTGACCGAGTTGGCCGGTTGACTTTTACCAAGTTGACCGATGTCCTCAACGTTGACTTTTGTTGACGTCAACGTTGACTTTGACCAAAGTTGACCGAAAACTTTGACCAGCACGTGGGGGCGCATGGACTCGAATATCGAAGTGGGACTAGTACCATTTCAAAGGTTTCGACGATCCGGATCCAATGGTGGTGGTTTTGGGTCGATCGGAGATCGTTATGTTGGTGAAATTAAGGTTTTTAGCCTAGGGAAGCGTGTTCGAGACACAATGACTTTTTCGGAAGTTTTGGGTGTTTATACTATAGACTTGTATAGATGGTTAGTGACCTTCGGGTATGATTTGAATAAGTCTGAATGACCCGGAGAGGTTGGATTAGCCCGGAGAGGCTTACAATATGGATTTTGAGGCGCAGTAAGGACTATCTGTGAGTGGACACTTGTTTTCTAAATATGATGCATGCATAACTATTTTATATGTTTTTATATCTATGATTTGAAATGCCTTGAATGGATATGATTGTGGTATTTGGTATTTACGTATTTGCACGTATTCTGAGGTTTATGGTTTTATATTGGGTTTATATGTGCTTGTGTTTTCAATAGTTTGATTAATGAAATGATTTCGGATTTGGAAATATGGAATCAGGCTTGAGACACATTTGATGTATGAACTATCGGACTTGAAGTCCATTTGATTTAATGAGGTATCGGGCTGGAGACCTATTTGGTTTATACTATCAGGCTTAAGGCCCAGTTGGGTAATGATATCGGGCTTAAGACCCAGTTGGTTTAGGATATCGAGCTTGAGACCTAGTTGTGGTTTACGTATATGATATGTGGAAATGATTTATGAAAGTTATACTTCGAGCATGAGACCCATTTGTGGATTTCCGATGGTTTTATGGAAACAAAATGGATGAAACTATATTCCGGGCGGGCCCCTTTGAGAGGTTTTGAGATGATTTGTTAAATGTTTTCCATATACCGTCCTTATGTGTGGATTGTCTCCTCCAGATGTCAGGGACACTAGAGTAGTCACGGTGCATTGTCTTAGAGAGGTCACCTTAAGGAGAGACCTCATAGAGGCTCACGTAGAGAGGCTCAGGATCAGGATTGCATGAGGGTAAAACCTCCCCCTAATGAGGGTCATTGACCTTGGTGGACCTTGGGGAGACTTAGAATTGAGACCTTCGAGTAACACGTGTAGCTTGGGACTGTGATATTATTAGACATCTGGGATGTCAGGCATTTGGGATGCCAAGGATTGGTTAAACTATATTTTACTAGATTAGTATTTCTGTGTTAATGGATTTGGACAGGGACCTACAAGAGTTGGTTTTGGGCTGAGTTTCCACATGTTTTGGTTTTACGGTTTTGGGCTAAGGCCCTAACGATTTGAGGAAGGAAATGGCTTTGATTGATAAATTATTTAATTAAGTTTGATTTAAGTTAACAAACGGTTGAGTTAATTGGTTTTCAAATGCATACATGTTTTTTAGTGAAGGGTATAAATGTTTTTTTTTCTTTTCTGAAATGTGTTTTACTAAACTATTTATTTTCGTCCACTCACAGCTTTTCATGGTTTTTGATACCCTTCAGTTTGATCGCTAATGCGGGTTATAGCAGAGACCGAGACATCACAAGCATCCATAGATCCTAGCGCGCTTTGGAAGCCCCGAGAGGGTCAAGGTTTGGTTTATCCATTGTCTGACACGTGGTGTCAGACTGGAGCATGCCACATCCCGCGTTAATCCCGGAGGGATTAGAATGGGTCGTGTCATACACTACCCAGGAAAAGAGCCCACCTTAATGTTCAAGTGGGCCCCGACTCAAGAAAGAAGCCCATCTCGATGCCCGAGTCGTGGCTGTCTTAGGAAAGGAGCCTTGCTCAACGTCCGAGATTCACCTACCAATAAGCGTAACCATAATATACATCATCCAACACAAATCATCACATCAAATCCACACAATCAATCCATATCTAACATCACCATAGATCTTACATGTAGATATCCCAACGTCAACACAGTACTCATATACAATTGACCACATTCAAACCATCCTCAAAGCACAAGCACAATCTTAGTCACCACATCACAATCGACGGTTACAGTCACAATCGACATTCACAATCACACATAATACTTGTCTTAGGATTTAGAGCCCTAGGCTCAATTTCTGAGACGAATCAATCTACCATCATCAAAACATCAATAAAAATAACACTTAATCATATCACGTTTCAAACCACACAAGAGAATCACAATTAGAAGCTATATAGATCTCCTCCGGGCTATCGACTCGAATTCAAGAATGCTCCTCTGGCTCATAGCTCCAAGTACTGGATGAAGCCGAACTCTCTTGTTCCTGTCCTGGCTAACCAGAAAGGGGAAGAAGCACCGGAGGCGGTACCAAGGACAAGGAATGCAGTGGCTGAGCAATCAACATCTTAAAACAAGCAAGCCTAAGCCCCAAACACGGCTTGAACACAAACACCGTAAAATGTGCCATTGAAACTAAGGTCGTGGATGACCTGTAGACGACATCGGTTTAGTTGAGTTACGACAGGTTAGAGATTGTTGGACAAGTTACCAGGGTTGGTACTTGTCGATGGAATCCCTGAGCGGGATACGGAGTGGTTGTAGTACGGTTGTTGGGAATCGGGGACGTTTTCCTTTTCTCGTATGAGTTATCAGGGTTACTGTACCCAGAGTTGTCAGGTACGAGGTAGACAGAGTTTCTCCTATTCGAGCAGAGGTACGGGGCCGTCGCTCGGTATGAGCGGAGATCCAGGGTTGTCAGTTTTGCACATGGTGTGCTAGTGTTATTGTTGATGCTAGTGTGGACACTTTGTGCTGATGCTGATAGGTGATAGTGTTGATACTGGTACTAGTGCTGGTGCTGGTGCCGGTGATTGCGATGACGTTGAGTCACATCCGTCATGATGGGTATATGTTCGGTATCTGTAAATTGGTGTTGGACACGTGGTTGATGTCCAGGTATGTTGTTTCCAATCTTGTTGGAACTTCGGAATCGCGGGAGTTTGCGATTGAGGTGACGAGAGGAATGCGGGTTTTCCGCATTGGTATCGGGTATTTCGAAGTCATCTTGGGTGACTTCTCAGTTTCTACCATAATTGTTGATGGTAGATGATGTTGATGATGTAGACGTTGTTGGTTGCCACTAGTACACTGATCGTGTATTGGGTGGTGGACTCGGATTTGTCTTGGGTCATCAAGTGGAGTTGAGTATATCGAAGTTAGGTGACTGAGATTCCTCATTTCTGCTTGGTGGCAGACGATGTTGGGTTATATGGCGTGGTGAATGCATTGATTTTTGGTTGCATGCACGTAGGTTGGGTTTTGATGTCATCATGTCGGATCATCCTTGGTTTTTCTTAGGTGGAATGACAAAGATCGATACGAGGTAATCAGTGAGAACCCACAGTCTCGGCGCGTCTCGTCGTTGACTGCTCTATTTAAGATGTGGGAAATGGTCTAGGACTTTGGTTGGCGTGACGATTCTCGATCGTGACGTTTATGGTCGGTTGACGTAGTGATGGATCTGGATCGTGATTTTGATGATCCAGATAGGTGGAGCGTTTATCACTCTTATTTGGATGTTTGAGTTGAGCATGATGGGACTGAACTTCTTTTCGAAGTGAATTCCATATGGTATATTACTCAGGTGAGTAGTTTTTCGACGTGGTCGGATTTTTGTCAGCCTAGATATGTCGATATTGGGATTAGCTTCCCTATGAAGTCAATCGATGGTAATGTGGTAATCGGTGGAGCAGGTATCCGATAGGTTTGGATATGATGCATCTTGGTAGACGAGAACGAGATATTTCAGGTTTTGGAATTAGATTTCTGGATGACGATTCAGGATTTGTTTTTGGAACTTGAAAGAGGATTTCTAGATTTGGGTTTTGGAATCGGATTCTGGGTGACGATTCAGGATTTGATTCTGGAGCTTGACAGTGGATTTCCTTTTATGGATTTGGGTTCGGAATGGTTATTCCAAATGCTGGTTTACGGAATGATGATTTCGGATTCAAATTTGGACATGATTATAGATATGATTTCTGGGTTTGGATCCGGGCTTTCTTACGAAATTGCGGATTCGGATTTGGAAATAGATGATGGGTTGGAGTTTCGATTTGTCTAATCCGGGATTGGACAAATGGACTCCATAATAGGAACGTGTTTGGCAACGACCTAGGTGGTCGTGTCGTCATTGTTGTTGTAGTTGTAGTTGTAGTTGTAGTCTGATTGATGGGTAGATGTACGTATCTTGTACGTTGTTCGAGGTACGATACTAGGCAGACTTGTCGTGCCTGGTGACGGTATATAGGAGATACCAGTGGTACGTTGGAGAGCGTGTTAGTAGTCGGCTTGGTTCCGATACCATTGGATTAGTCGGGGTCGTGGACTGGACATTGGATACTGTGCAGTGGGTCATGGTATTTCGATGGGTCTAGTTACACACAGGTCGAGTGCATGGTTGGTTAGTGTTCACTCATGGTTGAGTAAGTTGGTGGTTAGTGTAACCACAAGTGTATCGTGTTAGTCTTGACTGACGACTGTCAAGTGGTGACAGTTTGTCGAAGGTGTCAGCGTGGATCGGTTAGTGAGTTTTGGTGACTCCCAGTGGGAGCAGACGTCAAGATAGTTAGTGAGTGAGAAAAGGAACCTTTGAGTTGATTGTGTCAACGAAAACGATAGATCTGACAAGTGGTGTCAGTTCGGAGCGAATGACTACTGTTTTTCGACGTGGTCGAATGTAGTCGATACGACGTGAGTGTTAGTGGTACGTCTGGCGGCAGACGAGTAAGTATTATTCTGGTTAGTTGGTGTACGAGTGTACACGTGTTGCGAGGTAGATCGAATTATTTCCACAAGGTGGAGGTGGAATCCGGATAGTTGGAGTTTTGAGAACGAAACTAAATTAAGGAGGGACGAACGCTTAGATTAGAGTCGGTTGAAATTTCGAGGACGAAATTAATTAAGGAGGGAAGGTTGTAACGACCCGTCCCAAATTCCATGATTAGATTAGTGACTAATCACGATTAGTGAGGTTAATCGGTGATTAGTTAGGCTAAATCGGACGAACGATGCGAAATGACCGTTTTGCCCCTAGCGTGGGTAAAATATTGACTTTTCGTTCAGGCGGTCAAATGGACTTTGACCGATGACC
Source organism: Prinsepia uniflora (assembly GCA_032719365.1). Lineage (NCBI taxonomy): Eukaryota > Viridiplantae > Streptophyta > Magnoliopsida > Rosales > Rosaceae > Prinsepia > Prinsepia uniflora. The sequence continues at coordinate 38,008,774 of CM064874.1, read as the reverse complement.
GTGACGTAGTTCGTGACGTCACGAGTTCATAGACAGGTGGCACGTTCAATTCCGACGTTCGGGGAGGAAGTTATGACGTTCGGAAGTTTAGGGGCATTTTGGTAATTTTGGTTAAATGAGGTCAAATGTTGACTTTTTGACCAAAAGGTCCGATGGCCGAGGGCCGAAGAACGTTACGTAGATAAGGACGATACGAATCCATAGGCAGGCGGCACACTGAAATCGGACTTCGAACGGGAGAGTTATAGGTCACGGAAGTTCAATTTCACTATGCACGAACTTCGAGACGGGGACGATTTGGCGAAATCTGATTTGGGCAGATATTTTGGTGGGTCCCATGGATGAGTGACAAGTGTCACTCATCCTATTGGCTAAATCCCCCAAAATGTGGATCTACTTAATAAAATAATATTATAATTATTATTATATAATTAATCTATCCTACCATTAATCCTAACCATCCATTATCAATTAATCTCTCAATCCTCACCCTCCATTTCACTCCTCTCACCAGATCCACATCATCATCTTCATTTCTTTGCATTTTCTTCTTCTCCAAACACAAAACCCGAACCCCCCTTATCCACCATTTTCATTTTTCTTCAAAACACACAAACACCACAATCCTCCATCAAGTGTGACCGTGTGAGAGTGAGGGCAGGACTGGGACGAGGAGGAGGACACGACGGCGGGGGGTGGCTCACGGCGGATGGTGGACGGCGAAGAGACCGTGAGGTAAGGAAAATGTTTGAAATTTTGAGTTTGGGTTTTAATGGTTTTTACTCCATTTCGTTTATTGGGTAAGGTTTCTGGGGACCCTAGGAGTAGAATAGGATTATTTTTGGGGCTTGGGATGGCCGGACATGGCCGTGAACGGCCGGAGAAAATCCGGCCACCATTGATGGCGGATGGAAGCTCGGTTTCGGGTGGTTTTTCTTAGTTTTAGGGATTGGGTTAGATAGGAAATGAAGAAATAGGAATTTAGGAATTAAAATGGGAGCAAACGGACCCCGAATCAGTCCAGAAACGGAAGAAAAACCCGAGATGAACAGTGTTTTGCTACAGTAAACTGGTTCAGTTCTGTAGTTGATGACGATGAATAGTGTTTTCGACTTTCTAGGGGCTCGTGAGGATGCGTGGGCCATAATTTGGGAAAGTGTTCAACACGGGAAATCTTCTATTCGATGTAACGAACATTTTGGGACTGGTTTCGTGTCAAACGGACACCGTCTCGATATGTTTCGGGGCATCGGAAGGTTTAGGGTCGGTTTAAAAATAGTTAAAAATACGGGAAAATTACGGGGCTTTAGTGGGAGGTTAATTAAGTAGTTATTAACCTTCTATTAAAATTTGGACAGGTTTGGGAGTCCCGGTAATGGTGATCGGCTCGGGGAGCCGTATGGCACGCAAATTGAGGCGGCAGCTCGGACGGTCTGTGAGTGGACTTTGTTTTCTAAATTGGTGCATGAATAAATGTTTATTATATGTTTAATTGCATGTTTGATGATGCCATGGGTGCATTTTTATGTGGTTACGTATAGGCACGTAATTCGAGGTTTCGGCCTTATACGGTGCTTATACGGGTCTGTATTCCTTTAATGATTTAAATGAAATGGTTTTGGATTTCTAAATGGATAAACTCGGGTATGAGACCCATTTGGTTTTGTCTCGGGCATATGACACTATTTACGACCTTCGGGTCTAAATCGTGGTCGCGACGGGTGCTATGTGCACGGCGATCGACGATACGACGCTCGCCTCCGGATTGGGATGTGTTCCTTCCGGAGAGGTCACGATGCACGATTCGTGGTCGAGCAGCCTAGGGAGGCTCGACTTCGGAGTGCTGACGGTTCAGGATAGCGATCGGTGATGAGTGCACCATGATCTTGTGGTGGTCGCGTCGGTTGATTTGTTCACGGCGACATACCAGGATTGAGGGCGGTCCTGGATGGATGGTTGCACGCATCACTATGATCGGAGTCGTGACTGACCCTTCGATATCGAGCACGGTGCCCAGTTGATGTCATATGTTCGGGCACGAGACCCAGATGTTTTACACTGATGATTTCGGGTCAGGGACCCTAGATGGATTTCCAAGTTCATGGCGGTTTATGGGAACCGGCATGAACTCTGGAAAGGTCATTGTGGTTCATGACGGTTTATGGGAACCGGCATGAACCTTTGTCAGGTCATTCTGGTTCATGACGGTTTATGGGAACCGGCATGAACCCTTGTTATGGATTTTATGGATCATGACGGTTCAAGGGAACCGGCATGAACGTTTATGTTATGTATATACATGTATTCATATACCTTCCTTTACTTCTATTATCTCCTCCGGGGAGGGTCGTTGGCCTGGGTGGACCCCGGAGTAGTCACGGATCACCGACTGAGTGGAGTCACCCCCCAGTTGGGTTCCTTACTCTCAGGAAGGCTATGATTACTATTACCTCGGGTAGGGTCAGTGGTCTACAGACATTGATCTTGACTTTGAGAAGACTCGGATTGAGACCTGGGTAGCACGCGCGTAGCTTTGGAAATCGTGACAGGATTGGTTGTGTGAATTATATGTATATGTGATGTATGCTATATATGATATATGATGTGGGTTTACACAGGTTTTGGGCAGTGGCCTGTATGGTTAGTTTCTTATGATTTGGGCTGAGTCCCTTATGGATTTGGGCAGTGGCCCGTGTACTTGGTTTCATTATGGTTTTCTGGATAAATGGTTTTCGAATGCATGCATGCTTTTTAGTGGAGGGTATAAAGGTCTTCTTTATGAAATATGTTTTTATAAAATCTTTATTTTTGTCCACTCACAGTCTTTCTGTTTTTAATACCCTTCAGGTTGGATACGGTGTGGACTGTAGCAGAGATCGAGATATCACACACCTCCTCCGGATCCTGGCGTACTCTGATAGCCCAGGAGGGCAAAGGTCGGAAATATCCCTTGTCTGACACTTCGTGTTAGACGGGAGCAGGGCCATCTCGCACTAATCCCGGGGGATTGGGATGGGTCCTGTCAGGATTCATAACATCGAATAATAAAACTTTCGTGTTGACGTCAACTCGAGAACTGCCCTCACGCACCCCCACGCGCTGTGGGAACCACGTGTCGCTACAAAAACTACTGCTGTTCATTATCCCTGTTACTCGACTTCTCCGCTAATCTGGTCGCCCGCCCTGGTGACCTGACTTGGCGGTCCTACGTCCTCCATTTTTCATCCATTTTTAAAATAAAATTTGATAAAAACACTCTACATAAGCTAAATAAGGGATCTATATGATCGAAACAAGGGAAAAACTTACCTAACCAGCTCGACCTGTTGAAGAGCCCACGACCAACCTGCGCCCTTACTGTTTGGGCGCTCCTCGCATTCAACCTCACGCCTGGGTCAATGAAAAAACCAAAATGGTGTTCTTAACCTCGTCTCTCAAGCTCCTCCCTTGAATCCGACCAGCCAACCTCAAATCCGAAACAACCCTTCCACGGGTTCGCCGACTTCCTCACTTCTCGGACCACACTGTCTCCTTTCTGCTAGTTCCTTCATTTTTCTCTCCTCTCCTCCCTTTCCCTGGTTTTCTTCCTCTCTGTTTTCTCCCTTAACCTTCTCACTGTTTCCTCCCTTAACCCTCTCACTGTTTCAACTCGATTACGCCCCAAAAAAATCAACTAAAACATTCAATATGTGTATACATATATATTTGCTCAACCCAAGTCGCTGGTAATAGAACCAACCAAAGAAAGGACACTTGTCCCAAGTTAATTCAGCCACCCAAAAGATCTCATAGGGATAAAGACGAAAATACCCTTCCTTGGAAATTACGATATTGCCTCTGTGTAAGTATATACTCTAAACATATCCGTCCGAACTCCGATTTTGGTGTGCCGCATGTTCATGAACTCTGGATTCCGAGACGTTCACAATGGTCTTCTTGGAATTCCCAAAAGACAACCACCAGATAAAAAAAAATTAACATTTTGACCTTAGTAAGTTAAAGTCAACCCTTTAACTTTGACCAAAAAGTCAACTAGGGGCAAAATGACCACATCCATCTGACGTTCCGATTTTACCCTTGATGAAAGTCCTGGTCATTACAAAAACTCCAACTCAAAAAAATTCACAAGCTACTCCCGCAATGCTAATGTTGCCAACAACACATTCGCTAACTACAATGCCAAATCGATCCGCGGGTCGGAGGAATTCACCAATTACGATAAAGGGTCATTGTCCCCAACCTTCGATTCACAGCCTATGGCTCGGGCACCAAAATCACAGACTCTCCTTCAAGGGGTACAGACATGAAACCAACTCTGACTCTGAATTGTTCATCAGCTATGGAAAATTAGGCAATGGCGTTACGATTGAGTTCAACAACTACAACGACGACTCATGCATAATTGGGTCTGTTTTACGAGTTATGGAGAATCCAAGAAAAAAGGAACGATTTGTTTAATGGGTACGACCAATCTGGGAACAACCCACGTAGCAACTTTAAAAGTTATGGTGGTGGCGGGAATTTTGGGATCGATGGATTCTCGAACTATCGGAATGGAACGAATGTCAGAGACTATTCATTTTAGTCTTATGCCAGAAGTCCGAATTCCAGGAAAGTCAATTTCTCGAATTACGAGAAATCATTCCACCCGGGAAATGATTCATTCAAAGAGTATGGTATTGGGTCGAAAGGCCGGACCTCTGTCGGGTTTAATTCATATGGTTTGGATCTTGCTTCCTAGACTTGAAGAACAAGACACAAAGACCCAGAAATTTACCCATTAAATTCAACATCCAAGTAATCTAGTTCGTCTCTAATTTATGGGTTTCTTTCTCCATACCCAGATTTGCCATTTTACTCACTCTAAGGTTTGCAGGACTCAATCCACCACTCTCTCTCACAAACTGAGATAGCCATTTCACTTAGGTGTAGAAGAAAGGGGATGAAACCCAAATTTACCATTCATTGTTCATCATCATTTTTCAATTGTTGACTTTAAATTTTAAATTTTAATAATTTTTTGTAAATAATTAAACAACCAATCACATATTGACACGTAAGCACTCTTAACATTCTTACTAACTTAGACTAACGGAATTGAGCAACAGAGGTAATAAAAGTGCAAATCAGGGCAATACATTAGACCTAAATCTAATTCGGAGAACATAAACCTTATTTAAAATTACAGGAATGTTCGTTGCTTCCTTTCATTCCTAATTTCTTTATCAGTATCAACCCAGAGTCCACAGAATTAGGAAGCTACGAAATTAGGAAGTACGTCGAGGAATATAATTCATGATACCATAAAACAATAGAACGTTTTTTTCCCCCTTTGAAATTGAAACAAGAAATTTTCTTCATCAAAGACTGCTTTAAAATCATTTGACTGCACACACCAGGCAGTCACACAAACATATTGAGCCAAAAATAAATTAGGTACAACACAATTCATAGCTGCAAATCAACATGTTTTGCTGCATAGTGCATAGTGTGAAACCTGTGACTTCTTATGAGAAACCCAGCTACCTGGATACATTTGTAAGCTCGAAAATTAACTTTCATATTATGTATACATGTAAATGTTTGGTAAATAACATGTCCATAAGCTTCATCTATATTATATAAGCCTTCTCTAGTCTCTACTATAAATAATGTTCATAAACCTCAAATATGATATGACATTATACGATACGAGTCTATTCAAGCACAAACCACCAACATTAATGGCACCATTCAACTACTTGAAATACTCAACCTGCTGGTAAGGACCTCTAGCTCGGTGTACCTTCCACGTTACCAATCAAAACTTTCAAATCCTGCAAAATACCATTCCAAAAATAAGAACAAAATTTACCAAACATCAAGGATGTTAGAAGCATGCTTGTGTGTCTAATATCAACATATCAATATATCCGATTGTGAGTAGTGCAGGCGTGTGATTTCATTGCATTTACTTCAAAGAACGATGAAAGGTTGAAAGACTGCTGGCAACAAAGTGCAAACTCATTAACAACACGGTGGTAAATTTATGGTGGGACTTGGCATGACAATAAGAGGTCAACTGCAGGAAGATACTTTTTTTTTAAACAACGTGAAGGGAATAATGTGGATTCATCTCAAGCAGAACATTTAAGTACCTAACTCTGGACTTTGAAGGTACATGTTTTCAGCCCTTGGTGTAGAATTCTCAAAGGACAGGATGTCTTCTGGTTTTGCCTTTTCATCCCTCGGGGATTCAACCTCTGGCTCTGCTTCCCATTCTCCATTGTTTTGTGCTGGTCCCGATTGCTTTCTTTTTGAACGGGCTCTCCTGTTCTGGAACCAATTGTAGACATTCGTTTCCGAAATCGGGCCATGTTGTGTGAGTTCCGTAGTTATATCTTTGATCTTCTTCTTGCATGGAGTTCCATTGCCTTCTTCGAAAATGCGCTCAAGGATTTGAAGTTGCACAGGTGTTGGGGTCCAGCGCTGCCTTGCAGTTATCTTGTGGCCACCAGCTGCCATGAATGGATCACAATAAAAATTCCCCAACCTCATCCCTGCACCAAATACGAAATTTGGTTGAAAAACCCTTCACAACGACGAATATTTGTGAACTCAATCAAACAAGGCATGAAATGCTGACTCATGGGCAGCAACCACCCGATTAGAATAAATTGTGCTTGGAGTGCCATAGAACTCTTTAATCCACTTTGGTTGAACAAAGGGAGTTGCTTGCTGTATCAAATTATGAACCGCAAAGAGGGGAATCAATGGATCAAATGCGCAGAAAATCCAGTGACTTTGAGTACATCACAAACCTAGAAATCAGAGACCACAAGTACAAACACGCAACCATTTCCAATATCACAGAAATCAGGCTCTAATACAATTTGGAAAATTGAAAATGGACAAAACAAAAGACAAACAAAATGGAGTCTGTGTAAAGCCCAATATCACGAAAAAAATTGATTGATGAATCAATAGTAGCAACTCCAGAACATAAAAAGAAGAAGCCCCAATAATGAAATTTCTATAATTAAATGAAAACCCATGAAATTAAGGCAATAGCAAAACGAATTAAGATATTAAAGTAATTGAGACTAAGAAGAGAAGACAGACCAGTGAGATCTTGTTGGGCAGAGACGGCCTTGTGCATTTCAACAAGCTGTTCACAAATGGTAGCGTAGACAGAGATCTGACGCCTCAGAAGCTCCATTTGCTCGTCCGTCATCACCTTCAAAAATGGTGTAGGTCCATTCCCGTCTACAATTCTATTTCCATCTTCTGGGTTTTGCAAATGGTGGATTATTTGCTGCTGATTCTGAATCTGCTGATGCTGCCACTCCATCATTGTTTCTTTCTTTCTAATTTGCTAAATTAAATTGGCTTGCTTGATCGCTTTACCTATTTTCTGACTCCGCTCCTTTTCCTCCAGGTGAGGAGCGTCTTTCATTGACTCACAGACTCTGGCTCACTGACTCGTACAATGAAAAAGGGAGTCATTATCTTTTGAGCCGATCAGCCAAGCAGCCAAGCAGCCAAGCAGCCAATCAGCCAATCACCAAACAGAGGATTGAGCAAGGAAGAAAGCGTATAGGAATTTGGGGTGTCCTCTATTCTAGCATCTAATTGCTGCGCCCTTTCATCCCTTAAGTCCTCGCCACGTCAGCAAAATCTCGACATGCCAAACCAAAATCCCATGCTCAGTCTCTTCATATACAACAAAATCTATGCTTTAATCTTCCTCACCATAATTCATAGTTTTTCTAGAAGAAAAGCTTCCATTCCCATGGTCTACGTATTAATGTTTATAAGATATTAATTTTCCTTTTTATGTAAGTGTGATTATTCAAATTGTTTATTTATAAAAATATTATATAGCAAAAACTCTATACTGCATAACAACACTGAATTCATCCAAGCTTTGGCCATGGCTCCCTAATAAAGTAACCAAAAATGATAAAGGAAAGAATTTTTTTTCTTCTGAAAAATGGAAAAAATAAAAAAAATTGTACCGCATGATTCAACAAGTTGATGTCTTCATATGAGGTGAAGCAATCATTTTCCATATTAGATTTATTCCGAACTAATTGAATTTTAAGATGAGGTTTTAATCAGCCTCCCTTAAATTGTTATTCTGAATCATGTATTTTTCTCATTATCAATTAAATTCAGCTTTGAAAAAAAAATAAATAAAAAGTGAGGAGAGATGGGGAAATTGTAAAGTGTGAAATGCAATGAGGAAGATCAAATAGATTAAGGATTTTAAATTTAAGTTACAATATATCATTTTTAACCATAAATGACACTAATTAGATATCAGTTTAGATTAAAACGGTTACGTTTAAAGTATTAAGTGCCTTGATTTTTAATATTGTGGGTTCTAATAGACAATATTTTTTTATAAAAGTGTTGTCTATTAGAGTTATGGGAAAAAAGGAAATGAAATTTTTTCCAAAAGACGAAAGCGGCAAACCAAATTATAAAACGCGCTCAGCAGAGGAAGATGCTTTTGCTGATACATCGTGGAGCGATTGAGGAAAGGAGAATGAGCAATCTAGGGTTTATGCATCTCTTGAAGTCCAAATTTTTAACCGGTACAGAGGGAATGGGTTTTAGGGTCGTTCTCTGAAGCTGAAATTTTTGCTCAGACATCATCCCCTTCACAGCTCTTCGCTTCGAACCCGATTTCTTCCTCTTTGAACCCGACTTCTTCCGTTTCGTTCCATGGCGATAGAAGGTTACATTGGAGTCCTCTGGCTTGGCTTGCTTTGAATCGGATTGAGGAGGGTTTTGTTCTCACTTCAGACATATGGCATCCAAATGGTTGGTTTCTATCCTTTGCATTATTTTCTTCTTATATGGTTTTTAGTTATTGTTAGAGTACTGATCTTCAACCTGATGACGATCTAATATTATTGAATGGAGTTTCAAAAGCACCCACTTTGTTTCTTGTGTAATTCTAGATATACAAACTTTGTTTTAAGCTGCTTTGCTTTTTTCCCATAGTGTGAGCCTTCTCGGATTCCCAATTTTTCATCATGTTATTGCTTTGCTAATATTATTGGATGTGTGCTTGAGGTAAATTTCTTATCTGTTTTCTGGGTAAATTGATAATCAGATAGCTTTTGTTTTTGGTGATTTGATGAATTGGGTATTCAAATTCAACATCAGGTTTAGATAAATTGTTGGGTTTTATGGTTTGAGCATTTGGGTTTATGTATGGTTGGTTTCGCGGCATAGTCCGAGTCGGGAAAGGAAGCGAACTGAAGAAGACAATCCATCATCAACATGATGAGATAGCCTAAACGTGGGGCATCTTTGTGATCATTAGAGATCATATACAAAAAATTAGGGTAAACTTAGGATTGTGTTATCCCTAAAGAAGAAATTAAATATACCTAAGCATGGCCGAATCAAGGTCTTCTTTTCTATTTGTTGCACCAACTACACTTTCTTACTATGTTCAAAACCTGATAATGATCCTGCAGAATGTTATTCTTTCTTTTCTTAAAAGTAAAATTTTGAGCCATCTGAGTTATTGGGAAATTGGGGGTATACAAAATCCAATGAAATTCAAATTGATTACTTCTTCTTCTTCATCTTGAGAAAATAAGAAATCGATTACTATCTTCCCATTATATGTATAAGACTGCTAGGAAGACTCCAACTCCAACAAAAGCAACCAACACAGCTAACAAGATGTTGGTATAGATGGCAATGTATCCACCGATTTGGAAATCCTAATTAAGTGTTCACACACGGTCTTTTTTCAATTGAATGGTTTGGTTTATATTTCGAATTCAGCTCTAGGCTCTGCTACTTGATGTTGTCAAACTTTTTGTGCATGTTGTCAAACTTAGCTGGCCTTGAAACTTTTCTTTAAACTTTTCTATATCTTCCCCCTCCTTAGTTTCGATAATTTCAATTTTCAGTGGATGGTAAGGCAATGAACTAAGCATCTCAGGCAAGAAGAAACAATTAGATTGATGATGTGGAATAACAGTGATCCTAGTTTCAGCTTAAGGTTTCTAGTGCTGTCCTTTTTGTTTTCTCTATCGAAAAGAACATGAGTATCTTGATTACCTTTTCTTGGTGCTAATTTTAGGGCAAACAGTGGGAAAGGTGTTTCAAGGTCTGACCTTGTGACAAAGTTTAATGTCTTAAAGGTGCCCAGTTATCCTTTTCGGTTTAAATTGGTTATGTTGAAGTTACTTGCTCATATTTGTAACTTTTTCTCTTCTTCAGGTTCCACACGAGCTCTCTTTACATTTGAATGATATTGTCTGTATGAATATACCAGGTTGCAGGTATGATGCAGTTACCTTAGTGAGCCCATTATTCTATATTTTGGCATCTTCTACAAATAATAATGACTTAAAATGTCATTTTGTAGTTTCTTGTTTCTCTTAAAAAAAATAAATGCAAAATTAGATGCCTTGTATAACTAGTACTATTCCAAAGTTTCTTTTGAGCAATTCTGTTAATTTTGGAGAGCTGGTAAAGGCCCTAACTGCCTAAACTTTGTCGATTCAGTTGGTCATACAAGCTGGTCTATTGGAAGAAGGTTTATGTTCAATTCAGGATGAGAGTGCAGGTCAATTTCCTCTTAATTTCACTACAAGAAAGAGAACTTGAGTAATTGGTAGGATTATCTTTTTCATGTGACTTGTCAGTTTCCCTTGGGCTTGCAGCAGCAACCAGATTGAGTTTAGTGATCTTTTTCATGTATTTCATTGCTTTGGTTAAGGTAGGATTATCTTTTTCACTTCTGTTGTTTACTTTGGGTTTTTTGCCTTGTTAATTTGTTGTATTGCTTAACCAATACAATGTTTCATGTTTCTTGATACTTGGGCACAAGAGGTCTTTGCCTAGGCAAGACCTAAATGTCATATGTTCTTGAGGCCTTTTTATAGTTGCAGAAATTACAAATGCAAGTTAAAAATTTATAAACTTGATGAGAGATCATTCTATGCTCAAATGTTGAATGCTTGAAAGTTACCCAAGTGTTGAAGGTTTACTTATGTGATATAGCTATGACATAGTTTCATCCACATGTCCAAAATTTGTGGTTTTCTTTTCTCTTAGCAGCTTTGAAGAATTGCATGTCCTTGGTTTCTTTTTTCTTTCTCTGATTGATAGGAAGGTAGATTTGAACCGGGAATCACTTCCCACATTGGAAAGAGAAAGAGAGGTAGTACTAAACCCAGATGATGGTGTGCATACACTCATTAAAAGCAAGCCATGAAATTAATTTGTTTTCCTCAATCCTTTCATATGTGAATATGGTTTAAATTCGTTTTCTTTTTCCTTTTTTCATCTTGTATGTTGGCTAACCATTTAAGCTGATCAATATTAAGATTATGATTGCATTTCTACTGTTGTTTGTATGAAAATTATTGGTAGCAACTAAAAATTAAACCTAAGTTCAATTGGTTGAAGTGTGTTAAGAGTAAGAGATTGGCTAATGCAATGACTAAAGACTTAATGCACTGATGATTGGTAGGTGATGTTAATCATAAGCAGTAATAATAACCAAATGCAAAATCATTAAATAATAATAAATTTAAAAAAGTCTATTTCTAATGCATTTTTGTAAGTTCATAGGTAATATTTAGTACGCGATGGACCTAAGAATCACTTTTATTTGCACAAGTATTTGCACAAGTAAGCATAGCTAGTCATCTTAGTTAGAGTCGATATACTCCCCTTACTTGTGCAGCCAAGCATAAATTCCAGTTTCCAATTGGTAGGTTTAAATTAGAACCTAAATTGTATGAGAGGAGGATCACTTATAGTTTTTAATGGCCAAGCATATAAATCTTCTATATGCTTGCTATGCTTGCATCTATAGTGCACAAAGTAAATGAGATGCTTGTTTATTTAGATCAAATTGGTTTCTCTGTGAATGCAAGGAAAACAAGAACCTGGCACAATAAAAACTTAAGCCGAAGAAGTAGGGGGATTTGCATAAATAAATTGGGGATTATTTCTGTGCTGTGTTGGTACAAAAATGGATGGTGACAATTTCATTTAGTTTGTTCTAACTGCTACTACTGATGTTTTGCTTGCTGAAAAGGGAACAGGTTGTAATTGTTGTCCCGTAATTTTGTTTTCTTTTTGTTCTATTGTCAGAGTGGTTGTTAAACCATGTTTTTTATTTGAGTTTTAGAAAGTGCCAAAGCGAAGGAGGAAGGTTACACCAAGCAAGAGTGCAGGTTCAGGAGAAGCATCACCATAAACATCAGCCAAGGTGTGTATTCAATAAATTTTGAGCCCACAGTATTGATGTACAAGAAATGATTTTTCCTTATGTGGAGTGCATTTTGTGGTGCATTAGTTTACTTGGCTCTCCTCAAATGAATTTTTGTATCCTTTGTAATATTTTCTAATACCCAAGTTTTTTCTTCCAGGGAAAAAGAAGCCTAAAATGATTTATGTATCTTTTTTCCCTTTAGTTAGATTATTGGATTACTTGTTGAATTGTCTCCATAATTCTCCTCTTCTTGATTAGTTTTAAACTGAGAATATGAATGTTTATTTTTTTTGGGTAGATAATATTATGGCATCGACAGTGTATTCCTAGCATGGATGCATGATCTATTTTCTTCTCGTGACTAAGTTTTGTTATCTTACTTTTTGCCTTTGTTGTCAGAAGTGAAAAGAATCACCCAAGCAGGAGTCGTCTTGTTAGGTTATATTTTATGCATTTTTCCATGCATTATTACCTTTGATGTAGTACTAATATCTTTCATCACATAGGAGAAAATGATAATTTTTGTGAGAGGGGCAGGACTGGACATTATATCGAATTACGAAGATTTCGGCGTAAAAAGGAAGAAATTCAGAATTGACTGAGCTTATTTAGAGAGTAAGGAAAAATAACGTGGAAAACAAAAAGTTGTCACTATTCACACATCACTATTCACATATATCTGTTCACGTGAACAGTATCACATTTCCCTTTCTTTCCTTGTTTCCCCTCATATTTTCTTACTTATATAAACCCTTTTCACTCTCAAAATAAACTTTAGCTTTCACATAACAAAGAAATCAAATCTACTCTTCTTTTTTTCATTCTCCTCTTCCATTGAGAAAACCTCAAAAATAACACATCTTTCTATTTCCCTACCATAACCATCTCTCTTCCATCCTCTCCATTTCATTCTCTTGTACCTCGATCTCTCATCATAAAAGCTCCAAAATTCCTTCATCAAATTCGTCATCCATCATCTTTGTTGTGTGAAGAAGCCCTTTTCAGTTCTGGAAAAGAAGACTGTCTTCTACTTAGAGTTTGCTGCATCTATGTCTTTAACTAATGCTTTTATGTTTATTAGATACATGTGTAACTAATTTCTCATCTAGGGTTCTTGATGTTACTATGTAAACTCAATTCTATGTTATGATTGAAGTATTCTGATTTTTACAAACTCTTCGTTGTTTCATTCATTTTAATTATTGATTCATATGTGATTCTAGTGCTTGATCATCGTTAGGGTTCCATATTCCTAGTTAGATTTAGAGCACATGTTATGCCTAAATTTAATTGATTTATGAATGAAAGAATATGGTTAGTGAGTATATGCCATGTCACTGAATCTGTTTTGTCAATTTTATTTCTTCTCTCATACTTAAAGGCTTTCTAAAAATAATCTAAAGTACATGCCATACTTCGGTTGCAATTAGGACTAGATAGTGTTTCACATGCTATGATCTATCTTACTTAAGTGAAAATGATCCTTAGAGAAGGTTTGGAAGATCAGAGTACTTTAGTCATTGTATTCATAGAATCAAGGTTACATAGGTGAAGTCAAGACCCTAGCATCCATCTTCGTACTTTTCTCAATCTTTGTTATCAATCTTCATTTAGTTAACCTTTTAATTTCAGTTTAACATCCTTACATATCACAAATCAAAATTCAAATTTGTTTTATTTTCAGTTCTTTTTATTCCACTAGTTAATTGAGTCATTATAGGGTTAATTAGAGGTAATTGTGAAGCCCAATCAGTGTTTGTGGTTCGACACCCTTACTTGTGCATTCCATTATTACAATAGTAGTGTATAAACTAGGATACATGAACAATTTTGGCATTGTTGTCGGGGATTGATTTCAGTCCTTTGCAATTGGTTATCAACTTAGCCCTATAATCTGTTTTCCGTTTTCATTTGTTTACAGCTTGAGTTGTTCATATCTTTGTGTGTTATGTTTTTAATGTCCAATACGCTTTTGCTAGACTCCGTTGCAGCATCGATAAGGAAATCTAGAGAAACAAGAGGAAATCTTGCTACAAATATTGTAGCTAAAAGAGCATTTCAAGGAATCATCAAAGACCAAACTTCTGTCTCAATTCATTCAGAAGAGTTAGAAGAAGAAATTGAAGAAAAGATGGCTAAAGTAGTAACCTATGCTTTGGAGTTCTATGCTCAACCAATAATCCCTAATTCGCCTTCATGCGTAGTACTGTCACAGGCAGCAAGAAACTATGAACTTAAATCTTCATATTTTTCTATGTTTCCTCCATTCTTTGGGTTGCCTAATGAGGATCCATTGGCTCTTATTAAAGAGTTTTTACATAGTTTTTAATTCATTTCCCTTACAGGGACTTTCTGAGAGTGATCTGAGGTGTAGGATCTTTCCGTACACATTCAAGAAACGAGCCAAGGCTTGGCTCATGACTTTGAAGCCTAAGTCCTTGGAGACGTGGGATGAGGTTGTAAAAAAGTTTATGGACAAGTTCTTTTCCCCCCAAAAGACAGCAACCCTAAGAGCTCAAATTTTCAATTTCAGACAAGATGATACTAAAACGTTTAGTGAATGCTAGAAAAGATTTAGAGGACTATTGTTGCAGTGTCCACACCATGGGTTACCTCTTTACCTTCAAATGCAAAATTTCTTTGATAATTTAACCCCTACATATCAATCAATGTGTGATAATGTAGCTGGTGGTGCTCTAAAGAAAAAGAGTCCAGAGGAGTTTCAAGAACTCTTTAAGATGCTGGGTTCTAATATGCATCAATCAAGAGGGAAGAGAAGTGGTGCATATGAAGTTTATTCAACTAATGACGTTTCTTTCAAGGTTGACAATTTGGAAAGGAAACTTGACGCTGTTCTTTCAAAGTTAGGCTCATTTCATGCCTCTCAAAGTGCTACATATGCTGATTATGATCAATAGCAAGCCAATATGATGAATTGCTATAACTCAAGGCAAAAGAATGATCCATACTCAAACACTTACAATCCCGGATGGAGGAATCACCCTAACTTTTCTTGGGGTGGAAATCAGAATCAAAGCCATGCTCAGCAGCAGTCTAACAACTACCAAGTTCTCCCAAGCTATCATGTGGAGGAGACATTACAGAAATTCATGCAAAACACTTCTACTTTGTTCCAAAACCAACCTGCCACCATTCAAAAGCTTGAGACACAAATTGGATAGCTTGCTACTGCTCTTAACCAAAGAGAACTTGGGAAGCTTCCAAGTTAAACTCAGTTGCTTCAAAAGAATAAAGAGCAAGCAAAAGCCATCACAACACTTAGAAATGGTAAGGTTGTTGATAATCGCATTAGCTACGATCTTCCTAACACTTCTAAAATTGTGAATGCAGGTGAGGAGGAAGGAGAGGTAGAACAGGCACGCAAGGAAGCTAATGATGTACCTCTTAGGACTAACAAGGATGTACTTGTTTTGCATAAGGCTCCCAAAGCCCTACGTGCCACCCGTTCCTTTTCCAAGAAGACTTGCTCAATGCAACAAGGATAAGGCTTTCAAAGAACTTTATGACATTCTCAGTAAAGTTAATATTAATATGCTTTTACTTGATTTAATTGATGATGTTCCAGCCTATGGCAAGTTCTTTTAGGAATTGAACAAGTAGAAGAGGAAATATGAACCACATGAGAAGGTTTTAGTCTCCGAGAAGGTCTCTGCCATGCTTCAAAGAAAGCTCCCACCTAAACTTAAAGATCCTGGCAGCTTCTCCATAACTAATACTATTGGGGACAAGAAGATTAAGAAGGGTATGCTAGACTTGGGTGCGAGTATCAATCTTATGCCATACACGGTTTACTTGCATCTAGGTTTGGGAGAGTTGAAACCTACCACAGTATTTTTACAACTTGCTGATCATTCAGTAAAGTATCCAAGAGGTATAGTTGAAGACATTCTAGTTCAAGTTGATAAATTGATCATACCTGTTGATTTTGTAGTGTTTGACATGGAAGAATCACCAATCAAAGATCGTGAGTTACCTATTCTTCTTGGGAGGCCATTCATGGCCACATCAAGGACAATCATACATGCGCATGATGGAGTGCTCACAATGATAGTTCTTGGAGAAACAGTCCAATTTAGAGTGTTTGAATCTCTAACTCATCCTTATTCTTCTTTAAATTGTTTCTCTGTTGATATATTGGATTCTTTTGTGTTCACCAAATATTCTCAAGGCCCCCCTAAAGACCCACTAGAGATTGTCTTGACTAATGTTCTAGATGACTTCGAAAATGAATGGGAGTTGGAAGAGGAAGTTTCTACTTTGGAGGCTTTGAAGTCATATCCTAACAACTATTTAGTCCCCCTTGAGTCATTTGAGCCACTTGAGCCATCCACTGATCATCTCATACCCTCAATCGTCAAACCACCAAAGCTTAAGCTTAAATTACTTCCCTCTCATCTTAAGTATATCTTTTTGGGTGACCAAAATTCGCTTCCAGATATTATAGCTTCTGATCTGACCTTTTTGCAGGAAGACAAGCTATTAAGAGTTTTGAGAGAGTTCAAATCCACCATTGGATGGTCTATAGCAAATATCAAAGGAATCAGCCCCTTTATGTGCATGCTTAGGATACTTTTGGAGGAGGATAGCCAAGCCAGCCGTGAACCTCAAAGAAGACTCAATCCCAACATGAAAGAAGTGGTTAGAGCTGAAGTACTTAAGCTACTTGACACTGAGGTTATCTATCCTATTTCTGACAGCAAGTGGATTAGTCCTACTCAAGTTGTACCAAAGAAGAGTGGTATGACTGTGGTAAAAAATGATCAAGACGAAATGGTACCAACAAGAGTCACAACTGGATGGAGAATGTGCATTGATTACTGGAAGTTAAATGCTATTACTAGAAAAAATCACTTTCCCCTTCCTTTTATTGATCAAATGCTTGAAAGATTAGCTGGTTACTCACACTATTATTTTCATGATGGTTATTCAGGTTATAACCAAATCCCAATTGCACTTGAGGACCAAGCAAAGATGACCTTTATCTGCCCCTTTGACACGTTTTCTTATAGGAGGATACTGTTTGGTTTGTGTAATGCGCCAGCTACATTTCAAAGATGCATGATGACCATTTTATTTGGCATGGTTGAGAGGTTCATTGAAGTTTTTATGGATGATTTTTCTATGTTTGGTTCCTCATTTAATATATGTCTTGATCATCTTACATTATGTCAGGACCCGGCCCTGCTCTGTTAGGACCCGACTCATCTATCACGATATTGTCCGCTTTGGGCCTCCTTGTACTTGCCCTCACGGTTTTGTTTTTGGGAGCTCACGGTGCAACTTCCCAGCGGGTCACCCATCATGAAATTGCATCATCCTCAACTCGCTTAACTTTGGAATTCTAACCGAACCCAAAACCAATGAGCTCCCAAAAGACCTCGTTTAGATCAGAGTTGCGCAACGGCCCACTATACCT
Source organism: Prinsepia uniflora (assembly GCA_032719365.1). Lineage (NCBI taxonomy): Eukaryota > Viridiplantae > Streptophyta > Magnoliopsida > Rosales > Rosaceae > Prinsepia > Prinsepia uniflora. Next base: position 37,991,099 of record CM064874.1, on the reverse strand, counting down.
AATACGATATTGTCCCCTCTAGACTCATTGGCCGAACCAGCCCAGCTCAAAGGATTTTGTTCCCGGGAGCTCACGGTGCAACTTTCCAGTAGGTCACCCATCATAGGATTGCACCAGCCTCCACTCGCTTAACTTTGGAGTTCCCTAGGAATCCAAAGCTAGTGAGTTCTCAGAAGGCCTTGCACTAGATAGGTGTGTGCCTACACCTTTAAGGCACACCACCATTCCCTTCACAGTCCATTCCTTCCTCGTAGGAATGTGAGATCGTTCACCATTCCCTCTAGGACGCGAGTCTTACACATTAGTTCTAAAACGTTGCCAAGACACCAATCTAATTTTGAATTGAGAGAAATGCCATTTTATGGTTAAGAAGGGTATAGTGCTAGGTCATGTAATTTCAAACAAGGGAATAAAAGTAGATATAGAAAAAATTAACTTGATCTCTAAACTACCTCCCCCAGCATCTGTTAAGGGAATTCAAAGCTTCCTAGGTCCTGCAGGTTTTTATAGACGTTTTATTGAGGATTTTTCAAAAATAACTCGTCTGTTATGTCACTTGTTAGCTAAGGACACTTCTTTTGACTTTAATGACGAGTGTTTGCAGGCCTTTGAAATGCTTAAGAAGAAACTAACTTCTGCTCCGATTAGCATGGCTCCAGATTGGTCTGTACCCTTTGAATTGATGTGTGATGCATTTAATTTTACTATTGGTGCAGTGCTAGGACAAAGAATTGGAAAACTCCCTCATGTGATTTATTATGCAAGCAGGGCATTGAATGATGCTCAGCTAAACTATTACACAACGGAAAAAGAGTTGCTTGCTGTCGTCTTTGCTCTGGAGAAGTTCAGATCTTATCTTGTAGAATCAAAAGTCATTGTCTACTCAGACCATTCAGCTCTAGATACTTAATGACCAAAAAGGATGTCAAGCCAAGACACATTAGATGGATCCTCTTATTACAAGAATTTGATTTGGATATAAGAGACAAGAGTGGCAAAGAGAATGTAGTTACTGACCATTTATCACGTTTGAAAAGTGAAGCAATTGTTAGAAATGCACAGTTGCATTTGAATGAATCATTCCCCGATGAACAACTTCTTGCCATCCAAGATGATGAACCATGATATGCTGATTTTGTTAATTTTCTTACTTGTGGTATTATTAGAGATGATCTAACCTTTCAGGAGAAAAAAAGATTCTTTTCTCAAGTGAAGCACTACATGTGGGATGAGCCATATCTTTTCAAATATGGACCTGATCAGATTATTAGGAGATGTGTTCCTAAAGTTGAGCAAGAAAGCATACTCAAGTTCAGTCATGAATTTGCATGTGGAGGTCATTTTGGTGCCAAGAAGACAGTAGCCAAGGTTCTTCAATCTAGTTTCTTTTGGCCTACTTTGTTTAAAGATGCTTTTAACTTTTACTCACTTCTGCAACAAGCCATTTGAAGCCTTGATGAAGAAGTATGGAATCACACATAGAGTGAGCACACCATATCATCCCCAAACTTCTGGTCAAGTGGAGATAAGAAATAGGGAGATCAAGAATATTCTAATGAAGATTGTGAATTCTACAAGGAAAGACTAGTCCACGAAGTTACATGATGCGCTTTGGGCCTATAGAACAACTTATAAGACTCCTATTGGGATGAGCCCTAACAGAATTGTTTTTGGAAAAGCTTGCCGTTTTCCTATGGAGTTGGAGCACCATGCCTTGTGGGTAATCAAGAAGTTTAACCTGGACTTCACAAAACCTGGAATGTCAAGAGAGCTACAACTCAATGAGCTTGAGGAGCTAAGGAATGAGGCTTATGAAAGTGCAAAGATTTACAAAGAAAGAAGCAAGCTTTACCATGATAAAGTTCTCGTAAGAAAGGTATTCTTCCATGATCATAATGTTTTATTATATGACTCGTTTACGTCTCTTTTTAGGTAAACTTAAGTCTAGATGGGTTCGACCTTTCAAAGTGATCAAAGTGTATCCTCATGGAGCAGTTGAAATAAAAAATCTCAACAATGGTAACAGTTTCAAAGTAAATGGCCACAGATTAAAGCCGTACTCGAAGGCTGATATGGATGTTCCTATTGCACATATGGTGGATACTCTTCCATTCCATTAATACCATTTGCTACGACGTCTTGCCTAGACGTTAAATTCAGCGCTTGTTGGGAGGCAACCCAACCAGGTTCTATCTTTTTAACCTTTTAACTTAGTTACTTCTTTTCTTTCTCTGCTTTCATACTCCTTTTGTATTGCATGCCTTCTTTTCTATTTTATACATTGAGGACAATGTTTAGTTTAGGTTTGGGGTAGGGAATTTCAAATTTTTGGGGGCTAAAGAGTCGGTTTGTTAGAGCATTGTTGAAACATTGCAATGGAATCTTTATGCAAACTAAAGCATACCATCATCATTTAGAAGGAAGCCTTGAATAGTCTTCTGATTAGGTGTTCATTTTGACCTATTGTGCTCTTAGAATCATAGTGAATAAGGTACTTGATCAAACAAATGAAGAATAATAGTGGAGACTACCCTTGTGATGTGTTGAGCCTACTTACTTTCTTGAAAGGGTTTAATTTGTTTCTACTCCAATTCTTTCTTCCTAATTCACTCTAATCCGATCTCATTATCATGTTTTGTTGATTACTAAGAATTTATCATAATTGCAGATATCACATGCCCTTCATTTGTGGAGTAGGCCTTTTGAAGTGATACTAGGCTTTGTGTGCATAACCTTCTAAAAGCCTGCTTTAAATCCTACTTTTGTGCTCTCCATTAGCCATTTTTGCAGCCAAACACATGTAGCCGTTTTTTTCATAACCTACACCACTCCTTCCCTTTTGTATCTCACTTTGAGGTACCTAGCTTAATTGTGACCATACCCTATAGCTTGGAATCTGCTAAGGTTGTTGAAAGTGGAAATTCGATGCAAGGATAAGTATTGCCACTGTTAAATCAAGAGTTTATGGATAATCAAAAGAAGCTCAGGTAAAAAAAAAGTTCATATCAAAAGAAAAGAGAACTTAAATGAAGTAAAACTTCAAAGATAAAAAAAAAGAGATGAAAAAAAAATAAACAAAAAAAGCAAAAGAAAAAGTTCAAGTATGATCTGAGAAAAGTGCATCAATGGAAAGTTTATTCCATTCAACTTAAAGTGAGCAGATGCTGGGAATGACATCAAGCTGTGCAAAGTAATTTTTTAATAGCCCTTGGTATGATTCTAAGTTATTTGTTGTTCCGATCCTTTTTTCATTTTGCCCTCAACCAACCTATATAGATTAATACCTATGTTGATCATTTGGGCAATGACAAGAATGCTGGGAGGTATGTGTTCTATCTAATTCTTAGTTTTCAATTCTATCATGAGATCTATCTTGAAATTGTGTCATTTTTTCTTATACTTCATTTGTGAGAATACTTACTTTGATATTACATAACTTGACTCACTTATGTTTGATGGAGAGATTAAATCGTAGGTTCGAGGGATTGAGTGAATCTGTGAGACTTAGAGTTGAGCCGAATTCTATCTTCAGGTTTGCGAATGATACTTATGAAACCTTTGATGTAGTACTAATATCTTTCATCACATAGGAGAAAATGATAATTTTTGTGAGAGTGGTGCAGGATTGGATATTATATCAAATTACATAGATTTGGCGTAAAAAGGAAGAAATTCAGAATTGACTGAGCTTACTTAGGGAGCAAGCAAAGATAACTTGGAAAATAAGAAGTTGTCAATATGCACGTATCACTATTTATGCAGAACTGTTCACGTGAACAATGTCCGATTTCCCTTTTTCTTTATTTGCCCTCAAACTTTCTTACCTATATAAGCCCTCTTCACTCCCAAAATAAAACCTAGCCTCCACATAACAAAGAAATCAGATATGTTCTTCTTTTTTTCATTCTCTTTCTCTTCCATTGAGAAAACCTCAAAAATAAAACTTATCTTTCTATTTCCATTCAATAACCATCTCCTCTCTTCCATCATTTTCCATCTCTTTCCCATGTACCTCAATCTCTCATCATAAAAACTCCAAAATTCCTTCGTCAAATTCGTCATCCATCATCTTTGTTGTGTGAAGAAGAAACCCTTTTCAGTTCTAGAGACGAAGACTGCCTTCTGCTTAGAGTTTGCTGCATCCATGTCTTTAACTAATACTTTTATGTTTATTAGATACATGTGTAGCTAATTTCTCATCTAGGGTTCTTGATGTAACCATGTAAACTCAATTCTATGTTATGATTGAAGTATTTTGATTTTTACAAACTCTTTGTTGTTTCATTCATTTTAATCATTGATTCATATGTGATTCTAGTGCTTGATCACCATTAGGGTTCCATATGCCTAGTTAGATTTAGAGCACATGCCATGCTTAAGTTTAATTTACTTATGAATGAATGAATAGGGTTAGTGAGTACATGCCATGCCACTGAATCTGTTTGGTCATTTTTATTTCGTCTCTGATACTTAAAGGCTTTCTAGGAGTAATCTAAAGTACATGCCATACTTAGGTTGCAAATAAAAGAACTAGATAGTGTTCCACATGCCATGACCTATCTTACTTAAGTGAAAACGATCCTTAGAGCAGGTTTGGAAGATCAGAGTACTTTAGTCGCTGTATTCATAGAATCAAGGTTACATAGGTGAAGTCAAGACCCTAGCTTCCATCTCCATACTTTTCTCAATCTTTGCTATCTATCTTCATTTACTTAAAACTTTTAATTTCAGTTTAACGTCCTTACATATCACAAATCAAAACTTAAATATGTTTTATTTTCAGTTTTTTTATTCCACTAGTTAATTGAGTCATTATAGGGTTAATTAGAGGTAATTGTGAAGCCTAATCAGTGTCTATGGTTCGACACCCTTACTTGTGCATTGCCATTACTACAATAGTAGTGTATAAGCTAGGATACATCAACACGTCTAAAGCCGAAAATGAGATGGATGATGACAAAGTAGACACTTAAGATGCAAAGGATGACTCTGTTGAAGAAGACGATCACAATAAGGTAATATAACTAATTCTTTTTTTTGCCCAACAATTTTCAGGTTTTCCAGAGTCTTCATAGCTAATATAGCTAATTCTTATATTTATGGGTTGCAATGTACGAATATTTCTTTGTTTTTAGTTGATTTAATAAAATAATCATGTTCGATGGATTTGTTATTATTCATGGAAACTTTTTTATATTTGAATTAACGTCAGGTGCTCGAGGAATTGACACACAAATGTCATTTTCTAATAAAATATGTTTAAAAATCCCAGAAAATTATGGGATTAATATACGACTCAATTGAGATGATTAGTAACCATTAGAAGTGATTATTGATAGGAGATGATATTCATGAATTTTACGGGGAAACATAAAATACGATTCGACCGTGTGGAAGGTACATGTTAGTGGACATTCGATTTCCTTTAACCATATGCATGCATATTTAATTGTTTTAAATAGTTTCCTATGTGATTTTAATGTTGTTTGAATGATTGAAGTTTTATATGAATTTCGGGGAAATTGAAGAATATTTAACTATTATTTATTTGCACATTTTTGAGGAATCGACATCGTCCGTATTCTAGTCTCATATTGTATTTTGGAAATGATTATATGAATTCCTCATGTGATTTGGATGGTATTGGATTAATTGGAAATTATACAGACTCTATGAATTTTGATGATATTACGAAAATTGCAATTTGGCACGTTTTGCGAGGAAATTGAGTTTATTGTATTTTGGAATATTACTGAGTTTTGAAAAATGGATTTATATTTGTTAAGCCATGTTTATATGGTTTTGGTGATGATAGATGATTTGGGATTTTGATATGATTTTACTAACTATTTAAATGGATCGTTTTACGAGTTTCTTCGGATTACTTAACATTTGGGCTTAGGCCCCGGTTTTGAGATCTGGTCATGATTTCTAATTTGGTTTTGGCTATGGTATTGATATGTTGTATGATGATGTATTTTTTGATATGGAATGAGTACATGATATAGTATGTGACGATGAAGTTTATGTATGCTTGCGGATTCTGAATATGTGTGATTGTAATATGATGTGATGTGGTTAATAACGCTTCTCGAGATACCGATTGTGATGCATAGTCTTGGACGTCGAGGTGGGCATCCAAACGGAGGGTAAATGGTATGTTTCGAATATTATGTTTCTGAAACCTTTATTTTTGTCCACTCACACATTTTGATTTGTTTGAAAACCCTTCAAGGCTATTGCAAGAGAAACGATGTTGCTTTCAGAGCAGAGGCATAAGCTCACAAGTACACAAGTATCCCTTGTCTGACATGGTCTCAAGGGTACTTCGAGTATATTAGGCTACTTGTCAGTTAGGAGCAGGGCTTGGTTTATGGGGTTTTGACATGTTTTGCGGGTCGGGTCCTGTCATTAATCCCCAATTTATAAGCTTTGTGAAAAACCATCAATAAAAGCAAGACCCTCAACAATAAAAATACCCACCAAACCAAAACTCATAAAGCCCACATGGATACTGGATAATGAACCCATTTTCATCTCTACTCAAAATCCTGAAGCCTCCCTAACATCTGTTCTCACTTAACCATAAAAAAATAAGTATATAAACACCATGAGGAGGAGGAGGATTCCATCTGATAACTTCCTTGCTGGAATTTTTTAGATTTTTTTTTATCTATTGAAAGCAAGAAAGCTTCTTCCAATAGCGTCACCTGAGATTAAGGAACGAACATCGGAAGGTGATGTCTGGTTGAAAATCAACTTGTTTCTTTCAATCCAAATTTTCTAGCAAATGATGATGGATGAGCTAAGAGAGCCTAAGTGGTCATGATCGTCCTTGTAAGGCAGATTAGAGAGCCAATCAGTAAGGTCCATCAGTTCCGGAAGCCTCTGCGCAAAGTCAGCCCAGCTCCAAACCTAATGAGAAAAGGGACATATGAAGAACATATGTTGGTCAGATTCTTCATCATGATGGCAGAAGAACCATCCTAGATCTTCAATATTTAGATGGCGTCAGAGCCTTTTTATGGTGCTGAAGCATCTGTGGATCAAGAGCCAGGCAAAGAATCTTGCTTTGTGAGAAATGGCTAACTTCCACACTTTGTTCAGAAGTTTATACTTAGGATGAGCTTGGAGGCTCTTTTCCAGAAAATCAACAATAGACTTTATAGAGAAGACATGATTAGGGCCAGGACCCCAAACAATTTTATCAGGAAGTAGAGCTTTTAAAGCGTTAATATTTCAAGCACCATTTAAAATAAATATATCAACTATTAGAGGCCCATCTAAATCCTCAAGAAGTTAGTGGTCCATTAATATTGCAAGAGGTTAGGCAAGGCCCAATTAAAGCCCCAAAAGTTTATGACTTTCCGATTAATTTGACCCACTAGTTTTCATGCGTAGTGAGAATTTTCAACCTACTTAAGCCAAGGCTGCATTATTAAAAACTTGTATTGTTCTCACACCAATACCACCTATCTCATGGGGCTTACAAACATTTTTCTAGGCCACAGGGGAGCATGAGGCAGATGAGCCCCAGAAAACCTGCTCGGTTTGTTAATATTTTGTGACAGTTTAGGGGGACGAGGAAAGCACGAAAGCATATGATTATGCATACCTAATATAGAAGCTTTCGGTAGGGACATCTTCACTGCCGTAGAAAATGTTTTCTTTCCAACCTGCCAGCTGTTTTTGAATTCTTACCGCAAGCTTATTTGGGTCCTTCCAACAAATTATATTATGAATGCCCATATATTTTCCAATTGTCGTCTTATGTTGAATTACCAAAATGTCAATTATATTATGCTTACTGGAAGCAGAAGTTTTTTCAGAAAAATATAACGAAGACTTATGCAAATTGACAAGCAGACCAAAGGCAAAAGAGAAAGATATGTGTACTTTGCATATATTTTGGCCTGCAGAAGTAGTAGCCTTACTAAATATAAGATAGTCATCAGCGACAGGACCCGTTTCAAATCCCTCGGAATTAACGTGGGACGTGCCTACTCCTTTCTGACACGAAGTGTCAGACCAGGGATAATTCCGTCCTTTGCCCAACAGGGGCTATCAGAGTACGCCAGGATCCGAAGGAGGAATGTAATGTCTCGTCTCTACTACAGCCACATCCGCGATCAACCTGAAGGGCATTCAAAACACAAAAGCTGTGAGTGGAAAAAATAAATATTTTATAAAAACATTTCAAAAAAGACTTTTATGCCCTTCATTAACCATTTCTAGGGTTCATGCCCGGTTCCCATAAACGGTCATGAACCATCAAATCATTTGGGCCTTGGCCCGAAATCCATCAATCAAAACATGGGACCTCCGTCCAAACCAAAACACGTGGGAACTCGTCCCAAAACCATCTCATAAGCGTCTCAGCCCAAAACCAAATACGCGTAGGTCTCAGCCCAACGCCATCTCAGTGAAATCTCGTACACATATACATATATACATATATAACCCATCCTAGGCACTTCCGGAGAAGATGCTAACTCGGGGCACACAACCCCTAGGGAACACATCCCCGATATAGTCACGATGTCTCTATATATATAAGTATGCATACTACTCGGGGTCTCACTCCGAGTCTTCTCCTAGGAATTCTCTATCTGAGAGGCTCATGTTCAGACCTAGTCCGATCATCTCTCCGGAATCTGGTCCGGGACCACATCATAACGCCCATTCCTGGAACAGGATCTCTATGGGGATACCCACTCTGGTCTGTGGATCGTGACTCTCCAGGTCGACGACTGGAGGAGACCAATCAATAATCTCGTAAGGAGGGTATATACATACCAGTATAATAAAACCATAAAAATGGGACTCATGCCTGATAACACAAATCAACTGGGCCTTCAGCCCGAACATAGGACTCAATAGGGCCTCTAGCCCGATTTCACAATAACTGGGCATCGAGCCCGAACTCGAATCAACTGGGAATTGAACCCGATATCTCATGGTCAGTCACAATCCCGATCATAGCGATGCGTGCCACCATCAATCCAGGACCGCTCTCAATCCTGGTATGTGTCAGGACCCACCCCGGTTTCACCCCGAAACCCGAGGTAAATCCCGCTCCCGTCTGACTCCCCGACGCAAAACTCAAGTAAAACTCACTCAAATCCAGTCAAACGCAGGAGTAATTAGAAACAATGTCCCGAAGGTAGCATTTACAGAACACACAAAGAAAATAAAACCGATAACTACACGCACACGGAAGCCTTTAATCTACTCTGGGAACTCTCACGTCACTTCTATGCCTCAGACTCTGCCTCGACGTCAAGACCCCGCGCTCGCTCCACAACCTGGAGGGCAAATTAAAACAGAAAATGTGAGTGGACCAAAAAGTACAAAAGTTCAAAACCATTTTATAAGAAAACCGAGTTTAACCCTCCGTTTTGAAAACCACATGCATAACCAACAGTTATAACACATTATAAAAGAATCATTCTTAAACATCATAAGAAACAGAAACACTATAAAGTATCATAAGAAACCACAGCATGAGTATCAGAAACCGTATCAAAAACCATAAACATCAAATTATCATTTTCCCGATCAAACCTGCTGGATCTATCCGAGTCTTTAAACTCCCGAGTCTTTAAACTCAATCCAGGCCTTAATAATATCCGAGTCTTTAAACTCCCGAGTCTTTAAACTCAAGGCCTACTGGGGAAAATCAATATATATCCGAGTCTTTAAACTCCCGAGTCTTTAAACTCAATCCGGGTCTTTAAACCCAATCCGGCCGGTCCCCCGTCACATATATCCGGGTCTTTAAACCCAATAATCAGATCCAGCAAATCCAATCCCAAAACCATTTGAAAACCATTTACCAAATCCTCATCCAAACCCGAATCCGAAATCACTGGTCCGATGCTCTCCCGGCATCCAGAACCGTCATTCCGAACCCAAATCCGGAATCTACTTTCTACTTGAAAACCAACTTCCATTTCCGAAATCCATTTCTCAAACCTAAAATCCTTTATCATCGAAATCATGTTCCAAAATTCATTTATAATCATTGAAAACCACTTATCATTTGAAATCCCAAAATCATAACATATATTCCAAAAACCAACCATTCCTCGTAAAACGTGCTAAAAACCACTTTCCTCGAAAAACGTGTAATAATGTAAAACCGACCAACATATTCGATAAACACAAAATCATGATTGAAAACCATAAAACAATTATAGAAAACAGTTATGCATGCTCGAGTTTAAGAAAAGGGTCCACTCACAGTACTGAGCCCTACTCGCGTCCCGAACGTCCAGCCCGTTCCTCGGCTTCCTCGGGAAATCCCGATCCTGTCAAACACCGCCAAATTACGTCACTAATACGTCTAGGAAAGTTCACCTAAATTCCCTCAAAATTCCCCGAATCGAAAACGTAATAACCCGAGACCTTAAACTTTCACCCTCGCGGAACTAAACTCAAACGACTTCCGATTGACCCGAAACCAACTCCATTGAACTCACCATGACTCCTAGACCAAAAACTATGTTGACCGTTTCTCCCAGAACCGCCGCACGCGCCCCCACGCGCCGCCCAAAGTGGCTGCGCGTGGCCCTCACGCGCTGCTACAGTGCATCGGCTACCTCGAGCCAACCCGGTTCGCCACAGTCGCCTGCAACACAGACCGGCGTCAGCGGTTCACCGCCGTGCCTGCACTATTTCCTTCCCTCTCTTCACCATCCTCTTCGTCCAACCTTAAGCTATCCATCCCCCTCCTCCTTAGAACTCGACACGGCCCCTACACCGTCGACTCAAACTCGAACCAGACGGCCTGAGCTCCCCTGTTTCACAATCCAGCCACTCCGGTCACCCCCCGTCACGGTGACTGTCCCAGACTCTTCCTAGGACCTCACTAAACCTAATCCAACTCTTCTAAACCTTCGACTCAGTCCCTGGGATCACGACTCTTGGATTGAAACAAAACGGAAAAACAGGGCACACAGAGTCCCTCCGTCACGCCAACCACCACCGTGCACCTCTCGTCACGGCAACACAACCAGACGGTTCCTAGGACTCAACTAAATCCCCTAAACCACTATAGACCCAACGATTCAACCCCTAGACTCACAACTTTCGATTCAAAACTCGACGGGAAAACAGGGCAAGTTTACAAGGATAAGGGATTACCTGCAACCGTCCACCACCGTGCTCGCCGCCGCGGTTCCTGGAGTCCACAACGTCGCCTCAGCCTCCTCTCGAGGTCAATCGCACTTACACACGGCCTCAGCACCACCAGCTCCCTCAGTTCCTCTCTGTTTTTCTCTGAAGTTCCCGTGGCTCTCAACTCACTCACACACCACCTGCACACTTCTAACCTTCTCAGCACCACCCCAGCATCTCTCAACCTCCTTCTGATCACTCTTCACTCACCAGAACTCAACAACATCCACGATCAATCCTCAATTCCTCCTCACCGCCTCACTCTGTTTCTCTCTGTGTCGAGTAACACACACACGAGCACACACGGTTGCACCCCAAATAATGGAACCGCGTACACACCAGAGAACCCCCCAGAACCCACTACACACTTGCCACATGTCACCATCCTGCCCTTCAGCTCACATGTGGCTCAATCTCAACCCTTCATCTGTCCTCAACTACATCCTGGTCACTGGTCAACTCCCATTTGACCACCCGAAATAAAAGTCAACAGTTCTGCCCGACCCAGGGGCAAAATCGTCATTCTAAGTTCCCGGACCCCTCGGGACCACCTAACCCTTGATTAACCTTACTAATCACACCTTAATCACTCTACTTATCCCAATTCTCGGGACGGGTTGTTACAATCTACCCACCTAAAAAGAATTTCGTCCCCGAAATTCCACAGCTAGTTCCCGACCCCTAGGGTCTCCTACCCGGAATCAACAACAGATCAACAACAACTTCTCCTAGGTTTTCTGTCTATCATCTCCACCTTGGGTATTTCACTCCATCCCCAGCTACTGTCACCACAGCCAACCCTAGCTATGTAACAACTATATGGTGTACGCAAGGGAAACTCTATGAACAGAAAACAAAGGTATTATAAAATACCTTATGTCACAGTACCCGACAGAAGTCATAGAGTACATCCTCGTATACCACCACCCATCTCCCTCGGCTACTATTCCGGCCACAGTCGGACTAACTCCACAAAGTCCTAAAGGCAAACTCTAGCTTGTGGGTTCTCTCCTTCCACAGGCTCAGATCGATCAGTTATAGTCACTCCTTTCCTATACTTCCCGTCAACCTACTACGAAACTTACTGTACACTCCAAGTCCTCTAGGCAAACTCCTAGACTCTACCCCGAAATCCAAACACCAAACCAACAGGACAACCCAAAAGTAAAACAAGTACCTGTCTCCGTATCTGGTATCGACTGACCCTCCTGCTGAGTCATCGAGAACACCCGAGCCTGAGATCCTGACGCTCTACCACGTCCCCTTGAACTACTCGTGGCTGTGCCACCACCTCCTCTAGTGCCCGCTGTCCCTGATGCTGTACTCTGTCCGGACTCCGCTACTCCTCTGCCTACACCACCTTCCTGTGGCAACAGTGGACACTCACGTCGAAAATGACCTCGCTCCCCGCAGTAGAAACACACATTCCAGCCTGGTCCACTGCTCGGTCTCCCTGTGGACGCTACCGACGTCGCACTCGCTTGCGGAGTCGGCGGTACTCGATAACCCCAAAATCCTGAACTCTGGGCACTACCAGGCCTACCAAAACGATCATCGCCCGACGAGGACGATCCACCGAAATTACCTCTTTTCGGTGTCCGCTGGCTCGAAGCTCCAGGAATAGAAGGTTCCCGGCGTCGTACCGGCAAACTAGCCTCAACTCGCACCGCAGCATCCGACAAGTCTCGAAGGGTAGCAAAAGATCCAGCTGTCACTACGGCTCGAATCTCACCTCGCAAACCCAACTCAAACCTACGGCATTTCTCGGCTTCAGTGGCCACAAAAGCAGGAGCAAACCGAGACAACATCTGAAACTTCCGTTCATACTCTGCCACGGTCATATTCCCCTGCTGGAGCTGCAGAAACTCCGCCTCCTTGGCATCCCGGAAAGAACGAGGATAATACTGCTCCAAAAACCGTTCCCTGAACATCTCCCAGGTCACACTATGGACATCCCAACCGGACAACTCGAGGGTATACCACCACTCGTACGCCGCACCATCTAGTAAAAAGGTAGCCAGCAACACTCGTTCCCCCGGCGGACAATGCATCACCGCAAAAATCCGCTCAAGTCTGGTAATCCACCTCTGGGCTTCCTCAGGATCAGCCCCACCACTAAAAGTAGTAGCCCCGAGCCGCTGGGCTCGCTCAATCGTGGCACTCTCCGTCTCTCTGGCTACTTCTTCAGGTTGTGGAGAGGGTCTACGTCTCGGAGGCATCGTCAACCGCACGCTGAAAGAGGCATAGAAGTAGTCAAACAACTGAAACACAACCTCACAAACCGACAGACCCAACAAACTCGACAAACCTATGCTCTGATACCAATTGTCAGGACCCACCCCGGTTTCACCCCGAAACCCGAGGTAAATCCCGCTCCCGTCTGACTCCCCGACGCAAAACTCAAGTAAAACTCACTCAAATCCAGTCAAACGCAGGAGTAATTAGAAACAATGTCCCGAAGGTAGCATTTACAGAACACACAAAGAAAATAAAACCGATAACTACACGCACACGGAAGCCTTTAATCTACTCTGGGAACTCTCACGTCACTTCTATGCCTCAGACTCTGCCTCGACGTCAAGACCCCGCGCTCGCTCCACAACCTGGAGGGCAAATTAAAACAGAAAATGTGAGTGGACCAAAAAGTACAAAAGTTCAAAACCATTTTATAAGAAAACCGAGTTTAACCCTCCGTTTTGAAAACCACATGCATAACCAACAGTTATAACACATTATAAAAGAATCATTCTTAAACATCATAAGAAACAGAAACACTATAAAGTATCATAAGAAACCACAGCATGAGTATCAGAAACCGTATCAAAAACCATAAACATCAAATTATCATTTTCCCGATCAAACCTGCTGGATCTATCCGAGTCTTTAAACTCCCGAGTCTTTAAACTCAATCCAGGCCTTAATAATATCCGAGTCTTTAAACTCCCGAGTCTTTAAACTCAAGGCCTACGGGGGAAAATCAATATATATCCGAGTCTTTAAACTCCCGAGTCTTTAAACTCAATCCGGGTCTTTAAACCCAATCCGGCCGGTCCCCCGTCACATATATCCGGGTCTTTAAACCCAATAATCAGATCCAGCAAATCCAATCCCAAAACCATTTGAAAACCATTTACCAAATCCTCATCCAAACCCGAATCCGAAATCACTGGTCCGATGCTCTCCCGGCATCCAGAACCGTCATTCCGAACCCAAATCCGGAATCTACTTTCTACTTGAAAACCAACTTCCATTTCCGAAATCCATTTCTCAAACCTAAAATCCTTTATCATCGAAATCATGTTCCAAAATTCATTTATAATCATTGAAAACCACTTATCATTTGAAATCCCAAAATCATAACATATATTCCAAAAACCAACCATTCCTCGTAAAACGTGCTAAAAACCACTTTCCTCGAAAAACGTGTAATAATGTAAAACCGACCAACATATTCGATAAACACAAAATCATGATTGAAAACCATAAAACAATTATAGAAAACAGTTATGCATGCTCGAGTTTAAGAAAAGGGTCCACTCACAGTACTGAGCCCTACTCGCGTCCCGAACGTCCAGCCCGTTCCTCGGCTTCCTCGGGAAATCCCGATCCTGTCAAACACCGCCAAATTACGTCACTAATACGTCTAGGAAAGTTCACCTAAATTCCCTCAAAATTCCCCGAATCGAAAACGTAATAACCCGAGACCTTAAACTTTCACCCTCGCGGAACTAAACTCAAACGACTTCCGATTGACCCGAAACCAACTCCATTGAACTCACCATGACTCCTAGACCAAAAACTATGTTGACCGTTTCTCCCAGAACCGCCGCACGCGCCCCCACGCGCCGCCCAAAGTGGCTGCGCGTGGCCCTCACGCGCTGCTACAGTGCATCGGCTACCTCGAGCCAACCCGGTTCGCCACAGTCGCCTGCAACACAGACCGGCGTCAGCGGTTCACCGCCGTGCCTGCACTATTTCCTTCCCTCTCTTCACCATCCTCTTCGTCCAACCTTAAGCTATCCATCCCCCTCCTCCTTAGAACTCGACACGGCCCCTACACCGTCGACTCAAACTCGAACCAGACGGCCTGAGCTCCCCTGTTTCACAATCCAGCCACTCCGGTCACCCCCCGTCACGGTGACTGTCCCAGACTCTTCCTAGGACCTCACTAAACCTAATCCAACTCTTCTAAACCTTCGACTCAGTCCCTGGGATCACGACTCTTGGATTGAAACAAAACGGAAAAACAGGGCACACAGAGTCCCTCCGTCACGCCAACCACCACCGTGCACCTCTCGTCACGGCAACACAACCAGACGGTTCCTAGGACTCAACTAAATCCCCTAAACCACTATAGACCCAACGATTCAACCCCTAGACTCACAACTTTCGATTCAAAACTCGACGGGAAAACAGGGCAAGTTTACAAGGATAAGGGATTACCTGCAACCGTCCACCACCGTGCTCGCCGCCGCGGTTCCTGGAGTCCACAACGTCGCCTCAGCCTCCTCTCGAGGTCAATCGCACTTACACACGGCCTCAGCACCACCAGCTCCCTCAGTTCCTCTCTGTTTTTC
Source organism: Prinsepia uniflora (assembly GCA_032719365.1). Classification (NCBI taxonomy): domain Eukaryota; kingdom Viridiplantae; phylum Streptophyta; class Magnoliopsida; order Rosales; family Rosaceae; genus Prinsepia; species Prinsepia uniflora. The sequence continues at coordinate 37,975,344 of CM064874.1, read as the reverse complement.
TCTGAAGTTCCCGTGGCTCTCAACTCACTCACACACCACCTGCACACTTCTAACCTTCTCAGCACCACCCCAGCATCTCTCAACCTCCTTCTGATCACTCTTCACTCACCAGAACTCAACAACATCCACGATCAATCCTCAATTCCTCCTCACCGCCTCACTCTGTTTCTCTCTGTGTCGAGTAACACACACACGAGCACACACGGTTGCACCCCAAATAATGGAACCGCGTACACACCAGAGAACCCCCCAGAACCCACTACACACTTGCCACATGTCACCATCCTGCCCTTCAGCTCACATGTGGCTCAATCTCAACCCTTCATCTGTCCTCAACTACATCCTGGTCACTGGTCAACTCCCATTTGACCACCCGAAATAAAAGTCAACAGTTCTGCCCGACCCAGGGGCAAAATCGTCATTCTAAGTTCCCGGACCCCTCGGGACCACCTAACCCTTGATTAACCTTACTAATCACACCTTAATCACTCTACTTATCCCAATTCTCGGGACGGGTTGTTACAATCTACCCACCTAAAAAGAATTTCGTCCCCGAAATTCCACAGCTAGTTCCCGACCCCTAGGGTCTCCTACCCGGAATCAACAACAGATCAACAACAACTTCTCCTAGGTTTTCTGTCTATCATCTCCACCTTGGGTATTTCACTCCATCCCCAGCTACTGTCACCACAGCCAACCCTAGCTATGTAACAACTATATGGTGTACGCAAGGGAAACTCTATGAACAGAAAACAAAGGTATTATAAAATACCTTATGTCACAGTACCCGACAGAAGTCATAGAGTACATCCTCGTATACCACCACCCATCTCCCTCGGCTACTATTCCGGCCACAGTCGGACTAACTCCACAAAGTCCTAAAGGCAAACTCTAGCTTGTGGGTTCTCTCCTTCCACAGGCTCAGATCGATCAGTTATAGTCACTCCTTTCCTATACTTCCCGTCAACCTACTACGAAACTTACTGTACACTCCAAGTCCTCTAGGCAAACTCCTAGACTCTACCCCGAAATCCAAACACCAAACCAACAGGACAACCCAAAAGTAAAACAAGTACCTGTCTCCGTATCTGGTATCGACTGACCCTCCTGCTGAGTCATCGAGAACACCCGAGCCTGAGATCCTGACGCTCTACCACGTCCCCTTGAACTACTCGTGGCTGTGCCACCACCTCCTCTAGTGCCCGCTGTCCCTGATGCTGTACTCTGTCCGGACTCCGCTACTCCTCTGCCTACACCACCTTCCTGTGGCAACAGTGGACACTCACGTCGAAAATGACCTCGCTCCCCGCAGTAGAAACACACATTCCAGCCTGGTCCACTGCTCGGTCTCCCTGTGGACGCTACCGACGTCGCACTCGCTTGCGGAGTCGGCGGTACTCGATAACCCCAAAATCCTGAACTCTGGGCACTACCAGGCCTACCAAAACGATCATCGCCCGACGAGGACGATCCACCGAAATTACCTCTTTTCGGTGTCCGCTGGCTCGAAGCTCCAGGAATAGAAGGTTCCCGGCGTCGTACCGGCAAACTAGCCTCAACTCGCACCGCAGCATCCGACAAGTCTCGAAGGGTAGCAAAAGATCCAGCTGTCACTACGGCTCGAATCTCACCTCGCAAACCCAACTCAAACCTAGGGCATTTCTCGGCTTCAGTGGCCACAAAAGCAGGAGCAAACCGAGACAACATCTGAAACTTCCGTTCATACTCTGCCACGGTCATATTCCCCTGCTGGAGCTGCAGAAACTCCGCCTCCTTGGCATCCCGGAAAGAACGAGGATAATACTGCTCCAAAAACCGTTCCCTGAACATCTCCCAGGTCACACTATGGACATCCCAACCGGACAACTCGAGGGTATACCACCACTCGTACGCCGCACCATCTAGTAAAAAGGTAGCCAGCAACACTCGTTCCCCCGGCGGACAATGCATCACCGCAAAAATCCGCTCAAGTCTGGTAATCCACCTCTGGGCTTCCTCAGGATCAGCCCCACCACTAAAAGTAGTAGCCCCGAGCCGCTGGGCTCACTCAATCGTGGCACTCTCCGTCTCTCTGGCTACTTCTTCAGGTTGTGGAGAGGGTCTACGTCTCGGAGGCATCGTCAACCGCACGCTGAAAGAGGCATAGAAGTAGTCAAACAACTGAAACACAACCTCACAAACCGACAGACCCAACAAACTCGACAAACCTATGCTCTGATACCAATTGTCAGGACCCACCCCGGTTTCACCCCGAAACCCGAGGTAAATCCCGCTCCCGTCTGACTCCCCGACGCAAAACTCAAGTAAAACTCACTCAAATCCAGTCAAACGCAGGAGTAATTAGAAACAATGTCCCGAAGGTAGCATTTACAGAACACACAAAGAAAATAAAACCGATAACTACACGCACACGGAAGCCTTTAATCTACTCTGGGAACTCTCACGTCACTTCTATGCCTCAGACTCTACCTCGACGTCAAGACCCCGCGCTCGCTCCACAACCTGGAGGGCAAATTAAAACAGAAAATGTGAGTGGACCAAAAAGTACAAAAGTTCAAAACCATTTTATAAGAAAACCGAGTTTAACCCTCCGTTTTGAAAACCACATGCATAACCAACAGTTATAACACATTATAAAAGAATCATTCTTAAACATCATAAGAAACAGAAACACTATAGAGTATCATAAGAAACCACAGCATGAGTATCAGAAACCGTATCAAAAACCATAAACATCAAATTATCATTTTCCCGATCAAACCTGCTGGATCTATCCGAGTCTTTAAACTCCCGAGTCTTTAAACTCAATCCAGGCCTTAATAATATCCGAGTCTTTAAACTCCCGAGTCTTTAAACTCAAGGCCTACGGGGGAAAATCAATATATATCCGAGTCTTTAAACTCCCGAGTCTTTAAACTCAATCCGGGTCTTTAAACCCAATCCGGCCGGTCCCCCGTCACATATATCCGGGTCTTTAAACCCAATAATCAGATCCAGCAAATCCAATCCCAAAACCATTTGAAAACCATTTACCAAATCCTCATCCAAACCCGAATCCGAAATCACTGGTCCGATGCTCTCCCGGCATCCAGAACCGTCATTCCGAACCCAAATCCGGAATCTACTTTCTACTTGAAAACCAACTTCCATTTCCGAAATCCATTTCTCAAACCTAAAATCCTTTATCATCGAAATCATGTTCCAAAATTCATTTATAATCATTGAAAACCACTTATCATTTGAAATCCCAAAATCATAACATATATTCCAAAAACCAACCATTCCTCGTAAAACGTGCTAAAAACCACTTTCCTCGAAAAACGTGTAATAATGTAAAACCGACCAACATATTCGATAAACACAAAATCATGATTGAAAACCATAAAACAATTATAGAAAACAGTTATGCATGCTCGAGTTTAAGAAAAGGGTCCACTCACAGTACTGAGCCCTACTCGCGTCCCGAACGTCCAGCCCGTTCCTCGGCTTCCTCGGGAAATCCCGATCCTGTCAAACACCGCCAAATTACGTCACTAATACGTCTAGGAAAGTTCACCTAAATTCCCTCAAAATTCCCCGAATCGAAAACGTAATAACCCGAGACCTTAAACTTTCACCCTCGCGGAACTAAACTCAAACGACTTCCGATTGACCCGAAACCAACTCCATTGAACTCACCATGACTCCTAGACCAAAAACTATGTTGACTGTTTCTCCCAGAACCGCCGCACGCGCCCCCACGCGCCGCCCAAAGTGGCTGCGCGTGGCCCTCACGCGCCGCCCAAAGTGGCTGCGCGTGGCCCTCACGCGCTGCTACAGTGCATCGGCTACCTCGAGCCAACCCGGTTCGCCACAGTCGCCTGCAACACAGACCGGCGTCAGCGGTTCACCGCCGTGCCTGCACTATTTCCTTCCCTCTCTTCACCATCCTCTTCGTCCAACCTTAAGCTATCCATCCCCCTCCTCCTTAGAACTCGACACGGCCCCTACACCGTCGACTCAAACTCGAACCAGACGGCCTGAGCTCCCCTGTTTCACAATCCAGCCACTCCGGTCACCCCCCGTCACGGTGACTGTCCCAGACTCTTCCTAGGACCTCACTAAACCTAATCCAACTCTTCTAAACCTTCGACTCAGTCCCTGGGATCACGACTCTTGGATTGAAACAAAACGGAAAAACAGGGCACACAGAGTCCCTCCGTCACGCCAACCACCACCGTGCACCTCTCGTCACGGCAACACAACCAGACGGTTCCTAGGACTCAACTAAATCCCCTAAACCACTATAGACCCAACGATTCAACCCCTAGACTCACAACTTTCGATTCAAAACTCGACGGGAAAATAGGGCAAGTTTACAAGGATAAGGGATTACCTGCAACCGTCCACCACCGTGCTCGCCGCCGCGGTTCCTGGAGTCCACAACGTCGCCTCAGCCTCCTCTCGAGGTCAATCGCACTTACACACGGCCTCAGCACCACCAGCTCCCTCAGTTCCTCTCTGTTTTTCTCTGAAGTTCCCGTGGCTCTCAACTCACTCACACACCACCTGCACACTTCTAACCTTCTCAGCACCACCCCAGCATCTCTCAACCTCCTTCTGATCACTCTTCACTCACCAGAACTCAACAACATCCACGATCAATCCTCAATTCCTCCTCACCGCCTCACTCTGTTTCTCTCTGTGTCGAGTAACACACACACGAGCACACACGGTTGCACCCCAAATAATGGAACCGCGTACACACCAGAGAACCCCCCAGAACCCACTACACACTTGCCACATGTCACCATCCTGCCCTTCAGCTCACATGTGGCTCAATCTCAACCCTTCATCTGTCCTCAACTACATCCTGGTCACTGGTCAACTCCCATTTGACCACCCGAAATAAAAGTCAACAGTTCTGCCCGACCCAGGGGCAAAATCGTCATTCTAAGTTCCCGGACCCCTCGGGACCACCTAACCCTTGATTAACCTTACTAATCACACCTTAATCACTCTACTTATCCCAATTCTCGGGACGGGTTGTTACAATCTACCCACCTAAAAAGAATTTCGTCCCCGAAATTCCACAGCTAGTTCCCGACCCCTAGGGTCTCCTACCCGGAATCAACAACAGATCAACAACAACTTCTCCTAGGTTTTCTGTCTATCATCTCCACCTTGGGTATTTCACTCCATCCCCAGCTACTATCACCACAGCCAACCCTAGCTATGTAACAACTATATGGTGTACGCAAGGGAAACTCTATGAACAGAAAACAAAGGTATTATAAAATACCTTATGTCACAGTACCCGACAGAAGTCATAGAGTACATCCTCGTATACCACCACCCATCTCCCTCGGCTACTATTCCGGCCACAGTCGGACTAACTCCACAAAGTCCTAAAGGCAAACTCTAGCTTGTGGGTTCTCTCCTTCCACAGGCTCAGATCGATCAGTTATAGTCACTCCTTTCCTATACTTCCCGTCAACCTACTACGAAACTTACTGTACACTCCAAGTCCTCTAGGCAAACTCCTAGACTCTACCCCGAAATCCAAACACCAAACCAACAGGACAACCCAAAAGTAAAACAAGTACCTGTCTCCGTATCTGGTATCGACTGACCCTCCTGCTGAGTCATCGAGAACACCCGAGCCTGAGATCCTGACGCTCTACCACGTCCCCTTGAACTACTCGTGGCTGTGCCACCACCTCCTCTAGTGCCCGCTGTCCCTGATGCTGTACTCTGTCCGGACTCCGCTACTCCTCTGCCTACACCACCTTCCTGTGGAAACAGTGGACACTCACGTCGAAAATGACCTCGCTCCCCGCAGTAGAAACACACATTCCAGCCTGGTCCACTGCTCGGTCTCCCTGTGGACGCTACCGACGTCGCACTCGCTTGCGGAGTCGGCGGTACTCGATAACCCCAAAATCCTGAACTCTGGGCACTACCAGGCCTACCAAAACGATCATCGCCCGACGAGGACGATCCACCGAAATTACCTCTTTTCGGTGTCCGCTGGCTCGAAGCTCCAGGAATAGAAGGTTCCCGGCGTCGTACCGGCAAACTAGCCTCAACTCGCACCGCAGCATCCGACAAGTCTCGAAGGGTAGCAAAAGATCCAGCTGTCACTACGGCTCGAATCTCACCTCGCAAACCCAACTCAAACCTAGGGCATTTCTCGGCTTCAGTGGCCACAAAAGCAGGAGCAAACCGAGACAACATCTGAAACTTCCGTTCATACTCTGCCACGGTCATATTCCCCTGCTGGAGCTGCAGAAACTCCGCCTCCTTGGCATCCCGGAAAGAACGAGGATAATACTGCTCCAAAAACCGTTCCCTGAACATCTCCCAGGTCACACTATGGACATCCCAACCGGACAACTCGAGGGTATACCACCACTCGTACGCCGCACCATCTAGTAAAAAGGTAGCCAGCAACACTCGTTCCCCCGGCGGACAATGCATCACCGCAAAAATCCGCTCAAGTCTGGTAATCCACCTCTGGGCTTCCTCAGGATCAGCCCCACCACTAAAAGTAGTAGCCCCGAGCCGCTGGGCTCGCTCAATCGTGGCACTCTCCGTCTCTCTGGCTACTTCTTCAGGTTGTGGAGAGGGTCTACGTCTCGGAGGCATCGTCAACCGCACGCTGAAAGAGGCATAGAAGTAGTCAAACAACTGAAACACAACCTCACAAACCGACAGACCCAACAAACTCGACAAACCTATGCTCTGATACCAATTGTCAGGACCCACCCCGGTTTCACCCCGAAACCCGAGGTAAATCCCGCTCCCGTCTGACTCCCCGACGCAAAACTCAAGTAAAACTCACTCAAATCCAGTCAAACGCAGGAGTAATTAGAAACAATGTCCCGAAGGTAGCATTTACAGAACACACAAAGAAAATAAAACCGATAACTACACGCACACGGAAGCCTTTAATCTACTCTGGGAACTCTCACGTCACTTCTATGCCTCAGACTCTGCCTCGACGTCAAGACCCCGCGCTCGCTCCACAACCTGGAGGGCAAATTAAAACAGAAAATGTGAGTGGACCAAAAAGTACAAAAGTTCAAAACCATTTTATAAGAAAACCGAGTTTAACCCTCCGTTTTGAAAACCACATGCATAACCAACAGTTATAACACATTATAAAAGAATCATTCTTAAACATCATAAGAAACAGAAACACTATAAAGTATCATAAGAAACCACAGCATGAGTATCAGAAACCGTATCAAAAACCATAAACATCAAATTATCATTTTCCCGATCAAACCTGCTGGATCTATCCGAGTCTTTAAACTCCCGAGTCTTTAAACTCAATCCAGGCCTTAATAATATCCGAGTCTTTAAACTCCCGAGTCTTTAAACTCAAGGCCTACGGGGGAAAATCAATATATATCCGAGTCTTTAAACTCCCGAGTCTTTAAACTCAATCCGGGTCTTTAAACCCAATCCGGCCGGTCCCCCGTCACATATATCCGGGTCTTTAAACCCAATAATCAGATCCAGCAAATCCAATCCCAAAACCATTTGAAAACCATTTACCAAATCCTCATCCAAACCCGAATCCGAAATCACTGGTCCGATGCTCTCCCGGCATCCAGAACCGTCATTCCGAACCCAAATCCGGAATCTACTTTCTACTTGAAAACCAACTTCCATTTCCGAAATCCATTTCTCAAACCTAAAATCCTTTATCATCGAAATCATGTTCCAAAATTCATTTATAATCATTGAAAACCACTTATCATTTGAAATCCCAAAATCATAACATATATTCCAAAAACCAACCATTCCTCGTAAAACGTGCTAAAAACCACTTTCCTCGAAAAACGTGTAATAATGTAAAACCGACCAACATATTCGATAAACACAAAATCATGATTGAAAACCATAAAACAATTATAGAAAACAGTTATGCATGCTCGAGTTTAAGAAAAGGGTCCACTCACAGTACTGAGCCCTACTCGCGTCCCGAACGTCCAGCCCGTTCCTCGGCTTCCTCGGGAAATCCCGATCCTGTCAAACACCGCCAAATTACGTCACTAATACGTCTAGGAAAGTTCACCTAAATTCCCTCAAAATTCCCCGAATCGAAAACGTAATAACCCGAGACCTTAAACTTTCACCCTCGCGGAACTAAACTCAAACGACTTCCGATTGACCCGAAACCAACTCCATTGAACTCACCATGACTCCTAGACCAAAAACTATGTTGACCGTTTCTCCCAGAACCGCCGCACGCGCCCCCACGCGCCGCCCAAAGTGGCTGCGCGTGGCCCTCACGCGCCGCCCAAAGTGGCTGCGCGTGGCCCTCACGCGCTGCTACAGTGCATCGGCTACCTCGAGCCAACCCGGTTCGCCACAGTCGCCTGCAACACAGACCGGCGTCAGCGGTTCACCGCCGTGCCTGCACTATTTCCTTCCCTCTCTTCACCATCCTCTTCGTCCAACCTTAAGCTATCCATCCCCCTCCTCCTTAGAACTCGACACGGCCCCTACACCGTCGACTCAAACTCGAACCAGACGGCCTGAGCTCCCCTGTTTCACAATCCAGCCACTCCGGTCACCCCCCGTCACGGTGACTGTCCCAGACTCTTCCTAGGACCTCACTAAACCTAATCCAACTCTTCTAAACCTTCGACTCAGTCCCTGGGATCACGACTCTTGGATTGAAACAAAACGGAAAAACAGGGCACACAGAGTCCCTCCGTCACGCCAACCACCACCGTGCACCTCTCGTCACGGCAACACAACCAGACGGTTCCTAGGACTCAACTAAATCCCCTAAACCACTATAGACCCAACGATTCAACCCCTAGACTCACAACTTTCGATTCAAAACTCGACGGGAAAACAGGGCAAGTTTACAAGGATAAGGGATTACCTGCAACCGTCCACCACCGTGCTCGCCGCCGCGGTTCCTGGAGTCCACAACGTCGCCTCAGCCTCCTCTCGAGGTCAATCGCACTTACACACGGCCTCAGCACCACCAGCTCCCTCAGTTCCTCTCTGTTTTTCTCTGAAGTTCCCGTGGCTCTCAACTCACTCACACACCACCTGCACACTTCTAACCTTCTCAGCACCACCCCAGCATCTCTCAACCTCCTTCTGATCACTCTTCACTCACCAGAACTCAACAACATCCACGATCAATCCTCAATTCCTCCTCACCGCCTCACTCTGTTTCTCTCTGTGTCGAGTAACACACACACGAGCACACACGGTTGCACCCCAAATAATGGAACCGCGTACACACCAGAGAACCCCCCAGAACCCACTACACACTTGCCACATGTCACCATCCTGCCCTTCAGCTCACATGTGGCTCAATCTCAACCCTTCATCTGTCCTCAACTACATCCTGGTCACTGGTCAACTCCCATTTGACCACCCGAAATAAAAGTCAACAGTTCTGCCCGACCCAGGGGCAAAATCGTCATTCTAAGTTCCCGGACCCCTCGGGACCACCTAACCCTTGATTAACCTTACTAATCACACCTTAATCACTCTACTTATCCCAATTCTCGGGACGGGTTGTTACAATCTACCCACCTAAAAAGAATTTCGTCCCCGAAATTCCACAGCTAGTTCCCGACCCCTAGGGTCTCCTACCCGGAATCAACAACAGATCAACAACAACTTCTCCTAGGTTTTCTGTCTATCATCTCCACCTTGGGTATTTCACTCCATCCCCAGCTACTGTCACCACAGCCAACCCTAGCTATGTAACAACTATATGGTGTACGCAAGGGAAACTCTATGAACAGAAAACAAAGGTATTATAAAATACCTTATGTCACAGTACCCGACAGAAGTCATAGAGTACATCCTCGTATACCACCACCCATCTCCCTCGGCTACTATTCCGGCCACAGTCGGACTAACTCCACAAAGTCCTAAAGGCAAACTCTAGCTTGTGGGTTCTCTCCTTCCACAGGCTCAGATCGATCAGTTATAGTCACTCCTTTCCTATACTTCCCGTCAACCTACTACGAAACTTACTGTACACTCCAAGTCCTCTAGGCAAACTCCTAGACTCTACCCCGAAATCCAAACACCAAACCAACAGGACAACCCAAAAGTAAAACAAGTACCTGTCTCCGTATCTGGTATCGACTGACCCTCCTGCTGAGTCATCGAGAACACCCGAGCCTGAGATCCTGACGCTCTACCACGTCCCCTTGAACTACTCGTGGCTGTGCCACCACCTCCTCTAGTGCCCGCTGTCCCTGATGCTGTACTCTGTCCGGACTCCGCTACTCCTCTGCCTACACCACCTTCCTGTGGCAACAGTGGACACTCACGTCGAAAATGACCTCGCTCCCCGCAGTAGAAACACACATTCCAGCCTGGTCCACTGCTCGGTCTCCCTGTGGACGCTACCGACGTCGCACTCGCTTGCGGAGTCGGCGGTACTCGATAACCCCAAAATCCTGAACTCTGGGCACTACCAGGCCTACCAAAACGATCATCGCCCGACGAGGACGATCCACCGAAATTACCTCTTTTCGGTGTCCGCTGGCTCGAAGCTCCAGGAATAGAAGGTTCCCGGCGTCGTACCGGCAAACTAGCCTCAACTCGCACCGCAGCATCCGACAAGTCTCGAAGGGTAGCAAAAGATCCAGCTGTCACTACGGCTCGAATCTCACCTCGCAAACCCAACTCAAACCTACGGCATTTCTCGGCTTCAGTGGCCACAAAAGCAGGAGCAAACCGAGACAACATCTGAAACTTCCGTTCATACTCTGCCACGGTCATATTCCCCTGCTGGAGCTGCAGAAACTCCGCCTCCTTGGCATCCCGGAAAGAACGAGGATAATACTGCTCCAAAAACCGTTCCCTGAACATCTCCCAGGTCACACTATGGACATCCCAACCGGACAACTCGAGGGTATACCACCACTCGTACGCCGCACCATCTAGTAAAAAGGTAGCCAGCAACACTCGTTCCCCCGGCGGACAATGCATCACCGCAAAAATCCGCTCAAGTCTGGTAATCCACCTCTGGGCTTCCTCAGGATCAGCCCCACCACTAAAAGTAGTAGCCCCGAGCCGCTGGGCTCACTCAATCGTGGCACTCTCCGTCTCTCTGGCTACTTCTTCAGGTTGTGGAGAGGGTCTACGTCTCGGAGGCATCGTCAACCGCACGCTGAAAGAGGCATAGAAGTAGTCAAACAACTGAAACACAACCTCACAAACCGACAGACCCAACAAACTCGACAAACCTATGCTCTGATACCAATTGTCAGGACCCACCCCGGTTTCACCCCGAAACCCGAGGTAAATCCCGCTCCCGTCTGACTCCCCGACGCAAAACTCAAGTAAAACTCACTCAAATCCAGTCAAACGCAGGAGTAATTAGAAACAATGTCCCGAAGGTAGCATTTACAGAACACACAAAGAAAATAAAACCGATAACTACACGCACACGGAAGCCTTTAATCTACTCTGGGAACTCTCACGTCACTTCTATGCCTCAGACTCTACCTCGACGTCAAGACCCCGCGCTCGCTCCACAACCTGGAGGGCAAATTAAAACAGAAAATGTGAGTGGACCAAAAAGTACAAAAGTTCAAAACCATTTTATAAGAAAACCGAGTTTAACCCTCCGTTTTGAAAACCACATGCATAACCAACAGTTATAACACATTATAAAAGAATCATTCTTAAACATCATAAGAAACAGAAACACTATAGAGTATCATAAGAAACCACAGCATGAGTATCAGAAACCGTATCAAAAACCATAAACATCAAATTATCATTTTCCCGATCAAACCTGCTGGATCTATCCGAGTCTTTAAACTCCCGAGTCTTTAAACTCAATCCAGGCCTTAATAATATCCGAGTCTTTAAACTCCCGAGTCTTTAAACTCAAGGCCTACGGGGGAAAATCAATATATATCCGAGTCTTTAAACTCCCGAGTCTTTAAACTCAATCCGGGTCTTTAAACCCAATCCGGCCGGTCCCCCGTCACATATATCCGGGTCTTTAAACCCAATAATCAGATCCAGCAAATCCAATCCCAAAACCATTTGAAAACCATTTACCAAATCCTCATCCAAACCCGAATCCGAAATCACTGGTCCGATGCTCTCCCGGCATCCAGAACCGTCATTCCGAACCCAAATCCGGAATCTACTTTCTACTTGAAAACCAACTTCCATTTCCGAAATCCATTTCTCAAACCTAAAATCCTTTATCATCGAAATCATGTTCCAAAATTCATTTATAATCATTGAAAACCACTTATCATTTGAAATCCCAAAATCATAACATATATTCCAAAAACCAACCATTCCTCGTAAAACGTGCTAAAAACCACTTTCCTCGAAAAACGTGTAATAATGTAAAACCGACCAACATATTCGATAAACACAAAATCATGATTGAAAACCATAAAACAATTATAGAAAACAGTTATGCATGCTCGAGTTTAAGAAAAGGGTCCACTCACAGTACTGAGCCCTACTCGCGTCCCGAACGTCCAGCCCGTTCCTCGGCTTCCTCGGGAAATCCCGATCCTGTCAAACACCGCCAAATTACGTCACTAATACGTCTAGGAAAGTTCACCTAAATTCCCTCAAAATTCCCCGAATCGAAAACGTAATAACCCGAGACCTTAAACTTTCACCCTCGCGGAACTAAACTCAAACGACTTCCGATTGACCCGAAACCAACTCCATTGAACTCACCATGACTCCTAGACCAAAAACTATGTTGACCGTTTCTCCCAGAACCGCCGCACGCGCCCCCACGCGCCGCCCAAAGTGGCTGCGCGTGGCCCTCACGCGCCGCCCAAAGTGGCTGCGCGTGGCCCTCACGCGCTGCTACAGTGCATCGGCTACCTCGAGCCAACCCGGTTCGCCACAGTCGCCTGCAACACAGACCGGCGTCAGCGGTTCACCGCCGTGCCTGCACTATTTCCTTCCCTCTCTTCACCATCCTCTTCGTCCAACCTTAAGCTATCCATCCCCCTCCTCCTTAGAACTCGACACGGCCCCTACACCGTCGACTCAAACTCGAACCAGACGGCCTGAGCTCCCCTGTTTCACAATCCAGCCACTCCGGTCACCCCCCGTCACGGTGACTGTCCCAGACTCTTCCTAGGACCTCACTAAACCTAATCCAACTCTTCTAAACCTTCGACTCAGTCCCTGGGATCACGACTCTTGGATTGAAACAAAACGGAAAAACAGGGCACACAGAGTCCCTCCGTCACGCCAACCACCACCGTGCACCTCTCGTCACGGCAACACAACCAGACGGTTCCTAGGACTCAACTAAATCCCCTAAACCACTATAGACCCAACGATTCAACCCCTAGACTCACAACTTTCGATTCAAAACTCGACGGGAAAACAGGGCAAGTTTACAAGGATAAGGGATTACCTGCAACCGTCCACCACCGTGCTCGCCGCCGCGGTTCCTGGAGTCCACAACGTCGCCTCAGCCTCCTCTCGAGGTCAATCGCACTTACACACGGCCTCAGCACCACCAGCTCCCTCAGTTCCTCTCTGTTTTTCTCTGAAGTTCCCGTGGCTCTCAACTCACTCACACACCACCTGCACACTTCTAACCTTCTCAGCACCACCCCAGCATCTCTCAACCTCCTACTGATCACTCTTCACTCACCAGAACTCAACAACATCCACGATCAATCCTCAATTCCTCCTCACCGCCTCACTCTGTTTCTCTCTGTGTCGAGTAACACACACACGAGCACACACGGTTGCACCCCAAATAATGGAACCGCGTACACACCAGAGAACCCCCCAGAACCCACTACACACTTGCCACATGTCACCATCCTGCCCTTCAGCTCACATGTGGCTCAATCTCAACCCTTCATCTGTCCTCAACTACATCCTGGTCACTGGTCAACTCCCATTTGACCACCCGAAATAAAAGTCAACAGTTCTGCCCGACCCAGGGGCAAAATCGTCATTCTAAGTTCCCGGACCCCTCGGGACCACCTAACCCTTGATTAACCTTACTAATCACACCTTAATCACTCTACTTATCCCAATTCTCGGGACGGGTTGTTACAATCTACCCACCTAAAAAGAATTTCGTCCCCGAAATTCCACAGCTAGTTCCCGACCCCTAGGGTCTCCTACCCGGAATCAACAACAGATCAACAACAACTTCTCCTAGGTTTTCTGTCTATCATCTCCACCTTGGGTATTTCACTCCATCCCCAGCTACTGTCACCACAGCCAACCCTAGCTATGTAACAACTATATGGTGTACGCAAGGGAAACTCTATGAACAGAAAACAAAGGTATTATAAAATACCTTATGTCACAGTACCCGACAGAAGTCATAGAGTACATCCTCGTATACCACCACCCATCTCCCTCGGCTACTATTCCGGCCACAGTCGGACTAACTCCACAAAGTCCTAAAGGCAAACTCTAGCTTGTGGGTTCTCTCCTTCCACAGGCTCAGATCGATCAGTTATAGTCACTCCTTTCCTATACTTCCCGTCAACCTACTACGAAACTTACTGTACACTCCAAGTCCTCTAGGCAAACTCCTAGACTCTACCCCGAAATCCAAACACCAAACCAACAGGACAACCCAAAAGTAAAACAAGTACCTGTCTCCGTATCTGGTATCGACTGACCCTCCTGCTGAGTCATCGAGAACACCCGAGCCTGAGATCCTGACGCTCTACCACGTCCCCTTGAACTACTCGTGGCTGTGCCACCACCTCCTCTAGTGCCCGCTGTCCCTGATGCTGTACTCTGTCCGGACTCCGCTACTCCTCTGCCTACACCACCTTCCTGTGGCAACAGTGGACACTCACGTCGAAAATGACCTCGCTCCCCGCAGTAGAAACACACATTCCAGCCTGGTCCACTGCTCGGTCTCCCTGTGGACGCTACCGACGTCGCACTCGCTTGCGGAGTCGGCGGTACTCGATAACCCCAAAATCCTGAACTCTGGGCACTACCAGGCCTACCAAAACGATCATCGCCCGACGAGGACGATCCACAGAAATTACCTCTTTTCGGTGTCCGCTGGCTCGAAGCTCCAGGAATAGAAGGTTCCCGGCGTCGTACCGGCAAACTAGCCTCAACTCGCACCGCAGCATCCGACAAGTCTCGAAGGGTAGCAAAAGATCCAGCTGTCACTACGGCTCGAATCTCACCTCGCAAACCCAACTCAAACCTACGGCATTTCTCGGCTTCAGTGGCCACAAAAGCAGGAGCAAACCGAGACAACATCTGAAACTTCCGTTCATACTCTGCCACGGTCATATTCCCCTGCTGGAGCTGCAGAAACTCCGCCTCCTTGGCATCCCGGAAAGAACGAGGATAATACTGCTCCAAAAACCGTTCCCTGAACATCTCCCAGGTCACACTATGGACATCCCAACCGGACAACTCGAGGGTATACCACCACTCGTACGCCGCACCATCTAGTAAAAAGGTAGCCAGCAACACTCGTTCCCCCGGCGGACAATGCATCACCGCAAAAATCCGCTCAAGTCTGGTAATCCACCTCTGGGCTTCCTCAGGATCAGCCCCACCACTAAAAGTAGTAGCCCCGAGCCGCTGGGCTCGCTCAATCGTGGCACTCTCCGTCTCTCTGGCTACTTCTTCAGGTTGTGGAGAGGGTCTACGTCTCGGAGGCATCGTCAACCGCACGCTGAAAGAGGCATAGAAGTAGTCAAACAACTGAAACACAACCTCACAAACCGACAGACCCAACAAACTCGACAAACCTATGCTCTGATACCAATTGTCAGGACCCACCCCGATTTCACCCCGAAACCCGAGGTAAATCCCGCTCCCGTCTGACTCCCCGACGCAAAACTCAAGTAAAACTCACTCAAATCCAGTCAAACGCAGGAGTAATTAGAAACAATGTCCCGAAGGTAGCATTTACAGAACACACAAAGAAAATAAAACCGATAACTACACGCACACGGAAGCCTTTAATCTACTCTGGGAACTCTCACGTCACTTCTATGCCTCAGACTCTGCCTCGACGTCAAGACCCCGCGCTCGCTCCACAACCTGGAGGGCAAATTAAAACAGAAAATGTGAGTGGACCAAAAAGTACAAAAGTTCAAAACCATTTTATAAGAAAACCGAGTTTAACCCTCCGTTTTGAAAACCACATGCATAACCAACAGTTATAACACATTATAAAAGAATCATTCTTAAACATCATAAGAAACAGAAACACTATAAAGTATCATAAGAAACCACAGCATGAGTATCAGAAACCGTATCAAAAACCATAAACATCAAATTATCATTTTCCCGATCAAACCTGCTGGATCTATCCGAGTCTTTAAACTCCCGAGTCTTTAAACTCAATCCAGGCCTTAATAATATCCGAGTCTTTAAACTCCCGAGTCTTTAAACTCAAGGCCTACGGGGGAAAATCAATATATATCCGAGTCTTTAAACTCCCGAGTCTTTAAACTCAATCCGGGTCTTTAAACCCAATCCGGCCGGTCCCCCGTCACATATATCCGGGTCTTTAAACCCAATAATCAGATCCAGCAAATCCAATCCCAAAACCATTTGAAAACCATTTACCAAATCCTCATCCAAACCCGAATCCGAAATCACTGGTCCGATGCTCTCCCGGCATCCAGAACCGTCATTCCGAACCCAAATCCGGAATCTACTTTCTACTTGAAAACCAACTTCCATTTCCGAAATCCATTTCTCAAACCTAAAATCCTTTATCATCGAAATCATGTTCCAAAATTCATTTATAATCATTGAAAACCACTTATCATTTGAAATCCCAAAATCATAACATATATTCCAAAAACCAACCATTCCTCGTAAAACGTGCTAAAAACCACTTTCCTCGAAAAACGTGTAATAATGTAAAACCGACCAACATATTCGATAAACACAAAATCATGATTGAAAACCATAAAACAATTATAGAAAACAGTTATGCATGCTCGAGTTTAAGAAAAGGGTCCACTCACAGTACTGAGCCCTACTCGCGTCCCGAACGTCCAGCCCGTTCCTCGGCTTCCTCGGGAAATCCCGATCCTGTCAAACACCGCCAAATTACGTCACTAATACGTCTAGGAAAGTTCACCTAAATTCCCTCAAAATTCCCCGAATCGAAAACGTAATAACCCGAGACCTTAAACTTTCACCCTCGCGGAACTAAACTCAAACGACTTCCGATTGACCCGAAACCAACTCCATTGAACTCACCATGACTCCTAGACCAAAAACTATGTTGACCGTTTCTCCCAGAACCGCCGCACGCGCCCCCACGCGCCGCCCAAAGTGGCTGCGCGTGGCCCTCACGCGCTGCTACAGTGCATCGGCTACCTCGAGCCAACCCGGTTCGCCACAGTCGCCTGCAACACAGACCGGCGTCAGCGGTTCACCGCCGTGCCTGCACTATTTCCTTCCCTCTCTTCACCATCCTCTTCGTCCAACCTTAAGCTATCCATCCCCCTCCTCCTTAGAACTCGACACGGCCCCTACACCGTCGACTCAAACTCGAACCAGACGGCCTGAGCTCCCCTGTTTCACAATCCAGCCACTCCGGTCACCCCCCGTCACGGTGACTGTCCCAGACTCTTCCTAGGACCTCACTAAACCTAATCCAACTCTTCTAAACCTTCGACTCAGTCCCTGGGATCACGACTCTTGGATTGAAACAAAACGGAAAAACAGGGCACACAGAGTCCCTCCGTCACGCCAACCACCACCGTGCACCTCTCGTCACGGCAACACAACCAGACGGTTCCTAGGACTCAACTAAATCCCCTAAACCACTATAGACCCAACGATTCAACCCCTAGACTCACAACTTTCGATTCAAAACTCGACGGGAAAACAGGGCAAGTTTACAAGGATAAGGGATTACCTGCAACCGTCCACCACCGTGCTCGCCGCCGCGGTTCCTGGAGTCCACAACGTCGCCTCAGCCTCCTCTCGAGGTCAATCGCACTTACACACGGCCTCAGCACCACCAGCTCCCTCAGTTCCTCTCTGTTTTTCTCTGAAGTTCCCGTGGCTCTCAACTCACTCACACACCACCTGCACACTTCTAACCTTCTCAGCACCACCCCAGCATCTCTCAACCTCCTTCTGATCACTCTTCACTCACCAGAACTCAACAACATCCACGATCAATCCTCAATTCCTCCTCACCGCCTCACTCTGTTTCTCTCTGTGTCGAGTAACACACACACGAGCACACACGGTTGCACCCCAAATAATGGAACCGCGTACACACCAGAGAACCCCCCAGAACCCACTACACACTTGCCACATGTCACCATCCTGCCCTTCAGCTCACATGTGGCTCAATCTCAACCCTTCATCTGTCCTCAACTACATCCTGGTCACTGGTCAACTCCCATTTGACCACCCGAAATAAAAGTCAACAGTTCTGCCCGACCCAG
This sequence comes from Prinsepia uniflora, assembly GCA_032719365.1. NCBI lineage: Eukaryota > Viridiplantae > Streptophyta > Magnoliopsida > Rosales > Rosaceae > Prinsepia > Prinsepia uniflora. The sequence continues at coordinate 37,956,934 of CM064874.1, read as the reverse complement.
GGGCAAAATCGTCATTCTAAGTTCCCGGACCCCTCGGGACCACCTAACCCTTGATTAACCTTACTAATCACACCTTAATCACTCTACTTATCCCAATTCTCGGGACGGGTTGTTACAGTATGTCACCGTGAACACATCACTGCCTCAACCATCTCGAGACCATGGTGCACACGTCGCCGATCGATTCTCTAAACCGTCAACACTCCGAAGTTGAGCCTCTAGTGGTTGGTCAACAACGGAACGTGCATCGTGACCTCTCCGGAAGGAACGCGTCCCAATCTGGAGGCGAGCGTCACGTCGTCCGTCGCCGTGCACACATCACCCGTCACCACGACTCAGACCTACGAGTCGTCAATAGGGTCTCATGCCCGAATCAAAACCAAATGGGTCTCATGCCCAAGTTAAAACCAAGAACAAATGGGTCGTTTTTCGTTTCAAAACCATTTCATCGAAAACTGAACCATAAAAGCGTATAAGCATGTATAAAACCCGAAAACCTCGAAATACATGACCTTACGTAAACACACACCAAAATGCACTCAAGGCATCCCAAATTAAATTACTTATAAAACATTTATGCATGCATCGATTCATAAAAGAAAGTCCACTCATAGACCGTCCGCGTTGCTGCCTTGATATGCGCGTCGTACGCCTTTTTGGGTCAACCGTCGTCTCTGAGATTCCCAAACCTGTCCAAATCACTTTAGAGGGTTACTAACTACTTAATTAACCCCTCACTAAATCCTCCTAATTTCCGGGATTTTTAAGTATTTTTAAACGCGCACCGAAACCTTCAGACAGCCCGAACTATATCGAGACGATGTCTGATCGATTCAAAACCAGTCCCAAAATGTTCGTTACATCGAATAGATGATTTCACATGTTGGAACCTTCCTCAGATTATCCCCCACATTCTGCATGAAGTGGCTGCACGTGGAAGCCACGCACCAGTTCTACAGTGTCACCCTTGTCCTCCAGTCGACCGGTCCGATCGGGCCGGTTCGAGTTTTCTTGCAACTTGGACCGGCGTGACCGGTCCAGGCTCCTACACAGTCCAATCTTAACCGTTTTCCTCCCTAATCGATCCTATCCTTCCTACTTTTGTCCTAGTAACCTAAACCAATTAACCAAAACGTCTAAAACACTCAAAACCGACCGGTCCAATCCTTGCTCTCACGGTCCAGTTTTCCAAAACTATCCCAAGGGTTCCTCAACCTCCAAGCATCCTCAAAACCTTCTTATTACAATCCTAATAACCTATTTAACTCAACACAAACACTAAAAATGGTCCATAATGATTAAAATGAAAATGGGAAAAATCGGTTGAAAACCGATACCTTGCACGGGTCCTTCCTCCGCTGTCCACGGCGGTGCTTCCTTGGGCCGGCCACCACCTTCATCTGGTCCTCAGCTCACTCTCTACCTCTCAAACATGATAATAGGGTCAAGGGTTTGGATTGGATTGAAAATGGTGATCGGGTTTGGATTGGATTGAAAATGGTGATCGGGTTTGGTTGGGAGAAAATGGAAAAATGATCGATGCAAGGGGGAGGGATGGATATGCATTAGTTGTTTGGGCTGGGCAATGGATGGGTGACACTTGTCACTCATCCATTGGCCTGTCCAATAATATCTGGGCCCCACTTGCTGCCAAATAGTCTCCGTCTCGTAAAACGTACAATAGTAAGTTCAAACTTCCGTGAACCGTAACTTCTCCGTCGAACGTTTGAATTCGACGTGCCGCCTGTCTACGGATTCGTATCATCCCACTCTACGTAACGGTCTTTGGCCCTCGGCCATTTGACCTCCCGGGTCAAAAGTCAACTATTGGCCCCTATTCACCCAAATTACCAAAATTCCCTCGAACTTCCAATCATCACAACTTCTTACACGAATGTCGGAATTGAACGTGCCACCTGTCTATGAACTGGTGACGTCCCGAACTACGTCACAGTCATCGATCAAAGTCCATTTGACTGTCCGAACGAAAAGTTAACATTTTGCCCACTATAGGGGCAAAACCGTCATTTCGCCCACTCTAGGGGCAAAACCGTCATTTCGCCCTGAACGTCCGCTAATCCTCGTCTAATCCCCGATTAGGCTCGCTAATCCATCATTAATCCTTAATTAATCCCACTCATTCGGGACTGGTCATTACAGTCAGCAAGCACTAAATTGAAAACTCTAAAACCATGAGGAATGATGTTATGAATGCCCAAATATTTTTTCCAATTGCTAATTACATCCATTTAGTTACGCCTATAAAAAAAATATTTCTATCTAGCTAGTTATAGCTACCGAGTCATTTTGAAATTACTATTTTCTATTTGTGTATTGCTTAATTCAAATAGAATGAGATTTCAATTGTGACGACCCGTCCCGAAGACGGATGGCCTGGGAGACCCCGTCCCGTCATAATGGCACAATTGGGACCTCCCGGAGGCGAGATTTAGGGGATGGGTGGGTGGGTTGGTGCAATTCCAAGGTGCAACTTCAGGATTGAACCACCCCGTGGGATGGCACCGGCGGGGGAATCGAAACCCCGAGGTGGACTAATCGGTCCACCCCGGCAAAGATCCGGGGTTTCGGTAGACAGTCCTTCGGATGGGACCATAGGGTGAGGGATACAGGGTATCTTAGTGGACTACGACCGACATAGGTGATGGAGACCACGCGGGTGACCCCTGGTCATCCCTACCTCGCTCTGAGTACTAGGACAATATGGTGGTACTCGGCCCAGTGGTAGATGGGGATTGTGGGCCCACGCGGGTTAAAGGGGATTGTGGGTACCTCATCGGGGTTTCGATTGTGGGCCCACTTGGTCCAGTCGATTAGACCACCGGGTACCTCATCGGGCTAAACCTTGGTTATGGTACCACAATGGTAGGTTCCTAGGAACGGTGACACATATGGCCCATTGGGTAGGTTCCAATCGAGTGACGAGTGGGGAGGCTGCCACCCATGGGGAACCTACCACAATCCCCATGGTAGGGAATATGGGACCATGGGGATTGTGGTAGGTTCCTGTAATATGAGGACCAATGGGTAGGTTCCTCATCGGTCGAGTACTCGGCCATTGGAATGAGGACCAATGGCTCCCAGAGCTGAATCGAGTCATGGGCTGAGGACCATTGGTCGACTATGGGGATGTAGGGGTCATCAGACCATGGTACTCGGCTCGACCAATGATACGTACCACATGTGGTCCGATCGTCCATGGTTCGATCGTCATGGTCCGATCGTCTTACCTACCCATAATCCCCATGTTCCCATCGTCCTACCTCCCCACAATCCCCATGGTTACCGTACCATGGGTGGGACGGATGGGAAGCCTCCTCATCAAACCATGGTACTCGGCCCAATGTAGGAACCTACCATTGTGGGACCACAGACCATGGGGATTGTGGTAGGAGCCTCCCACCGATGGGGATCCTACCCAATGTAACATATGGCCCTTCAACCACCCGTCGACCTACCTCCCCAATCTACAACTGAGGGTCGACTGACACAGCCCCTAGGGAACACATCCCCGAAATAGTCACGATGTCAAATCTATACTAGTGTGCACACTACTCGGGGTCTCACTCCGAGTCTTCTCCCAGGAATCTCCATCTGGGAGGCTCAATCTCTGGATCTAGTCCGTGCTCTCTCTTTGGATCTAGTCCACATATCTCTCCGGAATCTGGTCCGGGACCACAACAATATAAGTAACCACCACTCTTGGAACGGGATCCCTATGGGGATACCCACTCTGGTCTGTGGATCGTGACTCTCCAGGTCGACGCTGGAGGAGACCATATAATCAATATGGAGGGTTCATATCTTTTCAAATACTTTCTTTCTTTCTCAAATACATTTCTCAACTGGGTCTCATACCCGATTCATTTCAAAAGGATTCCTGGAATCCGATTCAAATCACTTTCACAAGCCTCGGCCTAAATCCTCAGTTCAATAGGGTCTCATGCCCGCATACTCATTTCATATGTTACATTCAACAGGGTCTCAAGCCCGATATCACAACTAACGGGGTCTTAGGCCCGATATCTCAACTAAATGAGTCTCAGGCCCGATATCATAAATCAACGGGGCATCAAGCCCATGGCTGGGTGACCCATCCCGCCTGTCTCCATCCCATCTCCGTGTTCCTCCTTGATCGGTTTTGGGGCAGGAGGTGTTGGATTAGGCTGACCGCCGAAACTGCTCAACACCCCACGTGGGTACACTTGTCAGACTGACCCGCCCCCTATCCACTCTGATAGCCCCGCGGCAACCAATGCTAAGGACTGATCCCCACTGACGTACTCTGATAGCCCCAGCGAGGGCTAGAGATGGAATTTTCCCTAGTCTGACACGTGGTGTCAGACGGGATCAGGCGGGTCCCACGTTATCCCAGAGGATTTGGGACCGGTCCTGACAAATTGGCATCAGAACGAGGTTTCGTGTGTTCTGCGCGAGGTTTGGTTCCCAGAGTCGTTGGTTCGTCAACTTGGGCGGTGTGATGATACTGTGGATGTGATGTCTTGACGCGGAACAGCCCGACAGCAACCTGGATACCATAGTGATAGTACGTTCATTGTGGTTAGTTAGCAGTGGTCGTTAGTGTCAGGATGTTAGTCGCTCAATACGCAGTACGAGGTGTGACGTACGTCGACTTAGGGCCGGAACGGTTAGTGTGTTAGCACTGGTTTTGCATGATGGATGGACCATAAGGGTCAGAGGTGCACTAGCAGGATTAACCTGGATGGTAGCCGGTGAGCTACAGATGAGTAGGTTGGTCGGCCTGAGGGGCCTGAGAGTAGCTTGTTGAATTAGTGAGATACGTAGGCCAAGGAGGCCGATTGACGGTGGCCGGTTGGCCAGATAGTGTTTGGATGTTGAGGGTTTGGATAACCTAGACTACGGGGATGATTTGAGAAACCCCGTGGGATTACTGGATTGTAGTGAGAAGGACCTAAGGGAAACCCTGAGTTGGGGTTTGTGGTATCGTAATCCTTGTGGTTTGGGCCGACTTACGGCCGGATCGGAGATGGTGCTGCTAGGTGCAGTCGAGGTCATGGGTGCCTGGTAGATGACTCTGGACGAGGGTTCGTACTCAGAGCGAGGTAGGGATGACCATGGGTAGGTCATGTATCAAGACCAACGGTCAGGATGCCGTTGGTTGATCCGAGTAGCGCAATGGAAGCGCGGTGGACCTAGGCTTCGTGTTGGATCAGGCTAGGGTGGTATGGACAGGTTTGACCATTAGTGGGATTTCGTGGACTCATCCTGATGTGTTAGAAATGTCGAGGTTGGCATTTGGGTGCTGTTGAGGCTTGTGCTTGGAATTGCTTGAGATTGGGTGATTGACGACATTGAGGGTCGTTACTGAGGAGTCCAAGGTTCGTAAACATTGATTGTGATTTGAGAGTTGGTACCAGAGCGTGTTTTGCTCTCAGAGTATGCGCAGGTCGAGGATGTGATGTCTCTGAAGTCGTAACAGCCTATCATCAACCTGGTAGTTAGGGCATTAGTACGAGGATTCGGTAAAAGCGAATCTTAGTTAGAGTATTTTTGTCATGTGATACGATAGTCTAAGGTTCGATTAGCATTGGAGGCCACGTGTTTCGATGTTTTATCCCGAGGTGGATCAGTATTTGTGGGGATCTAACGGCTTAGAGCCGTAGTGTCATTGGTGAGTAGAACCCAGTGGATCCGTAGATACAGTATGACGACTTGAGAGTCTTGACCCTACTGTCATATCGGATAGAGGATGTAAGGATTTAGACTAGTGGTGGTCAGATGTCAGGGTCGCCCACTATACAATGACCCTGTACGACTACATTCACGACTGTTGGGAATAAGAACTTGTGATCCTTTTTGGCATGTGTTGCTATGTTTCGGTGTGTCGAATCCTGGAGGGATGACGACTGGTCCAGGATGCCGATTGGCAGGGATGTCGACTGGCAGGAGATGCCCGGATTAGTTGTGGTATGACACGATAGGATGCGATTGCGCACATAGCGCTTGTGTAGTATTGGAGTATGACGACTCTTCGAAGTCGAGATCGAGGGATCAGACAGGATGGTTGAGCTGCAGTGGCAGCCAGGTTGTGGTAACCATAGTTGGTGATTGATTGGACAAGTTACCAGGAGTGTGGTATTGGTGATCGGATCTAGAGGTGGACCTTGCGGGTAGAGCGATTGGTACTGGCGGTGAGACTACCGCATGGATTGGGAGTTTCGGTAGCAGAGTGTTTCTGAGTTTGGTCTGCACGAGGTTGTGGCAGACGCTGCTATTGATTGACGTGATCGATTCTCATCGAGTAGGATGGACTCAGGTTGCCGTGACGATTGTGACGATGGGATTCGCCAGTCGTGACGATGATACGAGGTGTGTGAGTGACGTACAATACGAGGATAGATTCTGGATTCGACTCGGTTACGACTGAGTGCGATCGCAGAATGAGACGCTGACGTGGGGTGTTGGCACACTTTCCACGTTACCTCTGTGTGGTGACTGTGACGAGTAGGATATACCTGGATGAGTGGGACAGAGAAGATCCCGAGTGGCTTAGTGCGAGGTATGGGAGTACTTGGTATGGAGACCAGTTTCTCATGTGACGGAGATCAGTTTCCCCAGTAATGGAGACTAGTTCCCCCAGTGCTACTAGATTGAGTCGCGAGGGTGGACTCAGAAGTTGTAACGATTGAAGTGAAATGTGAGATCCAGGTACGAATGGATGACGTAAGTGACATCTTATGATGTATGGGTCAGTTGGTCAGATTTGTTAGTACGCAGAGAGAGTTGGCTTCAGATCACGAAAGACGTTGCGATCTGTTTAGCCTACCGATCGATGTCAGTGGATTCCGACCAATTCTATGAGTCAGAGTTTGATCGGGTTGATTAAAGGTACAAGGTGTGCGGGTTAGAGGTCGTTTATGAACATCCGTAAATAGTATACAAGGTTTAACCTTAAATCACGTGAATTCCACTCGGAATGAGTGGACCTACATAAACGATATTCATGGATGCGTGGATGGTGTCCGGTTGAGCTGAGTACTTGATAGTTCATTTCGGATGGTTTTGGTTGACTACGGTTGACCATACCTTCTGAGTTGGGGACTTGGAAATCATTTACCTGTAGGATACATGAAATGTTCAGGTGTTAAGTGAGCTCAGTTGCTGGGAAATAAACGTGTTTCCAACGAGATTGGAACTTCGGAATCAAGAGAAGTTGTGACTGAGACGTTGAGAGGAGCACCTGATTCCTCCTTGATGATGTGTAATCTGAGGTCACTGAGTGTGACTCCTTAGTAGACAGTGCTGAGTGCCGGAGGATTACATAGGATGAACTTGGACGTCATTTTCTTGGATTCTCCTGGATTTCATTCCTAGGTGGGACGACGAGGTGTGATTTGACGGCTAGGAGTTCAAGGGGGAGTAAGAACCGAACACCTAGGCTATGGGTCAATCTGATTGACTTGATAAGTAGTTGGTGGTTAGCGTCACAGGATGTGACGAGTGAGTGTCCGAGGTGTTAGACTGATGTCCGCCTGGTGACGGGCGATTGGGGTCCGGACCATGGTTGGAGTGGGGACGGTAGTTGTGGTTCGACGTTGCCAGAATGCAGTCCTTGAGTAGGTCGAGTGACACCCCGATGTTGATGTGATGTGGGTGCACCGGTATGTTGTGCACGTTAGGCGATGGGTTTAACTATGTCAATTGGTATGTCGGGTTAAGAGTGCCCTATAGTACGAGTACGTTGTAGTTTGGATAGAGTCCTAGATGGACATGAGTGACGATCGGATCAGATCCGATGAGTGACAGTTTGGAGACTCGGGGTGAGTCTAGATGACAAGTGGTATCGCTGAGTGATGCGAGATACGATGCGAGGACTCAAGAACGATTTGAGAGCAGAGTAACGCAGTGAAGCGCAATGGAGCCTGGAGTTGCCAGCTGGTCACGACGGATGTGACCTATGAGGATAATGGATGGATAGTTATCTGATGCGTTCAGATCGATGTGGTTGATGGGACTCTCAGAAAAGTCAGTTTGGGTATAGGAAATTGAGATAGTTGACTCGTACGAGTAGTTAGAGTCAGTTTGGGCATAGGTCTGAGGATAACCTGTGAGATGGGATTCGTGCCATTGTGATGGCAGAATTTGTAGGGTGTTGTCAGATTGGATTCTGAGCAGGATGTTAGCTTGAATGTATTAGCCCTTAGTGGGAGCACGTAGTTCAGCCTGACGACTGTAGGATGGATCGTGTTAGAACGGCAGACTGAAAAACCATTTGGATGTCAGCTTGGTGTTGCTGACCTATTAAAGTGAGTTCTAGGTGTGATCAACGAGTGTCGACATGTTGTCTCGAGTGAGACACACGAGCAGACGTGGAGTTATTGAAAATGAATTGGAGCTTTGGAGGCTCTGATGATGGTAGGTACCGAGGACGTTACCGTCGAGCACGATATGTGTGTTGGACGTGTACTGCTACACGAGTGTTCTCATATGGGTGCAGCGATTCGAGTTGAGGAAAAAGGAGGATTCCACAGTTTGGTTGTGGAATCAGGTCGATTTGAATTTCGAGGACGAAATTCTTTAAGGGGGGAAGTTTGTGACGACCCGTCCCAAATTAACGGGATTAATTAAGAATTAATGACGGATTAGCCTCGCTAATCGAAGGCTAATCGAAGATTAGACAAGGATTAGCGGATGTTCAGGCGAAATGACGATTTTGCCCCTAAAATGGGCGAATTGTTGACTTTTCGTTCAGGCAGTCAAATGGACTTTGGCCGATGACCATGACGTAGTTCGTGACATCACGAGTTCATACACAGGTGGTACGCTCAATTCCGACGTTCGGGGAGGAAGTTATGACGTTCGGAAGTTCGAGGGAATTTGGTAATTAGAAAAAAAAGTTGACTTTTGACCCGGGAAGTCCAATGGCCGAGAGTCGAAGACCGTTATGTAGATGGAGACGATACAAATCCGTAGACAGGCGGCACGTCGAATTCGGACGTTCGACGGAGAAGTTACGGGTCACGGAAGTTTCGTGGTACTATGGCACGATTTACGAGACAGACTACTTTTGGACTTATGTGGGCCCAGATCTTTTTGAATTGGCCAATGGATGAGTGAAACTTGTCACTCATCCATTGCCCATTCCCTTACATTCATGCACCCCCCTCCCTTATCTGTTTCGTTCATCCAAACCAACCCCAAAACACTTAACCCGTGCAACCCACCCCTCACAACACCCATCAACCTTCTCTGATGATCATGAACCAGGAAGGAAGCAGGGAGAGGAGATTGGAATGTTGATGGTGATGGAAGGATCGCAGGCCGTCGTGCACGGCGGCCATGGAACCGTGAAGGTATCGTTTTTTGCCTAAACTTTCCTAATTTCAATTTCTTGCATTAGGGGCTGTTTTAATCGATTAAGATGAGCTCATTAAGGTTCTAGGAAGGTTTTAAGAAGTTCTTGGTGGTGGTTGGACGGCTGTGGAAGCCATGGGAGGAAAATGGAAAATGGTTTTCAAACGGTTTTCGATTGGATTTGTTGGATCTGGTTATTGGGTTTAAAGACCCGGATTATGATTATGATGGAGGACGAGCCCGGATTGAGTTTAAAGACTCGGGAGTTTAAGGACTCGGATATTGATATTTCCCCCGTAGGCCTATTGAGTTTAAAGACTCGGGAGTTTAAAGGCTCGGATTATATTGAGGCCTGGATTGAGTTTAAAGACTCGGGAGTTTAAAGACTCGGATCGATCCAGCAGGTTCGATGGATGGAAATGTGGTTTCAAATGTGTTTTGGTTTTCACTGAGACTTGCTGATGATGGTTTTGGGCTGAGGCCCGGGAATTGAGAAAAAGAAACTACTTGGTTTTCTTACGTGGTTTTATGGCATGAATTTGATATGCATGCATTGGTTTTTGAAACGGAGGGTATACATGTACTTGTTTTATTGAACTGTTTTTAAACTTATTCTTTATTTTCGTCCACTCACAGTCTTTTTGTGTTTTCGATACCCTCGAGGTTGTTGCGGCACGGGCTATTGGTCGAGAGAGACAGAGACATCACACCTGCGATCCACAATAGTTCGGTACACTCTTGGAAGATCGGTACCTTTTTGGATGGTTGGTTCGAGAATGCCTTGTCCGACTTACGTGTCACATGAAGGTTGAACGCCAGTTTAGCCTTTGTGTCATGCATAAGTTAGACGGGATCGAGATTTAGCCCTTAATCCCGAGGGATTAGGGGTGGGTCCTGACAATTGGTATCAGAGCGAGGTACACCTCGGCCCGGATGAGGTACCCGGTGGTCTCCATCCAACTGACTTGGATAGTACCACACATAAGCCATGTGTTGAATCAGTGGACGCGTATCTGGTTCCTCACGGCCCATGGTACCACAATCCCCATCTACCACTGGGCCGCGTGGTCGGGTTGAAGGGGATGTGGCCCAATGTAACATCGGGTTGAACCTTGGTTATGGTACCACAATGGTAGGTTCCTAGGAACGGTGACACATATGTCCTATTGGGTAGGTTCCAATCGAGTGACAGGTGGGGAGGCTCCCACCCATGGGGAACCTACCACAATCCCCATGGTAGGGAATGTGGGACCATGGGGATTGTGGTAGGTTCCTGTAGTATGAGGACCAATGGGTAGGTTCCTCATCGGTCGAGTACTCGACCATTGGAATGAGGACCAATGGCTCCCAGAGCTGAATTGAGTCATGGGCTGAGGACCATTGGTCGACTATGAGGATGTAGGGGTAATCAGACCATGGTACTCGGCTCGACCGATGATACGTGCCACATGTGGTCCGACCATGGCCCATTGATGACGGGCCGTGAGGAGCCTACCATAGGACCTACACATCTCCCACCCATCGGTTCCTCATCACTAGATTCAGGCCCACACAACGCTGGCCCCTAGGAACCTACCCATGTGGCACTCGATCACTGATCTCAATCCAGCCCTTAAGCCTCAAACGGTGAACAATCCCGCATTGGGTCTTCCAAATGGGTTGGGACCTCGGCCCTCCGCTGTACTCGGCCTTCTGCAACGGTACGTCACCATCTTGGATTCGTCCCTAGGTAGGACGACGAGGAGTGTTGTGACAGTTAGGAGTTCGGTGTAAGGATCAAACACCTAGGTTGTGGGTCAATTTGATTGACTTGACGAGTAGTTGGTGGTTAGCGTCACGGGATGTGACGAGTGAGTGTCCGAGGTGATGGATTGACGTTCGCTTGGTGCAGAAGGTAGTATGTGGTTGGACGTTGCCAGAGTGCAGTCCTTGAGTAAGTCGAGTGACACCCCGATGTTGAGGTGATGTGGGTGCATTGGTGTGTTGTGCACATTGGACAATGGGATTGACTACGGTCAATCGGTATGTCGGGTTGAGATGGCCCGAGAGTTTGAGGGTGGTGTAGGTTGAATAAAATCCTAGTTGGACATGAGTGACGATCGGATCAGATCCGATAAGTGACAGTTTGGAGACTCGAGGTGGGCCTAGATGACAAGTAGTATCGCTGGGTGATGCGAGATACGATACAAGGACTCGAGAGTGAGTCGAGATCAGAGTAGCACAGCGGAAGCGCAGTGGAGCCAGGAGTTACCGGCTGGTCACGACGGATGTGACCTATGAGGGTAATGGATGGATAGTTATCTGATACGTTCGGATCGATGTGGTTGAAGGGACTCTCAGAAGTGTCAGTTTTGGGTATAGGAATTTGAGAGAGTTGACTCGTACGAGCAGTTGAAGTCAGTTTAGGCATAAGAATTTGGGAGAGTTGATTCGTACGAGTATCGAGGGTCAGATTAGGCATAGGTATGAGGATGACCTACGAGATGGGGTTCGTGCCATTATGATGGCAGGATCTGTAGGCTGTTGTCTAATCGGATACTGAGCACGATGCCAGCTTGGCTGTGATAGCCTTAGTGGGAGTACGTATTTCACCCTGACGACTGTAGGATGGACAGTGATAGAATGTTAGATTTAAAAAGTCGTTTAAGTGTCAGTTTGGTATTGCTGACCTATCAAAGTGAGTGACAGACGTGATTGACAAGTGTCGATGTTTTGTCTCGAGTGAGACATACGAGCAGACGTGTAGTTCTCGAGAGTGAATTGGAGCTTTGTAGGCTCCGATGATGGTACGTACCAAGGGCGATATCGTTGAGTACAGTATATGTGTTGGATGTGTACTACTACAGAGTATTCTTGTGTGGGTGCAACGATCCGATGAGGAATAAGGTTGGATTCCACAGTTTGGTTGTGGACTCGAGTCAATTTGAATTTCGAGGACGAAATTATTTAAGGGGGGGAAGTTTGTGACGACCCGTCCCAAATTAATGGGATTAATTAACAATTAATGACAGATTAGCCTCGCTAATCGAAGGCTAATCGCGGATTAGACGAGGATTAGCGAACATTCGGGCGAAATGACGATTTTGCCCATATATAATGGGTAAATCGTTGACTTTTCGTTCAGGCTGTCAAATAGACTTTGGCCGATGACTGTGACATAGGTCGTGATCACGAGTTCATAGATAGGTGGCACGCTCGATTCTGACTTTCGGGGAGGAAGTTATGACGTTCGGAAGTCCAAGGGCATTTTAGTAATTTGGGTAAAAAGTTGACTTTTGACTAGGGAGATCCGATGGCCGAGGGCCGAAGACCATTACGTAGATCGGGACGATACGAATCCGTAGACAGGCGACACGTCGAATTAGTACGTTCGACGGAAAGGTTACGGTTCACGGAAGTTCTGGGAACTATTTACGGCGACACATTTTACGAGACAAAAAGTGAAGTTTTGTCTTTTGTGGGCCCAGTTAATTTTCAGTGGACCAATGGATGAGTAACAAGTGTCACCCATCCACTGGCCAACCTCATTCATTCATGCATATCCCGTCCAACATCATCGATCATTTCTTTGTTTCCAAACAAAACCCAACCCGATCTCATTTTGAGCCAAACCAATCCAACCCTCTTCCATTTTATCTTACCTGTGAGGACTAGAGAGTGAGAGAGGGACTGACGAAGGCTGCAGGGGGCTAGAACCGCCGTGGACAACGGCTGGAGGAGGCACAAAACCGAGAGGTAACTCGGTTTGCCCATTTTTCCATTCTATTTTGATTCTTGCATTATGGTTAGTTGTGGGTGATTGGGAGATGATTAGAGAGTTTCTTGGGAAGTTTTAGGAAGCTTTTGAAGGCGGTTCATGGCAGAGGTGGCCGTGAGGGTGGTCGGGAAAAACATGGCTATGAGGCCCTATGTTCATGGATGGGTTTTGGACGGTTTGGATTAGTTTTGTTAATTGGAATGGGTAGGAAACATTAAAATAGGATTTTTAGCATTAAAATGGGACAAAATAGACGCGATTTGAGGGAGGAACCAGGTCGTACCGGTCATACCGGTCCAGGGAACAAGAGAACCGGCCGGACCCCAGTTCAATCGAAGGTAGGGGATAACTGTAGCCGGCGTGTGAGGCCCACGCGCAAGCCACTCTTGGGGAGCATACAGGCGCGTGGACCCTCCTTTGGGGAATTGTCCAACATGTGAAATCATCTATTCGATGTAAAGAACATTTTGTGACTGGTTTCGTGTCAATCAGACATCGTTTCGATATAGTTCGGGACGTCCGAAGGTTTAGATTCGCGTTTAAAAATAGTTAGAAATTCTAAAAAATTACGGGGCTTTAGTGTGGGGTTATATAAGTAGTTAGTAACCTTCTTAATGAATTTGGACAGGTTCGGGAATCCCGGAGGCGACAAATGACCCGGGAGACGATTATGGCACTCGTATCGAGGCGCGGCTTCAGACGGTCTGTGAGTGGACCCTTCTTTCGAACTTGATGCATGCATAAATGTTTTATAATTGTTTTAATATATGTTTTGTGATGCCATGAGTGCATTTGTTTGTAGTAGCCTAGGATTTACGTATTTGCACGTATTTTGAGATTTCCAGTTTTATACGATGCTTATACGTGCTAGGTTTTCAATGAGGGTTTCATAAATTGGTTTTGGATTTGGAAATATGAAGTCGGGCACGAGACCCATTTGATTTATGAAATCTCGGACTTGGAGTCCATTTGAGCTGACGAGAAATCGGACCGAGGGTCCATTTGAGCTATATGGTCGTACCGAGGGTCCCGTTGATTTACGAGCTGGGCTTGGGGCCCATTTGGTTGTAATATCGGGCTGGAGGCCCCTTTGACTATGGTATCGGGCTTAAGGCCCCGTTGGTTGGGAAATCGGGATTGAAGCCCTATTGCTTTATGGTGTCGGGCTTAGGGCACAGTTAGTGGTGGTATCGGGCTTGAGGCCCAGTTGAATGTAATATCGGGCTTGAGTCCCAGTTCGATTTATGAAATGAGTATTCGGGCAAGAGACCCTGTTAAACTGTGATTTGAATCGGATTCGAGGAATCCTGTTGAAATGAATCGGGTATGAGACCCAGTTGAGAAATGAGTTTTGAGAAAGAAAGAGATTTGAAATGAATGAACCCTCCATATTGAATATATGGTCTCCTCCAGAAGTCGACCTGGAGAGTCACTATCCACAGACCAGAGTGGGTATCCCCATAGGGATCCCGTTCCAAGAGTGGTGGTTACTTATTATGATGTGGTCCCGGACCAGATTCCGGAGCGATATGTGGACTAGATCCAGAGAGAGAGTTCGGACTAGATCCAGAGGTTGAGCCTCCCAGATGGAGATTCCTAGGAGAAGACTCAGAGTGAGACCCCGAGTAGTGTGCACACGAGATAGATATGATGACATCGTGACGATATCGGGATGTGTTCCCTAGGGGATGTGTGCCCCGAGTTAGGCTGAGACCCCGTATTCTGTACGTTTGGTATTTCATTGAGAAAGGTTTTGGGCTGAGTTCCCATAGAAAATGGTTGATGGGTTTGAGGTGTGATTTCGGGTCGGGGACCCAAATGGATTTTCGGGTCATAACGGTTTATGGGGCCGAGCATGAACCCTTGAAAGGTTTTGAGAAAATGTTTTCAAATGATTTTATGAATGTTTGAGAAACAGTTTTTGAATGCATGCATATGCTTTTAGTGAAGGGCATAAATATCTTGATGCGAAAAGGTTTATAAATGAAAATGTTTATATTGTCCACTCACAGTTTTCGTGTTTTAATGTCCTTCAGGTTGATCGCGGATGCGGGTTGTAGCAGAGACAAGACATCGCTCGCCTCCTCCGACGATCCTGGCGCACTCTGGAAGCCCTAGCGAGGGCTAGTGACAGAATTTTTCCTGGGCTTACACTTCATGTCAGAAGGGATCAGGTGGGTCCCACGTTAATCCCGGGGGATTCGGGACCAGTTCTGACAAGTTTGTATCAGAGCCAGACCTCAATGGGGAAGTGTGCCAGCGAGGATGCTGGGCCCTAAGGGGGGGGGGGGGGGGGGTGGATTGTAAGACCCATGTCCTGGAGGGAACAGTGAACAATCCCACATTCCTGCAAGGGGGAATGTTCTGGGAGATGATGGTGGTGTGCCTTAAAGGTGTAGGCACACACCTATCTAGCACTAGCCATAGGACCCGACCCTCCTCGGTCAGGACCCGACTCATCTAGCACCATATTGTCGGCTTTGGGCCTCGCCCTCACGGTTTTGTTTTCGGGAGCTCATGATGTAACTTCCCAGGGGGTCACCCATCATGGAATTGCACCAGCCTCAACTCGCTTAACTCTGGAGTTCCAATCCCCCTCAAAGCCACTTGAGCTCCCAAAAGGCCTAGTGTAGATCAGAGTTGCGCAGCGGTATCCTCTATCTAGCACTATATTGTCCTCTTTGGGCCACAACAATACTCAATGGCAAGCCTGCGCTCTCAAGGTTTTGACCCCAGGACCTCGTGTTGAGCAATACACGCCAGGCAAGCCTCAACCACCGCGACCACGAGAGGCCTAGTGCTAGATAGATGTGTGCCTACACCTTTAAGGCACACCACCATCCTCTCTCAGACCATTCCCCCTTGCAGGAATGTGGGATTGTTCACTGTTCCCTCGAGGACACGGGTCTTACAATCCACCGCCCTTAGGGCCCAACGTCCTCGCTGGTACACTTCCCGGTCGGGGTCTGGCTCTGATACCAACTTGTCAGGATCGGTCCCAAATCCCCCGGGATTAACGTGGGACCCGCCTGATCCCGTCTGACACGAAGTGTCAGACTAGGGAAAATTCCTTCTTTAGCCCTCGCCGGGGCTAGCAGAGAGCATCAGGATCATAGGAGGTGGGGAGTGATGTCTCGTCTCTGCTAGAACCAGCATCCGCGATCAACCTGAAGGGCATTAAAACATTAAAATTCGTGAGTGGACTTGTTTTATGAATTTGATGCATGCATAAATGTTTTATAATTGTTTTAGAATATATTTTGTGATGCCATGAGTGTATTTGTTTGTGGTAGCCTAGGATTTACGTATTTGCATGTATTTCAAGATTTACGATTTTATACGATGCTTATACGTGCTAGGTTTTCAATGAGGGTTCAATGAATTGGTTTTGGATTTGGAAATATGAAATCGGGCATGAGACCTATTTGATTTACAAACTCTCGGACTTGGAGTCCATTTGATTTGATGAGGAATCAGACCGAGGGTCCATTTAAGTTATACGATCGAATCGAGGGTCCCGTTAGTTTACGAGTTTGGGCTTGAGGCCCAGTTGGTTGTAATCTCGGGCTTGAGGCCCATTTGACTTTAGCATCGGGCTTGAGGCCCTGTTGGTTATGAAATCGGACTTGAGGTCCTGTTGGTTTATGGTTCTGGGCGTAGGGCCCAGTTAGTCATGGTATCGAGATAAAGGCCCAGTTGATGGTGAAATCGGGCTTGAGTCCCAGTTCAGTTATTGAAATGTGTATTCGCGCATGAGACCCTGTTGAACTGTGGATTTAGGCCGAGGCCTTTGAAATGAATTTGAATCGGATCCGAGGAATCCCGTTGAGATGAATTGGGTTTGAGACCTAGTTGAAATGTATTTTGAGAAAGAAAGAAAGTATTTGAAAATGAACGAACCCTCCATATTGATTATATGGTCTCCTCCAGCGTCGACCTGGAGAGTCACGATCCACGTACCAGAGTGGGTATCCCCACAGGGATCCCGTTCCAGAAGTGGTGGTTACTTATTATGTTGTGGTCCCGGTCCAGATTTCAGAGAGATATGTGGACTAGATCCACAGAGAGAGCTCAGACTAGATCTAGAGATTGAGCCTCCCAGATGGAAATTCCTGGGAGAAGACTCGGAGTGAGACCCCGGGTAGTGTGCACACTAGATAGATTGATGTCATTGTGACTATATCGGTAACTGGTGAACAATCCCCGGACCTCAGTAAACTGGTCGGGCCCACAATCCCCATAGTTACCGGATACATGCCACATGGGTAGGTTCAATGCTTGGAATCGACTCGACCACAATCCCCATCTTGAGGACCATGTGCCATTGGTAGGAGCCTACCAGATATCATTGGTAGGACCTATCAATGGCTCCCACTAGTCTAAATCCAACCATCGGACCATGGGGAGGTAGCACGACGGGCTCTGATACCAGTCAGCCCATGGTACCATAATCCTCATCTGCCACGGTTCCCCATCTCCCACGGGAGTTGAAGGGGATGTGGGCCCCGCCATAATCCCCATGGTTACCGGTCTGACCCTCGATCCCATCACCAGTTTCCTCAATGATTGTACCCGTCAGTCTTCACCTATCCGCCTCACCTATCCGCCCGAGGGATGTGTCCGCCAGGCACACACCTATCTGGCGAGGGATTTCACGAATTCCCCTTAGCATTCGACTGATCGGTCTCACTCCGAGTCCCGTTTATCTCAGAGCGAGATTGAGTCGCGAGTGTGTACTCAGAAGTTGTAACGATTGAAATGAAACGTGAGATACAGGTGTGAATGGATGACGTAAGTGACGTCTTATGACGTATGGGTCGGTTTTTCAGATTTGGTAGTACGCAGAGATTTGGCTTCAGATTAGGACAGACGTTACGATCTGTTTAGCCTACCTACAGATGTTATTGGTTTCCGATCAATTCTGTGAGTCAGATTTGGATCAGATTGATTAAAGGTACGAGATGTGCGTGATAGAGGACGTGAGAAATGTTCGAGTGTTGAGTGAACCCAGTGATTGGAAAAAGGAACATGTTTCCAACGTGATTGGAACTTCGGAAATCAAGAGAGGTTGTAATTGAGATGATGACATCAAATTTCATCCCACGATGACATCAAATCTCGTCATCTTAAATCCTTCTTGATTTCGTTCCTAGGTGGGACGACGAGGAGTGATGTGACAGCTAGGAGTTCAAGAGGGTGTAAGAACCGAACACCTAGGCTGTGAGTCGAATTGATTGACTTGACGAGTAGATGGTGGTTAGCATCATGGAATGTGACGAGTGAGTGTCCGAGGTGTTGGATTGATGTTCTCCTGGTGACAAACGGTTGTGATCCTGACCATGATTGCTGTTCGGACAGTAGTGTGTGGTTGGACGTTGCCAGAGTGCAGTCCTTGAGTAGGTCGGGTTACACCCCGATGCTGGTGTGATGTGGGTGCATAGGTGTGTTGTGCACGTTGGATGATGGGATTGACCATGATCAATCGGTATGTCGGGTTGAGAGTACTCGGGAAGTTGAGTATCTTGTAGATTGGATAGAGTCCTAGATGAACAGGAGTGGTGATCGGATTAGATTCGATAGTGACAGTTGGAGACTCGAGGTGAGTCTAAATGTCAGTAGAGATCGCTGAGTAATGCGAGATACGATGCGAGGACTCGAGAACGAGTCGAGATCAGAGTCGAGCAGCGAAGCGTAGTGGAGCCGGGAGTTGTCAGCTGGTCACGATGGTTGTAACTTGTGATAGTTACAGATTGATAAGTATCCGACAAGTTCGGATTGCTGTGGAGTGATGGGACTCTAAGTAGAGTCAGTTTTGAGTATAGGAGTTTGAGAGAGTTGTTTCGTGCAGTATCGAGCGTCAGTATGGACATAGGTCTGAGGATGACCTACGAGATGGGATTCCTGCCATTGTGATGGCAGGATCTATAGGGTGTTTTTTGATCGGATGCTGAGCAGGCTACTAGCTTAGATGTGATAGCCTTTAGGGGGAATACGTATTTCATCCTGACGACTGTAGGATGGACGGTGTCAGAGTGTTAGACTGAAAAGTCGTTGGAATATCAGTATGGTATTGTTGACCTGTCAAAGTGAGTGACAGGTGTGATCGACGAGTGTCGACGTTTTGCCTCGAGTGAGACGTACGAGCTGACGTGTAGTTCTCGAGAGTGAGTTGGAGCTTTGGAGGCTTTGATGACGGTATGTACCGAGGACAATCCAATGAGTACGGTATCTGTGTTGGACGTGTACTGCTACACGAGTATTCTCGCGTGGGTGCAGCGATCCGAGTCGAGGAACATGGTTGGATTCCACTTATGGTTGTGGAATCGGGTCGATTTGAATTTCGAGGACGAAATTCCTTAAGGGGGGAAGTTTGTGACGACCCGTCGCGAAATATCGAGATTAATTAAGAATTAATGATGGATTAGCGAGACTAATCTGGGATTAGACGAGGGTTAGCGGACGTTCAAGGTAAAATGACGATTTTGCCCATAGAATGGGAAAATCGTTAAATTTTCGTTCAGGTGGTCAAATGGACGTTGGCCGATGACTGTGATGTAGTTCGTGATGTCACGAGTTCATACACAGGTGGCACGCTCGATTCTGACGTTTGGGGAGGAAGTTATGACGTTTGGAAGTTCAAGGGCAATTTGGAAGTTTGGAAGTTCGGGGAGGAAGTTATGGACGTGCACCAAGGACCGTTACGTAGATCAAGATGATACGAATCCGTAGACAGGCGGCACGTCGAATTCGGACGTTCGATGAAAAAGTTACGGTTCACAGACGTTCTGGGGAACTATTAACAGCGACACGTTTTACGAGATAAAAAGTGAAGTTTTGTCTTTTGTGGGCCCAGTTACTTTTGTTGACCAATGGATGAGTGACAAGTGTCACCCATCCACTAGCCACCATCCCACATTCATGCATATCCACCCTCCCTTCATCGATCATCCATTTTCTTCCTAACCAAAACCCAAACCCGATCTCCTTCATCCCCAATCCAAAACCCATCCCCACATGACCATGGTGGAGAGGACAGAGAGTGACTGAGGATCTGAGGACGTGGTGGCTGGCCCAAGCAGCAGCCGCCGTGAACGGCGGCGGAGAAAACCGATCGAGGTAATCGGTTTAATCGATTTTCATCCATTTTTAATTCTTGTGATTATGGGCCGTTTTTAATGATTCTAATGAAGTAAATAGGTTGTTAGGAAGCTATTATGAAGGTTTTGAGAGAGATTAGACGTTAAGTAACCCTGGGGTAAGTTTTGGAAAACTTGAACTGTGTTGAAGAATTAGATCGGTCGGATTTTAGGAGTTTTAGGTGGATTTGATCATCCAAACAAGCTCCTAGGATCAAAATAGGAATTTAGGGATCGAATTGGATTGAAAACGGACCAAAATGAGGAGTGTAGAACCCTGGACCGGACACGCCGGTCCAGTTGCAGGAAACGGACCGAACCGGCCGATCTGAACTGGCCAAGAGGTTGAAGCCGATCACTGTTCACCGGCGCGTGGGACCACGTGCAGGGTCCTTTGGGTGGCGCGTGGCAGTACGTGGTGGGGAATTTGGGGAAGTTTTCAACATGTCAAATCATCTATTCGATGTAACAAACATTTTGGGACTGGTTTCATGTTAATAGGACACCGTTTCAATATAGTTCAGGACGTCCGAAGGTTTAGGTTCGCGTTTTAAAATAGTTAGAAAATCGGGAAAATTATGGGACTTAAATGGGAGGTTAATGAGGCTATTAGTAACCTTCTATTACGATTTGGATAGGTTCAGGAATCCCGGAGGCGACATTTGACCCGGGAGACGATTATGGCGCTCGTATCGAGGCGCGGCTTCAGACGGTCTGTGAGTGGATTTGTTTGTGGTAGCCTAGGATTTACGTATTTGCACGTATTTTGAGATTTACGGTTTTATACGATGCTTATACGTGCTAGGTTTTCAATGAGGGTTCAATGAATTGGTTTTGGATTTGGAAATATGAAATCGGCCATGAGACCCATTTGATTTACAAACTATCGGACTTGGAGTCCATTTGATTTAACGAGGATTCGGACCTCGAGTCCATTTGAGCCATACGATCAAACCGAGGATCCAGTTGGTTTACGGTTCGGGTTCGAGGCCCAGTTAGTGGTACTATCGGGCTTGATGCCCTGTTGATTTATGATATCGGGTCGGAGACCCATTAGGTTGAGATATCGGGCTTAAGGCCCCGTGGGTTGTGAAAACGGACGTGAGGTCCTGTTGAGTTATGGTTTTGGACTTAGGGTCCAGTTAGTCGTGGTATCAGGCTAAAGGCCCAGTTGAATGTAACATCGGGTTTGAGTCCCAGTTCAGTTTATGAAATGAGTATTCGGGCATGAGACCCTGTTGAACTGAGGATTTAGGCTGAGGCCTGTGAAACTGATTTGAATCGGATTCGAGGAATCCCGTTGAGATGAATCGGGTATGAGACTCAGTTGAGAAATGAGTTTTGAGAAAGAAAGAAAGTATTTGAAATGAATGAACCCTCCATATGATTATATGGTCTCCTCCAGACGTCGACCTGGAAAGTCACGATCCACAGACCAGAGTGGGTATCCCCATAGGGATCCCGTTCCAGGAGTGGTGGTTACTTGTTATGATGTGGTGCCGGACCAGATTCCGGAGAGATGTGTGGACTAGATCCAGAGAGAGAGCTTGGACTAGATCCAGTGATTGAGCCTCCCAGATGGAGATTCCTGGGAGAAGACTCGGAGTGAGACCCCGAGTAGTATGCACACTAGATAGATTGATGTCATCGTGACTATATCGGGGATGTGATCCCTAGGGGCTGTGTGCCCCGAATTGGCATCTTCTTTGGAAGTGCCTAGGATGGGTTATACGTACGAGTACGTATGTGGTTTTAGAAAGTGTTTTGGGGCGGAGACCCCTTATTCTGTGTTTTAGTATTTCACCGAGAACATTTTGGGTTGGGACCCACGTGACATGATTTGGGGCTGAGTTCCCACGTTTTGGTTTATGGTTTGTAAGTTTGTGATTTCGGGTTAAGGATCCAAATGGATTTATGGGTCATGACGATTTATGGGGCCGGGCATGAAGCCTTGAAAGGTTTTGAGAAAATGTTTTCAAATGATTTCACAAATGTTGGATAAACGGTTTTTGAATGCATGCGTATGTATTTAAGAAGCGCATAAATATCTTTATGCGAAAAGGTTTCTAAATGAAAATGTTTAAATTGTCCAATCACGACTTTTGATGTTTTAATGCCCTTCAGGGTGATCGCGGATGCAGGCTGTAGCAAAGACGAGACATCACTCCCCTCCTCCTACGATCCTGACGCACTCTGATAGCCTCGGCGAGGGCTAAAGATCGAATTTTCCCTGGTCTGACACGTGGTGTCAGATGGGATCAGGCGGGTCCCACGTTAATCCAGAGGATTTGGGACTGGTCCTGACAAGTTGGTATCAGATGCTAGATTGGAACCTGCGAGAGGCTGAGGAACATGAATTCTCAGCCGGGGGGGGGGGGGGGGGGGGTACTCAGATCCCCTTGAGGGATTTGGAACCCGCCTGAGGGATTTGGGTTGATCGGTTCGTTTGGGGACAAGGAAAATGATCGATGAAAATGCAAGGGTTGAAATGCATGAATGTGGGATGGTGGCCAGTGGATGAGTGACACTTGTCACTCATCCATTGGTTGCTAGGGAAAATATCTGGCCCCACCAAAGTCCAAAAGTAATCCGTCTTGAAATTCGTACAATAGTACCGTCGAACTTCCGTGAACTGTAACTTCTCCGTCGGACGTCCGAATTCGACGTGCCGCCTGTCTACGAATTTGTGTCGTCACAAATATCTAACACGGGGTCTCCGCCCCAAATCACTTTGTAAATCATAAAACACAAGGTCTCCGCCCTCAAATCACTTTTCCATAAAACATCATACGTATCAACATACGTATAACCCATCTGCGGCACTTCCGAGAAGATGCCGACTCGGGGCACACCGACCCTAGGGAACACATCCTCGATATAGTCACGATGACATCAATCTATCTAGTGTGCACACTACTCGAGGTCTCACTCCGAGTCTTCTCCCAGGAATCTCCATCTGGGAGGCTCAATCTCTGGATCTAGTCCGAGCTCTCTCTCTGGATCTAGTCCACATATCTCTCCGGAATCTGGTCTGGGACCACATTATAAATCATAACTTCCACTCCTGGAACGGGATCCCTATGGGGATACCCATTATGGTCTATGGATCGTGACTCTCCAGGTCGACGTCTGGAGGAGACCATATAATCATATGGAGGGTTCATTCATTTCAAATACTTTCTTTCTTTCGCAAATCACTTTTCAACTGGGTCTCATACCCAATTCATCTCAACAGGATTCCTCGAATCCGATTCAAATCACTTTCACAGGCCTCAGCCTAAATCCTCACTTCAACAGGGTCTCATGCCCGAATTCTCATTTCATAAAATGAACTGGGACTCAAGCCCGATATCACAACCAACTGGGCCCTAAGCCCGGAACCATAAAGCAATAAGACCTCAAGTCCGATCTCACAACTAACGGGGCCTTAAGCCCGATATCTCAACTAAATGGGTCTCAGACCTGATATCCTAAATCAACGGGGCATCAAGCCCGATAGTACCACTAACTGGGCCTCAAACCTGAATCGTAAACCAACTGGACCCTCAGTCCGATCGTATGGCTCAAATGGACCCTAGGTTCGATTCCTCGTCAAATCAAATGGACGCCAAGTCCAAGAGTTCGTAAACGAAATGGGCCTCATGCTTGATTTCATATTTCCAAATCCAAAACCAATTTATGAAACCCCCATTGAAAACCTAGCATGTATAAGCATCGTATAAAACCAGAAATCTCGAAATACGTGTAAATACGTAAATCCTAGGCTACCACAAACAAATGCACTCATGGAATCACAAAACATATATTAAAACAATTATAAACCATTTATGCATGCATCAAGTTTGAAAGAAGGGTCCATTCACAGACCGTCCGAATCATCACCTCCGGGATTCCCGAACCTGTCCAAATCATATTAGAAGGTTATTAACTACTTAAATAACCCCTCACTAAAGCCTCGTAATTTTCCGGATTTTCTAACTATTTTTAAAACCGAACCTAAACCTTCGGACGTCCCGAACTATATCGAAACGATATCCGATTGACACGAAACCAGTCCCAAAATGTTCGTTACATGGAATAGATGAAATTACATGTTGGGACCACCCCCAAAAGAGTGACCACGCACCCGTACGCGCCCCTAGAAGAGACTGGGCGTGGGCCTCACGCGCCACTGTGCAGTCATCTTCTTCCTTGCATCAGACCGGTCCGGCAGGTTCAACTGTGCAGTCCGGTCCAGTTGGACCGGCGTGACCGGTTCGGCCCTCTAGACCCCTCATTTTACGTTCCATCTTCTCCTTTTCGATCCTAAACTTCCTATTTTCAAGTTTTCTATCTAAACCAATCCTTAAAAATAATCAACAACACCTAAACCCCAAGGTTCCAAATTGAACTCCACGGTTCAAGTTTTTCCCAGCCGTTCCCACGGCCTCCTCCTCCGTGAACCACACCCCAAAACACCTTAGAACTCTCATACTAACCCAATAACTCCATTATAATCATCCAAAAAAATCTAAAACGTTTAAATCAAATTAAAATGGAAATTTGGGCAAACCGAGTACCTCTCAGTTTTCATGGCTGCCGTGCACGGTGGCGTTGCTCCCTGGCCGTTCACCACCTTCCAAACGTCCTCCCTTACTCTCCAGCCTCTCAGTCATGATCACAAGGTTGGAGGGGGACCGATCCCAAATCCTGTGGGATTAACCTGGGACCCGCCTGATCCCGTCTGACACCACATGTCAGACTAGGGAAAATTCCATCTCTAGCCCTTACTGGGGCTATCAGAGTGCGTCAGGATCGTAGGAGGAGGGGAGTGATGTCTCGTGTCTGCTACAGCCCGCATCTACTATCAACCTGAAGGGCATTAAAACATTAAAAGTCGTGAGTGGACAAAATAATATTTTCATTGAAAACATTTTATAAAAGACCTTTCATGCCCTTCATAAAATACATACGCATGCATTCAAACCATTTACCAAACGTTCATAAAAACCTTTGTCAAAAAATTAGAAAACCTTTCAAGGGTTCATGCCCGGCCCCATAAACCGTCATGACCCATTAGTCCAATTGGGTCCCCGACCCGAAATCACAACTCAAAACCTTTCAACCATAACATGTGGGAACTCAGCCCAAATACGTTCTCAGTGAAATACCAAAATCATACCATACGGGGTCTCAGCCCCCAAACCATTTCTAAAACATGAAACACAGGGCCTTCGCCCTAAAATTTTAACCAAATAGAACCACATACGTACCGACATACGTATAACCCATCCTAGGCACTTCCGGAGAAGATGCCAACTCGGGGCACACAGCCCCTAGGGAACACATCCCCGATATAGTCACGATGTCATCATATCTATCTAGTGTGCACACTACTCGGGGTCTCACTCCGAGTCTTCTCCCAGGAATCTCCATCTGAGAGGCTCAATCTCTGGATCTAGTCCGAGCTCTCTCTCTGGATCTAGTCCACATATCTCTCTGGAATCTGGTCCGGGACCACAACAATATAAGTAACCACCACTCCTAGAACGAGATCCCTATGGGGATACCCACTCTGGCCTGTGGATCGTGACTCTCCAGGTCGACGCTGGAGGAGACCATATAATCAATATGGAGGGTTCATATCTTTTCAAATACTTTCTTTCTTTCTTTCTGAAATACATTTCTCAACTGGGTCTCATACCTGATTCATTTCCATAGGATTCCTCGAATCCGATTCAAATCACTTTCACAGGCCTCGGTTTAAATCCTCAGTTCAATAGGATCTCATGCCCACATACTCATTTCATAAACTGAACTGGGACTCAAGCCCGATGTTACATTCAACACGGCCTCAAGCTCGATATCATGACTAACTGGGCCCTAAGCCCGAAACCATAACTCAACAGGACCTCACGTCCGATTTCACAACCAACGAGGCCTTAGGCCCGATATCTCAACTAAATGGGTCTCAGCCCGGATATCATAAATCAACGGGGCATCAAGCCCGATAGTACCACTAACTGGGCCTCAAACCCGAATCGTAATCCAACTGGGCCCCCAGCTCGATCGCATCACACAAATGGACCCTCGGTTCGATTCCTCGTCAATTCAAATGGACTCCAAGCCCGATAGTTCGTAAATCAAATGGGTCTCGTGCCCGATTTCAAATTTCCAAATCTGAAACCCGTTCATTAAATCCTCATTGAAAACGCAGTACGCAAAGGTACGACATAAAGCCAAAAACCTCGAAATACGTGCAATTATGTCGATCCTAAGGTACCACAAACAAATGCACTCATGGCATCACAAAACATATATTAAAATAGTTATAAAACGTTTATGCATGCATTGAATTCGAAAGAAAGTTCCACTCACAGACCGTCCGAAGCCTCGCCTCGATACGCGTGCCAAAACGTCTTCCCGGGCCAATCGTCGCCT
The DNA here is from genome assembly GCA_032719365.1 of Prinsepia uniflora. Taxonomy (NCBI): domain Eukaryota; kingdom Viridiplantae; phylum Streptophyta; class Magnoliopsida; order Rosales; family Rosaceae; genus Prinsepia; species Prinsepia uniflora. The sequence goes on along the minus strand of CM064874.1, from coordinate 37,930,267 downwards.
CCGGGATTCCCGAACCTGTCCAAATTAATTTATAGGATTACTAACTACTTATATAACCCCTCACTAAAGCTCCCTAATTTTCTGGATTTTCTAACTATTTTTAAAATCCATCCTAAACCTTCGGACATCCCCAACTATATCGAAACTGTGTCTGATTGACACGAAACTAGTCCCAAAATGTTCGTTACATCGAATAGATGATTTCACATGTTGGAACCACCCCCAAAAACCCCCTCACGCGCCCCTAGAAGTGGTCTGCATGTGGGCCCACACACCGGCACTATAGAACATCCCTAACCTTTCGATGGCCGGTCAGATCCGTTTCCTGAAACTGGACCGGCGTGTCCGGTCCAGGACTCCTTCTCCCTTATTTTTCGTCCGTTCTTCTCCTAATTAATCCTAAAATTCCTATTTTATTGTTTTCTATCATTCCCAATGAATAAAACGACCTAAAACCACCTAGAACCCATGGTTCGAATTGAACCTCACGACCCAATTTTCCATTTTCCTCCCACGGCTTCCACAGCCGTCCAACCACCACCAAGAACTTCTTAAAACCTTCCTAGAACCTTAATGAACTCATCTTAAATTGTCAGGACCAGACCCTCCTCGGTCAAGACCCGACTCATCTAGCACCATATTATGACATGGTCCGCGTGGTCACGTTGGTTGAGGCTGACCGCCAGACTGACCCTAGGGGGATTGTTAGCTCCCAGGGTTACATTGAGGGTCCGACTGACCTAGCCCATCCCCGTGTTCCTCATCCATCCATGGGCAGGGTTCAGTTGCGGGCCCACATTCCACAGAATATGAGTTGGTTTGTCAGATTTGGTAGTACGCAGACATTTGGCTTCAGATCACGACAGATGTTACGATCTGTTTAGCCTACCGACCGATGTTAGTGGATTCTGACCAATTCTGTGAGTCAGAGTTGGATCAGGATGATTAAAGGTGCGAAATGTGCGTGATAGAGGTCGTTTATGCACATCTGTAAATGGTGTACAAGGTTTAACCTCGAGTAGCGTGAGTTCCACTCGGAATGAGTGTAACCAGGTGTACGGTAATTACGGACACGTGGATGGCGTCCAGTTAAGCTGAGGACTTGAGAGTCCATTACAAATTGGTTTTGGTCGATTACGGTTGACCCTGCCTCCTAAGTTGAGGACATGGCACTAGTTTACCTATAGGACGTGAGAATGTCTGCGCGATGAGTAAACTCAGTGATTCAAAAAGGAACATGGTTCCAACGTGATTGGAACATCGGAATCAAGAGAAGTTGTGTTTGAGACGTTGAGAAGAGTGCTTGATTCTGCTTTGGAGATAGATATTTCGAGGTCACCGACTATGACTCCTTGGTAGACAGTGCTGAGTGCCGGAGGATGACATAGGATGAACTTGGACGTCATTCTCTTGGATTCTCCTGGATTTCATTCCTAGGTGGGACGACGAGGAGTGATTTGACGGCTAGGAGTTCAAGAGGGTGTAAGAACCGAACACCTAGCCTGTGGCTCAATTTGATTGACTTGACGACGTAGTTGGTGGTTAGCGTCACAGGATGTTAGCGTGGACCCACAATCCAAGCATGGGCCCACCCATGGGTAGATGGGGAGGCTCACGCACGAGACCTAGGCTGATGGGGAATGTGGTACCATTGGTCCTCATTGGTAGGTGGTAGGAGCCTACCATTTGTCCCACAGTTGAGGGCATGTAGTGGGCCAATGGATCCCACATGATACGTACCGTTGGTAGCCTACCGAATCTACTCGGTTTGGGCATGGCCCACATCAACGGTCCCACATGATAGATTCAGGCCTAGGTCACGTGCGTGAGCCTCCCCATGTGGTCCAATGGCCCGTCATCAATGGGCCATTGACATTGATCTAGTCGGATCTAGTCGAGTCTCGGCCCCTACATGATACGTGCCACATATGGTCCCGGGCCCCATGTAGGCGGCCCACGACACGTATCATGTGGGATCAAGTCGGCCATTGGAATAGGTGGTAGGAGCCTGCCATTGGTCCCACCCATGGGTATCATGTGGCCTCCGTGGTACCAATGGACCGAGTACCATTGGAATGTGGCCCACATGGGTAGGACCTACATTGGCCCACCGCTCTGGGAAGCTTCCCCTGGTATCTGGGCCCACGGTCATCTGCCATTGTAGGGAATGTGCCACATGGTCCGATTGTGGGAACCTACCACAATCCCCATGGTACAACAATGGTAGGTTCCTAAGGGATTATGGTACCTTGGGGATTGTGGTACTCCCCTCCAACACCTCCCATACACCCCTCAACTGTGGGACTGGTTTCCAGATTCGTGGGCCCGTCCACGGTTCCTCATCCAACCCCGACCCTTTGGCGGTCGAACAATATGGTGGATGGTACAATCCCTATGGGTTACAATCCATCCATTTCTCCATAACCAATATGGCCCAAACTGTATCTCCCGCGTGAAGACTGACGGGTACAATCACTGAGGAAACTGGTCTCCATCTCATGTTGGGACCCGACTAATCTAGCACCAAATCCCTCGCCGGTACCTCCCCGACAAGGTCCGATGAACGTGGGCCGAGTACCGTGAAGTAGAGCACGACGATATGAATCTGTAGATATTTGGCAGCAAGTGGGGCCCAGATATTTGTCTCAAGGACCAATGGATGAGTGCCAAGTGTCACTCATGCACTGGACATCATTTTCCTTCATGCATCCATCCCCCCCATGCATCGATCATTCCTTCCTAATCCAACCAAACCCGATCACCATTTTTCTCACCCAAAACCCTAACCTTTATACCATGTTTGAGAGGCCAGAGTGTGAGAGGAGGAGTGGTGGACGTGGTGGCTGGCCAGGATGGCCACCGTGGACGGCAGAGGAGGAAAAACCGATCGAGGTAATCGGTTAATCCATTTTCAATCCATTTTTGATTTCAAGTTATTATGGGCTTGTTTGGATGTTTGGGTTGAATTAATTAGGTTTCTAGGGAGTTTTTAGGCAGGTTTAGAGAAGGGTTGAACGTTGAGAGACCCATGGGAAGGTTTTGGATTTTTGAACCGTGAGAGGAAAATCAGACCAGTCGGGTTTCGTGGGTTTTAGGGGTTCCAATCAATTGGGTTAGGTTCCTAGAACAAAAAGAGGAAGAATAGAAGTGATTAGGAGTGAAACGGGTGAAAACTGGACCAGGAAAGGACCTAGACCGGTCACGTCGGTCCAAGTTGCAGGCTAACCGGACCGGCCGGTTCGGACCAGCTGTCGCGAGAAGGAAGACGAAGTACTGTAGCAGCGCGTGGCTTCCACGCACAGCTACTTCAGGCGGCGCGTGGCGGCGCGTGGGGGAGAATTTGGGGAAGGTTCCAACATGTCAAATCATCTATTTGATGTAACGAACATTTTTGGACTGGTTTCGTGTCAATCGGACATCGTTTCGATATAGTTCGGGTTGTCCGAAGGTTTAGGATCAGCTTTAAAAATGGTTAGAAAATCGGGAAATTTATGGGACTTCAATGAGAGGTTAATGAGGCTATTAGTAACCCTCTAAATAAATTTGGACAGGTTCGGGAATCCCGGAGACGACGTTTGACCAGGGAGACGATTATGGCACGCGTATCGAGGCACGGCTTCGGACGGTCTGTGAGTGGACTTGTTTTATGAATTCGATGCATGCATAAATGTTTTATAGTTTTTTAGAATATATTCGAGGTTTTCGGCTTTATGTCGTACCTTAGCGTACTACGTTTTCAATGAGGGTTTAATAAATGGATTTCAGATTTAGAAATATGAAATCGGGCACGAGACCTATTTGATTTATGAACTCTCGGACTTGGAGTCCATTTGATTTGATGAGGAATCGGACCTAGGGTCCATTTGAGCCATACGATCGGACCGAGGGTCCAGTTGGTTTATGATTCGGGTTTGAGGCCCAGTTAGTGGTACTATCGGGCTTGATGCCCCGTTGATTTATGATATCGGACCTGAGACCCATTTAGTTGAGATATCGGGCTTGAGTCCCAGTTCAGTTTGTGAAATGAGAATTCGGGCATGAGACCCAGTTGAATTGAGGATTTAGGCCAAGGCATGTGAAATGAATTTGAATCGAATTCGAGGAATCCCGTTGAGATGAATCGGGTTTGAGACCTAGTTGAAATGCATTTTGAGAAAGAAAGAAAGTATTTGAAAATGAATGAACCCTCCACTTGCTTTTATGGTCTCCTCCAGCGTCGACCTGGACAGTCACGATCCACAGACCAGAGTGGGTATCCCCATAGGGATCCGGTTCTAGGAGTGTTGGTTACTAGATATGATGTGGTCCCGGACCAGATTTCCGGAGAGATTGTGGACTAGATCTAGAGAGAGAGCTCAGACTAGATCCAGAGATTGAGCCTCCTAGATGGAGATTCCCGGGAGAAGACTCGGAGTGAGACCCCGAGTAGTGTGCACACAAGATAGATTGATATCATCGTGACTATATCGGGGATGTGATCCCTAGGGGCTGTGTGCCCCGAGTTGGCATCTTCTCCGGAAGTGCCTAGGATGGGTTATACGTACGAGTACGTATGAGATTTACAGAAAAGTGAATTGGGGGCGGAGACCCCGTGTTCCACGTTTTTTGTTTTGGAAATGGTTTTGGGGCAAAAACCCCGTGTGGTATGTTTTTGGTGTTTCACTGAGAACGGTTTTGGGTTGAGACCCACGTGTTGTGATTTGGGGCTGAATCCCTATTGTTTGAATTATGATTTTTTGAAGTTGTGATTTCGGGTCAGGAACCCAAATGAATTTAAGGGTCATGACGGTTTATGGTGCCGGGCATGAACCCTTGGAAGGTTTGAGAATGTTTTCAAATGGTTTTATGAATGTTTGATAAACGGTTTTTGGAATGCATGTGTATGTTTTTATGAAGGGCATAAATATCTTTATACGAAAATGGTTTTAATGAAATGATTGTTTTTGTCCACTCACAATTTTCAGGTTTTAATGCCCCTCATGTTGATCGCGAATGCAGGCTATAGTAGAGACGAGACATCACTCCCCTCCTCCTACAATCCTGATGTACTCTGACAGCCACGGCGAGGGCTAGAGACGGAATTCTCCCTGGTCTGACACTTTGTATCAGACGGGATCAAGCGGGTCCCACGTTAATCCCGGGGGATTTGGTACCGGTCCTGAAAAGTTGGTATCAGAGCCAGACCCTGACCGGGAAGTGTGCCAGCTAGGACGCTGGGCTCTAAGGGGGTGAGTTGTAAGACCCGTGTCCTGGAGTGAACGGTGAACGATCCCACATTCCTGCGAGGGGGGAATGGTCTTGGAGAGGAAGGTGGTGTGCCTTAAAGGTGTAGCCACACACCTATCTAACCTAGGCCTCCCGTGGTCGCGTTGGTTGAGGCTTGCCTGGCGTGTATGGCTCACCACGAGGTCCCGGGGTCAAAACCTTGAGGGCGCAGGCTTGCCGTTGAGTATTGTTGTGGCCCAAAGAGGACAATATAGTGCTAGATAGAGGATGCTGATGCGCAACTCTCATCTACACTAGGCCTTTTGGGAGCTCAAGTGGCTTTGGGGGGGATTGGATCCCTAAAGTTAAGCGAGTTGAGGCTGGTGCAATTCGATGATGGGTAACCCCCGGGGAAGTTGCACCATGAGCTACCGAAAACAAAACTGTGAGGGCGAGTCCCAAAGCGGACAATATGATGCTAGATGGGTCGGCCCACATTCCTGCCAGGGGGAATGGTCTGGGAGAGGATGGTGGTGTGCCTTGAAGGTGTAGGCACACACCTATCTAGCACTAGGCCTCCCGTGGTCGCGTTGGTTGAGGCTTGCTAAAAGGGTATTGCTCGCCACGAGGTCCCGGGGTCAAAACCATGAGGGCGCAAGCTTGCCGTTGAGTATTGTTGTGGCCCAAAGAGGACAATATAGTGCTAGATAGAGGATGCCGCTGCGCAACTCTGATCTACACTCGGCCTCCCGTGGTCGTGTTGGTATCAGAGCCAGACCCCGACCGGGAAGTGTTCCAGGGAGAACGCTGGGCCCTAAGGGGGGTGGATGGAAAGACCCGTGTTCTGGAGGGAACGGTGAACAATCCCACATTCCTGTGAGGGGGAATGGTCTGGGAGAGGATGGTGATGTACCTTAAAGGTGTAGGCACACACCTATCTAGCACTAGGCCTCCCGTGGTCGCGTTGGTTGAGGCTTGCTTGGCGTGTATTGCTCACCACGAGGTCCCGGGGTCAAAACCTTGAGGGCGCAGGCTTGCCATTGAGTATTGTTGTGGCCCAAAGAGGACAATATAGTGCTAGATAGAGGATGCCGCTGCGCAACTCTGATCGACACTAGGCCTCCCATGGTCGCATTGGTTAGAGGCTTGCCAGAGAGTATTGCCAAATTGTCGGGACCCGACCCTCCTCGGTCAGGACCCGACTCATCTAGCACCATATTGTTCGCTTTGGGCCTCACCCTCACGGTTTTGTTTTTGGGAGCTCATGGTGCAACTTTCCTTGGGGTCACCCATCATCGAATTGCACCAGCCTCAACTCGCTTAACTTTAGGGTTCCAATCCCCCCAAAGCCACTTGAGCTCCCAAAAGGCCTAGTGTAGATCAGAGTTGTGCAGCGGCATCCTCTATCTAGCACTATATTGTCCTCTTTGGGCCACAGCAATACTCAATGGCAAGCCTGCACCCTCAAGGTTTTTACCCCGGGACCACGTGGTGAGCAATACATGCCAGGAAGGCCACAATCAAGTGACCCGACCCATTTGGAAGACCCAATACCCGATCTGACACCTTCGTCCTTCGAACCATCCGACAGCCGGGGCTAACGCGACGTCATCATCACAACTGTATCTCCGTCTGACGAGTCCGAAGGCACGTTCAACTGGGTCTCTTGCTCGAATTCTCATTTCACAAACTAAACTGGGACTCAAGCCCGATATCTCAAATAAATGGGTCTCAGGCCCGATATCATAAATTAACGGGGCATTAAGCCCGATAGTACCACTAACTGGGCCTCAAACCCGAATCATAAACCAACTGGACCCTAGGTCCGATCGTATGGCTCAAATGGACCCTAGGTCCGATTCCTCGTCAAATCAAATGGACTCCAAGTCCGAGAGTTCGTAAATCAAATGGGTCTCGTGCCCGATTTCATATTTCTAAATCCGAAATCCATTTATTAAACCCTTGTTGAAAACGTAGTACGCTAAGGTACGACATAAAACTGAAAACCTCGAAAAACGTGCAAATATGTCGATCCTAAGCTACCACAATCAAATGCACTCAAGGAATCACAAAATATATTCTAAAACAACTATAAAACATTTATGCAAGCATCGAATTTATAAAACAAGTCCACTCACAGACCGTCCGAAGCCGCGCCTCGATACGTGTGCCATAATTGTCTCCCGGGTCTAACGTCGTCTACGGGATTCCCAAACCTGTCCAAATTCATCTATAGGGTTACTAATAGCCTCATTAACCTCTCATTGTAGTCCCATAATTTTCCCGATTTTCTAACAATTTTTAAAGCCGATCCTAAACCTTCGGACAGCCCGAACTATATCGAAACAATGTCCGATTGACACGAAACCAGTCTCAAAATGTTCGTTACATCGAATAAATGATTTGACATGTTGGAACCTTTCCCAAATTCTCTCCCACGCCCCGCCACGCGCCACCTGAAGTGGCTGCGCGTGGAAGCCATGCGCTGCTACAGTGCTTCGTCTTCCTCCTCACGACAGCCGGTCTGGTTCGCCTTCAACTTGGACCGGCGTGACCAGTCCAGGTCCTTTCACGGTCCAGTTTTCGCCCGTTTCACTCCTAATCACTTTTATTCTTCCTCTTTTTGTCCTAGGAACCTAACCCAATTGATTAGAACCCTTAAAACCCACGATACCCGACCGGTCTGATTTTCCTCTCACGATTCAAAAATCCCAAACCTTCCCAGGGGTCTCTCAATGTTCAACCCTTCTCTAAACCTTCCTAAAAACTCCCTACCAACCTAATTAGTTCAACCCAAACATCCAAACAAGCCCATAATAACAAGAAATAAAAAATGGATTAACCGATTACCTCGATCAGTTTTTCCTCCTCCGCTGTCCACAGCGGCCATCCTGGCCAGCCACCACGTCCACCACTCCTCGTCTCACTCTCTGGCCTCTCAAACATGGTATAAGGGTTTGGGTTTTGGGTGAGAAAAATGGTGATCGGGTTTGGTTGGATTAGGAAGGAATGATCGATGCACGGGGGGGATGGATACAAGAAGGAAAATGATGTCTAGTGGATGAGTGACACTTGTCACTCATCCATTGGGCCTTGAGACAAATATCTGGGCCCCACTTGCTGCCAAAAGTCCTCGTCTTGTAAAACGTGCAATAGTGCACTCGAACTTCAGTGAACCGTAACTTCACCGTCGAATATCCAAATTCGACGTGCCGCTTGTCTACGGATTTGTATCGTCGTGATCTACGTCACGGTACTCGGCCCTCGATCATCGGGCCTTCCGGGACAAAAGTCAACTATTGGTCCAAATTACCAAAATGCCCTTAAACTTCCGAATGTCATAACTTCCTCCTCGAACGTCGGAATCAAGCGTGGCACCTGTCTATGAACTCGTGACGTCACGAACTACGTCACCGTGTTCGACCAAAGTCCATTTGACACCCTGAACAAAAAGTCAAAGATTTGCCCAAAATCGTCATTTCGCCCGAACGTCCGCTAATCCTCGTCTAATCTCTGATTAGCCTTGCTAATCCGTCATAAATTCTTAATTAATCCCGTTAATTCGAGACGGGTCGTCACAAACTTCCCCCTTAAGGAATTTCATCCTCGAAATTCAAATCGACCCGATTCCACAACCAAACTGTGGAATCCAACCTTTTTCCTCAACTCTGATCGCTGCACCCACACGAGAATACTCGTGTAGCAGTACACATCCAACACACATACCATAATCAATGGTATCGTCCTCGGTACGTACCATCATCGGAGCCTCCAAAGCTCCAACTCATTCTCGAGAACGATACGTCAACTCGTACGTCTCACTCGAGACAAAATGTTGACACTCGTCGATCTCGCCTGTCACTTACTTTGACAGGTAAGCAACACCAAGCTGATATCTAAACGGCTTTTCATTCTGCCACCCTGACAGGTTCCATCTGACAGTCGTCAGGCTGAAAACGCATCCCCACTAAGGGCTACCACGTCTAGGCTGGCATCCTGCTCAGCATCTGATCAGACAACAACCTCTACATCCTGCCATCACGATGGCTCAAATCCCATCTTACAGGTCATCCTCAGACCTATGTCCAAACTGACTCTTCTACACGTACGAGTCAACTCTCTCAAATTCCTACACCCAAAACTGACTCTACTTAGAGTCCCACCAATCATACCTATCCGAACGCATCGGATACCTATCAATCCGTAACCATCATAGGTCACAACCATCGTGACCAGCTAGCAACTCCTAGCTCCACTGCGCTTCGCTGCTCTACTCTAATCTCGACTCGCTCTTGAGTCCTCATATCGTATCTTGCATCACTCAGCGATACCACTTGTCATCTAGACTTAGGTGAGTGAGGATTGTGACGATAAGGTTTGTCACTTGGTACGAGGTTTCGGTAGAATCAAACCTTAGTTCGATAAGGTTTGTCACTTGGTACAATCGTTTAAGGTTCGAGTGGCATATAGTGCCACGTGTTTCCAGGTTGGATCCCGAGGAGGATCAATATTCGTGTGGGAAATAACGGCTTAGAGCCGTAGTGTTACTGGGAATAGGATCCAGTGGATCAGTAGACATAGTATGACGACTTGAGAGTCGTGACCGCTCGACAAAAAGGTCGTGTCGGATAGAGGATGTACGGATTAATACCAGTGTGGTCAGAGGTCAGGGTCACCCGGTTTATAATGACCCTGGATGATTACACTCACCACGGTTGGTAATAGAAACGTGTGATTCTCTTTGGCTTAGTGATGCCATGTTTCGGTGTATCGAATCCCTCCAGGATGTCGATTGGCTTGGGATGCCGACTGGCAGAGGATGTCGACTGGCAGTGGATGCGCAGAGTAGATGGGGTGTGACGCGATAGGATGTGTTTGCGCACGTAAAACGTGTGTAATATTGGAACCAGAGTACTACCAGTTCTTGAGGAGGCCAACGGCTGAGAGCCGTAGAGTTACGGGAGGACGAGATCCTCAGAGTGTACTTATTGGCTGGTTTGGTACCAGTATTGGAGTATGACGACTCTTCGGAGTCGAGATCGAGGGATCAGTCAGGATGGTTGAGCTGCAATGGGCAGCCGGGTCTGATTGTTTGCACGTATTTCGAGGCTTTCGGCTTTATGTCGTACCTTTGCGTACCATGTTTTCAATGAGGGTTTAATGAATGGATTTTGGATTTAGAAATATGCAATCGGGCACGAGACCCATTTCATTTACAAACAATCGGACCTAGGGTCTATTTGAGCTATACGATCGGACCGAGGGTCCAGTTGGTTACGATTCTGGTTTGAGGCCCAGTTAGGTGTACTAACGGGCTTGAGGCCCCGTTGATTTATGATATCGGGCTTGATGCCCATTTAGTTGAGATATTGGGCTTAGGGCCCTATTGGTTGTAAAATTGGACTTGAGGTCCTGTTGAATTGTGGTTCGGGCTTAGGGCCCAGTTATTCGTGTTATCGGGCTTGAGTCCCAGTTCAGTTTGTGAAATGAGAATTCGGGCATGAGACCCAGTTGAACTGTGGATTTAGGCCGAGGTCTGTAAAATGGAATTGAATCGGATTCGAGGAATCCTATTGAAATGAATCGGATTCGAGGAATCCTATTGAAATGAATCGGGTAGGAGACCCAGTTGAAAAGTGATTTGAGAAAGAAAGAAAAGAATTGAAAAGATATGAAACCCTCCATATGTTTATATGCTCTCCTCCAGCGTCAACCTGGAGAGTCACGATCCACAGACCAGAGTGGGTATCCCTATAGGGATCCCGTTCCAGGAGTGGTGGTTACTTATATTGTTGTCGTCCCGGACCAGATTCCTGAGGGAAATGTGGAGTAGATCCAGAGAGAGAGCTCGGACTAGATCTAGAGATTGAGCCTCCCAGATGGAGATTCCTAGGAGAAGACTCGGAGTGAGACCCCGAGTAGTGTGCACACTAGATAGATATGATGTCATCGTGACTATATCGGGGATGTGTTCCATAGGGGCTGTGTGCGCCGAGTTGGCATCTTCTCTGGAAGTGCCTAGGATGGGTTATACGTATGTTGATACGTATGTGGTTTTTAAGAAAAGTGATTTGAGGGCGGAGGCCCTGTGTGTTATGATTTAGAAAGTGATTTGGGGCGGAGACCCCGTATTCGATGTTTTAGAAATGATTTGGGGGCGGAGACCCCGTACTTGATGTTTTAGTATTTCACTGAGAACGGATTTGGGCTGAATTCCCACATGCATTGTTTTACGGTTTTGAGTTGTGATTTCGGGTCGAGGACCCAAATGGATTTATGGGTCAAGACGGTTTATGGGGCCAAGGATGAACCCTTGAAAGGTTTTCCAATTGTTTGACAAAGGTTTTTACGAACGTTTGACAAATGGTTTGAATGCATGCGTATGTATTTATGAAGGGCATAAATGTCTTTATGGGAAAATGTTTTTAATAAAATATTGTTTTGTCCACTCACGACTTATAATGTTTTAATGCCCTTCGGGTTGATAGCGGATGCGTGCTGTAGGAAAGACGAGACATCACTCCCTTCCTCCTACGATCCTGATGCACTCTGATAGCCCCAGCGAGGGCTAGAGTTGGAATTTTCCCTGGTCTGACACTTCGTGTCAGACCGGATCAGGCGGGTCCCACGTTAATCCCAGGGGATTCGGGGCTGGTTTTGAAAATTTGGTATCAGAGCCAGACCCCAACCGGGAAGTGTGCCAGCGAGGACGCTGGACCCTAAGGGGGGTGGATTGTAAGACCCGTGTCGTGGAGGGAACGGTGAACAATCCCACATTCCTGCGAGGGGGAATGGTCTGGGAGAGGATGGTGGTGTGCCTTAAAGGTGTAGGCACACACCTATCTAGCACTAGGCCTCCCGTGGCCGCGTTGGTTGAGGCTTGCTTGGCGTGTATTGCTCACCACGAGGTCCCTAGGTCAAAACCTTGAGGGCGCAGGCTTGCCATTGAGTATTGATGTGAGCCAAAGAGGACAATATAGTGCTAGATAGAGGATGCCACTGCGCAACTCTGATCTAAACTAGGCCTCCCGTGGTCGCAGTGGTTGAGGCTTGCTTGGCGTGTATTGCTCACTACGGGATCCCGGTGTCAAAACCTTGAGGATGCAGGCTTGCCATTGAGTATTGATGTGGCCCAAAGTGGACAAGTTAGTGCTAGATAGAGGATGCCACTCCGCAACTCTAATCTACACTAGGCCTTTTGGGAGCTCAAGTGACTTTGGGGGGGATTGGAACCCCAAATTTAAGCGAGTTGAGGCTGGTGCAATTCCATGATGAGTGACCCCCTGGGAAGCTGCACCATGTGCTCCCAAAAACAAAATCGTGAGGGTGAGGCCCAAAGTGAACAATATGGTGCTAGATGAGTCAGGTACTGACCGAGGAGGGTCGGGTCCTGACAATTTGGCAATACTCTCTGGCAAGCCTCTAACCAACGCGACCTTGGGAGGCTTAGTGTAGATAAGAGTTGCGCATCGGTATCCTCTATCTAGTACTATATTGTCCTCTTTGGGCCACAACAATACTCAAAGGCAAGCCTGCGCCCTCAAGGTTTTGACCCCGGGACCTCGTGGTGAGCAATACCCGCCAAGCAAGCCTCGACCAACGCGACCACGGGAGGCCTAGTGCTAGATAGGTGTGTGCCTACACCTTTAAGGCACATCACCATCCTCTCCCAGACCATTCCCCCTCGCAGGAATGTGGGATTGTTCACCGTTCCCTCCAGAACACGGGTCTTACCATCCACCCCCTTAGGGCCCAGTGTCCTCGCTGGCACACTTCCCGGTCGGGGTCTGGACCCGACTCATCTAGCACCATATTGTCCGCTTTGGGCCTCGCCCTCACGGTTTTGTTTTCGGGAGCTCATGGTGCAACTTCCCAGGGGTCACCCATCATGGAATTGCACCACACTCAACTCGCTTAACTTCGGGGTTCCAATCCCCCCCAAAGCCACTTCAGCTCCCAAACGGCCTAGTGTAGATCAGAGTTGTGGAGCGGCATCCACTATCTAGCATTATATTGTCCTCTTTGGGCCACAACAATACTCAATGGCAAGCCTGCGCACTCAAGGTTTTGACCCCGGGACCTCGTGGCGAGCAATACACGCCAGACAATCCTCAACCAACGCGACCACGGGAGGCCAAGTGCTAGATAGGCGTGTGCCTACACGTAGGTCAAATTAATAGGGACTAAGCCCAAATTACCTCACGTGGGCCTCGGCCCAAAACCTTTCTCAGTGAAATACCAACACACAGAATACGGGGTCTCTGCCCCACATCATTTCTAAAACATAAAACATGGAACACCGGGTCTCCACCCCCAATTCACTTTTCTGTAAACACATACGTACTCGTACGTATAACCCATCCTAGGTACTTCGGGACAAGATACCAACTCGGGGCACACAGCCCCTAGGGAACACATCCCCGATATAGTCACGATGACATCAATCTATCTAGTGTGCACACTACTCGGGGTCTCACTCTGAGTCTTCTCCTAGGAATCTCCATCTGGGAGGCTCAATCTCTAGTTCTAGTCCGAGCTCTCTCTTTGGATCTAGTCCACATATCTCTCCGGAATCTGGTCCGGGACCACAACATAAGTAACCTCCACTCCTGGAACGAGATCCCTATGGGGATACCCACTCTGGTCTGTGGCTCGTGACTCTCCAGGTCGACGCTGGAGGAGACATATAAGCAAATGGAGGGTTCAATCATTTTCAAATACTTTCTTTCTTTCTCAAAATACATTTCAACTGGGTCTCAAACCCGATTCATCTCAGCGGGATTCCTCAAATCCGATTCCAATTCATTTCACAGGTCTCGACCTAAATCCTCAGTTCAACTGGGTCTCATGCCCGAATTCTCATTTCACAAATTGAACTGGACTCAAGCCCGATATCACAACCAATTGGGCCCTACGCCCGGAACCATAAAGCAACAGGACCTCCAGTCCGATTTCACAACTAATGGGGCCTTAAGCCCGATATCTCAACTAAATGGGTCTTAGGCCCGATATCATAAATCAACGGGGCATCAAGCCCGATAGTACCACTAACTGGGCCTCAAACCCGAATCGTAAACCAACTGGACCCTCGGTCCGATCGTATGGCTCAAATGAACCCTAGGGCCGATCCCTCGTTAAATCAAATGGACTCCAAGTCTGAGAGTTTTTAAATCAATTGGGTCTCATGCCAGAGTTCATGTTTCTAAATCCGAAATCCATTTACTAAACCTTCGTTAAAAACCTAGAACGTATATGCATCGTATAAAACTGGAAATCTCGAAATACGTGCAAATACGTAAATCCTAGGCTACCACAAACAATTGCACTCATGGCAACACAAAACATATATTAAAATACTTATAAAACATTTATGCATGCATCAATTTCGAAAAAAGGGTCCACTCACATACCTTCCGAAGTCGCGCCTCGATACGAGTGCCATAATCGTCTCCCGGGTCAAACGTCGTCTCCGGGATTCCCTAACCTGTCCAAATTAATTTAGATGGTTACTAATAGCCTCATTAACCTCTCATTGCAGTCCCATAAGTTTTCCGATTTTCTAACTATTTTTAAACGCGAACCTAAACTTTCGGACAACCCGAACTATAACGAAACGATGTCTGATTGACACGAAACCAGTCCCAAAATGTTCGTTACATCGCATAGATGAAATTACATGTTGGAACCTTGCCCAAAAACCCCCTTACGCGCCTGCACGCCCCCCGAGAAGGGACTACGCGTGGACCTCATGCGCCCTGCACAGTTTCCTTCTTCCTCAGGTGAACCGGCCGGTCCACCTGGTTCGCCCGAATCGGACTGACATGACGGGTCCAATGGTTTCCCCTTCTCATTTTGGTCCGATTCCTTTCCTAATCAATCCTACAATCTTCCTTATATCCTTATGCATCTAACTATATAAACCACAACCCTTAAAACTCCCTACAACCCACGGGTCCAAATTGTCCCCACGGTCCCTGTTTTTCCCAACCACCCTCACGGCTGCTCAGCCCAAAACCTCTTTAATACCTTCCTAACAACCTAATACACATCCTAAAATCAACTAAAAGCAACCATAACGAAGAAATCGAATTAAAATGACAATTGGGCCTAACCGGGTACGGTGTTCGGGTTCAAGGCCGCCGTCCACGACGGCGTGGCTCCTAGCCGGCCACCACCTTCCTTAATCGTCTTCTCACTCTCTGGTTCTCACAGGCTTGATCAAATGGGGTTTGAATTGGATTGGCTTGGGTGGAGGTGAGGTTGGTTTGGACGGGTTTGGTTGCACGAACAAGGAAATATGGATGATATGCATGAATGTGTTTGGATGGGCAATGGATGGGTGACACTTGTCACTCATCCATTGGCTATCAAAAAAGTTGGGTCCACTAAAGACAAAACTTCACTTTTCGTCTCGTAAAACGTGTCGTTGTAAATAGTTCCTCGGAACTTCCGTGAACCATAACTTCGCCGTCGAACGTCCGAATTCGACGTGCCGCCTGTCTACGGATTTGTATCATCCCTATGTACGTAACGGTCCTCGGCCCTCGGCCATCGGACATCCCGGGTCAAAAGTCAAATTTTGGCCCAAATTACCAAATTGCCCTCAAACGTCCGAACGTCATAACTTCCTTCCCGAACGTCAGAATCGAGCGTGCCACCTTTCTATGAACTCGTGACGTCATGAATTACGTTACAATCATTGGCCAAAGTCCATTTTACCTCCTGAATAAAAGGTCAACGATTTGCCCATTCTAGGGGCAAAATCGTCATTTTGCCCGAACGTCCGCTAATCCTCGTCTAATCTCCGATTAGCCTTGAAAATCCATCATTTATTCTTAATTAATCTCGCTAATTCGGTATGGGTCGTCACAAACTTCCCCCTTTAAGGAATTTCGTCCTCGTAATTCAAATCGACCCGATTGCACAACCAAACTGTGGAATCCAACCTTTTTCTTCGACTTGGATCGCTCCACCCACACGAGAATACTCATGTATCAGTACACTCTAACACACATACCGTACTCATCGACACCGTCCTCAGTACTTACCGTTACTAGAGCCTCCAAAGCTCTAAATCGCTCTCAAGAACTACACGTACGCTCATACGTCTCACTCGAGGCAATATGCCGACACTCGTCGATCACACCTGTCACACACTTGACAGGTCATCAATACCAAGCTGATATCCAATGGCTTTTCAGTCTGACACTCTGACACAGTCCATCTGACAGTCATCAGGCTAAAAAAGCAACCTCACTTTCGAGTTATCACATCTCAAGCTGGCATCCTACTCAACCTCAGGTCAGACGACATCCTCTAGATCCTGCCATAACAATGGCACAAATCACATCTCACAGGTCATCCTTAGACCTTTGCCCATATTGACTCTAAGTAGAGTCCCAAATCCTCTGGGACTTGGGTCACCTCCGTCCAAATCCCCGTGGTTGAGGATTGCACCATAGGCATAGGCACCCCGTGGTGGGTCAATCGGGGTTTCGATCTCGTGGGTCAATCGAGCGTGCCTATAGTCTTACCGTTGGAGCGTGCCTATCACAGCACCAAGGACGCAAGCTCAAAGTGTACCCACCCCGGTCACCTCCGACCGGGAAGTGAGCCTATGGACGGAGCCAGACACCGTGACGACCATCCTCTCCTAGACCATTCCCCCTCGCAGGAATGTGGGATTGTTCACCGTTCCCTCCAGGACATGGGTCTTACAATCCACTCCCCTTACGGCCTAGCGTCCTCGCTGGCACACTTCCCGGTCGGGGTCCGGCTTTGATACCAAATTGTCAGGACCCGACTCATCTAGAACCATATTTTCCGCTTTGGGCCTCGCCCTCACGGTTTTATTTTCGGGAGCACATGGTGCAACTTCCTAGGGGGTCACCCATCATGAAATTACACCAGCCTCAACTCGCTTCACTTTGGGGTTCCAATCCCCCCCAAAGCCACTTGAGCTCCCAAAAGGCATAGTGTAGATTAGAGTTGCGCAGCGGCATCCTCTATCTAGTACTATATTTTCCTCTTCGGGCCACAACAATACTCAATGGCAAGCCTGCGCCCTCAAGGTTTTGACCCCGGGACCTCGTGGTGAGCAATACACACTAGGCAAGCCTCAACCAACGTGACCACGTGAGGCCCAGTGCTAGATAGGTGTGTGCATACACCTTTAAGGCACACCACCATCCTCTCCCAGACCATTCCCCCTCGCAGGAATGTGGGATTGTTCACCGTTCCCTCCAGGACACGGGTCTTATAATCTAACCCCCTTAGGGCCCATCGTCCTCGCTGGCACACTTCCCGGTCGGGGTTTGGCTCTGATACCAAATTGTCAGGACCCGACCCTCCTCGGTCAGGACCCAACTCATCTCGCACCATATTGTCCGCTTTGGGCCTCGCCCTCACGTTTTTGTTTTCGGGAGCTCAAGGTGCAACTACCCAGGGGGTTACCCATCATGGAATTGCACTAGCCTCAACTCGCTTAACTTTGGGGTTCCAATCCCCCCAAAGCCACTTGAGCTCCCAAAAGGCCTAGTGTAGATAAGAGTTGCGCAGCGGCATCCTCTATCTAGCACTAAGCCTCCCGTGGTCGCGTTGGTTGAGGCTTTCCAAAAGGGTATTGCTCGCCACGAGGTCCCGGGGTCAAAATCTTGAGGGTGCAGGCTTGCCTTGAGTATTGCTGCGACCCAAAGAGGGCAATATAGTGCTAGATAGAGGATGCCGCTGCGCAACTCTAATCTACGCTAGGCCTTTTGGGAGCTCAAGTGGCTTTGGGGGGGATTAGAACCCCAAAGTTAAGCGAGTTGAGGTTGGTACAATTCCATGATGGGTGACCCCCTGGGAAGTTGCACGATGAGCTCCCGAAAACAAAACCGTGAGGGCGAGGCCCAAAGAGGATAATATGGTGTTAGATGAGTCGGGTCCTGACCGAGGAGGGTTCCTCACCAGGCCCAAAGCGGACAATATGGTGCTAGATGAGTCTGGTCTTGACTGAGGAGGGTCGGGTCCTGACAATTTAGTTGGTATCAGAGCCAGGTTTCGATCCCCGACTGGGAAGTGTGTCGTGGTTGAGGATTGACCCAACTTGTCAAGACCGGTCCCAAATCCCATCATATAATCCCAAGGTTTAGTTTTGACCCAAGATCAATCTTATGCTCTGATACCACCTGTCAGGACCCACCCCCAATCCCCCCCGGGATTAACGAGGAACACCCCTGATCTCGTCTGACACGGAGTGTCAGACAAGGGAAATTTCCAACCTTTGCCCTCCCGGTCTATCAGAGTACCGCAGGATCTAGAGGAGGCATGTGATTTCTCGGTCTCCGCTACAGTCCGCATCGTATCCAACCTGAAGGTATTAAAAAACAGAAAGACTGTGAGTGGACAAAAAGTAATAAGTTTCAGAAATACATTTTATAAAGACATTTATACACCTTCACTAAAAAGCATGCATGCATAGTAAAACCATTTATCCAATCACATATGTTTAAACAATCATAATCATACGGGTTCCTGCCCAAACCATTTACAGAAAACCATAACATAGTAAACATATGCGAGATCTCAGCCCAAATGCATTTATCATCATAAAACACAATTTCCCAAACCACTTGAAATCATGTTTATCCATTATATTTCATATCACCGAACCTGTCACCGTATATAGAGCTACGCGCGTGCTAACCGGGGTCTCAAACCCAAGTCTCTCCAAGGTCCACCCAGGTCAAAGTCCGTAGATCAATGGCCATCCCTGGAGGTAACGAACCATGCCCATCCTGAGAGTAAGGAACCCAACTGGGGGCGACTCCACTCAGTCAGTGCTCCGTGACTACTCCGGGGTCCACCCAGGCCAACGACCCTCCTCGGAGGAGACAATCATAAATAATGGATGGCATATGAAAAACCTTTGAAATCATTCTTTAAACCTTTCAAGGATTCATGCCCGGCCCCCATAAGCCGTCATGAACCATAAAATCCTTTCCAGGTTTCATGTCGTTTCCCATAAACCGTCATGAACCATAAATAAATTTGTAACACATAGCTGGGCCCTAGGCCCGAATCCACATACAAACTGGACCTCTGGTCCGAATCGTAAACCAACTGGGCCTCCGGGCCGATGCCTTGTTAAATCAAAAGGATCACAAGTCCGAGAGTTCGTGAATCAAATGGGATTCGAACCCGAGTTTACCTTTTCAAATCCAAAACTATTTCATCAAATCATATCCAAAACCAAAATTACGGAAAATCAGTGTAAAACCAGAAACCTCGATTTACGTGCAAGCACGTATATCGCCTCGTAAAGCGTGAAACCATATAATTCACCAATTTCCAAATCAACATCATAGAATCACATTCATAATCCATATAAATGTTTCTGGGGACCATAGGATCCTATTTCCTCCGCCGTTCACTGTCCTTCTCGGCCGTTCTAACCTTCAAAACCCATCCTATTAGACTCCTATGGTCCCCAGAAACATTACCCAATTGATAGAATTAGCTAAAAACCTATAAATCTCAAACTTGAATTTTTAAAAGCTTACCCAAGCTTTCGGGTTTCCCCCCGTCGTGAGCATCCGTGGCTCTGGCCGTCGTGTTCAGTCCCTCAGCCTCTCATGACTCCTCACACGGTCATGTTGATGTAAGTAGAGTGATGGTGTGATGGGTGGTGTTTGTGTTAATGAAGAAAAATGGAGAAATATGGGTTATAGGGTTTCGGGTTATGAAGAAAAGAGAAGAAGAAATGTTTTCTGATGAGAGAAGAGAGATAGATGAGATAAGTGGTGACGATTGAGAGATTAAGTCGAAATGGATGGCTAGGATTGAATGTTGAAAGATTAGATTATAAAATAATTAATTTAATATTATTTAATTAGTGAGATCCACAATTTAGGGGAATTGGAAAATGGGATGAGTGACACTTGTCACTCATCCATGGGTCCCACTCAAAATATCTGCCCAATCAGATATTGTCAAATCAGCCTCGCCTCGAAGTACGTGCATAGTGAAATCGAACTTCCGTGATCCATAACTTCCCCGTTCGAAGTCCGATTTCAGCGTGCCGCCTGTCTATGGATTCGTATCATCCCAATCTACGTAACGGTCCTTGGCCCTCAGCCATCGGACCTCCCAGGTCAAAAGTCAACTATTTCCCCTTTTAACCAAAAATAGCAAAATTCCCTTAAACTTCCGAACGTCATAACTTCTTCCTCGAATTTCGGAATTGAACGTGCCAACTGTCTATGAACTCGTGACGTCACGAACTATGTCACGGTCATCGGTCAAAGTCCATTTGACCTCCAGAATGAAAAGTCAACGTTTTGCCCACGCCCAAGGGAAAAACGGTCATTTTGCATCGTTAATCCGATTTCGCCTAACTAATCACCAATTAACCTCACTAATCGTGATTAGTTACTAATCTAATCCTGGAATTCGGGACGGGTCATTACAACCTTCCCTCCTTAATTAATTTCATCCTCGAAATTCCAACCGTTCTTCCTTCCTTAATTAGTTTCGTTCTCGAAATTCCAACTATCCTGATTCCACAATCACCTCTTGGAAAGAATTCGATCTCACGACACGTGTACACTCATACACCATCACATCAAATCTACCATTTTGTTGACACAACAACTCGACGGTTCCTTTCTCAATCTCAATCTATCCTGATATCTACTCCCACAGGGAGTCATCAGACCTCACACAATGATCCACGTTGACAGATCAGACAAACTGTCACCGCTTGACAGTCGTCAGTCGAAAACTGGCACTATACTCACTTGTGGTTACACTAACCACCAACACACTCAACTCGAGTGTGCACCTACCAACATTTCACTCGACCTGTGTGTAACTAGACCCATCAGGAATACCATGACCTAGCCCACAGTATCCAACATCGAGTCCATGTTCTCGACTAATCCAATGGTATCAGAACTAAGCTGACTACCAACACGCTCACCGACGTACCATTGGTATAACCTATATACCGTCACTAGGCACCACCAGTATGCCCAGTATCATACCTCTAACAACGTACAAGGTACATACGTCTATCCATTAACCAGACTACAACAACAACCTAAGTCGTAGCCAATCACGTTTCTATTCTGGAGTCCATTTGTCCAATCCAATACTAGACAGATCACAACTCCCACTCAACATCCACCATTTCCAAATCTGAATCCGAAATCATCATTCCGCAAACTAGTATTAGGAATGACCATTCCGAACCCAAATCCATAAATCCACTTCCAAGTTCCAAAATCGAATCCTGAATCGTCATCCAGAAATCTGATTCCAAAACCCGAAATCTCGTTCACGTCTACCGAGATGTACCAAAACCGAACCTTTCGGTTACCTGTTCAACCGATTACCACAATACAATCGATTGAGTTCATAGGGAAGCCAATCCCAACAACAACACATCTAGGTTGACCAAATCCGACCTCCTCGCACATTTACTTGCATGAGTAACATACCATACGGGATTTACCTCGAAAAGAAGTTCAGTGCCATCATGCTCAACTCAAACACCCCAGTAAGAGTGATAAACTCTCCACCTATCTGGATTATCAATATCACAATCTAGATCCATCACTACGCCAACCGACCATAGACGTCACGATCGAGAATTGTCACGATGCCCAAAGTCCTCAACGTCACAATCCCGATCCATTACACGATCCTAGGTGGATCCACACAAGCTCACTCAGCTAACAATCCATCTGAGATCCGATCATAGGGTCTTACACCCTCCTGAATCCTTCATAAGTCACATCACTCCTTAACCTATTCCCACATCTAAACAGATCAGTCAACGACGAGACACGCTGAGACAGTGGGTTCTCACTGATTACCTCGAATCAATCCTTGTCATTCCATCTAGGAAAATCAAGAATGATCCAACACGATGACATCAAAAAAGTCCATCCTACGTGGATGCAACCTAACTTGCTGCATTCACCACGCCACGTAATCCAACATCATCTGCCACCAAGCAGAAAATGAGGAATCTCAGTCACCTAACTTCAAAATACTCAACTCCTCACGATGACCCAAGACAAATCCCGGATTCACCAACCAATACACGACCAATGTAATGGTGACACAACCAACATCTACCACATCTTCCACGGAAGAACCTGAGAAGTCACCCAAAATGACTTCTAAATACTCATTGCCAATGCGGAAAACCCTCGTTCCTCTCGTCACCTCAATCGCAATCACTCCCGATTCCGAAGTTCCAACCACGTCGGAACCAACACAGTCGGACATCAACCAAGTGTCCCTAACGAAGAGAACTTGGTACACCATCTCGCCTATCGGTTCACACGGTTTATGTAGATACACTCATTCCGAGTGGAATTCATGCAACTCAAGGTTAAACCTTGTATACTATTTACAAATGTGCATATACGGTCTCCAACACTCGAATCTCGTACCTCGAGTCTCAACTACTGCTGGATCTAATCCAGTCCATCACTATTAGTGATCCACTCCCAAACCACAGATACCGAACATACGCCCATTTCGACAGAGTCACATCCCGACTCGTAACTCATCTTCAACACAATCACCAGCACCGACACCAGCACTGATACCAGTATCATCACTATCACCAGCACTAGTACCACCACTGTCACTATCACCAACATCACCTATCAGCATCAGCACAGAGTGTACGAATCAGAAAACCCTGGATCTCCGTTCATACCGAACGACGATCCTGTACCTCTACTCATATTGGAGAAACTCTTCCTCATTCGTACCCAACAACTCTAGGTACCGTCATCCTAACAACTCATACGAGAAAAGGAAACGTCCCCGATTCCCATCAACCATAACTACAACCACCCTCGGTAGTAGTGCCTGCCACAAACTCGTGCAGACCTAACCACCAGATATCACGATCTAGGCTCCGCATCCAACGAAATCAATTGCCCGTACTAACTACTCTGTATCCCCACTCAGGGATTCCATCGACAAGTACCAACCCTGATAACTTGTCCAAATCAAACTCTAACCAGTCGTACCTCGACTAAACCAATGTCGTCTACCAGGTCATCCATGACCTTAGTGGCACCAACAATCCATCACAACTAAAATAGTACGACAACCAACTAGGTCTAACCGATTACTACAACCTCGACTGCGAATTGCAGTCCCATTACTAAAGCTGACATGACTAGACCTGACATGACCAAACATGATCGAACATGTCCAAACATGACCGAACATGTTCATATATGACATGACCAACCGACGGTCTCATCTCCGAAAAGTTGTCAAGTCAAACCACTCGCCAACTCACATTTTTGAACCATACACCTAAGGTAGGGTTCCACAATCACACCCTAGAGTTCCTCTGAACCCAAATACTAGCTACAACTGCAGTACAATCCACAATTTGACCGACCCCGCGGTCTTGACATCGTAAATACGTCAATCCAATCCTATCGTCAATCCAACCAGGATTCCTCGAATCCGAATTCTAACTGCCAGGAGCAGTAAATCCATTTAACTCAACAATATCTGACCATCAATGGTCACAACACCAAACTGTCGTCAAATCGATCCTACGACACCGTGAAAGGCGACCCCAACTAACCGTCACACGATCAAAACTCCAAAGTACAATTACGTTAATCCTTCCGTAGGGTCCCACACTGTCATCCACGACAGAACTATGGCAACCCCGGTATCTAGTGCCGAACCAAGACGTTCCACGATTCAATCCTACTAACTACTATATCGGCATCCCAACAATCAGGTTGATAACTAACTGTAGCCCATTGAGATATCACATCCTCGACCTGCGTACAGAGTATAGCGCAAAATACGCTCTGGAATTCAGAGTAACATGAGCAACCCTGCTCTGATAAGCAATCCTATGCTCTGATACCACCTGTCTATGAACTCGTGACGTCACGAACTACGTCACGGTCATCGGTCAAAGTCCATTTGACCGCCAGAATGAAAAGTCAACGTTTTGCCCATGCCTAAGGGCAAAACGGTCATTTTGCATCGTTCGCCCGATTTTGCCTAACTAATCACCGATTAACCTCACTAATCGTGATTAGTTACTAATCTAATCCTGGAATTCGGGACGGGTCGTTACAAGTCCCCTAGGGTCCCACGTGATTTGGGACCGGTCCTGACAAGCTGGTATCGAAGTGTTGTGCACGTTCAATGATGGGATTGATCACGATCAATCGATATATTGGGTTGAGAGTGCCCGAGAGTTTGAGTATGTTGTAGATTGGATCGAGTCCTAGATGGACATGTGTGGCGATCGGTTCAGATCCGATGAGTGACAGTTTGGAGACTCGAGGTGAGTCTAGATGACAAGTGGTATCGCTGAGTGATGCGAGATACGATACGAGGACTCGAGAGCGAGTCGAGAGAAGAGTAGAGCAGTGAAGAGTGGCGGAGTCGGGAGTTGCTGGCTGGTCACGACGGATGTGACATGTGAGGGTAACGGATGGATATTTATCCGATGCGTTCGGATCGATGTGGTTTATGGGATTCTCAGAAGAGTCAGTTTGGGTATAGGAAATTGAGAGAGTTGACTCGTGCGAGTAGTTAGAGTCAGTTTGGGCATAGGTCTGAGGATGACCTGTGAGATGGGATTCGTGCCATTGTGATGGCAGAATTTGTAGGGTGTTGTCAGATCGGATGCTGAGCAGGATGCCAGCTTGGATGTGATAACTTTTAGTGGGGATGCGTTTTCAGCCTGACGACTGCAGGGTGGAACGTATCATAGTGCCAGACTAAAAGGCCGTTGGGAAGTTAGTTTGGTGTTGATGACCTATCAAGTGAGTGACAAGCGAGATCGACGAGTGTCGACATGTTGTCTCGAGTGAGACATACGAGCAGACGTGTAGTTTTCGGAAATGAATTTGAGCTTTGGAGACTCTAGTGATGGTACGTACCGATGAGTACGGTATGTGGGTTGGACGTGTACTGCTACACGAGTATTCTTATGGGGGTGCAGCGATCCGATTCGAGGAACAAGGTTGGATTCCACAGTTTGGTTGTGGAATCGGGTTGATTTGAATTTCGAGGACGAAATTCCTTAAGGGGGGAGTTTTTGATGACCCGTCCCGAATTAGTGGGATTAATTACGAACTAATGACGAATTAGCCTCACTAATCAAAGATTAGATGAGGATTTGCGGACGTTCGGGAAAAATGACGATTTTTCCCCTAGAATGGGTGAATTGTTGACAGGCGGCACGCTCGATTCCGACGTCCGAGAAAAAAGTTATGACGTTCAGAAGTTCAAGGGCATTTTGGTAATTTGGGCCAAAAGTTGACTTTTGACCCAGGAAGTTCGATGGTCGAGGGCCAAAGACCGTTACGTAGATATGGACGATACGAATCCGTAGACATGCGGCACGTCGAATTCGGACGTTTGACGGAAAAGCTACGGTTCAAGGAAGTACGAAAGTACTATTGCACGAATTACGAGACAAGTGACTTTTGGATTCTAGTGGGCCCTAGATATTTAGTTCCTGCTCAATGGATGAGTGACAAGTGTCACCCATCCACTGGACACTAATTTCCCTTCATGCATCTCCCTTCCCCTTTCATTGATTTTTCATTTTCTTTCCACCCAAACAACCAAAACCGATCCATCCTCCCTCCCCAAAACCAAACCCTATTTAATCATGACTGAGAGGACCAGAGAGTGAGGAGAGGACGGTGGATGATGGTGGCAGGCCAGGATGGAGCCACCGTCCACGGGGGAGGCCCAAAACCCGAAAAGTAATCGGTTAGCCCATTTTTCGATCCATTTTCCATTTCTGTGATTATGGGCCTTTTCCAT
Source organism: Prinsepia uniflora (assembly GCA_032719365.1). NCBI lineage: Eukaryota > Viridiplantae > Streptophyta > Magnoliopsida > Rosales > Rosaceae > Prinsepia > Prinsepia uniflora. The sequence goes on along the minus strand of CM064874.1, from coordinate 37,904,233 downwards.
TGATTTCTATGAATTAAATAGGTTTCTAGGAAGTTTATAGGAAGGTTTTGAGAGAGGTTCGACGTTGAGGAACACTGGGGAAGGTTTGGGAAACTTTGAACCGTGAAGAAGTTTTGGGCGGTTCGATTTTAGGGGTTTTAGGACCTCTAATTGATTTAGTTAGATTCCTAAGATCAAAACTAGAAGAATAGGATTGATTAGGGATAAAACGGACGAAAAATGAAGATGGGAAAGCCTTGGACCTGTCACGCCGGTCCAGGAAGACCAAATTTGCAGGAAAAAACGGGCTGGCCGGTTCGGACCGGCCTGGCCAAAGGAGGAAGACGATCTATTGTGCGGGCGCGTGAGGCCCACGCGCAGGCCACTCCTGGGATGCGTGACGGTGCATGACGGGGTATTTGGGGATGTGTTCAACACACAAAACCTTCTATTCAATGTAATGAACATTTTGGGACTGGTTTCGTGTCAATCGGACATCGTTTCGATATAGTTCGGGACGTTCGAAGGTTTAGGTTCTCGTTTAAAAATAGTTAGAAATTCCAGAAAATTACGGGACATTAGTGAGGGGTTAGTTAGGTAGTTAATAACGCTCTAAATGAATTTGGACAGGTTTGGGAATCTCGGAGGCGACGATTGACCCGGGAGATGATTATGGGACGGGTATCGAGGCGCGGTTTCGGACGGTCTGTGAGTGGACTTTTTTTCTGAATTCGATGCATGCATAAATGTTTTATAATTGTTTTAGAATATATTTTGTGATGCCATGAGTGAATTCGTTTTTGGTTGCCTAGGATTTACGTATTTTCACGTATTTCGAGATTTCTGGTTTTATACGATGCATATACGTTCTAGGTTTTCATCGAAGGTTTAAGAAATGGATTTCGGATTTAGAAACATGAACTCGGGCGTGATACCCAATTGATTTACAAACTCTCGGACTTGGAGTCCATTTGATTTGACGAGGAATTGGACCTAGGGTCCATTTGAGCTATACGATCGGACCGAGGGTCCAGCTGGTTTACGATTCGGGTTTGAGGGCCAGTTAGTTGTACTATCGGGCTGGATGCCCCGTAGATTTATGATATCGAGCCTGAGACCCATTTAATTGAGATATCGGGCTTAAGGCCCCGTTGGTTGTGAAATCGGACGTGAGGTCCTGTTGAGTAGTGGTTTCGGGCTTAGTGCCCAATTAGCTGCGGTATCGGGCTTGAAGCCCAATTAGTTGTAACATCGGGCTTGAGTCAAAGTTCGATTTATGAAATGATAATTCGGGTATGAGATCCTATTGAACTGTGGATTTAGGCCGAGGCCTATGAAATTGATTTGAATCGGATTCGAGGAATCCTATTGAGATAATCGGGTATGAGACCCAGTTGAAATGTGTTTTGAGAAAGAAAGAAAGTATTTGAAATGTATATGAACCGTCCATATGTTTATATGGTCTCCTCCATACATCGACCTAGAGAGTCATGATCCACAGACCAGAATGGGTATCCCCATAGGGATCTCGTTCCAGGAGTGGGGGTTATGATTTATGTTGTGGTCCCAGACCAGATTCCGGAGAGATGTGTCGACTAGATCCAGAGAGAAAGCTCAGACTAGATCCAGAGATTGAGCCTCCCAGATGGAGAATTCCTGGGAGAAGACTCGGAGTGAGACCCCGAGTAGTGTGCACACTAGATAGATATGATGTCATCGTGACTATATCGGGGATGTGTTCCCTAGGGGCTGTGTGCCCCGAGTTGGCATCTTCTTTGGAAGTGCCTAGGATGCGTTATAGGTATGTTGATCCGTATGAGGTTTTATGGAAAAGTGATTTGAGGACGGAGACTCTGTGTTTTATGATTTAGAAAGTGATTTGGGGCGGAGACCCCGTATTTTATATTTTGGGAAATGGTTTTGGGCTGAGACCCACGTGACATGATTTGGGGCTGAGTTCCCATGTTTTGAGTTATGGTTTTTGAGTTGTGATTTCGGGTCGGGGACCTAATTGGATTTATGGGTCATGACAGTTTATGGGGCTGGGCATGAACCCATGAAAGGTTTTGATATGTTTGACAAAGGAATTTATGAAGTTTTGATAAATGGTTTTTGAATGCATGCATATGTTTTTATGAAGGGCATAAATGTCTTTATACGAAAATGTTTTTAAATGAAATGATTGTTTTTGTCCACTCACGACTCTTAATGTTTTAATGCCCTTCAGGTTGATCGTGGATGCGGGCTGTAGCATAGACGAGACATCACTCCCCACCTCCTACGATCTTGACGCACTCTGATAGCCCCGGCGAGGGCTAGAGATGGAATTCTCCTTGGTCTATGCTACAGCACGCATCTGCGATCAACCTGAAGGGCATTAAAACATCAAAGGTCGTGAGTGGAAAAAATAATAATTTCATTAAAAACATTTTCACTTAAAGACATTTATGCCCTTCATAAATACATATGCATGCATTCAAAACCTGCTTAGTAAAACATTCATAAAAACCATTCATTCATAAAAACCATTCGAAAACCTTTTTAAAACCTTCCAAGGGTTCATGCCCGGCCCCATAAACCATCATGACCCATAAATTCATTTGCGTTCCTGACCCGAAATCACAACTTCTAAAAATCCTAATTCAAACAATAGGGATTCAGCCCCAAATCACAACACGTGGGTCTCAACCCAAAACCGTTCTCAGTGAAACACCAAAAACATACCACACGGGGTTTCCACCCGAAAACCATTTCCAAAACATAAAACGTGGAACTTGGGGTCTCCGCCCCCAATTCACTTTTCTGTAAATCTCATACATACTCATACGTACAACCCATCCTAGGCACTTCCGGAGAAGATGCCAACTCGGGGCACACAGCCCCTAGGGATCACATCCCCGATATAGTCACGGTGACATCAATCTATCTAGTGTGCACACTACTCGGTGTCTCACTCCGAGTCTTCTCCCAGGAATCTCCATCTGGGAGGCTCAATCTCTGGATCTAGTCCGAGCTCTCTCTCTGGATCTAGTCCACAATCTCTCCGGAAATCTGGTCCGGGACCACAACATAATAAGTAACCACCACTCCCTGGAACGGGATCACTATGGGGATACCTACTCTGGTCTGTGGATCGTGACTCTCCAGGTCGACGCTGGAGGAGACCATATAAATCATATGGAGGGTTCATTCATTTCAAGTCTTTTCTTTCTTTCTCCAATACTTTCTTTCTCAAAACTCATTTCTCAACTAGGTCTCATATCCGATTCATTTCAACAGGATTCCTCGATCTGATTCAAATCCCTTTCACAGGCCTCGGCCTAAATCCTCAGTTTAATAGGGTCTCATGCCCGAATTGTCATTTCACAAACTGAACTGGGACTCAAGTCCGATTTCACAACCAACTGGGCCCTAAGCCCGAAACCATATAGCAACAGGACCTCAAGTCCGATTTCACAACCAACGGGACCTTAAGCCCTATATTTCAACCGAATGGGTCTCAGGCCCGATATCATCAATCAACGGGCCATCAAGCCCGATAGTACCACTAACTGGGCCTCAAACCCGAATCGTAAACCAACTGAGCCGCCGACCCGATCGTATAACTCAATTGGACCCTAGGTCCGATTCCTCGTCAAATCAACTGTACTCCAAGTCCGAGAGTTTGTAAATCAAATGGGTCTCATGCTCGATTTCATATTTCTAAATCCAAAGTTCGTTCATTAAATCATCGTTGAAAACCTAGAACGTTTAAGCATCGTATAAAACTGGAAATCTCGAAATACGTGTAAATACGTAAATCCTAGGCTACCAAAAACACATGCAGTCAAGGCATCACAAAAAATATTCTAAAACAATTATAAAATATTTATGCATGCATCGAATTCATAAAAAAGGTCCCCTCACAGACCGTCTGAAGCCGCGCCTCGATACGCGTGTCATAATCGTCTCCCAGGTCAATCGTCGCCTCCGAGATTCCCAAACCTGTCCAAAGTCATTTAGAGGGTTACTAATAGCCTCATTCACCTCTCAATGAAGTCCCATAATTTTCCCGATTTTCTAACTATTTTTAAACGCGAACCTAAACCTTCGGACGTCCCGAAATATATCGAAACGATGTCCGATTGACACGAAACCAGTCCCAAAATGTTCGTTACATCGAATAGATGAAATTACATGTTGGAACCACCCTCAAGGGGGGGGGGGGGGTGGGTGAGATCGGGTTTGGTGGGTTTAAATGGGAATGAACGATCGATGAAGGGAGGGTGGATATGCATGAAAGAAAACTGATGGCCAGTGGATGGGTGACACTTGTAACTCATCCATTGGGCCTTGGGATAAAAGTCTGGGTCCCACTAAATTCCGAAAGTCCCTCGTCTCGTAAAATGTGCAATAATACTTTCGTACTTCTGTGAACCGTAACTTATCCGTCGAACGTCCGAATTCGATGTGCAGCCTGTCTACGGATTCGTATCGTCTCGATCTACATAAAGATCTTTGGCCCTCTTCCATCAGACCTCCTGGGTCAAAAGTCAACTTTTGGCCCAAATTACCAAAATGCCCTTGGGCTTCCAAACGTCATAACTTCTTCCTCGAATGTCAGAATCGAGCGTGCCACCTGTCTATGAACTCGTGACATCACGAACTACGTCACGATCATCGGTCAAAGTCCATTTCACCGACTAAACGAAAAGCCAATGATTTGCCCATTCTGGGGGCAAAATCGTCATTTCGCCCGAACGTCCGTTAATCCTCGTCTAATCTCCGATTAGTCTCGCTAATCCGTAATTAATCCTTAATTAATCCTGTTAATTCGGGAAGGGTCGTCACCAACTTCCCCCCTTAAGGAATTTCGTCCTCGAAATTCAAATCGACCCGATTCCACAACCAAACTACGGAATCCAACCTTTTTCTTCGACTTGGATTGCTGCACCCACACGAGAATACTCGTGTAGTAGTACACTCCAACACATATACCGTACTCATCGGTACTGTCCTCGGTACGTACCGTCACTAGAGCCTCCAAAGCTCCAACTTATTCTCGAGAACTACACGTCAGCTCGTACGTCTCACTCAAGACAAAATGTTGACACTCGTCGATCACGTCTGTCACTCACTTTGACAGGTAAGCGACACCAAGCTGATATCTAAACGGCTTTTCAGTGCACCACCCTAACAGGTTCCATCTAACAGTCGTCAGGTTGAAAACGTATCCCCACTAAGGGCTACCACGTCTAAGCTGGCATCCTGCTCTGCATCAGAACAGACAACAACCTATAAATCCTGCCATCACGATGGCACGAATCCCGTCTTACAGGTCATCCTCAGACCTATGTCCAAACTGACTCTTCTACTCTTACGAGTCAACTCTCTCAAATTCTTACACCCAAAACTGACTCTACTTAGAGTCCCACCAATCCATGTCAATCCGAACGCATTGGATACCCATCAATTCGTTACCACGATATGTCACGCCTTCGTGACCAGCCGAAAACTCCCGGCTCCACTACGCTTCGCTACTCTACTCTGATCTCGACTCGCTCTCGAGTCCTCATATCGTATCTCGCATCACTCAGCAATACCACTTGTCATCTAGACTCACCTCGAGTCTCCAAACTGTCACTTATCGGATCTGACGCGATCGCCACTCATGACCATCTAGGACTCTATCCAAACTACAACGTACTCGTACTCTCGGGCACTCTCAACCCGACATACCGATTGACCGTAGTTAAACCCCATCGTCTAACGTGCACAACATACCGGTGCAACCACATCACATCAACATCGGTGTGTCACCCTGACCTACTCAAGGACTGCACTCTAGCAACGTCCAACCACAATTACCGTCCGCACTCCAACCATGGTTCGGACCCCAACCGTCCGTCACCAGGCGGACATCAGTCTAACACCTCGGACACTCACTAGCCACATCTCGTGACGCTAACCACCAACTACTCATCAAGTCAATCAAATTGACCCACAGTCTAGGTGTTCGGTTCTTACACCCTCTTGAACTCCTAGCCGTCAAATCACTCCTCGTCGTCCCACCTAGGAACGAAACCCAGGAAATCCAAGGTGATGAGATTGATGTCATCATATCGATTACAACCTCTCGTGATTTTGGAGTACCAATCACGTTGGAATCGTGTTTCTTTCCAAATACAGAGCTCACTTAACACACGAACATTCTCACGTGCTATAGGCAAACAAGTACCATATTCTCAATTTAGGAGGTATGGTCAACCGTGGTCAACCAAAACCAATTCGTAATGGACTCTCAAGTCCACCACTCGATTGGAAATCATCCTCGCGTCCGTGAATACCGTTATGTAAGTTCACTCATTCCGAGTGGAATTCACGCTACTCAAGGTTAAACCTTGCATACTATTTACGGATGTGCATAGACGACCTCCAACACTCACATCTCGTACCTTAATTACCCTGATCCAACTCTGACTCACTGAATTGGTCGGAATCTATTGACCTCGGTCGGTAGGCTAAACAGATCGTAACGTCTGTCGTGATCTGAAGCCAAATCTCTGGGTACTACCAAATCTGACAAACCGACCCATACGTCATAAGACGTCACTTACGCTATCCATTCGTACCTGGATCTCACGTTTCACTTCAAAAATTACTACTTCTGAGTACACCCTTGCGACTCAATCTCGCAGAACTGGGGGAACTAATCTCCATTACTGGGGAAACTGATCTCCGTCACAGGGGAAACTGGTCTCCATCACTGAGGAAACTGGTCTCCATCATTGGGAAACTGGTCTCCATCACTAAGGAAACTGATCTCCATCACTGGGGAAACTGGTCTCCATACCAAGTACTCTCGTACCTCGCACTGAGCCACTCTGGATCCTCTATGTCCTACTTATAACAACCTCCTTCACTGGAGCGTGGCAAGTGTGCCAACACCCAATGTCAACATTTCATTCTGCGGTCGGACTCAGCCATCACCGAGTCGAATCCAGAATCACTGCTCGTACTGTGCGTCACTCACGCACCTCGTATCCTCTTGGCGACTGACGAATCTTATCGTCTCAATTGTCACGGCAACCTGAGTCTATCCAACTCGATAAGACTAGATCACGTCCATCGGTAGTAGCGTCTGTCACAATCTAGTGCAGACCAAACTCACAAACACTTTGCTATCGAGACTCCCAAACCATGTGGTAGTCGGCCGCCAATACCAATCGTTCCATACGCAACATCTACCGATTGGTCCACGTCTGGATCCGATCACAAGTAACACACTCCTGGTAACTTGTCCAATCGATCACAAGTACCACGTCTGGACCCGGCTGCCCACTGCAGCCCAACCCTCCGGAGCGATCCATCGCTCTCGACTCCGAAGAGTCGTCATACTCCAATACTGGTACCAAACTAGCCAATACTACACACTGAGGATCTCGTCCTCTGGTAACTCTACGGCTCTCAGTCGTTGGCGTTCACAAGAACTGGCCGTACTCCGGGTCCAATACTACATAAGCGCTACGTTCGCAAACGTATCCTATCACGTCACACCACATCTACTCTGGGTATCTCTTACCAGTCGACATCCCACCGGGATTTGACACACCGAAACATGGCAACGCATGCCAAACAGAATCACATATTCCTATTCCCAACCATCGTAAGCGTAGTTGTACAGGGTCATCGTACACCGGGCGACCATGACCTCTGACCCCACTGGCATAAATCCGTACATCCTCTATCTGACACGACAGTAGGGTCACATCTCAAGCCTTCATACTGTCTCTACTGATCCACTGGATCCTACTTCCAGTAACACTACCACTCTAAGCCGTTAGATTCCCATGCACAACGATCCTACTCAGGATCCAACCTCGAAACACGTGGCATTACATGCCAACCGAACCTTAACTATCGTATCACGTGCCAAACACCATCTAACTAAGGTTCAATTCTACCAAATCCTCGTACTAATGCCCTAACTACCAGGTTGATGATAGGCTGTTAAGACTTCAGAGACATCACATCCTCGACTTGTGCGTACTCCACGAGCAAAACATGCTCTGATACCAACTGGTATTAGAGTACGATAGGTATCCTCTGATCCTGCCTCGCTCTGATACCAACTGTAAGGACCGATCCCAAATCCCCCGGGATTAACGTGGGACCTGCCTGATCCAGTCTGACACGAAGTGTCAGACCAGGGAAAATTCCTTCTTTAGCCCTCGCCGTGGCTACTAGAGAGCGTCAGGATCGTAGGAGGAGGAGAGTGATGTCTCGTCTCTGCTATAGCCCGCATCCGCGATCAACCTGAAGGGCATTAAAACATTAAAAGCCGTGAGTAGACAAAATAATATTTTAATAAAAAAACCTTTTCGCATGAAGACATTTATGCTCTTCAATAAATTCATATGCATGCATTCAAAAACATTTATCAAACATTCGTGAAAACCTTTGTCTAACATTTTCAAAACCTTTCATTTATCAAACATAATCTCAAGATCATTCAAGGGTTCATGCCCGGCCCTATAAACCGTCATGACCCATAAATCTATTTGGGTCCTTGACCCGAAATCACAAATCAAAACCCGTACGTCAAATCAATAGGGACTCAGACCAAATCACAACACGTGGGTCTCAACCCAAAACCGTTCTCAGTGAAACACCAAAAACATACCATACGGGGTTTCCGCCCCAAAACCATTTCCAAAACATAAAACGTGGAACAAGGGGTCTCCGCCCCCAAATCACTTTTCTGTAAATCTCATACGTACTCGTACGTATAACCCATCCTAGGCACATCCGGAGAAGATGCCAACTTGGGGCACACAGCCCCTAGGGATCACATCCCCGATATAGTCACGATGACATCAATCTATCTAATGTGCACACTACCCGGGGTCTCACTCCGAGTCTTCTCCTAGGAATCTCCATCTGGGAGGCTGAATCTCTGGATCTAGTCCGAGCTCTCTCTCTGGATCTAGTCCACAATCTCTCCAGAAATCTGGTCTGGGACCGCATCATATCTAGTAACCACCACTCCTGGAACGGGATCCCTATGGGGATACCCACTCTGGTCTGTGCATCGTGACTCTCCAGGTCGACGCTGGAGGAGACCATATAAGCAAATGTAGGGTTCATTCATTTTCAAATACTTTCTTTCTTTCTCAAAATACATTTCAACTGGGTCTCAAACCCGATTCATCTCAACGGGATTCCTCGAATCCGATTCAAATTCATTTCACAGGCCTTAGCCTAAATCCACAGTTCAATAGGGTCTCATGCCCGAATACTCATTTCAATAACTGAACTGGGACTCAAGCCCGATTTCACCATCAACTGGGCATCTAGCCCGATACCACGACTAACTGGGCCCTAAGCCCAAAACCATAAACCAACAGGACCTCAAGTCCGAATTTCATAACCAATAGGGCCTCAAGCTCGATGCTAAAGTCAAATGGGCCTCAAGCCCCAGATTACAACCAACTGGGCCTCAAGCCCGAACTCAGAAACTAATGAGACCCTCGGTCCGATCGTATAACTTAAATGGACCCTCGGTCCGATTCTTCGTCAAATCAAATGGACTCCAAGTCCGAGAGTTTGTAAATCAAATGGGCATCGTATAAGCATCGTATAAAACCGTAAATCCTGAAATACGTGCAAATACGTAAATCCTAGGCTACCACAAACAAATGCACTCATGACATCACAAAATATATTCTAAAACAATTATAAAACATTTATGCATGCATCAAATTCATAAAACAAGTCCACTCACAGACAGTCCGAAGCCGCGCCTCCGGAATTCCCGAACCTGTCCAAATTCATTTAGAGGGTTACTAATAGCCTCATTAACCTCTCATTGAAGTCCCATAATTTTCCCGATTTTTTAACTATTTTTAAACTCGAACCTAAACCTTCGGACGTCCCGAACTATATCGAAACGATGTCCGATTGACACGAAACCAGTCCCAAAATGTTCGTTACATCGAATAGATGATTTCGTGTGTTGAAAACATTCCAAATTTCCTCCTCACAAGCTCACACGCGCCCCAAGGATGGCCTGCGCATGGGCCCACGTGCCGGCTACTGTAGATCAACCCCTTCCTTCGTCTCACTTTTCTCATCACCACTATGGAATCAAGCACTTTTCTCATTGTCTCACTGAAAACTTCTCTTGATTCTGAAGTTCCAATCACGTTGGAAACATGATTCTTTTCCAAATACTGGGCTCACTCACTACACGAGCATTTCATGTATCCTACAGGCAAACGATTTCCAAGTCCCCAACTCAGGAGGTACGGTCAATTGTAGTCAACCAAAACCAATCCGCAACGAACTCTCACGTCCACAACTCAACCGGACATCAACCACACGTCTGTAACCTCCAACTCGCCTATCTGTTTACTACCGTATATGCACATCCAAAAGGATGTCAAGTCATCCTAATCCAATGTACCGCTCAGCAGAAGAGTCACAACAGACTCCTACTATGATCTACAACCAAATCGTTGTATACCACCAAATCTGACCATTCACCTTTATGTCATAAGACCTCACTTACGTCATTCATTCATATCTGGATCTCACGTTTCACCTCAACGTTACAACTTCTGGGCACACCCTCGCGACTCAATCTCGCAGCACTGGGGGAACTAGTCTCCATTACTGGGGAAACTGATCTCCAACACAGGGGAAACTAATCTCCATCACTGAGGAAACTGGTCTCCATCACTGAGGAAACTGATCTCCATCACTGGGGGAAACTGGCCTCCATACCAAGTACTCCTGTACCTCGCACTGAGCCACTCGGGATCCTCTCTGTCCCACTCTTAATAACCACCTTCACAAGGGTAGCGTAGCAAGTATGCCAGCACCCAACATCAACATCTCATTCTGCGATCGGACTCAGCCAGCATCGAGTCGAATCCAGAATCACTGCTCGTACTGTGCGTCTCTCACGCACCTCGTATCATCGTCACGACTAATGAATCTCATCGTCACAATCGTCACGGCAACTTGATTCTATCCAACTCGATAAGACTCGACTACGTCAATCGATAGCAGCGTCTGCCACAACCCTGTGCAGACTAATCTCGAAAGCACTCTGCTACCGAGACTCCCAATCCATGCGGTAGTCTCACCGCCGGTACTAACCTCACAATGCACATTATCCACTGATCGGTCCACCTCAGGATCCGATCACAAGTACCACACTCCTAGTAACTTGTCCAATCAATTGCCAACTACCACAACCCGGCTGCCCACTGCAGCTCAACCATCCTGACTGATGCCTCGATCTCGACTCCGAAGAGTCGTCATACTGCAATACTGGTACCAAACCAGCCAATAACTACACTCTGAGGATCTCGTCCTCTCGTAACTCTACGGCTCTCAGCCGCTGGCCCCACAACAACTTGGCCATACTTCGTGTCCAATACTGCACAAGCGCTATGTGCGCAATCGCATCCTATCGTATGACACCACAACTACTCTGGCATCTCCTGCCCATCGACATCCCACCGGCATTCGACACATCGAAACATGGCATCACGCCAACTAGAATCACACGTTCCTATTCCTATTTGTGGGGGACGGGTCGAGATTTCTATTTGTGTCACAATGGCATTTTGACGGGAGGTCCGTAGTGTCACAATCTCGCCGGAGGCCTCCAGGATGAGATTTCTATTTGTGGCATCACCTCCGTCACAATGGCTGCGTGCGCAATCGCACCCTATCGCGTCACACCACAACTACTCCGGGTATCTCCTGCCAGTCGACATCTAGGAGAGATTTGACACACTGAAACAAGGCAACACATGCCAAATAGAATCACACATTCCTATCCCCAACCGTCTTTGAGACGGGTCATCACAATGAGAGGTTATGGGACGATTAAAAATAGTTAGAAAATTGTCTCCGTACACGGGGTGACACCACGTTAATCCCTGTCTATACTGTCCCCCGTCACAATGAGATGACACCCCGTCACAATGACATTGGGACCCCGTCACAATGAGATTTGGTCCAGGACCCCAACCGTCTTCGGGACGGGTCGTAACAATGATGGGCCCGAAGGCGACGATTAGCCCGGGAAGACGTTTTGGCACACGTATCGAGGCGCGGCTTCGGACGGTCTATGAGTGGACCTTTCTTTCGAATTCGATGCATGCATAAATTTTTTATAATGGTTTTAATATATTTTTTGTGATTCCATGAGTGCATTTGTTTGTGGTAGCTTAGGATCGACATAATTGCACGTATTTCCAAGTTTTCGGCTTTATGTCGTACCTTTGCGTACTGCGTTTTCAATGAGGATTTAATGAACGGGTTTAGGATTTGGAAATATGAAATCGGGCACGAGACCCATTTGATTTACGAACTATCGGACTTGGAGTCCATTTGAATTGACGACGAATCGGACCGAGGGTCCATTTGTGTGATACGATTGGGCCGGGGGCCCAGTTGGTTTACGATTCGGGTTTGAGGCCCAATTAGTGGTACTATCGGGCTTGATGCCCCGTTGATTTATGATATCAGGCCTGAGACCCATTTAGTTGAGATATCGGGCCTAAGGCCTCGTTGGTTGTGAAATCGGACGTGAGGTCCTGTTGAGTTATGGTTTCGGGCTTAGGGCCCAGTTAGTCGTGATATCAGGCTTGAGGCCCTGTTGAATGTAACATCGGGCTTGAGTCCCATTTCAGTTGATGAAATGAGTATGCGGGCATGAGACCCTATTGAATTGAGGATTTAGGTCGAGGCCTGTGCAAGTGATTTGAATCGGATTCGAGGAATCCTGTGAAAATGAATCGGGTATGAGACCCAGTGAGAAATGTATTTGAGAAAGAAATAAATTATTTGAAAATATGAACCCTCCATATTGATTATGTGGTCTCCTCCAGCGTTGACCTGGAGAGTCACGATCCACAGACCAGAGTGGGTATCCCCATAGGGATCTCGTTCCAGGAGTGGTGGTTACTTATATTGTTGTGGTCTCGGACCAGATTCCGGAGAGATATATGGACTAGATCCAGAGAGAGAGCTCGGATTAGATCCAGAGATTGAGCCTCCCAGATGGAGATTCCTGGGAGAAGACTCGGAGTGAGACCCCGGGTAGTGTGCACAGTAGATAGATATGATAACATCGTGACTATATCGGGGATGTGTTCCCTAGGGGCTGTGTGCCCCGAGTCGGCATCTTCTACAGAAGTACCTAGGATGGGTTATACGTATATCGGTACGTATGTGGTTCTGTTTGGTTAAGGTTTTAGGGCGAAGGCCCTGTGTTTCATGTTTTAGAAATGGTTTGGGGCGGAGACCCCGTATGGTATGATTTTGGTATTTCACTAAGAATGGATTTGGGCTGAGTTCCCACATGTTATGGTTGAAAGGTTTTGAGTTGTGATTTCGGGTCGGGGACCCAATTGGACTTATGGGTCATGACGGTTTATGGGGCCGAGCATGAACCCTTGAAAGGTTTTCTAATTGTTTGACAAAGGTTTTTATGAACGTTTGATAAATGGTTTGAATGCATGCGTATGTATTTTATGAAAGGCATGAAAGGTTTTTTATAAAATGTTTTCAATGAAAATATTATTTTGTCCACTCACGACTTTTAATGTTTTAATGCCCTTCAGGTTGATAGCGGATGCAGGCTGTAGCAGAGACGAGACATCACTCCCCTCCTCCTACGATCCTGACGCACTCTGATAGCCCCGGCAAGGGCTAAAGATGGAATTTTCCCTGGTCTGACATGTGGTGTCAGACGGGATCAAGCGGGTCCCACGTTAATCCCAGGGGATTTGGGACCGGTCCTGACAAGTTGGTATCAGAGCGTGTTTTGCTCTCAGAGTATGCGCATGTCGAGGATGTGATGTCTCTGAAGTCGTAACAGCTCGTCATCAACCTGGTAGTTAGGGCATTAGTACGAGGATTCGGTAAAAGCGAACCTTAGTTAGAGTATGTTTGTCATGTGATACGATAGTCTAAGGTTCGATTGGCATTGGAGGCCACGTGTTTCGATGTTTGATCCCGAGATGGATCAGTATTTGTGTGTATCTAACGGCTTAGAGCCGTAGTGTCACTGGTGAGTAGAACACAGTGGATCCGTAGATACAGTATGACGACTTGAGAGTCATGACCCTACTGTCGTATCGGATAGAGGATGTACGGATTTAGACTAGTGGTGGTCAGTGGTCAAGGTCGCCCACTATACGATGACCCTGTACGACTACATTCACGACTGTTGGGAATAGGAACTTGTGATCTTTTTTGGCATGTGTTGCTATGTTTCGGTGTGTCGAATCCTGGAGGGATGACGACTGGTCCAGGTTGCCGATTGGCAGGGATGTCGACTAGCAGGAGATGCCCGGGTTAGTTGTGGTGTGACACGATAGGATGTGATTGCGCACGTAGTTTTTGTGCAGTATTGGAGTATGACGACTCTTCAGAGTCGAGATCAAGGGATCAGATAGGATGGTTGAGCTGCAGTGGGCAACTGGGTTGTGGTTACCCTAGTTGGCGATTGATTGGACAAGTTACCAGGAGTGTAGTACTGGTGATCGGATCCAGAGGTGGACCTTGCGGGTAGAGCGATTGGTACTAGGGGTGAGACTACCGTATGGATTGGGAGTTTCGGTAGCAGAGTATTTCTGAGGTTGGTCTTCACGAGGTTGTGGCAGACGCTGCTATCGATTGACGTGATCGAGTCTCATCGAGTAGGGTGGACTCAGGTTGCCATGACGATTGTGACGATGGGATTCGTCAGTCGTGACGATGATACGAGGTGCGTGAGTGATGCACAGTACGAGGATAGATTCTGGATTCCACTCGGTTACGACTGACTGCGATCGCAGAATGAGACGCTGACGTGGGGTGTTGGCACACTTACCACGTTACCTCTGTGAGGTGACTATGACGAGTAGGATATACCTTGATGAGTTGGACAGAGAAGATCCCGAGTAGCTCAGTGCGAGGTACGGGAGTACTTGGTATGGAGACCAGTTTCCCCTGTGACGGAGATCAGTTTCCCCAGTAATGGAGACTAGTTCCCCCAGTGCTGCCAGATTGAGTCGCGAGGGTGGACTCAGAAGTTGTAACGATTGAAGTGAAATGTGAGATCTAGGTACGAATGGATGACGTAAGTGACGTCTTATGATGTATGGGTCGGTTGGTCAGATTTGTTAGTACGCAGAGAGAGTTGGCTTCTGATCACGACAGACGTTGCGATCTATTTAGCCTACGAACCGATGTCAGTGGATTCCGACCAATTCTATGAGTCAGAGTTGGATCAAGTTGATTAAAGGTATGAGGTGTGCGGGTTAGAGGTCGTTTATGCACATCCGTAAATAGTATACAAGGTTTAACCTTAAATCGCGTGAATTCCACTCGGAATGAGTGTACCTACATACACGATATTCATGGACGCGTGGATGGTGTCCGGTTGAGCTGAGGACTTGATAGTTCATTTCGGATGGTTTTGGTTGACTACGGTTGACCATACCTCCTGAGTTGGGGACTTGGAAATCATTTACCTGTAGGATACAAGAAATTTTCGGGTGTTGAGTGAGCTAAGTAGCTGGGAAATAAGCGTGTTTCCAACGAGATTGGAACTTCAGAATCAAGAGAAGTTGTGACTGAGACGTTGAGAGGAGCACCTGATTCTGTATTGGTGATGAGTAATCTGAGGTCACTGAGTGTGACTCCTTGGTAGACAGTGCTGAGTGCCGGAGGATGACATAGGATGAACTTGGATGTCATTTTCTTGGATTCTCCTGGATTTCGTTCCTAGGTGGGACGACGAGGAGTGATTTGATGGCTAGGAGTTCAAGAGGGTGTAAGAACCGAACACCTAGGCTGTGGGTCAATTTGATTGACTTGACGAGTAGTTGGTGGTTAGCGTCACAATGTGACGAGTGAGTGTCTGAGGTGTTAGACTGATGTCCTCCTGGTGACGGACGGTTAGGGTCCGGACCATGGTTGGAGTGCGGACGGTAGTTGTGGTTGGATGTTGCCAGAGTGCAGTCCTTGAGTAGGTCGGGTGACACCCCGATGTTGATGTGATGTGGGTGTACCGGTATGTTGTGCACGTTAGACGATGGGTTTAACTACGGTCAATCGGTATGTCGGGTTGAGAGTGCCCTAGAGTACGAGTACGTTGTAGTTTGGATAGAGTCCAAGATGGACATGAGTGACGATCGGATCAGATCCAATGAGTGACAGTTTGGAACTCGAGGTAAGTTTAGATGACAAGTGGTATCGCTGAGTGATGCGAGATACGATGCGAGGACTCGAGAACGAGTCGAGATCAGAGTAGCGCAGTGGAGCGGGGTGTTGCCGGCTGGTCACGACGGATGTGACCTGTGAGGCTAATGGATGGATAGTTATCTGATGCGTTCGGATCGATGTGGTTGATGGGACTCTCAGAAGAGTCAGTTTGGGTATAGGAAATTGAGATAGTTGACTCGTACGAGTAGTTAGAGTCATTTTGGGCATAGGTCTAAGGATGACCTGTGAGATGGGATTTGTGCCATTGTGATGGCAGAATTTGTAGGGTGTTGTCAGATTGGATGCTGAGCAGGATGCCTGCTTGAATTTATTAGCCCTTAGTGGGAGCAAGTAGGTCAGCATGACGACTGTAGGATGGATCGTGTTAGAATGGCAGACTGAAAAGCCATTTGGATGTCAGCTTGGTATTGCTGACCTGTCAAAGTGAGTGCTTGGTGTGATCGACGAGTGTCGACATGTTGTCTCGAGTGAGACACACGAGCAGACGTGGAGTTATTGAAAATGAATTGGAGCTTTGGAGGATCTGATGATGGTAAGTACCGAGGACGATACCATTGAGCACAGTATGTGTGTTGGACGTGTACTTCTACACGAGTATTCTCGTATGGGTGCAGCGATCCGAGTTGAGGAAAAAGGTTGGATTCCACAGTTTGGTTGTGGAATCGGGTCGATTTGAATTTCGAGGATGAAATTCTTTAACGGGGGAAGTTTGTGACGAGCCGTCCCGAATTAACGGGATTAATTAAGAATTAATGACGGATGAGCCTCACTAATCGAAGGCTAGTCAAAGATTAGACAAGGCCTAGCGGATGTTCAGGCGAAATGACGATTTTGCCCCTAGAATGGGCGAATTTCTGACCCTTCGTTCAGGCAGTCAAATGGATTTTGGCTGATGACCGTGACGTAGTTCATGACGTAACGAGTTCATAGACAGGTGGTACGCTGGATTCCGACGTTCGGGGAGGAAGTTATGACGTTCGGAAGTTCGAGGGCATTTTGGTAATTTGGGAAAAAAGTTAACTTTTGACCCAGGAAGTCCGATTGCCGAGGACCGAAGACCTTTACGTAGATGGAGACGATATGAATCCGTAGACAGGCGGCACGTCGAATTCGGACGTTCGACGGAGAAGTTACGGTTCACGGAAGTTCCGTGGTACTATTGCATGATTTACGAGACGGACTACTTTTGGACTTATGTGGGCCCAGATCTTTTTGAATTGTCCAATGGATGAGTGACACTTGTCACTCATCCATTGGCCATTCCCTTACATGCATGCACCCCCCTCCCTTATCTGTTTCATTTATCCAAACCAACCCCAAAACACTTAACCCGTGCAACCCACCCCTCACAACACCCATCAACCTTCTCTGATGATCATGAACCATGAAGGAAGCAGGGGGAGGAGATTGGAATGTTGATGGTGGTGGAAGGATCGCAGGCCGCCGTGCACGGCGGCCATGGAACCGTGAAGGTATCGGTTTTGGCCCAAACTTTCCTAATTTCAATTTCTTGCATTAGGGGCTGTTTTAATCGATTAAGATGAGTTCATTAAGGTTCTAGGAAGGTTTTAAGAAGTTCTTGGTGGTGGTTGGACGGCTGTGGAAACCGTGGGAGGAAAATGGAAAATTGGGTCGTGAGGTTCAATTCGAACCATGAGTTCTAGGTGGTTTTAGGTCGTTTTGTTATATGGGAATGATAGAAAACAATAAAATAGGAATTTTAGGATTAATTAGGAGAAGAACGGACGAAAAATAAGGGAGAAGGAGTCCTGGACCGGTCACGGCGGTCTGCAGGAAATGGACCGGACCGGCCTGTCTGAACCAGCCGTCGCAAGGTTAGGGGTGATCTACAGTGCCGGCGCGTGGGCCCCCGCGCAGGCCACTTCTAGGGTTGTGTGAGGGCGCGTGAGGGGGTTTTTGGGGGTGGTTCCAACATGTGAAATCATCTATTCGATGTAACGAACATTTTGGGACTGGTTTCATATATCCAATAAATCATGTTCACCAAATACCATATAACCAATCCTCGGCATCCCTGATGCTTGACATTCCCGATGTCACAATCAGTACTGTCACGGTTTCCAAAGCTACGCATGCTACTCGAGGCCTCAAGTCCCAAATCTCCCCAGGGTCCACCCAGGTCAATGTCCGCAGATCAATGACCTTCCTTGGGGGTTATCATCCATAAATGCCCTCCTGATCAGGAACCATCCTAAAGGGGCAGTCCTTCTCAGGTAGTGCACCGTAACTACTCCAGGTTCCACCCAGGTCAATGACCGCAGATCAATGACCCTCCCTGGAGGAGACAATCCATACATAAGGATAGTATATGAAAAACATTTCGTAAATCATCTTAAACCGTTCGAAGTGACAGGACCCATCCCAATACCCCCGGGATTAGTGCGGGATGACCCTGCTCCCGTCTGACACGAAGTGTCAGACAAGGGATATTTCCGACCTTTGCCCTCCGGGGCTATCAGAGTACGCCAGGATCCGGAGGAGGCATGTGATATCTCGGTCTCTGCTACAGTCCACATCCGATGTCAACCTGAAGGGCAGTCAAAACATTAAAAACTGTGAGTGGACAAAACAAAAGTTTATAAAAACATTTTATAAGACATTTATACCCTCCACTAAAAAGCATACATGCATTCGAAAACCATTTATCCAAAACAAACCATAAGTGGGACTAAGCCCAAAGCAGATATAAACCAAGGTCGAAAGGACCACAATGAAAACGACCATACGGGCCACTGCCCAAATCCATAAGCGACTCGGCCCCAAACCATAAAGAAACCAAGTACACGAGCCACTGCTCAAATCCTGTGCACACCTGTGCACACCACATATCATATATCATATATCATATATATAAGTCACACAACCAATCCTGTCACGGTATCCAAAGCTACGCGCGTGCTACCCGGGTCTCAATCCGAGTCTTCTCAAAGTCAAGGTCAATGTCCGCAGACCACTGACCCTACCCGAGGTAATAGTAACCATAGCCTTCCTGAGAGTAAGGAACCCAACTGGGGGGTGACTCCACTCAGTCGGTGCTCCGTGACTACTCCGGGGTCCACCCAGGCCAACGACCCTCCCCGGAGGAGATAATAGAAGTAAAGGAAGGTAGATGAACATATATATACATAACATAAACATTCATGACCGGTTCCCCTGAACCGTCATGATCTATAATATCCATAATCAGGTAACATGCCGGTTCCCATAAACCGTCATGTACCGTAATAACATAACCAGGTAACAAGCCAGTTCCCATAAACTGTCATGTACCGTAATGACCAACAAGGGTTCATGCCGGTTCCCATAAACCGTCATGAACCATGATACCATAACAAGGGTTCATGCCGGTTCCCATAAACCGTCATGAACCTGGGAATCCATTTAAGGTTCCCTGACCTGAAATCAAAACCGTAAAGTGACTGGGTCTCGTACCCGAACATAGGACATCAGTTGGGCACCGTGCCCGATATCTGAGGTCATATGCCCGAGACATAACCAAATGGGTCTCATACCCGAGTCCACCCAATCAGATTTCGCCAAAACGTCCCCGTCTCGAAGTTCGTGTATAGTGAAATCGAACTTCCGTGACCCATAACTCTCCCGTTCGAAGTCCGATTTCAGTGTGCCACCTGCCTATGGATTCGTATCGTCCTTATCTACGTAACGGTCTTCGGCCCTAGGCCATCGGACCTCCCGGTCAAAAAGTCAA
The DNA here is from genome assembly GCA_032719365.1 of Prinsepia uniflora. Taxonomy (NCBI): domain Eukaryota; kingdom Viridiplantae; phylum Streptophyta; class Magnoliopsida; order Rosales; family Rosaceae; genus Prinsepia; species Prinsepia uniflora. The sequence continues at coordinate 37,884,252 of CM064874.1, read as the reverse complement.
CATTTGACCCCCATTTAACCAAAATTACCAAAATGCCCCTAAACTTCCGAAAGTCATAACTTCCTCCACGAACGTCTGAATTGAACGTGCCACCTGTCTATGAACTCGTGACGTCACGAACTACGTCACCGTCATCGGTCAAAGTCCATTTGACCGCCCGATTAAAAATTCAACGTTTTGCCACCACTAGTGGCAAAACGGTCATTTCGCATCGTTCGTCCGATTTCACCCAACTAATCACGGATTAGCCTCACTAATCGTGATTAGTCACTAATCTAATCCTGGAATTTGGGACGGGTCGTTACACGAAGGGTCTATGCTCGATTTTCCATAAAACCATCATAAATCCAGAAATCCATTTTCTCCAAATCCAAATCTATTTAGGGTCTCCGAACCCGAAATCACATTTGATAAACCACAATGGGACTCATTCCCGATATCATAACCAACTAGGCCTCAACTCCGATCATGTAAACCAACTGGGCCTCCAACCCGATGCCTCCTTAAAACAAATGGACTCAAAGTCAGATAGTTCGTAAATCAAATGGTTCTCGAGCTCGGTTCCATATTTCCAAATCCGAAAACAGTTCATCAAACCATTATTGACATACAAGTACGTACAAACACAGTAGAAACCGTAAACCGTGAAATACATGCAAATATGTAAATCACCAATACCATAATCATTATCATAGAAATCACGTATGTAAGACATATAAAACAGTTATGCATGCATCACAGTTTAGAAAACAAAGTCCACTCACAGACCGTCCTATGATGTCACCTTGATACACGTGCCATAAACCTCCCCGGGCTAGATCACTGTCCTCGGAATATCCGAACCTGTCCAAATCATACTAGAGGTCTACTAACTACTTCAATAACCTCTCATTAAATCCCCAAAATTTTCCCAAATTTTTAAACGTATTTAAACTCGATCCTAAACCTTCAGACATCCTGAACTATATCGAAACGATGTTCGATTGACTAGAAACTAGTCCCAAAATGTTCGATCCTAAACCTCATCCCCAAATAGTGCCCCACGTACCCCCAAGGGTAGCCCAAAGGCGATGCGCGTGGGCCTCACTCGCCACCCAAAGTCGATGCGCATGGGCCTCACGCACTAGGGAACAGGGTTATCATCATCCTGTGTCGAACCGGTCTGAACCAGCTCACTGTAACGCCGGTTCACCCTCATTTCTTTGGCCTTATTCTTCCATATTTCCATCAATCATCTCCAATCTATCCTAGGACTTGTTCTATGCAATTAAATCGATGAAAACTAACCCAAAACTCATTGGTTCATTAAACCATTTAAAGGCCAAAATTCCATTCTATGTTCTTGGCATCTCTAGGGACCAAAAATTCATCCTAATGATCCCATTTAGTTCCTAAGGTACTTAAAAACATGTTTGGAGGTTTGATTCAAGCTTACCTCGCCGGAAACTGAATTCGGTGGCTAGCCACCGAAACTCCTCACGGCAGTCTGTCAGGGATGCTCAGCCGTCCTCCGCCACTGTTCCTGATCCTTCTCGACTCACCAAGACCCCAGAAGTGCAACCTAGTCGTTAGAACAACATTTAAACGTCGAAAATTGGAATTTGAAAATTCAAATCCAAAGGGGTCATCGGGTTTACTTGGGTTCTGGGTTTCCTCCGCCGTCCACAGCGGCCTTGCCACCTCCCCTAGCCTCTTTAATGGTCCCTTGTTCACCCTCAGCCACTCTTTTGGCCTCACATTGGATTAGATAGGGGAAAGAGTTGGATTTGGGGCTTTTTAGGTTTTGGTGAACAAAAGAGAGAGACAGAGAGGTTTGGTGTATGAATGCAAAAGGGATGGGCCATAAAACGTGTAATAGTTCCTCGCGACTTCCATGAACCATAACTTTCCCGTCAAACGTCTCATTTCGACGTGCCACTTGTCTACGGACTCATAACATCCCGATCTACGTCACGGTCATCAATCCTTGTTTGTTTGACTTCCCGAGTAAAAAGTCAACTTTTTTTTTGCCCAATTTCAGGGGCAAAGCGATCATTATACACCGTCCGTCTGAATTCTCGCAACTAATCCCCGATTAGTCATTCTAAATCCATCATTAATTAATATTTAATCCCGATATTCGGGACGGGTAGTTACAACCTTCCCCACTTAAATAATTTTGTCCTCGAACTTCACACGAACCTAGTTCCACATCCATAAAAAAACTCAATGATATCGGAACCTATCTGATTACCATAACATACTAGATTGACTTCAAAAGGAAACCAATCCCATCATTCACATATCCAACCTCTTTCTTGTATTCTCATAACATCATAACAATATCCCGATCCTAGGTTGTCACAACACCCTATATCCTCGACATCACGATCCGAATCCACCTAGGTTCCCCACATGGTCACTCTGCTAACGACTAGATTCCAGGTCATAGGGTCTTACACCCTCTTTGAATCCTTATACTATCACATCGTTCCGTAACCGTTTCACATCTAATCATTCGGACAAAGATGAAACATGTCTAGGTTGTGGGTCCTCTCCAATTACCTCACATCGATCCTTGTCATTCCACCTAGGGAAAATCAAGGATGATCCAAGACGATGACATCAAAATTCATCCTATGTGAGTGCAAACACAATCCCACTACACTCACCACACCATGTAACACCAAACATCGTCTACTACCAAGCAAAAAATGAGAAATCTCCTTCACCAACTTCGAAATGCCCAACTTCTCTTAATGACCCAAAACCAATCATGGGTCCCTCAACCAATACACGTTCAACGTACTAGTGATAACAACATCATCTACCATGGGCAAAAAATGAGAAATCACCCTCAGTGACTTCGAAATATCCCTCACCAATGTGGAATCAAGCACTCATCTCATCTTCTCAAACACAACTTCTCTTGATTCCGAAGTTCCAACCATGTTGGAACCAACTCACTATGCTCCTAAGTCCATAATTCAATTGGACATCAATCACATGTCCGTGACTAGTCTAACATACTACCAAATTAGCCTATCTGCGTATACCGTTTATGCACATCCAAAAGGATGTGATCCATTACTACCTGATTCTCACATCTCAAACACTACTGGATCCCATCCAGTTCATCTCTATCTGAGATTCGGTAGTGGAATCACAAATACCAAACATATGAACATCAAGACAGAGTTATATCTTCAACTCGTGGCTTATCGTCATCGCAATCACTAGCACACAATGTGCGAATCAGACCCAAACCGAATCCCAGCACGTACTAAGTAATAACCCATAATCTTTGCTCAGGTTAAAGGAACTCTGCATCCCTCGTACCCCACAACTCTGGGCACCACCACTCTGATAAACCAAATCAAGATAATGAACGTTCCCTGAACGTCCCCCAATTATCAACAACCACAACTACAACCACTCTCGGTAATAGTGCCTACCACAATCTCGTGCAGACCCAACCACCAGACATGGCTATCGAGACTTCACATCCAACAGAAATCAACGGCCAGTACTCACTACTTTGTATCCCCACTCCGGGATTCCATCGACAAGTATCACACCCTGGTAATCTGTCCAACCAATCTTTAACTAGTCTCAACTCGACTTAACCAGTGTCGTCCACCAGGTTATCCCTGATTTTGACTTAGTTAATGATTTTAACCAACCGAGTAAACGATTTTGAGACTTGGTTGGATAACGATTTTGACTTAGATTTAGAGTCAAATGGGAAATTGGACAAATCTGATTTATAAATGAATTATAGACATTGTTTTCGGGTGGTTTTATGGATAGGACAGGTGAGAATTATGTCTCGAGCATATGCCCAACTGAAACGTGTTTTTGATTTTATTTGAGACCTAAACGATTTAAAAGTTATTTGAAATGTATTTGCTTACGGTTCCATATATACAATCCTGGTGAGTTATATAGTCTCCTCCAGACGTCGAGGGTCCTAGAGTAGTCACGGTGCAATACCCGAGATGAGCCGAGGAGAGGCTCAAGATTTGGAGTGCGAGTTTCTTATATCACCCCGAAAGTGGTAGATTCGGGGAAGGCACCCCATTATATGATATCACCCCGGACATCATTGAGTTGTATCTTGGAGAGGTACTTGGTGATGAGACCCCGAGTTGCACGCGTAGCATGGGAAATTGTGACTGGTATTGAATATAGACATCGTCACGGATGTCGAGGATTGGAGTATATTGTGTGTGTTTTACTTATATGTGTGTCTAGATGTCTATATATATACATGTTTTGAACTGTTTCCATACGATTTGATTTGAATGAATGCATGTTGTAAAGTGGAGGGGAAAATGCTATTATTCTTAAATTGTATTTGGAAATACTTATTTTTGGTCCATTCACATTTTGACTGTTTTATTGACCCTCTAGGCCATGATACAGAGATAGGGGAGGATACCGAGACAGAGGAATAGACAGTACTACTGCGCATCTGATTACCCCTTCAGGTAGGATTTTGGTACTTTTATTTGTACAAACATGCATGCTCGATCCTGTTTATAGAGATACTTATCCTTGTTTGACAATGTTGTAGTTGAACTCTATATGTTATTAAACCCATTAAGGGTCTTTTCGGTATTTTGAGTATGATTGTCAAACGGGAGCAAACACGCCCCATTGTAGTCCTAGGGGGATTAGGACGGGTCCTATCAGCTTGGTATCAGAGCATTAGGATAGTGGTCTATACATTGTACATTAACTTGCTTAATATGTCATACTAATATATGCCTCTTAATAGATAAGCATGCCTCCGAGACGAGTGCCCCCTCCACAGTCTGATGAGGATCTCATTAGAGATTTATAGAGTGTCAGCATTGAGAGAGTCCAGCGACTAGGGGCTACTACATTTAGTGGTGGGTCCGACACTGAGGAATCCCACCATTGGATTATTTAGATCGAACGAATATTGACAGTGATGTGATGCCCTCTAGAGGATCGAGTCATGCTGACTACATTCTTGTTGGATGGTGATGCTCATGAGTGGTGGTACACCTTGGAGATGTCCGGTTGGGATGTCTAGACGGTGACATGGGAGGTCTTCTAAGAGTGTTTTCTGGAGCAGTACTACCCTCGCTCTTTCCATGAAGCCAGGGAGGCAGAGTTCTTGCAGCTCCGATAAGGGAGCATGAAAGTGGCAGTGGCAGAGTATGAGTGGAGCTTTTAGAGGTTGTCCCGCTTTCCTTCTGCATTGGTGAGTACTAAAGCTGACAAGTGTCGCCGATTTGAGTGGTGACAGGTACACTCACTATTCTAGAGCATGACATACGCATTTTGATAGTCTATGGAGCCATGCATTCATTTATATCCCGTAGTTGTGCACTGTTGTTGGATTGAGAAGTATTCACACTTGATTTCGATATGGGGGTAGGTATACCGACTGGGGATGTGTACATTGTGAATCGGGTATTGAGGCATTATCTGGTGAGGATAAGAGTTGTGGATTTGGTAGCAGGCCTGATACTTCTGGACCTACACGATTTTGATGTCATCCTTAGGATGGATTAGCTAGCTTATCATCATGCCTCTATTTAGTGTTTCGATAAGAGGGTGACCTTCTGAAGCCCTGGATTACTAGAGACAAATTTTCATGGAGATCAGAGGGAGTTACCCTTCGGAGTGATATAGACATTGATAGCGGAAAAGTTAATGAAAAAAGGCTGTCAAGGTTACTTGGCACATGTTATGGATAGTTGGGCTACACTCGAGAGAGGTGAGGACATACTAGTGGTATGGGATTTCCCAGTTGTGTTTCCAGAGGATTTTCCAGGATTACTGCCATAATGAGAGATTGAGTTCACCATTGAGCTTCTCCCAGGTACGAGACCTATATCCCAAACACCATACTATATGGAACCGGCTGAATTAAGAGAACTGAAGGTACAGTTGCAAGAGTTAGTGGATATGGGGTTTATTCGACCAAGTGTGTCGCCTTGGGGAGTTCTGGTGTTGTTTGTAAGAAAGAAGGATGGTAGTCTGCGATTGTGTATAGATTACCGGTAACTCAACAAGGTGACAGTGAGGAATAAGTATCCCTTGCCCCAGATAGATGACATGTTCAATCAATTGAGAGTCGCTAAGTATTTTTCGAAGATTGACCTTCGATCGAGATACTATTAGTTGAGGATTACCGAGGAAGATGTTCTGATGATTGCTTTCCAAACGAGATATGGCCATTACAAGTTTCTGGTAATGCCATTTGGGTTGAGGAATGCACCTGCAGCATTCATGAATTTAATGAACCGAGTCTTTCGATCATACCTGGATTGGTTTGTGATTGTGTTCATTGATGACATCTTGGTATACTCGAAGAGTGCTAGGGCGCACGAGTAGCATTTGAGATTAGTGCTGAACAGTCTAAGGAGGAATCAGATGTATGCCAATTTGAGCAAGTGTCAATTTTGGCTAAATAGTATAGGCTTCTTAAGGCAAGTGATTTCGGCTGAAGGGATTAGTGTGGACCCCCAGAAGACAGACGCCGTAACCAACTGGGAGCAACTGAAGACCGTTACTGAGGTTCAGAGTTTCAGAGGGTTGGATGGATATTACAAGAATTTCCTAGAGGATTTTTCTACCATAGCAGCTCCGTTAACCCGTTTGACTAGGAAATTAGTTAAGTTCGTTTGGAATGAACACTTCGAAAGGAGTTTTCAGGAATTGAAAAAGACGGCTGAATTCTACGCTAGTGTTTGCCCTTCCAGATGACGGTGGGGAGTTCGAGGTATATAGTGATGCTTCATTGCAAGGATTGGGTTGCGTGTTGATGCAACCTAGGAGAGTCATAACTTATGCGTCTCGACAGTTAAAGCCACATGAGTCGAACTACCCTACACATGATTTAGAGCTGGCAGCGGTGGTACATGCTCTCATGATTTGGAGACACTACCTGTACGGAGAGACATGCAAGATTTTCACGGACCATAAGAGTTTGAAGCACTTTTTCATTCAGAAGGAACTGAATCTGAGACAGACACGATGGTTGGAATTGATCAAGTATTACGATTTCAACATCAAGTATCATCCCAAAAAGGCAAATGTGGTAGCAGATGTGATAAGTCACAAATTAAGCATCATTTCAATGTTATTTCTTATCCCTTTTACTTATATTTTGATTATAATCATTCAAACAATAGGAGAAAATGATCTCTTTTGTGAAGTTTGTGCAGATTGCTTAGTTGAGGTTTAAATCATGTTTTGCAATGAAGTGTGATCTTTCCAAGGCTAAATGTTTAAGGACTCATCAAGAAATCATCAAGGGCCTCATCATCTCCCATTTACATGATCAAGATCCACTGAGACCCTAAAAGTCACGGCCTAGCCCCTACAAGCCCACAAAATGCGGCTAAGGGTTGTTTTAGTGTGTTTACTTGTGCATCAAGCAACTTTGGACGAATTTGCCTTCCTTTCTCAATGAGGAATGATGTGGATTAACTTGGATAAGGAATCTTAATGATGTCCTAATCAGATCTTGAAGTTAAATAGGCAAGAAACAAGGAAAAGGAAGTTTCTTGGAAATTAAGAAACCATCTTGTACATGGCTAGGGTTAATTAACTTCCCTAGCCGCAATTTATCATGTTTCCTTTATTTCAGGGCAATGTAATCTTATTTAGGATAGCATTAAATGAATTCCTAGTCAAAGATGAAGTCAAGAAGTGGAAAGAAGGAAGGAAAGGGACTCCTTGTACAAGAAGGACACAAAAAAACGGCTAACTATGGTTTTTCACCGAAACAAGGAGTTTTCCTCCTTGTTTTGGGGCTGTTTTCCCTTTTCTTTGAGGGAGATGTTAGGGCAGGTGTTTGGGGTTATAGATAGATGTTTTCTCATTGTTTTTGGAGGTCCAATTTACCACCTAAGGTCCCAAAACTCTGCAAAATTTATGCTCAAAGTTTATACACAAAGTAGCCGCAATTTACCCTTTTGTTCATGCTTTTGGATTCAAGTCTTGCATCTTCTTTGTGACGTGAAGCTTGGGAGAAGAAGAAGTGTTTGTGCCACTTCTCTCATACATCATTCATCTTAGTATTTGTTTTTCTTAATCCCTAATCTCTTTAAGTTTTTATGCATTCAATTATGATGTTTGTTAACTTAGTTATGTGTGAGTAGTTTCCTTTAGGATTAGGGTTGTTTGAAGCCCTAGCCATGTTAGTTTATAATTAGATTTCTGGCTGTTGATTATGGTTGTTATTTATGCCTGGATTTGTTGGATTACTATGCTTCATGAACTCAATTTATGCTTGTAAGTTTAATCACCTTATTTGTGTATAATTGTCGATGTAATTTCTTGACTTTTCACATTGATGTTTGTGTTCACCCTGCAATTTGTAGCATCACATTTAAGAGGAGGAATCTTATTCGTAATCTAAACTCATGATTCCCTAGGATTGCACATCACTTTACTAGGGATAGTGTAGTGTCATTAAATCTTCTTCATGTTTCCTGCATTATCCCGCACCATCGGTAATAGTTGTTTAAGGGCTGGTACATCACGATTAAACATGCAATCTAAGAGAAGATATATGTGTAGGGTGAGCCTTAGTCAGACCCCTACATGGGCAATTATTTCAGATACATGCATAATTAATCTAATCAACGAAATCTAAGGAGAACTATAATTGGTAAAGGTGGATAACATGTCCTGATTCGTCCTAATCATCCAATCAACTTTCAAATCAAGTTTTTCATCATTTTGCACTTGTTTTCATCATTTAATTTCGTTCTAATCATTACTCAAAACCCCCCAACGTTACTTTTTCTCAAGTTGTTTCATTCCAAACTAAGTGGATTCACGTTGAACAAGTCCTCGAGGGATCGACCTTTGCAAACCTACTATACTTGTCATACGATTTTATGCACTTGCAAAGTATTACATTAGGATTTATCATTCATAACTTCTTGGTTGATAAATCTTCTATCAAGACGCTTTGAGCAAGAAGTCTGTGAGTTTAGTACCTCATCTGAGGATGGTGTATTTTCCTTTGCTAGTGGAACTCCGAAGACCTGGAGTTATTCTCAGAGTGGATGATGAGGGAGCTTTGTTGGCAAGTTTTCATGTGAGACCCATTCTGATTGATAAGATTATTGAGGCTCAATTTCAAGATCCTACCTTGTGTATTCTGAGGATAGAAATGGAAGCATGTGACCGGCAATAGTTTACTATCATTAGTAATGGAGCCTTACTTAAACATGGCTGATTGTGTGTGCTTGCAGATGCAGAGTTGAGGACTGAGATTTTAGAAGAAGCCCACAGTTTAGCATATGTGATGCATCTAGGAGGAACAAAGATGTATCGTACACTAAAGGATCACTATTCGTGGGCTGAGATGAAGTGAGAGATCGCAGAGTATGTTGGCAAGTGTCTGACTTGCCAATAGGTGAAATTTGAATGGCAAAGATCATATGGAGATTTGCAGCCACTTCCGATCCCTGAGTGGAAATGGTATCACATCACCATGGACTTCGTGTTTAAGTTTCCTAAGACACGGAGCGGTTTCTATGGAGTCTGGGTGATTGTGGACAGACTTAGGAAGCCGGCTCATTTCTTGCCAGTGCGTGAAACCTTCAAATCGAATCGGTTAGCTAGGCTATTTGTTGATGAAATCATCAAGTTGCACGGGACTCCAGAATCAGTAGTGTCATATCAAGATCCATGGTTTACATCGAGATTTTGGCAGAGTTTGTAGGAAATCCTTGGTACGAGGTAACACTTCAGCCCGACCTTTCATCCGCAGACAGATGGACAATCTGAGAGGATGATTCAGATTCTAGAGGATATAATGAGAACTGTAGTTTCAGGATTCTTGGGATACGCTCTTTCCATTGATGGAATTTTCCTACAACAACAACTATCAGTCGAGTATTGGAATGGCGTCGTTTGAGGCATTGAATGGGCGATAGTGTAGGACGCCGATATGCCGGACTGAGGTAGGCGAGAGGGCGGTGTTAACACCAGATCTCATGGATATGACCCAGGAGAAGGTCTGAATTATCATGGAAAGGTTAAAGACGGTACAAGATCGTCAGAAAAGCTATGATGGTCGTAGGATTAGAGACCTAGAATTTACTATAGGAGACTGGGTTTTCCTGAAGTTGTTGCCATGGAAAGGCATTGTACGATTTGGCAGACAGGGGAAGTTGAGTCCATGTTATATTGGGTCGTACGAGATTATGGAGAGAGTTGGTGCTGTTGCGTACAGATTAGCCTTACTTCCAGAGCTTGCGAGAGTGCACGATGTATACCATGTTTTGATGCATCATAAGTACGTGCGTGACAAATCGTATGTTCTGGAGGAAAAACCATTGGAAATGCGAACCGATTTGAGCTTCAAGGAACAGGTAGTGTAGATTCTGGATTGGAAGGAAAAGATATTGTGGAATAAGACCATTCCCCTGGTGAAAGTACTATGGAGGAACTATAACGTGGAAGAGGCCACGTGGGAACCCGAAACCCTAATGCGGGAATAGTATCCACATTTATTTGAGTGAATTTTGGGGATGAGATTTTTGAAAGGTGGGTGGATGGTAACACCCCGTACTTTTAATTAAATGTAAATTCAGAAATTTACTGTAAAATGACAATTTTGCCCCTAATTAGGAAAAATGTTGACTTTTTACTAGGGATAATATTTAGAATTTGACCAAGACCTGTTATGTAGATCGAGACATCACGAGTTTTTAGATAGGTGGCACATCAAAATTGGACGTCCGAGGGGAAGTTATGGGTGACGGAAGAAATTGAGTACTATTCACGCATTATAAAGACGTGTACAGTTGGCTAAAATTAATTGGTTCAAAATATCTGAGTGGACCAATGGATGAGTGACAAGTGTCATTCATCCCATTCACACAAGCCCCCAAATTTCATGCATTCATTGTGTCATCTTCATCCTTTGTTTTTCATTTACCCGAAAACAAAAACCCACCGAAATCCAGACCCACACACCATTGTACTTCATATTCGCTGGTTGAGTGAACGAGAGATTGTGAGAGTGAGTCGAGACGAAGAGGAAAGTGGCAACGGTGATTTCTAGACTATTTTGATCTATTTTGAGTCCATAGATCCATTTTTGGGATCATTGCGAGTATATAGGAAAAAAAAGGTCGAAAATGGTTGAAGAATGAGTCAGATCATGTCGGGTCGGGTTCACGACTCGGTTGACTTATTGTAGAGTAACAGGTCAACCCGACTAGAGGTTGACGATGATGAAGTGGTAGTCCATGTCATCATCCTGTTAGACCACGTGGCCAATCAGGCGATACCACGTGACAAGCTGTCAGGCACAGTCAGCAATTGACATGTCAGCAAGTCAGACCACGTGGACCAATAAGGTGGTGCCACGACGTAGGGTGTCAGGAGCTGTCAAGCCTACGTGGCAGTTGATGTGGCAGGTCCAGTCAACACTATCAGAACACGTGGACCAATAAGGTGGTGCCATGTGGCAGTGTGTCATAGATGTTAGGGACATGTGGCACCAATTAGAAAGTGCCACATGGCAAGTGTCAGACCTGACAATTGTCAGATTTGACAGGTGTCAGACCTGTTAGGTTAACGTCAGCGATGACATTGCTAACGTCAACGTTGACCGTTCACTTTTGTTAACCAGACCTTAGACTGGCATGTAGGCATGAATTTCGAGGTAAAACCAATCATGTTTGAAAATTTTCGACGTTCTAAATCTAATAGGGGTTGTTTCAGGTCGATCGGAGATCATTTAATAGGTCATTTAGGGGTTTTTAGCCTCAAGAAGCGTGTATGAGATGCGTTTCCAGTATCGGGCTTTCTGAGGGTTTAGTGTATGAACTTTTATAGCACATTAGTGACCCTTAGACATGATTTGGAAATACCTGGAGACGTTGTACTAGCTCAGGCGAGATTACAGTGCGGATATTAATCGCGCAGTGAGGACCGAGCGTGAGTGGACTGTTTGTTTTATAATGGAAATGCATGCATAAATTGTTTTAAATGCTTTATTATATGATTTAAGATGAAATGGTTTGATATCATGATATTTGTGCAGTTAATCATCGGTTATGAACCAATTTACAGTTTTGCGTGAAAAACAGTATTTTGAGCTTGAGACCCGATTGGATAACAGTTTTGACTTAGATTTAGAGTCAAACGGGAAATTGGATAAATCCAATTTATAAACGAATTATGAACACTGTTTTCGAGTGGTTGTATGGAAAAGACATGTGTCGATTATGTCTCGAGCATAGACCCAATTGAAAAGTGTTTTTGACTTGATTTGAGACATAAACGATTTAAAAGTGATTTGAAATGTAATTGGTTGCGGTTCCACTTATACCAGCCTGGTGAATTAGATAATCTCCTCCAGACATCGAGGATCCTGGAGTATTCACGGTGCACTACCTGAGATGAGTAGCTCCGAGGAGAGGCTCAAGATCAGGAGTGCAATTTTATGATATCACCCCGAACGTGGTAGATCCGGGGAAGGCACCCCATTATATTATATCACCTTAGACGTCATTGAGTTGTATCCTGGGGAGGTACTCGGAGATGAGACCCCGAGTTCTACGCGTAGCATTGGAAATCGTGACTAGTATTGAATATAGACATCGCAGATGTCGAGTCATCACAGATGTCGAGGATTGGAGTATATTGTTTGTTTTACTGATATGTCTGTCTAGATGTCTATATATATATACATGTTTTGAACTGTTTCCATACGATTTGATTTGAATGCATTCATGTTGTAAAACAGAGGGGAAAATGCTATTATTCTTAAATTGTATTTGAAAATACTTATTTTTGGTTCACTCACATTTTGACTATTTTATTGACCCTCTAGGCGGTGATACAGAGACAAGGGCGGATTGTGCCTTTGGGGCATGGTTAGCAATCCCACATCGCCCGGAGGATCTAGGCGATGTGCCTTATGTACGACCCGTGTCCTGGAGGGAATGGTGAACAATCCCACATTCCTGCGAGGGGGGAATGGTCTGGGAGAGGATGGTGGTGTGCCTTAAAGGTGTAGGCACACACCTATCTAGCACTAAGCCTTTTGGGAGCTCAAGTAGATTTGAGGGGGATTGGAACCCCAAAGTTAAGCAAGTTGAGGCTGGTGCAATTCCATGATGGGTGACCCCCTGGGAACTTGCACCATGAGCTCCCGAAAACAAAACTGTGAGGGCGAGGCCCAAAGAGGACAATATGGTGCTAGATGAGTCGGGTCCTGACCGAGGAGAGTCGGGTCCTGACAAGTTGGTATCAGAGCGAGGTTGGCTCATTTGATACTCATGGTACTCTGATACCAGTTGGTATCAGAGCATGTTTTGCTCGTGGAGTACGCGCAGGTCGAGGATGTGATGTCTCTGAAGTCGTAACAGCCCGTCATCAACCTGATAGTTAGGGTATGAGTACGAGGATTCGGTAGAACCAATCCTCGTTCGCGTATGTTTAATGTTCGGTACGGTAGTTTGAGATTCGATTGGCATTGAAGGCCACGTGTTTCGATATTTGATCCCGAGGAGGATCAGTATTCGTGGGAATCTAACGGCTTAGAGCCGTAGTGTCATTGGTGAGTAGGACCTAGTGGATCGGTAGAGACTGTATGACGACTTAAGAGTCGTGACCGCGCGACGGTAGTGTCGTGTCGGTTAGAGGATGTACGGAATTATACCAGTGGTTGTCAGAGGTTAGGGTCGCCCAGTTTACGATGACCCTGTATGACTACAGTCACGACAGTTGGGAATAGGAACGTGTGATTCTATTTGGCATGTGTTTCCATGTTTCGATATGTCGAATCCCGGTGGGATGTCGACTGGCAGGAGATGACGGAGTAGTAGTGGTGTGACGCAATAGGATGTGATCGCGCACGTAGCGCTTGTGCAGTATTGGACACGGAGTATGGCCGAATTCTTGTGGAGGCCAGCGGCTGAGAGCCGTAGAATTACGAGAGGACGAGATCCTCAGACTATAGTTATTGGCTAGTTTGGTACGAGTATTGGAGTACGACGGCTCTTCGGAGTCGAGAGCGATGAATCGCTCAGGATGGTTGAGCTGTAGTGGGAAGCCGGGTTTGTGAGAACCCTAGTAGGTGATTGTTTGGACAAGTTATCAGGAGTGTGGTACTTGTCGATCGGATCCTGAGGTGGACCGATCGGTGGATGTTGGGTGTTGAGCAGTTGGTACCGGCGGTGAGACTACCGCATGGATTAGGAGTCTCGATAGCAGAGTGTTGGTGAGTTTGGTCTGGACGAGGTTGTGGCGGACGCTACTATCGATGGACGTGGTCGAGTCTTATCGAGTTGGATAGGCTCAGGTTGCCGTGACGATTGTGACGATAGGATTTGTCAGTCGTGACGATGATACGAGGTACGTGAGTGATGCACAGGACGAGCAGTGATTCTAGATTCGACTCGGTGACAGCTGAGTTCGATCGTAGAATGAGATGTTGATGTTTGGTGTTGGCACACTTGATACGTTACCTCTGTGAGGTGACTGTGACGAGTAGGATATACCTGGATGAGTGGGGCAGAGAGGATCCTGAGTGGCTCAGTGCGAGGTATGGGGAGTACTCAGTGATGGAGATCAATTTCCCCAGTGATGGAGATCAGTTTCCTCAGTGATGGAGACCAGTTTCCCAGTGATTGAGAACAGTTTCCTCAGTGATGGAGATCAATTTCCCCCTGTGACGGAGATCAGTTTCCCCAGTAATTGAGACTAGTTCCCCAGTGCTGCGAGATTGAGTGGCAAGGGTGTACTCAGAAGTCGTAATTTTTGAAGTGAAACGTGAGATCCAGGTACGAACGGATGACGTAAGTGACGTCTTGTGACATAGGGGTCGGCTTTTTGGATTTGGTAGTACGCGGAGATTTGGCTTCAGATCCCGACAGACGTTGCGATCTGTTTAGCCTACCAACCGAGGTCACTGAGTGTGACTCTTTAGTAGGTGGTGCTGAGTGTCAGAAGATGACATGGGATGAACATGGATGTCACCCTCTTGGATTTGTCCCTAGGTGGGACGACGAGGAGTGATGTGATAGCTGGAGTTCAAGAGGGTGTAAGAACCGAACACCTAGCCTGTGAGTCAAATTTGATTGACGTGACGAGTGAATATCCGAGGTGATGGATTGATGTTCCCCTGGTGATGGACGATTGGGGTTCGGACCATGATTGATGTGTGGACAGTAGTATGTGGTTAGACGTTGCCAAAGTGCAGTCCTTGAGTAGGTCGGGTGACCCCCCGATGTTGTTGTGGTATAGGTGCATCAGAGAGTTGTGCACGTTCGATGATGGGATTGATCACGATCAATCGATATGTCGGGTTGAGAGTGCCGAGAGTTTGAGTATGTTGTAGATTGGATCAAGTCCTAGATGGACATGAGTGGCGATCGGATCAGATCCGATAAGTGACAGTTTGGAGACTCACATGAGTCTGGATGACACGTGATATCTCTGAGTAATGCGAGGTACGATATGAGGACTCGAGAGCGAGTCGAGATCAGAGTAGCGCAGCGAAGCGCAGTGGAGCCAGGAGTTGTCGGCTGGTCACGATGGTTGTGACCTATGATAGTTATGAATTGATAGGTATTCGATGAGTTTGGATAGGTATGGATTGTTGGGACTCTAAGAAGAGTCAGATTTGGGGAATAGGAAATTGAGAGAGTTGACTTATGCGAGTGTTTAGAGTTATTATTGGGCATAGGTCTAAGGATGACCTACGAGATGTGATTCATGCCCTTGTGATGGCAGGATCCATAGGATGTTGTCCGATCCAATGCTGAGTAGGACGCCAACTTATATGTGATAGCCCTTAGTGGGAATGCGTTTCCTGCTTGACGACTGTCAAATGGAAGCGTCAGAGAGTCAGACTGAAAAGCCATTTGGATGTCAGTCTGGTGTTGATGACCTGTCAAGTGAGTGACAGGCCCAAATATTCTCGATGATATACCAAAACATGGGAACTCAGCCCCAAATGTTCTCGGTGATGACCTGTCAAGCTGTTTTGAGTTGTGTTTTCCCATAAACCACAACATGGGAACTCAGCCTCAAATGTTCTCGGTGAAATACCAAAACATAGGATACGGAGTCTCCGCCCCAAAACACTTTCTAAAACATGGAACACAGCTCTTCTGCCCTCAAATCACTTTCTGTACCACATATGTACGTATACGTATAACCCATCCTAGGCACTTCCGGAGAAGATTCCAACTCGGGGCACACAGCCCCTAGGGAACACATCCCCGATAAATGTCACGATATCGCCTCTATCTAGTGTGCACACTACTCGGGGTCTCACTCCGAGTCTTCTCCCAGGAATCTCCATCTGGGAGGCTCAATCACTGGATCTAGTTCGAGCTCTCTCTCTGGATCTAGTCCACATATCTCACCGGAATCTGGTCCGGGACCACAACATAAGTAACCACCACTCCTTGAAGGGATCCCTATGGGTATACCCACTCTGGTTTGTGGATCGTGACTCTCCAGGTCAACGTCTGGAGGAGAACATATAAATATATGGAGGGTTTCATATTCATTTTCAAATCTCTTTCTTTCTTTCTCAAATCACTTTCTTTCTCAAACTCATTTCTCAAATGGGTCTCATACCCGATTCCTTTCAACAGGATTCCTCGAATCCGATTCAAATCCATTTCACAGGCCTCGGCCTAAATCCTCAGTTCAACTGGGTCTCATGCCTGAATTCTCATTTCACAAACTGAACTGAGACTCAAGCCCGATATCACAACCAATTGGGCCCTATGCCCGAAACCATAAAGCAACAGGACCTCAAGTCCGATTTCACAAATAACGGGGCCTTAAGCCCGATATCTCGACTAAATGGGTCTCAGGCTCGATATCATAAATCAACGGGGCATCAAGCCCGATAGTACCACTAACTGGGCCTCAAACCCGAATCGTAAACTAACTGGACCTCGGTACGATCGTATGGCTCAAATGGACCCTAGGTTCGATTCCTCGTCAAATCAAATGGACTCCAAGTCCGATAGTTTGTAATTCAAATGGATCTCATGCCCGATTTCATATTTCCAAATCCAAAATCCGTTTATTAAACCCTCGTTGAAGACATGCTACGCAAAGGTACGACATAAAGCCGAAAACCTCTAAATACGTGCAATTATGTCGATCCTAAGCTACCACAAACAAATGCACTCATGACATCACAAAACATATTCTAAAACAATTATAAAACATTTATGCATGCATTGAATTCATAAAACAAGTCCATTCACAGACCGTCTGAAGTCACGCCTCGATACGCGTGCCATAATCGTCTCCCGGGTCAATCGTCACCTCCGGGATTCCCGAATCTGTCCAAATTCATTTAGAGGGTTACTAACTACTTATATAACCCCTCACTAAAGCCCCATAATTTTCCGGATTTTCTAACTATTTTTTAAATCGATCCTAAACCTTCGGACGTCCTGAACTATATCGAAACGATGTCCGATTGACACGAAACCAGTCCCAAAATGTTTGTTACATCGAATAGATGATTTCACATGTTGGAACCACCCTCAAAGGACAGCTCACGCGCCCGAACGAGCCCCTAGAAGGGACGGCATGTGGGCCTCACGTGCCCAACATTATAGATCATCCCTAAGCTCTAGCAGCCGGTCTGGTCCGGTTCGGTTGGGCCGGCCAGTCCAACTGGACCGGCGTGACCGGTTTAGGGGCATAACTTCTCCATTTTTCGTCATTTTTCATCCATTCCAACTCCTATGGCTTCCTCTCTTCATTTCCTATTCAACCATGTCCTCAAAACCTAGAAACCAATCCTAAATCCTATGGGTTCAAGCATCCAAATAAACCCAAAACTCCCATTTTATGTCTAGGGCATAACCAATGACAAACACTCACTCCTAAGGGATCTATTAGGCTCCTTAGGTCACTAGAAGAAGCTTGGGAGGATCGATTTGGCCTAACTTGGCCAAAATGGGAATTCGGTGGGGAGCCACCGAAAATCCTCCGGCCGTCTTCCCCGGCCTTCCCAGCCATCCTCAGCCTCCAAAACTGTCTCCTAAGCCTCCTACCAATCCCCTAAACCCATCCTAATCGACATCTAAGCTTCCTAACGTCCAAAACCCAAATTTGAAATTCAGAACACACAGAGGAAATGGTTTTACCTTGGCCGTGCAATCCACCGCCGTCCACGGTGGTTGGCCGTCTTCCACCGTCTCCTCATCTTCTCCATCATCCTCAGTTCCTCTCGTGGCCTCAAATGGATGCAGATGGGAAGGGCATGGATTTGGGTTCACTGGGTTTGTTTGGGTTGGTGAAACGATCGGACAAGAAAGGGGGATGGATATACATGTATATGTGTAATGGAAGCAATGGATGGGTGACACTTGTCACTCATCCATTGGGCCTAGGGAAAAGATATGGGCCCCACTAAGGACAAAAGTCCACTTTTGCTTCGTAAAACGTGTCAATATGAATAGTACCTTAAAACTTTCGTGAACCGTAACTTCTCCGTCGAACGTTCGAATTCGACGTGCCACCTGTCTACGGATTCATATCGTCCCGATATATATAACGGTCTTTGGCCCTCAGACATCGGACCTCCTGGGTCAAAAGTCAACTTTTGGCCCAAATTACCAAATTGCCCTTGAACTTCTGAAAGTCATAACTTCCTCCTCGAACGTCGGAATCAAGCGTGCCACCTGTCTATGAACTCGTGACGTCACGAACTACGTCACAGTCATTGGCCAAAGTTCAATTGACCATCCGAATGAAAAGTCAACGATTTGCCCATTCCAAGGGCAAAATTGTCATTTCGCCCGAACGTTTGCTAATCCTCGTCTAATCTTTGATTAGTCTTCGATTATCGAGGCTAATCCGTCATTAATTCTTAATTAATCCTGTTAATTCGAGACGGCTCGTCACACCTTATATATGTTGGCGCGCATCTATTCAAAAGAGGATTTTTGGGTGTTCACTGGCTTTGAATTCCTAGGGAACACCAAAGTTAAGCGAGTAGGGCCTGGTGCAATCCTAAGATGGGTGACCCACTGGGAAGCTGTACGGGAGCTCTCGAATTTAAAAATGTGAGAACTTGGCCCAAAGCTGACAATATCCTGTTGGAGAAGGTCGGGTTGTGACAATTTAGTATCAGAGCCCAACCCCAGTCGGAATTGAGTGTGCCAGCAAGAACGCTGGGCCCCAAGGGGGGTGGATTGTGAGGGCCCGTGCCTTAGGGGCATGGTTAGCCATCCTAGTTCGCTCGGGGGATCTAGGTGTTGCTCCTTATATGTGTGGGCGCGTATCTATTCAAATGAGGCATTTTGGGAGCTCACTAGCTTTAGATTCGTATGGAACTCCAAAGTTAAGCGAGTAAGGGCTGGTGCAATCCCAATATGGGTGACCCACTGGGAAGTTGCACGTGAGCTCCCGAGAAAAAAACTGTGAGGGCTTGGCCTAAAGAGGATAATATCCCGTTGGAGAGGGTATAGACAGTACTATTGCGCATCTGATTACCCCTTTGGGTAGGATTTTGGTACTTTTATTTGTACAGACACGCATGCTCGATCCTGTATATAGAGATACTTATCCCTTGTCTAGAAATGTTGTAGTTGAACTCTGTATGTTGTTAAACCTATTAAGAGTCTTTTCGGTATTTTTAGTATGATTGTTAGACGGGAGCAAGCACGTCCCACTGTAGTCCCAGAGAGGTTGGGATAGGTCTTGTCATTGTGATTCAAAACAATGAAATGACCTTTGAAAACCCAGAATGTGTTTGAACCTTCTTGAAGTAACTTTGGAAAGACTTCAAGAACCTTTCACCTTGGCAAAAAAACTCTTTTTGCCCTAATGCACTTCATATGAGGAGGCGCTCCACCCAAAGCCTTAGCACGAGGTAAGGTTGAGTAAGTTCAAGCAATATTTGAATTTCTCTAGTATAAATGTTTTGGTAAGATAGTCAAAAGCATTTTCCTTTGTATTGACCTTTTCAACTATCACCTCCTTAAAGTCGACGCAATCCCTTATCATGTGGAAACAAACATCAATATGTTTGATCTCCCATGAAACACTTGAGTAGTTTCACTATCACACCTAATCACCACAGAATTCTGAATGATTCCAAACTCCCTTGCTAAACCACTTAGCCAAACTGCTTCTTTTCCAGCTTCTGCTTGTTCAATGTACTCTACCTTTGTTGTAGACAATGCTGCAATAGACTGTAGAGTAAACCTCCAGCAAATAAGGCCACCACCACACGTGAACACGTAACCTGTTGTGGACCTCCTTCTATCTGAATTCCATGCGTAGTGTGCATCCACATAACCCAGCACATATCCTTCTCCTTACTTTTTTTTCAAACAAAATACCCAGATTCTTTGTTCCATTCAAATAACAAAGGATCCACTTAACTGCAAACCAGTGCTCTATTCCTAAATTTGCCATATACCTCGAGACAACGCTCATTTCCTGAGCTATGTTAGGTCTAGTACAAAACATTGCATACATAAGACACCCTACTGCACTTGCATAGGCTACTTTCTTCATCACCTTCAACTATTGTTCTGTAGCTGGACTTTGCAGCGCACTCAACTGATAGTGTGTTGCTAATGGAGTGGACACGGGCTTTTCTTTATTCATGTTGAAGCGTTGCAAAATACTCTGAATATACTTTGGTTGTGATTACCAAATCTTTCCCGTTGTTTTGTCCCTCCGTATTTGCATTCCAAGGATCTTTTGTGCAGGTCCTAGATCCTTCATGTTGAATTCCTTAGTTGTATCTTCAACTTCAGAATTCTAGACATATCTTGACATGCAATCAACATGTTATCTACATGTAGCAGTAGTATAATCTTACTATCATCCAACATATGATAGTAAATGCAATAATCATATAAGCATCTTCGAAACTCAATTTTTCAGCATATAGAAATCAAAAAGTTTGTACCACTGCCTTGGAAATTTCTTTAGGCCGTAGAGTGACTTATTTAATCTGCAAACCATATTTTCCTTTTCTATTTCGACATACCCTTCTAGTTGAACCATGTAGATGACTTCTTCTAAATCACCATGTAGAAACGATGTCTTCACGTCCATATGTTTTATCTCCTGTCTTGCTGACTTGTTATAGATAATAGAAATCTAATTGAAGTATGCTTAATTACTGGTGAGAATATCTCATCATAGTCAACTTCTTCCTTCTGCGAGTATCCCTTAGCCACTAACCTGACTTTGTACTTCAATGTGTCTCTTTCATGTGTTCCTTCTTTCTTTCTAAGCACACATTTACAACCAACTATTTTTCTATCCTTTGTTTTAGAAACTTACTCCCAAACAGAGTTCTTCTCAGGAGATTCCATCTCTTCTGACATAGCAATCAACCAACTTTCCAGTTCATTACTTGTTATAGCTTCTTGATACATGGTTAGATCTCCTTGGCTGATTGTTAGAGCATAATTCACTTCATCTTGTTTAAAACCATACTTTTATGGTTTCTTAAGATTTCGGACAGGTTTTTCCAATGCTATGTTCCTCGGAAACTGTTCTACAAGTATTTAGTGAACTAGGGAGTCTTGGTTATGCACGTCTGGCTCCACCTGTGTCTGTACTGGTGACTGTTGCTGCTGCTCTACCCTCATTGTAATCCACTTGCTCATGCTCCACCTGAGCTAGATTTTCTTCCATGACTGTTTGGGGTTGAGGAACTTTGGTTGTTTCTTCTTCAGCATTAGTCCTTTCATTTTTTTTCTTATTCTGGTTTAAGGGCATAGTCTTCTCGTTGAATATTACATCCCTACTTAAGATTACCTTCTTGTTTACGAAATCTCATAACTTGTACCCCTTCACTCCTTCACTGAAACCAATGAATACGCACTTAAGTGACTTAGGCTTTAACTTAGTTCTCTCATCACTTGGAATATGGTCATAAGCATTGCAACCAAAAATATCAATTTTGAGTAGTTAACGGGTTTTTCACTCCATACCCCTTTTGCACACTTATAATTGAGAACCCTTAATGGTGATCAATTAACCAAATAGCAAGCATGGTTAACTGCTTCTTCCCAGAACATATATGTTAATCCAGCATGAAATCTCATGCTTCTCTCCCTTTCCATGAGAGTTTTGTTCATCCTCTCGGCAACACAATTTCGTTGGGGAGTTTTCTTCACTGTAAAATGTCTTGTAATGCCTTGTTCTTTGCAAAACTCCAAGAAGTTGTTGTCCTTATATTCACCTTTGTTGTAACTCCTTAGGTATCTAGTTTTTCCTCCAATCTGATTTTATACAGCAGGTTTCCACTCCTTAAATTTAGTGGAATCTTTGGATTTCACCCTCATGAAATAGACTCAAATCTTCCTTGAAAAAACATATAAGAATGTGATAAAATACCTAGAACCTGCCTTGGATCTAGTTGGTGCAGGGCCCCAAACATCTGTGTGACTATACTCTAACAAATTTTTGTCTCTTTCCTGACTTGCTTGAACGACATCTTTGTTTGTTTCACAAGGATGTAGTTCTTGCAGAAATCTAGTTTGCAATAATTGACACCTTCTAGCATATTCTTCTTGTGTAACTCTTGGAAACCGTTCTGACTCATATGCCCTAGCCTAAAGTACCATTAACACTTCTCCATTGCTGAATTCCTTATATGTATCAAACCATTCTTTGATAGAACACGTGGAATAAACGTCATGTATCCAAAATCCAAAATTCGAAAGCACTGGAGTTGGATGATACTACAAGGAGCTCTTCGTTGTAATCCTTAGAAGTTACAACACTAGCTACATTTGAGTTCCCTGCCATCGCCTTTGCTTTCCTTTCTTTCCATATGTTGCATTTATTTTTCCAATGATCCGAAACACCACATACGAAATAACGATTTTATCATTTCCTTTGGATTTTGACTTACCCTTGTCGCCTGATTTATCCAGTCTATTCTCTGATCTGTCTCTCTGTGTGCATTTAACATAAAGGTCTTGTGCTTGAGAGCTTTCAGCATTCTTGTCCATCTTGACATAGGACTGAATAGCTTCGGCAACCTCATCTAACTTCAAAGTATCCTTACCGAACATCAATGTGGTTCTGAGGTGCTTGAACGAAGGCAGTAGAGATCTTAGCATTAAGAATGCCTTGTCGTCGTCCTCATATTTTACATCCATTTTAGATAAATTCGCAACACAATTCTAAAACTTGCTTAGGTGATCTTTCCATCCACCTTAACAAGAGTTTGTTAGATAAAGTTTTATATCACGACCCGACCAATCTAGCACGATATTGTCCGCTTTGGACCCAACCCTCACGGTTTTGTTTCTGGGAACTCACGCGCAACTTCACAATAGGCCACCCATCCTGGGATTGCTCCAGCCTAATCTCGTTTAACTTTGAAGTTCTAACCAAATTCAAAGTCAATGAGCTCCCAAAATTCCTTACTCTAGATAGATACGTGTTTATACATATAAGACACTTCACCTTTCCCTCCTCGAGCGGTATGGGATTGTTCACTGTTCTTCTCAAGACACATGTCTTACAATTCACGCCCCTTTGGGGCCCAGAGTCCTTACTAGCACACTTCCAGTTGGGGTTCAACTATAATATAATTTTGTCACGACCCGACCAATCTAGCACGTTATTGTCCGATTTCGATCTAGCCCTCACGGTTTTGTTTATAGGAACTCACATGCAACTTCAAAATAGGTCACCCATCCTATGATTTCTCCAGCCCAATCTCGCTTAACTTTGGAGTTCTAACTAAACCCAAAACTAGTGAGCTCCCAAAAGGTCTTGCTCTAAACATATAAGACACTTCCCATTTCCTTCCCCGAGCGGTGTGGGATTGTTCACCGTTTTTCTCAAGACACAGATCTTACAATTCACCCCCCTTTGGAGCCCAACGTCCTCGCTAGCACACTTCCGGTTGGGGTTCAACTCTGATACCATTCTATCACAATGCACCCATCTAACACGATATTATCTGCTTTGGGCCCAACCCTTACGGTTTTGTTTCTGGGAATTCGCATGCAACTTCTCAGTAGGTCATTCATCTTAGTATTGCTCCAGCCCAATCTCGCTTAACTTTGAAGTTCTAACCAAACACAAAGCTAGTGAGCTCCCAAAAAGTCTCGTTCTAGATAGATACGTACCCACACATATAAGACAATTCACTTTTCCCTCCCCGAGCGGTGTGGGATTGTTCACCATTCTTCTCAAGACATGTGTCTTACATTTTACCCATGTAGAGCTTCTTTAGCTTATCCCATGTTTCCTTAGAATTCATGTCCTCGTCGATATGAAGCAATACATTATCGACATGGTGCTACCCTATAAAACTTTTTGTCTTCTTGTCGATCTTCTACCATTGCGCATCTGTTATGCCAATTGGCCATTTCTCTGTACCGAGAAGAGCCTCTTGCAGATGTTCGATCAGGACGTTCTTTACCTTCCTTTACCATAACGTGAAGTTCTCTTTCCCGTCGAACGACTTGATCACAGCCTTCACCTCGTTGCTCGTATTTGCCTTGGCACCCGCCTCAAAACACTCCATAAGAGCTTTAATACCAATTATTGTAAATTTTGTCCCTTTACTGAGTTTTTTTTGGGGATAAACTTAAGGTGATCGTGCAACAATAGGATGGTGCTAAGATAATGCAGAATATAGATGAACAATAAAGTAAACATGCCACATACGAACACAAGAATTTAGTGAGGTTTAGCTAATTTTTGCCTAAGTCCTTGTGTGATTTTCTTGAGAGATCACTAGCACTTACGAAGATAACAAGAACTTATGTATAATCCTGACCTAATCCCCAAACTCTAGCTCACGATCTCTCAAATCACTCTTGATCTTGTACCCATATAAGACTTCCTTGTTTATTGTTGCCTTATTTTTTGTGTTTGTAAGGATACCTAGGAGGCCTAGTAGGCCTATTTATTATGTATAGGACTTAGATTACACACATAAACAAAGTAGGACTCCTTTTCCTAAACATAATATGAGAAAACATGGCAAAGTAATTGGAAGTCAAACCCCAATTTTTGATACGTTGCCGAGTCAATTCTTCAACAAGGTTGTCGCGTCGCTCAAGCAAGGTTCTCGTGTCGCCTGCTCAACCAAGGTTCTCGCATTGCCTCACACCATCTGCTTAAGCTAGGTTATCACATCATCACATCACCAGCTTAAGCTAGATTCTAAAATTTGAACTCAATGGATAAAGGAATTAAACTTTTAATGACCACACTAATTGGAAAACAGAAGCAGTACAAATGCCAAAAACAGCAGAGGGCAACAATTTAAAACCCTTATTAAAAGCATATATCATCATCAGTCAAAGATCAAAATCAAACTGCATCCCGAAAATTGCTACCAGAAGTTGAAATCCAAAGTCGAATTGATAATCATGGAAACATATGGAGACATACTAGTGTAGCAGATTTAAATTTTGTTGAAGGCGACAATGTCACAGCTCTGAATATACTCATTGCGGGGCTCTACAGTAAGGTGCTCTTCAATAAGGGTATCGACAGAAACAAGGTCATCGACAATGGTGAGCATGATCTGCAACTTCTTGATTCCATATCCAACTGCGACCAATTTCGATGCGCCCCAAAAGAGACCCTCCATCTCCACACTCCTCACAGCCTCCTCTAGCTTCTTCATGTCGGTCTCATCATCCCAAGGCTTGACATCCAAAAGCACAGATGATTTGCCGCTCTCTTTCTTCTTAGAAGAAGCCTTTTTGGCTGCCGCTGCTCTCTCTTCTTCTGCTTTCTTGTCTTCTTCAGTTTCATCACCAAACAGATCTAAGTCGTCGTCATCTCCTCCTGCGGCGGGAGGAGCAGCCTCAGCCTTGCCAGTGCCAATTCCGACTCCGACAGCCTTTCCAGGGAAGCTCGAGGCAAGTTGGGATGAAACGCTGTCGTACCACTTGCTCACATTCGCTAAGGCACCTGCAGGCTTCTCCGACACGGCAGCGTACACCTTAATGTCATCGAAAGTCAGCTTGTCTCTGGGTGGCCAGCCAATTACATCAATTTCATTATTAGTACCAACAGTTAATAAAACAAAATCCACTGTAGACAAAAGCCCAAATGGAAGAGTAATTACCCGGAGATGAAAGATTTGCCGGAGAGGAACTCGTCCAGGGATTTAAGTCCGGCTTCGGTGTAGAGATCTGAGAAGGTGATGGCCATCGTTGCAAGAGAGGGTTGAAGACGGCCAAAGCAGACACAAGAGTCGGATCAGATAT
The DNA here is from genome assembly GCA_032719365.1 of Prinsepia uniflora. Taxonomy (NCBI): domain Eukaryota; kingdom Viridiplantae; phylum Streptophyta; class Magnoliopsida; order Rosales; family Rosaceae; genus Prinsepia; species Prinsepia uniflora. The sequence continues at coordinate 37,858,051 of CM064874.1, read as the reverse complement.
TTAGGTGAAGAGAGCGAAATGTGCAGTCAAGGTCTGATATTTATATTCTGAATGGGCAAACCCTAGATATTCGGGGCATATTGGTATAATATAGGCCTCGTCATTGGGCCGGGTCGGGCAAGCCCGGCCCAAAATTTTTGGGTTTGGGCTGGGCCGGGCCGGGCCTATTTCATAATTTAAAAAATACCGGGCCGGGTCGGGCGGGCTTGATCATAAATATGAAAGTCCATACCCTTTGTCGGGCCGGGTTTGGGCCGGGCTTTTATCGAGCTTTACGGGTTGGGCCTATTAAACCCACTTGGGCCAGGCCTACTAAGCCCATTTGTACCTACCTAATTGTAAAAAAAAAAAAAAAGTGAGTTGAGCTTAAATATTATTATCGAATATTGAAATAAGCTAAGGAGGGGTATTATTGGATTTGGAGAATTGACTTAACTTTTCGACCATAAAGCCGAGATAGGATAAGGAAGTCGATAAGAGAGTCAGAGACCTAGTGAGTTTTTTTGAATTTAGGGTTAAAGTTTGGTTTGGGCATTGGGCTTTTAAATGACACTAGGTTGAGATTTGGTTGGAGTTTTGGATTTTGGCTATGATAGTAGTAACAAGATTGGATTAGGTATCAATTCTTAATTTATAATTATTTTATATTTTCGGGCTTATGAGTCGGGTTCACATGGGCGGGTCAGGCTGGGCTTACCGGGTTTTATCGGGCTCGGACCTATCGGGCCTAGCGGGCTTGAATACACTAAACCCAAGTCCAGCCCGTTAACATGCGGGCCGAGTCGGGTTTTTTGTCATCGGGTCTATCGGGTACCCATAAGCCCGTGGGCTTCTGGGCCAAATGATGAGGGCTAGTATAATATTCCTTATCATTGCATTCTTTGTCCACTGGCCCGGCCCTTTTCTACTTCATATCATCCATGTTAATCAGTACGAAATAACCGACTTAAAAAATGAAATGGAGAAAATTGAACTGAAATGAAATGAAAATGCCAAAATGGTTCGATTTTGACTTTTGTTTATTCAATATCGAAAACTGGTACCGAACTGGTTATACTCCAAAATAGTGTATTTTGGCTCATTGTCCAATAATGCGTCAAAAAACAAAATTGCAATACCCATTCACCTATTTTGCAGAGGCTTTACAAAATTGCAGTACCCACTCACCTATTTTGCAGAGACTTTGCAAAATTGCAGCCCAAATTCCTTATCCATCTCCCTCCCTCCGCCCTTGTCTTTTTGCCCCTCTTTATTTCTCCATGCAAGCAAACTTCGTAGTAGGCTTCGTCATTGGGTCGGATCGGGCAAGCCCAGCCCAAAATTTTTGGGTTTGGGTAGGGCTGGGCCGGGCCTAATTCATAATTTAAAAAATACAGGGCCGGGTCGGGCGGGCCTGATCATAAATATGAAAGCTCGGACCCCAACTGTCCGTCACCAAGCTAACATCAGTCCAACACCTCAGACACTCACTCGTCACATCCCATGACGCTAAGCACCATCTACTCGTCAAGTCAAACAAGATTGAACCATAGCCTAGGTGTTCAGTTTTTACACCCTCTTTGAACACTTAGCTATCACATCACTCCTTGTCGTCCTACCTAGGGACGAATCCAAGATGATGACATCAAAGTTCATCCAATGTCATCCTCCGGCACTCTACACTATGTGCTACAGCGTCACACTCAGTGACCTCGGAATACTCATAACCAATGCGGAATCAAGTACTCCTCTCATCATCTCAATCACCACTTCTCTTAATTCCGAAGTTCCAATCGCGTTGGAAACATGCTTTCTTTCCAAATACTGGGCTCACTCATCACACGAGTATTCCCGCGTCCTATAGATAATCAATTTCCAAGTCTCCAACTCACGAGGTATGGTCAACCAACACCAATCCGTAATGGACTCTCAAGTCCTCAGCTCAACCGGACACCATCCACGCGTCCACGAATACCGTTTAGGTAGGTACACTCATTCCGAGTGGAATTCTCGCGATTTAACCTTGAGTCGCGAACTACCAAATCTGAAAAACTGACACATACGTCATAAGACGTCACTTACGCCATCCATTCGTACCTGGATCTCACGTTTTACTTCAATAATTACAACTTCTTAGTACACCCTCGCGACTCAATCTCGTAGTACTGGGGGAACTAGTCTCCATTACTAGGGAAACTGATCTCGATCACAGGGGAAACTGGTCTCCATCACTGAGGAAACTGGTCTCCATCTCAGGGAAACTGGTCTCCGTCACTGAGGAAATTGATCTCCATCACTGGGGAAACTGGTCTCCATACCACGTACTCCCGTACTTTGCACTGAGCCACTCGGGATCCTCTCTGTCCCACTCATCCAGGTATATCCTACTCGTCACAGTCACCTCACAGAGGTAACGTGGCAAGTGTACCAACACCCAACGTCAGCGTCTCATTCTGCGATCGGACTCAGCCGTCACCGAGTCAAATCCAGAATCACTGCTCGTACTGTGCGTCACTCTCACACCTCGTATCATCGTCAGCACTGACGAATCCCATCGTCACAATCGTCATGTCAACTTGAGTCTATCCAACTGGATAAGACTCAACTACGTCCATCGATAACAGTGTCTACCACACCCTCGTGCAGACCAATCTCAGAAACACTCTGCTACAGAAATTCCAAATACATGCGATAGTCTCACCGTCAGTGCCAACCACTCCACATCAACATCCACTGATCTTTCCACCTCTGGATCTAATCGACAAGTACCACACTCCTGGTAACTTGTCCAATCAATCACCTACTAGGGTTATCACAAACCCGGCTGCCCGCTACAGCTCAACCATCCTGACTGATCCCTCGATCTCGACTCCGAAGAGTCGTCATACTCCGATACTAGTGCCCAACCAACCAGTAACCACAATCTGAGGACCTCGTCCTTTCGTAAGTCTACGACTCTCAGCTGCTGGCCTCCACAAGAACTCGGCCATACTCCGTGCCTAACACTGCACAACGACTACACGTCACAATTGTCACCTATCGCGTCACACGACAACCACTCCGGCATCTCCTGCCAGTCGACATCCCACCGGGATTCGACACATCAAACATGGTTCTTCACACCAAATAGAATCACACGTTCCTATTCCCAACAGTTGTGACTGTAGTCGTACAGGGTCATCGTAAATTGGGCGACCCTGACCTCTGACTCCCACTAGTATTAATCTGTACATCCTCTGTCCGACATGACACTAACGTCGAACGGTCATGACTCTCAAGTCATCATACGGTCTCTACTGATCCACTGGATCCTATTTCCAGTAATAGTAAGGCTCTAAGCCGTCAGATTCACACGAATACGGATCCTCCTTGGGATCCAACCTCAAAACATGTGGCATTCCATGCCAATCGAACCTCAAACTATCGGGTCACGTGCCAAACACCAACTAACTAAGGTTCGATTCTATCGAATCCTCATACTAATACCCTAACTACCAGGTTGATGACGGCCTGTTATGACTTTAGAGACAACACAACCTTGACCTGCGCGTACTCCACTAGCAAACACATGCTCTGATACCATTTGCTATCAGAGTACCATGAGTATCAAATGAGCCAACCTGCTCTGATACCAACTTGTCAGGACCGACCCCAAATCCCCCGGGGTTAACGTGGGACCCGCCTGATCTCGTCTAACACGAAGTGTCAAACCAGGGAAAATTTCATCTCTAGCCCTCTCTGGGGCTATCAGAGTACTTCAGGATCGTAGGAGGAAGGGAGTGATGTCTCATCTCTGCTACAGCCCGCATCCGTGATCAACCTGAAGGGCATTAAAACATCAAAGGTCGTGAGTGGACAAAAAATAATATTTTATTTAAAACATTTTCACTTTAAGACATTTATGCCCTTCATAAAAGCATATGCATGCAACCAAAAACCGTTTATCAAAATTTCCATAAAACCATTTGAAAACATTCTCAAAATCTTTCAAGGGTTCATGCCCGGTTCCCATAAACCATCATGACTCATAAAAACCTTTCAAGGGTTCATGCCGGTTCCCATAAAATGTCATGACCCATAAAAACCTTTCAAGGGTTCATCCCTGTAACGCCCCGGAAATTCAAGTATTTTAATAATGTAAATTAATGTATGAATTGACGTTTTTACCCCTGTGAATGGTATTGCCAAATTGGTGACTTTTTGATTGGAGGGTCAAATGGACTTTGACCAATGACCGTGACGTAGTTCGGGACGTCACGAGTCCATAGACAGGTGGCACGTCCAATTCGGACGATCAGGGAAAAAGTTATGACTATCGGAAGTTCAGGCGCATTACCGTAATTTGGACGATTGGGGCGAAAATGTTGACTTTTCGTTTGGCAACTAATTTTCACACGACTCGAGGACCGTTAGGTAGGTCTCGATGCCCTGAGTCCGTTGACAGGCGGCACGTTGAAATCGGACTTCGGATGGCTGAGTTACGAGCCTGGAAAGTGAAGGGCATTTTGGTAATTTTTGAACTAGGGGCATTTTGGTCATTTTAACCCCGGTTACTGTAGCAACGGCGGGGGAACATGGGCGGCACCACCATGTGCGGTGGTTCTGAGTACAAATTGTTTATGCAAGTGTGTGCTGGAAAGAAAGGAATGTTTAAAGCTTTAGAACGTGGTCTGATTCATCCACCCAGCACGGCCACATTGTTTATTTTCGATCGAAGCTTTTCGGGGAACAAATCTCAGTGGACAGTGAGGCTTCCACGAGCTTATGAGACGGCTCAGTTGCTTTAAATAGAATAGGAATTGAGTGAGCTTCACTCTGCCGTTGAAAGAACTGAGAATTGGTGAGGAACTAGAGAGAAACCATTTCGGGGAAAATTGGAGGGAATTTCGGATTTCAATTTATACGGTTTGTTGGACCAATCTAAACACTGAGTGAGCTTTCTGGGAGTGTTTAGAACACATCCATATCAAAATCGAAGGCAACCAGCTACGGGTGAGCTGGGACAGTGACTGCCGTGTTCAGAGAAATTTCAGAGGTTTGGACGACTACTTCCAGGTGATTGTTGGTTCAATTGATTGTGTGTTTCAGTTCATTTTGATCCTATGATGCTTCCTGTAAGGTTAATTTGATTATGGTTTCAAAACCAGTGAGTTGGGGTGATCAACCCGTTTGGATGATCACGGGTGGAAGGGCCATTTAAGGATTTGATTTGGCCAATTATTGACTCAGAACTTAAATTAGATGATTAAATATCATGTTAGGATCAAATTGAATTGAAATCGAGTAGGAATTGATTGGTAATCAACCGGGTCAAGCCGCGGGTGGCAGACCCGTATTACAAACATTCGGGTAAGGAAGGTGACACTGTAGCAGTTACAGTGTCAGGCGCGTGACTTTCACGCGCATCCACTTTGGGCGGCGCGTGAGGGCGCGTTGGGCCTTTTCTCCGATCACGATGAACATGACTTTTGTTCCTCTCATCATTCTGAACATTTTTTATGAATTAACCATGTTGATCTGAGATAGTTTGGAGGGTCAGTTTAGGGCCGGTTGTCTCGGGAAACGTGTTGGACGGTTTCCCCGAGCCGATTTCTGTTTCGGACTTTTTGGATAAATGTTTAAGACTTGTAGTGACCCTTACGTGTGATTTGGACTGACAGGAATTGTAGGATAATCTAGGTACGGGTCCGTACGCGCAGATTCACCGCGGGATCGTACTGTGAGTGGGCCCGACTTCATTACACCCTTGCATGCTTAAATGTTTTCTTATTTACTTCTATATTCACATGCTGGAACCAAGAAACGGTTTTGATGGTATTGAAATTATGGTTATGGCACGTTTCACGGTTTTTGGGTTTGAGACCCGTCTGACGAAACTTAAAGATTGGTTTGGATTTTATCTATGTATATATATGTTTTGCATGTGGATATCAATAAAAATGTATTTGGTACTGTGCTGTATAGATCCATTCTTATGATACTGTCTCCTCCGGATGTGGTACCCCGGAGTGGTCATGGCGCATTGCCTGCGAGGGGTCATTCTACGGAGGAACCAGACCGTAAAATGACTCAGGAGTAGGATTGCTTATTTGACGTCAGGGACGTCGAGCGTCTAGGACGCTAGGCATTTGAGATGCCGTATCCGGACAGGATTCGGGGATTGGATTCGGGATTGAGACCCCGAGTGGCACGCGTAGCCTTGAGACTGTGACCTTATTGGACGTCAAGGACGTCAGACATCGGGGATGTCAGGATTGGAGTGTATAGTGCAGTGGTTAAAATTATGTTTATGGTTTTATTACATGCCTTATGGTTCATATTATATGATTTATGGTTTTAAATTCTGACGCATGCATGTTTGGAAAACGGAGGGATAAATTATATGTTTTACTTATTAAACGGTTTTATAAACTTGAGTTTCGGCCCACTCACCCTTACTGTTTTGGTAACCCCTCCAGGCTGTGCTACTGAGGTAGATGAGGATCCTGAGGCGGAGGCATAGATCTACTTCTGCGTATCTGAACCCCTGTCGGGTGGTTTGACCCACAGGATTATTTTAGAGTCGTGCTCGCAATTTGTAATTTGGTTTTCATCCCTTGTCTGACATCTGTTAAATTTGGATTTGATGTATAACTCTATTTGGTTATTTATTAAATTGAATGTTTGAGGTTTAAATTGGTATGTTATTTTGGGTGTCAGACGGGAGCAGGGCAAGTCCCCATGTGGTCCCAGGGGGATCGGGGCGGGTCCTGTCAGCTTGGTATCAGAGCACTAGGTTGTGGTCAGCATGCTAGACTAGCGATTAGTACTAGTTACTTTTCGAGTTTAAGGATAATGTTATCTGATCTATGCCTCTTAACAGTTGGTTATGCCTCCAAGGAGGATTCCTCATACACGAACTGACGAGGATCTGGAGAGGGAAATGGAATGCGCAAGAATTGAACGGGCTCAGCGTCTGGGAGCGACTCCTTTCAACGGGGGATCAAACCCCGAAAATGCTCATGAATGGATCACCAAGTGGGAAAAGATCTTCATAGTGATGCACTGCCCTCCAGGCGAGCGGGTGACCTTGGCGGCCTTCTAACTGGAAGGAGCAGCCTATCATTGGTCGCATGGCCTTGAAATGTCTGGATGGTCTGTCCACACCACTACCTGGGAGGTCTTCCGTTCCCGATTCCTGGATCAGTATTACCCGCGATCATTTCGCGCGGCACATGAGGCGGAGTTCCTGCGGCTGGAGCAGGGGGATATGTCTGTTGCGGACTATGAGCAGACTTTTGGGAAACTTTTCCGGTTCGCTGTATCTTTCGTAAGCATGGAGGAAGACAAATGCCAGATGTTTGAGCTTGGACTCCGAGGGGAGATTCGGGCAAGTGTGACTGCTGCCACTCATGCTTCGCTGAGAGATATGGTCGACGCTGTGGTTCGTGTCGACACCAGTCTGGCGGCACACCAGACACAACAGCCTTCGGGCGAGGGGCGATGTCAGGATCGCCCACACCGAGGGCCATCAGGCCAGAAGAACAATAAGGGAGGAGGCTACAGGGGAGCACCCTCATCCTTTAAGGGTCATGGCTGGTCAGGTTGACGTGGGGACTCTCAAGCAGAGGATCAGGATTCAACTCTGGGCAGCGTTCATCTTGGAGCAGTGCTTCTGGTGGGCATTCGGACAGGCCAAGGCTAGTAAACTATTTTGCTTGCAGAGAAGACGGCCACTATGCCTGTGATTTCCCGATGTTGTCTAAGAACAACGACGCTGGGGGCTCTAGTGTGGTGCAGAGCACGACTTCCCACACTAATGGAGGTCGAGGTCAGGAAGGTGACCGTGGTGCTGGACGTGGTGCGCGCGGGCGCGGACGGAATGGAGGGCCTAGGGCCCAGGTGTTTGCAATGACCCAGCAGTAGGCGAGGACCGCCCCAGGCGTGGTTACAGGTACACTACATATCTCAAACTTTCTTGTACGTGTATTGATGGATGCGGGGGCTACACATTCTTTTATTTCGAGGAGTTGTGCTGGTATGCTTGATTGTGTGGTATCAGCCTTAGATTGCGAGATGGGTGTTGGCACCCCGATGGGCATCGTGTACCTTGTGAATCAGGTGATTCGAAGGTGCCCGGTGAGAATTGAGGATGTGGATTTTCCAGCGGACTTAATTATCCTGGATATACACGACTTCGATGTAATCTTGGGAATGGATTGGCTATCGGAGCATGGGTCGCTCATCGATTGCTGTAGCAAGCAAGTGATTCTGCGAAGTCCGGGCTTGCCGGAGGTTATCTTTTAGGGGGAGTGTGATGGTTCGCCTCCTGAAGTGATTTCTTTACTTACTGCTACCAAACTTCTACGGAAGGGATGCTAGGGTTATCTCGCGCATGTCGTGTCAGAGCAGGTTGATACTCCGGGTATCGACGAGATACCGGTGGTACTTGAGTTTCCTGATGTGTTCCCAGAAGATTTACCTGGATTACCACCATCGCGAGAGATCGAGTTTACAATTGAACTACTCCCCGGTACTCGACCTATATCCCAGGCACCATAACGGATGGCGCCGGCCGAGTTACGAGAACTCAAAACTCAGTTGCAGGAGTTGGTGGATTTGGGATATGTCCGACCGAGTACTTCACCGTGGGGAGCACCGGTGTTGTTGGTAAAGAAGAAGGAGGGGAGTCTCCGTTTGTGTATTGATTATCGACAACTCAACAAGGTGACACTGAGGAACCAGTATCCTCTACCCAGGATCGATGACCTTTTTTACCAGTTGCGGGGAGCAAAGTGCTTCTCGAAGATTGATTTGCGGTCTGGGTATCACCAGCTGAGGATTTCGGAGGAGGATATTCCGAAAACTGCTTTTCGAACCCGTTATGGACACTACGAGTTCCTTGTGATGCCTTCCGGCTTGACGAATGCTCCGGCAGCATTCATGGATCTGATGAACCGGGTCTTCCGACCCTACTTGGATAAGTTCGTGATTGTGTTCATCGATGATATCTTGGTGTACTCAAGGAGTGCCCGAGCACATGAAGAACATCTACGGTTGGTGTTGGAGAAGTTGAGACAGGAACAGTTGTACGCCAAGCTGAGCAAGTGTCAGTTTTGGCTGAGCAATATTGGTTTTCTGGGACATATGATATCAACAGATGGGATTAGCATGGATCCCCAGAAAACAGAGGCGGTGACTAACTGGGCTAGACCGACAACGGTAACGGAGGTGCGGAGTTTTGTTGGGTTAGCAGGTTACTACCGGAGATTCGTGGAGGGTTTCTCCAAAATTGCTACACCATTGACTCGATTGACTCGGAAGGGAGTAAAGTTCATTTGGGACGAGCAGTGTGATCGGAGCTTTTAAGAGTTGAAGGATCGATTGACCACTGCACCTGTCCTTGCATTGCTGGATGACAATGGAGAGTTCGTGGTCTTTAGTGAAGCATCGCTACAAGGTTTGGGCTGCGTGTTGATGCAGACAGGCAAGGTTATCGCCTACGCATCCCGGCAGCTAAAGACTAATGAGTTGAACTACCCTACCCATGATTTGGAGTTGGCAGCGGTGGTTCATGCCCTAAAAATCTGGAGACATTACCTATTCGGCGCAATGTGCCGGATATACACCGACCACCAGAGCCTAAAGTACCTATTCACTCAGAAGGAGCTTTGTAACAACCCGTCCCGAGAATTGGGATTACTAGAGTGATTAAGGTGTGATTAGTAAGGTTAATCAAGGGTTAGGTGGTCCCGAGGGGTCCGGGAACTTAGAATGACGATTTTGCCCCTAGGTCGGGCAGAAATGTTGACTTTTATTTCGGGTGGTCAAATGGGAGTTGACCAGTGACCAGGACGTAGTTGAGGACGTTACGAATCCTTAGGCAGGTGGCACGCCCGATTCCGACATCCGAGGAGGAAGTTGTGATGTTCGGAAGATTGAGGGCATAACCGTAATTTGGCGAAATTAGGGGGGGAAACGTTGACTTTTTATACGAACGGGTTTTGGTAAGTTGACCTAAGACCGTTAGATAGATCTCGTCGTCCCGAGTTCGATGACAGGCGGCACGTATTCATCGGACGTACGATGTGGGAGTTACAGGTCTAGAAAGGTAGTGGCAAAGTTGTAATTTTGGGTAAAACAGAAGGGCATTTTGGTCTTTTGTGCTCTGGAATGTGTGCAACAGATAAGGACAGATGAAGGGTTGAGATTGAGCCGCATGTGAGATGAAGGGTAGGATTGGTGACACGTGGAGGAGGTCTGGTTGGTTCTAGGGAGTGCACGGTCCAATTATTTGGGGTGCACCCGTGTATGTGTGTTGTGTGTGTGTTCGAAGAACTGGAAATAGAGAGTGAAGAATTGAGATTGAGTGATCCATTTTGTGTGCGGGTGAGACTCTGGTGAGTTGTGAGAGTGGAAGGAAGAAGAGAGGAGGTTGGTGATCGAGTTTGGGACTGAGATCGTGCACGGAGACACGGCGGAGGAAGGCGGTGAGTTCTGAGAAAACAGAGGAGCCGTGGGACTGTGGCGGTGGTTGTGCCGTGTGGTGGCTCAATCCAAGCCAATAGCAAGCACAGACGACTGCAGGGGACTCAACGATCACCGTGGCACACGGCGGTGCAGACGGCGGAGCGAGTATCGAAGGTATACGCTGATTCCCCTGTTTTTCCCGTTTTTCTTGTTTTCAAAAGTCGTGGACCTAGGGCGAGAGTCGAGGGATTTGGAGGTTAGAGTGAGACTTCTGGAGGTCCCAAGAGTCGACTGAGTGTGTTGACGTGACGGAGGAGTACACGGTGGAGGCTATACGAAAGAGAGTACCTGTGTGCTCTGTTTTGCCGTGATGTTCAAACGGGAAGTCGTGACGTGTGGGGTTGAGTCGACGGTTTTGGTGAGTGGTACGAGGCTCAGGGAGGTCCTAGGCGTCGTCTAGGGTGGTTATTGTGACGGGAGAAGACCTGGGTGGCCGGAATAGAAAACAGGGGATAGTTTGGGTTTTGATTTTGAGCTCGAATCGACGGGTTAGGGACAGTGTCGAGGTGTTTGAGTGAGGGAACTGGATTGCTTAGGATTGGACGAAGAGGATGGTGAAGAGAGGGAGGAAAATGGTGCAGGCACGGCGGTGAACCGCTCTCGCCGGTTCAAACAGCAGGCACTGTATCGAGCCCGGTCTACGCGAGGTAGACGGTGACACTGTAGCAGGCGCGTGAGGGCCACGCGCAGCCACTTTGGGCGGCGCGTGGAGGCGCGTGCGGCGGTTCTGGGAGAAACGGTCAACATAGTTCTTGGTCTAGGAGTTGTTGTGAGTTCAATGGAGTTGGTTTCGGGTTAATCGGAAGTCGTTTGAGTGTAGTTCCGCGAGGGAGGAAGTTTAGGGTCCCGGGTTCTTACGTTTAAGATTCGGGGAATTTTGAAGGAATTTAGGTGAACCTTCGTAGACGTGTTAGTGACGTATTTTGGCGGTGTTTGACAGGATCGGGATTTCCCGAGGAAGCCGAGGAACGGGCTGGACGTTCGGGACGCGAGTAGGGCTCAGTACTGTGAGTGGACCTCTTCTCTAAACTCGAGCATGCATAACTGTTTTCTATAATTGTCTTATGGTTTTTCAATCATGATTTTGTGTTTATTGAATATGAAATGATGATTTTATGTGTTTGCACGTTTTCGAGAAAAAGACGGTTTTGGCACGTTTTTCGAGAAAATGTTGGTTTTCGGATTTTGATGCCATATTTGGGGATTTCCACCGATAAAGGTTTTCAAATCATGATAAATGGGTTATGAAATATGATTTGTGATTACATGTGGTTTTGGTATGAAAATGGATATTTTCCGGATTTGGGTTCGGAATGACGGTTCTAGATGCCGGAAGAGCATCGGACCAGTGATTTCGGATTCGGGTTTGGATGTGGATTGGTAAATAGTTCTTAAATGGTTTTGGGATTGGATTTGCTGGATCTGGATATTGGGTTTAAAGACTCGGATATATGTTGATTTTCCCCCGTAGGCCTTGAGTTTAAAGACTCGGGAGTTTAAAGACTCGGATATGATTAAGGCCTGGATTGAGTTTAAAGACTCGGGAGTTTAAAGACTCGGATAGATCCAGCAGGTTTGATCGGGAATCCCCCGTAGGCCTTGAGTTTAAAGACTCGGGAGTTTAAAGACTCGGATATGATTAAGGCCTGGATTGAGTTTAAAGACTCGGGAGTTTAAAGACTCGGATAGATCCAGCAGGTTTGATCGGGAAAATGATAATTTGATGTTCATGGTTTATGATACAGTTTTCTGATACTCATGTATGGTTTCTTATGGTATTTGATAGTGTTTCTGTTTCTTATGATGTTTAAGAATGATTCTTTATAAATGTGTTTATAACTGTTGGTTATGCATGTGGTTTCAAAACGGAGGGTTTAACTCGGTTTTCTTATAAATTGGTTTTTGACCTTTTGTACTTTCTGGTCCACTCACATTTTCTTTTTTATTTGCCCTCCAGGTTGTGGAGTGAGCGCGGGGTCTTGACGTCGAGGCAGTGTCCGAGGCATAGAAGTGACGTGAGGGTTTCCAGAGTAGAGTAAAGGCTTCCGTGTGCGTGTAGTTATCGGTTTTATTTTCTTTGTATGTTCGTACTATGTTCTGTAAATGCTACCTTCGGGACTTTGTGTCTAATTACTCCTGCGTTTGACTGGGATTCGAGTATGTGTTCCTTAGGTGTTGTGTCGGGGAGTCAGACGGAAGCGGGATTTACCTCGGGTTTTGGGGTGAAACCGGGGTGGGTCCTGACAAGCTTAACATGAGACAACGGAGATAGTTAGAGCTGCTGAAGGATTATGACTGTACAATTGAGTACCATCCGGGTAAGGCCAACGTGGTGGCAGATGCACTCAGCAGGAAGTTAGCGGGATCTGTTGCACACCTGGGGATGGTGTATCTTCCTTTGCTGGTGGAACTCCGGAAGGTGGGAGTTATTTTGGATACGGATGAGCATGGAGCTTTGTTGGCCAGATTCCATGTACGACCAGTGCTGATTGATCGGATCATCGAAGCACAACTTCAGGATCCGATACTCTGTATTTACAGGATTGATGTCAGGACCGGTCCCAAATCCCCCGGGATTAAGGTGGGACCCGCCTGATCCCGTCTGACACGAAGTGTCAGACCAGGGAAAAGTCCATCTTTGCCCTCGCCGGGGCTATCAGAGCGCGTCAGGATCGTAGGAGGAGGGGAGTGATGTCTCGTCTCTGCTACAGCCTGCATCCGCGATCAACCTGAAGGGCATTAAAACATTAAAAGTCGTGAGTGGACAAAATAATAATTTCTTAAAAACATTTTCGCATCAAGACATTTATGCCCTTCAATAAAAGCATATGCATGCATTCCAAAGACCGTTTAGTAAAACATTCATAAAATCAATCAATTCATTAAACATATTTTTCAAATCATTCAAGGGTTCATGCCTGGTTCCCAAAAACCGTCATGATCCACAAACACCTTTCAAAGGTTCATGCCAGTTCCCAAAAACCGTCATGAACCACAAATCCATTTGGGTCCTCGACCCGAAATCACAATTCAAAACCCGTATGTCAAATCATTAGGGACTCAGCCCAAATCACATCACGTACAGGGTCTCCGCCCCCAAATCATTTTCTAATCATAAAACATAGGGTCTCCGCCCTCAAAACTCGTATACGAGGTCGCAGCCCCAAATCACCTTTCATAAAACCACATACGTATCGACATACGTATAACCCATCCGAGGCACTTCCGAGAAGATGCCAACTCGGGGCACACAACCCCTAGGGAACACATCCCCGATATAGTCACGATATCAATCTTTATACTAGTGTGCACACTACTCGGGGTCTCACTCTGAGTCTTCTCCCAGGAATCTCTATCTGGGAGGCTCAATCACTAGATCTAGTCCGAGCTCTCTCTCTGGATCTAGTCCACATATCTCAACGGAATCTGGTCTGGGACCACAACATAAGTAACCACCACTCCTGGAACGGGATCCCTATGGGGATACCCACTCTGGTCTGTGGATCGTGACTCTCTAGGTCGACGCTGGAGGAGACCATATAATCATTATGGAGGGTTTCATATACATTTTCAATTACTCTGTTCTTTCTTTCTCAAATCACTTTCAATTGGGTCTCATACCCGAATCATCTCAATAGGATTCCACGAATCCGATTCAAATTCATTTCACAGGCCTCGGCCTAAATCCTCAGTTCAACAGGGTCTCATGCCCGAATACTCATTTCACAAATCGAACTGGGACTCAAGCCCGATACCACAATCAACTTGGCCTTAGGCCCGATATCTCAACTAAATGGGTATCAGGCCCGATATCATAAATCAACGGGGCATCAAGCCCAATATACTACTAACTGGGCCTCAAACCTGAATCGTAAACCAAATGGACCCTCGGTCCGATCGTATGGCTCAAATGGACCCTAGGTCCGATTCCTTTTCAAATCAAATGGATACCGAGTCCGAGAGTTGTAATTCAAATGGGTCTCGTGCCCGATTTCATGTTTCTAAATCCGAAATCCAATTATCAAACCCTCGTTGAAAACCTAGAACGTATATGCATCGTATAAAACCGTAAATCTCGAAATACAAGCAAATACGTAAATCCTAGGCTACCACAAACAAATGCACTCATGGCATCACAAAACATATATTAAAACAATTATAAAATATTTATGCATGCATCTAATTCGAAAGAAGGGTCCACTCACAGACCGTCCAAAGTCGCGCCTCGATACGCGTGCCATAACCGTCTCTCGGGTCAAACATCACCTCCGGGATTCCCGAACCTGTCCAAATTAATTTAGAGGGTTACTAACTACCTAACTAACCCCTCACTAAAGTCCCGTAATTTTCTGGAATTTCTAACTATTTTTAAACTCAAACCTAAACCTTCGGACAGCCCGAACTATATCGAAACGATGTCCGATTGACACGAAACTAGTCCCAAAATGTTCGTTACATCGAATAGATGATTTCGTATGTTGGAACCATCCCCCAATTCCTTGCCACGCACCGTCACGCGCCTCGAGATGGCCCTGCGCGTGGGCCTCACGCGCCACTGCACAGGGTCATCCCTGTCCTCCAGCCGACCGGTCCGACCGGGCCGGTCCGGTTTTCTCTGCAATTTCGGTCTAAGTGGACCGGCGTGACCGGTCCAGGCCCCTACACTCTTCATTTTTCGTCCGTTTTGTCCCATTTCAATCCTAAAATTCCTCTTTTAATGTTTTCTATCAATCCCAATTAACAAAACTATCTAAAACCCACCGAAACCTATGGTTCCAACATGGACCTAACGGCCCTGTTTTTCCCAGCCGTTCTCACGGCCTCCTCCGCCGTGAACCAACCTCCAAACCGTCCAAGAATCATCCTAGCAACCCAATAATCCTATCCTAAACATCCAATATAGCCCATAATGACAAAATCGAAATTAAAAAGGTTTTGGGCCTAACCGGGTAGTTTGGTTCGAGTCCCTGGCCGCCGTCCACGGCGGTGCCGTCCTAGCCGGCCACCATCATCCACTCTGTCCTTAGCTCACTCTCTGCCTCTCATCCATGATCATAGGGTCAAGGGTTTGGATTGGAGTGAGCATGGTGATCGGGTTTTGGGTTGGGAAAAATGGGAAAAATGATCGATGAAATGGAAGGGGAGATGTATGAATGGGAACTAAGGGCCAGTGGATGGGTGACACTTGTCACTCATCCATTGGTCTACTGACAAGTATCTGGGCCCCACTAAAAACAGAACTTCACTTTTCGTCTCGTAAAACGTGTCGTCGTGAATAGTACTCGAGAACTTCCATGAACCGTAACTTCGCTGTCGAACGTTCGAAATCGACGTGTCGCCTGTCTACGGATTCGTATCGTCGTGATCTACGTAACGGTGCTCGGCCTTCGGCCATCGGACCTCCCAGTCAAATAGTCAACTTTTGACCTCCTATTTTCCCAAATTACCAAAATGCCCTTGGGCTTCCGAACGTCATAACTTCCTCCTCGGACGTCGGAATCGAGCGTGCCACCTGTCTATGAACTCGTGACATCACGAAATACGTCACGGTCATTGGCCAAAGTCCATTTGACCGCCTGAACGAAAACTCAACGATTCACCTATTTTAGGGGCAAAATTGTCATTTCACCCGAACGTCTGCTAATCCTCTTCTAATCCGCGATTAGTCTCGCTAATCCGTCATTAATTCTTAATTAATCCTGCTAATTCGGGACGGGTCGTCACAATTGAGGTCGATGCGGATGGGAGACAGGATTTTACCATCCGAGATGATGGAGCACTTGTGAAGTTGGGCCGTTTGTGTGTACCTGCAGTGGCAGAGTTACGAGCCGAGATTCTTGAGGAGGCCCATAGTTCGGCTTATGCTATGCATCCGGGAGGTACAAAGATGTACCGTACCCTCCAGAGCCATTATTGGTGGCCAGGAATGAAGAAGGATATTGCAGAGTTCGTGAGCAGATGCTTAACCTATCAGCAGGTTAAGGCGGAACGGCAGAGACCTTATGGGGCTATGCAGCCACTTCCGATTCCCGAGTGTAAGTGGGATCACATCACCATGAACTTCGTCTTTAAGTTACCAAGGACTCAGAGTGGAGTTGACGGAGTGTGGGTGATAGTGAACCGGTTAACCAAGTCAGCCCATTTTCTGCCAGTTCAGGAGACTTATAAACCTAACTGACTGGCTCAATTGTTCGTAAAAGAAATCATACGATTGCATGGTACGCCGGAATCGATCGTGTCCGATCGTGATCCGCGTTTCACTTCCAGGTTCTGGCGGAGTTTGCAAACTACTTTGGGAACAACCCTACGTTTCAGTACTGCTTTCCATCCACAGACCGATGGACAGTCTGAAAGGACCATTCAGACCCTGGAGGACATGATGAGGTCTTGTGTACTACAGTTTCAGGATTCATGGGATACTCATTTGTCATTGATGGAATTCCCTTACAACAACAGTTATCAGGCAAGCATCGGGATGGCACCCTATGAGGCACTGTATGGTCGACAGTGCAGGACACCTATCTGCTGGATGGAGATAGGGGAACGAGCGGCTGTAGGGCCGGAATTGATGGATTTAACCCTGGAAACTGTTCGTGTTATCGAGGAGAGATTGAAGGCGGAACAGGTTCGCTAAAAGAGTTATGCCGATCGACGGATTCGAGACTTGGAATTTGAAGTGGGAGATTTTGTCTTCCTGAAGTTATCTCCGTGGAAAGGGATTATCCGTTTTGGTCGACGGGGGAAACTGAGTCCGCGTTTTATCGGACCGTATGAGATCGTGGAGAGGATTGGGAGGGTTTGTCAGGACCCGTCCCAAATATGGCCTCGATACCCGGGACGAACCCTGCTCCCGTCTGACAATCACACTTACAGTATCAAACAAAACAAACAACCGTCATACAACTATAAGCATAACTATCAGACGAAGGAGTAAAATATACACCACAGTCAGTCAGAGCATAGTTCTACAAAATGGGCACAAAAGTCCTACAAAGCTAGTCCCGCAACGGAAGAACGTCGTAAGCTCTATGCCTCGATATCTGCCTCAACGTTCACCCCAACGCTATCACCACGATCTGGAGGGAAAATTTAAAAAAAAAATCAAAAGTGTGAGTGGACTAGAATAACCAAAAGTTTTAAAAATCAGTTTATCACTAAGTCAAGGTTAAGGCAAAATAAGAATCTGTGTTCCCTCCGTTTTTAAAACAGGCATGCCCAACGAAGTACTAGAAAATCATAACATGAAACATCATAAGAAACAGAAACACTATAAAATCTCATAAGAAACAGATACACTATAAAATACCATAAGAAACAGAAACACTATAAAACGGATATAGAAATCATAGCTTCAGCATCAAATCATCATTTCCGATCAAACCTGCTGGACCTATCCGAGTCTTTAAACTCACTCAGGCCTTAAATGAAATCCGAGTCTTTAAACTCCTGAGTCTTTAAACTCAATAGGCCTATGAGGGTAATATCAACATATCCGAGTCTTTAAACTCAATCCGGGCCCGTCCCCTCGTCAATATCAATCCGGCTCTTTAAACCCAATATCTAGATCCAGCAAATCCAATCCATATCCAGTGTACAATCAATTCGCAGTCTATCGCCAAACTCGAATTCGAAATCCCCGGTTCGAAGCCCGTCCGGCGTTCCGAACCGACATTCCGAACCCAAATCCGAAAATCCATTTTTATACCCAGAAATCACACATAATCTTAAATCATATTTCATAACCCATTTATCATCATCAGAAAACATTTATAGGTTGAAATCGTAATTATGACATCAAAATCCGAAAACTAGCTTTTCTCGAAAAACGTGCAAAATCTCGGAAATGTCTCAAAAAAATGTGCAAACTCATCAATCACATATAATCATCATTCAAAAGCATAAAAACATATGTAAGATCATAAAACGTCAATAAAACAGTTAGGCATGCTTGAAAGAAAGAAAGAATCCACTCACAATTCAAAACAAGTCAGTCGCGCTCCGTGCGCTCCTTGACTGTCTCGGGTGCCTCTCGTCCTGTCAAAATGCACCAAATAGGGTCACAAATACATCAAGGATCCTAATCCTAATTTCCCCAATTTTTCGGGAATTAAATAATATTTTATTCCTAAACCCTCAACCATCTGGATTCCCGAACAACTCCGTAACATCGTCCGATTCACCTGAAAACCACACCAATAAACTCCTTAGGACAATTAGAACCAAACTCATGTTGGAAGCTTGGCCGGATTCTTCTCCACGCGCCGCCCAAGGTGGCTGCGCGTGGGCCTCACGCGCCTGCTACAGTGCTTCTCCTTCCTCGAGTGAACCCGGTTCACACCAGGCTGCAACCCGGACCGGCGAGAGCCATTCTCTGTCGTCCGGCCACCATTTCACTCCTCTCTTCTCCTGCAGCTTCGTCCAGACACCAGGAATCCATCCCCCTCACTCTCCTGGTTCGATTCACCCCTCAGCTTCACGACTGAAGCTCGAAAGAAAACACAGACGGCCCCTGTTTTCCTTCCCGGCCGTCCTATGCTTCCCCCCTCACGGTGGCGATTCTAAACTCCTCCCACAACCTCACTGAGTCACACACAACTCACAGGAACCCTCGACTCACTCTCTAAACCCACGATTTCCCGTTTGAAATTCACGGCCAAACAGAGTACAGAGTGTACTCACTGTCGACTGAGCTCCGCCGTGTACGCCCCCGTCACGGCGACCGTCCTACACCACTCCTAGAACCTCCTTGAACATCACTGCACTCACCAATCCCCTCGATTCTCATCCTACCCTCACGACTTTCAAATTGAAAAACACGGGAAAAACAGAGGAAGAATTCTTACCTTTCGATTCCGTCTCCGCCGCAAGCGCCGCCGCGTACCACGGTGCTTGTTGGTCTCCCCACAGCCTTCTGAACTTCCCACGGTCGTGGTTTGAATCACCACACGGCGTAGCCACCACCAAACTCTCACGGTCTCTCTGTTTCCCCAAAAATTCAGCCGTCCACCGTCGAGCCTCCGTGCACGGTTGCAGCTCCAAACCGTGATCAATCACTCACCCTCGTCTCTCTTCCACTTCCACTAATCACTCTTCACTCACTCACCCCTGGAATCGATCACTGTCTCCCAAAATCTCACCCTCTGTTTCTCTGTGTTTCAAACCCAAAACACGGTTTGATTTTGTGCAAAGTGTGGCCGTGCACACTTGAGAACGGCCTGGAACCATCCAGCCACTCCCACGTGTCCATCCTCCATAGGCCAGCACAAAAAATCTCTGCCACTTGCCCTGATCTGATTGGGCTGAGGGAAATGACCAAAATACCCCTCTTGCACAAATTACCATGTTACCCTCATACTTTCCAGACCCGTAACTATTGCATCTGACGTCCGATGACAGCGTGCCGCCTGTCGTTGTACTCAGGACGTCGAGACCTATCCAACGGTCCTCGGTCTACGTGAAAATCACATGTCCTCCAAAAAGTCAACATTTTCCTCGTTTACTCAAAATTACGGTAACGCCCCCAATCTTCCGAACGTCATAACTTTTCCTCCGGTTGTCCGAATCGAACCTGCCACCTGTCTACGGACTCGTGACGTCCTAAACTACGTCACGGTCAAGGGTCAACACTCATCCAATCGGTAATTCAAAAAGTCAACTTTTCGTCTACTATTCACAAGGGCAAAATCGTCCTTTATATACAAAACTTTATAAAATTACGTTTTTACCCTTCCCGAAGGTACGGGTTGTTACAGGGTTGCTTACAGATTGGCACTACCTCCAGAACTTTCTAGAGTTCATGATTTTTTCCACATATCGATGCTGCGAAAGTACGTACATGATGCTTCTCATGTACTGGAGGAACAACCTATCGAGCTCCGAGAGGATTTGAGCTTTGATGAACAACCAGTTCAGATTTTGGATTGGAAGGACAAGGTACTACGTCGGAAGACTATCCCTCTCGTGAAGATTCTCTGGAAAACCCAAAGTGTGGAAGAAGCCACATGGGAGCCCGAGGCACTAATGCGAGAACAATTTCCTTACTTATTTCTTTGAAATTTCGGGACGAAATTTCTTAGGGGGGAAGGTTGTAACGCCCCGGAAATTCAAGTATTTTAATAATGTAAATTAATGTATGAATTGACATTTTTACCCCTGTGAATGGTATTGCCAAATTGTTGACTTTTTGATTGGAGGGTCAAATGGACTTTGACCAATGACCGTGACGTAGTTCGGGACGTCACGAGTCCATAGATAGGTGGCACGTCCAATTCGGACGATCAGGGAAAAAGTTATGACTATCGGAAGTTCAGCGACATTACCGTAATTTGGACGATTGGGGCGAAAATGTTTACTTTTCGTTTGGCAACTAATTTTCACACGACTCGAGGGCCGTTAGGTACGTCTCGATGCCCTGAGCCCGTTGACAAGAGGCACGTTGAAATCGGACTTCGAATGGCTAAGTTACGAGCCTGGAAAGTGAAGGGCATTTTGGTAATTTTTGAACTAGGGGCATTTTGGTCATTTACCCCTGGTTACTGTAGCAACCGCGGGGGAACATGGACGGCACCACCATGTGCGGTGGTTCTGAGTGCGAATTGTTTATGCAAGTGTGTGCTGGAAAGAAAGGAATGTTTAAAGCTTTAGAACGTGGTCTGATTCATCCACCCAGCACGGCCACATTGTTTATTTTTGATCGAAGCTTTTTGGGGAACAAATCTCAGTGGACAGTGAGGCTTCCACGAGCTTATGAGACGGCTCAGTTGCTTTAAATAGAATGGGAATTGAGTGAGCTTCACTCTGCCGTTGAAAGAACTGAGAATTGGTGAGGAACCAGAGAGAAACCATTTCGGGGAAAATTGGAGGGAATTTCGGATTTCAATTTATACGGTTTGTTGGACCAATCTAAACACTGAGTGAGCTTTCTGGGAGTGTTTAGAACACATCCATATCAAAATCGAAGGCAACCAGCCACGGGTGAGCTGGGACAGTGACTGCCGTGTTCAGAGAAATTTCAGAGGTTTGGACGACTAGTTCCAGGTGAGTGTTGGTTCAATTGATTGTGTGTTTCAGTTCGTTTTGATCCTATGATGCTTCCTGTAAGGTTAATTTGATTATGGTTTCAAAACCAGTGAGTTGGGGTGATCAACCCGTTTGGATGATCACGGGTCGAAGGGCCATTTAAGGATTTGATTTGGCTAATTATTGACTCAGAACTTAAATTAGATGATTAAATATCATATTAGGATCAAATTGGATTGAAATCGAGTAGGAATTGATGGGCAATCAACCGGGTCAAGCCGCGGGTGGCAGGCCCGTATTACAGATATTCGGGTAAGGAAGGTGACACTGTAGCAGTTACAGTGTCAGGCGCGTGACTTTCACGCGTAGCCACTTTGGGTGGCGCGTGAGGGCGCGTTGGGCCTTATCTCCGATCACGATCAACATGACTTGTGTTCCTCTCATCATTCTGAACATTTTTTATGAATTAACCATGTTGATCTGAGATAGTTTGGAGGGTCAGTTTAGGGCCGGTTGTCTCGGGAAACGTGTTGGACGGTTTCCCCGAGCCGGTTTCTATTTCGGTCTTTTTGGATAAATGTTTAAGACTTGTAGTGACCCTTACGTGTGATTTGGACTGACAGGAATTGTAGGATAATCCCGGTACGGGTCCGTACGCGCAGATTCACCGTGGGATCGTACTGTGAGTGGGCCCGACTTCATTAAACCCTTGCATGCTTAAATTTTTTCTTATTTACTTCTATATTCACATGCTGGAATCAAGAAACGATTTTGATGATATTGAAATTATGGTTATGGCACGTTTCACGATTTTTGGGTTTGAGACCCGTCTGACGAAACTTAAAGATTGGTTTGGATTTTATCTATGTATATATATGTTTTGCATGTGGATATCAATAAAAAGGTATTTGGTACTGCACTGTATAGATCCATTCTTATGATACTGTCTCCTCCGGATGTGGTACCCCAGAGTGGTCATGGCGCATTGCCTGCGAGGGGTCATTCTACGGAGGAACCGGACCGTAAAATGACTCAGGAGCAGGATTGCTTATTTGACGTCAGGGACGTCGAGCGTCTAGGACGCTAGGCATTTGAGATGCTGTACCCAGAAAGGGTTCGGGGATTGGATTCGGGATTGAGACCTCGAGTGGCACGCGTAGCCTTTAGACTGTGACCTTATTGGACGTCAAGGACGTCAGACATCGGGGATGTCAGGATTGGAGTGTATAGTGCAGTGGTTAAAATTATGTTTATGGTTTTATTACATGCCTTATGGTTCATATTATATGATTTATGGTTTTAAATTCTGACGTATGCATGTTTGGAAAACGGAGGGGTAAATTATATGTTTTACTTATTAAACGGTTTTATAAACTTGAGTTTCGGCCCACTCACCCTTACTGTTTTGGTAACCCCTCCAGGCTGTGCTACTGAGGTAGAGGAGGATCCTAAGGCGGAGGAATAGATCTACTTCTGCGTATCTGAACCCATGTCGGGTGGTTTGACCCACAAGATTATTTTAGAGTCGTGCTCGCAATTTGTAATTTGGTTTTCATCCCTTCTGACATCTGTTAAATTTGGATTTGATGTATAACTCTATTTGGTTATTTATTAAATTGAATGTTTGAGGTTTAAATTGGTATGTTATTTTGGGTGTCAGACGGGAGCAGGGCTTGTCCCCATGTGGTCCCAGGGGGATCGGGGCGGGTCCTGTCAATGCCGGTTCTAATAAACCATCATGACCCATAAAAACCTTTCAAGGGTTCATACCAATTCTCATAAACCGTCATGAACCATAAATCCATTTGGGTCCCCAACCCGAAATTACAAAACAACCCGTAAATCCATACATGTGGGAACTCAGCCCAAATCAACATATGTGGGACTCATCCTAAACCATTCTCAGTGAAATACCAAAACATACAATTCAGGGTCACCGCCCCCAAATCATTTCTAAAACATCGAATACGGGGTCTCGCCCCAAAACACTTTCCGAATCATAAAACACGGAATACGGGGTCTCCGCCCCCAAATCACTTTCCATAAAACCACATACATATCGACATACGTATAACCCATCTGAGTCACTTCCAAGAAGATGCCAACTCGGGGCACACAACCCCTAGGGAACACATCCCCGATAAATGTCACGATATCATCTCTATCTAGTGTGCACACTACTCGGGGTCTCACTCCGAGTCTTCTCCCAGGAATCTCCATCGGGGAGGCTCAATCTCTGGATCTAGTCTGAGCTCTAACTCCGGATCTAGTCCACACATCTCTCTGGAATCTGGTCCGGGACCACAACATAAATGTAAACCCCACTCCTGGAACGGGATCCCTATGGGGATACCCACTCTAGTCTGTGGATCGTGACTCTCCAGGTCGACGTCTGGAGGAGACCATATAATCATATGGAGGGTTCATTCATTTCAAATACTTTCTTTCTTTCTCAAATTAGTTTTCAGCTGGGTCGCATACCCGATTCATCTCAAACAGGATTCATTGAATCCGATTCAAATCACTTTCACAGGCCTTAGCCTAAATCCTCTGTTCAATAGGGTCTCATGCCCGAATTCTCATTTCACAAACTGAACTGGGACTCAAGCCCGATGTTACAATCAACAGGGCCTCAAGCCCGATACCACGACTAACCGGGCCCTAAGCCCGAAACCATAAAGCAATGGGGCATTGAGCCCGATTTCACAACCAATAGGGCCTCACGCCCGATATTACAACCAAATGGGCCTCAAGCCCGAATCATAAATCAACGGGACCCTCGGTCCGATCGTATAGTTCAAATGGACTCCAGAATTGAAGCGTGAGTGGTTACGAATTGTGTAGTAAGCTGGGTGGTGGATGGGTGCACGTATAGGGTACGTTGTGCAAGGGCCGTTACAGGACAGGCCTGAGTGAGATGTTGGTATACGTATAGTGACTCAGGAGCGTTGCTTGCGGGGGGTCATTATATGGAGCGACCGGACCGTATAGTGACTCAAGAGTAGGATTGCTATAATTAGACCTCATGGATGTGAGACATATGGACTTGGAGAGACCCCGGGCAGCAAGCGTTGCTTTTACCGTGAGATATGACGTCTGGGACGTCAAGCGTCTGGGACGCTAGGCATCTGGGATGCCGAGGTGGTTATGCGGTAAATATGGATTATTGGATTTATGAAATGGTATTTCGGTGCTTATGGATTTGTGATTATGGATTTGGCTAGTGGCCCACTTAGTTTTGGTTTTACGGATTGTGGTGTTTTACAGTTTTTGGGCTAATGCCCTAATGATTTATTTAAGTAAATGGTTTAATTACTGGTTTTCGAAGCATGCATGCTTTTAGTGAAAGACATAAATGTCTTTTTATGAAATGTATTTTATGAACTTATTGACTTTCGTCCATTCACAGTTTTTTATGGTTTTAATGCCATTCAGGTTGATCACGGATGCGAGCTGTAGCAGAGACCAAGACATTGCAATCCTCCACCGATCCTGGCGCGCTCTAGGAGCCCCGTATAAGTTGAGGTATGAATTATCCTTTGTCTGACAGGAGCATGGCACATCCCGCGTTAATCCCGGGGGGATTTGGATGGGTCGTGTTAAGTGGTATCAGAGCGAGGTTGTCGCTATTCGAGAAAACCGTTTAGTTCTTGTGGTACTTGCAGCTGGAGGATGTGATGTCTTTACATGGTTAGCCCGTTATCAACCTGATAGTTAGAATACCAGTTTGATAGTTATGGGGAATGAGTTGTGAATAGAGTGTGATTGGCCCGATATGCCGTGTGTTAGTGTGATTCGACCCGGTTAGGGTTACTTCTAATAAATTGGCAGCGCGATGACCGTCCAACAGTTCGGTCATGTGATGTTAGATTCTTATACTGCCGGGAGCAGCTGGGTTCGGGCACCCCTAGTTGAGTTGATGGTAAGCTTGGATTGACGTTCATACTATGTCAGAACTGCGGAGTCGGTCAGATTGTGGATTATATAGCAGAGAGCAGTTAGGTTCAAAGGAACCCTAGGGTGTGATTGTGGAACCCTAAATAATGATGAATGGGCTGGAAAGACAAACCTTGGATTGTGATTGATGAATTAGAATTGTGAGTCCGTAATTGTGGTGGGTTGGGAGATTTTTCAAATTCGAGGTAATCTGTCGGGTCGAACCCCAGATTGTGATTGATGGATTGGAAGTTATCTTGCAGAGAGCGGCTGAGGTCGTGGATGACCAAGTGGACGACTCTACTGAGTCTCGTCGAAAATAGGGAGATTAGTTGGCCTGACACAAAGTGAAATGATGGGATTCAATCCACGAGTACAATTATGAGATGATATATGGAATCCCGAGTTGGACCGAATAATAGTGTGATGTGTGGATGTAGATCTCTATGACGAGGACTGTTGGTCGACAGCCGTGTGGAGATGGCTGGCTACCAAGGGTGATTGGTGTAGTTTTGGTTGTTGAAAATTGGGGGACGTTTAGGGAACTTTCATTATCTTGCTGTGAATTTTCAGAGTAGTGGTACCCATAGTTGTGGGGTACGAGAGAGGCAGAGTTCCTTTAACCTGAGTGGGGTACGGGGTCGTTGCTCAGTATGAGCAAAGATCTAGGGTTGTCTGATTCGTACACTGTGTACTAGTGATTGTGATGACGATGAGCCACGAGTCGGGATGTGACTCCATCGTGATGGGCATACGCTCGGTATCTGAGATTTGGCAGTGGGTGAGTGATGGACTGGATAGGATCCAGCAGGGATTGTGATGTGTTAGGTTAAGTCCCAACGGGTGTGAGATGACTAAGTGATGAATGGACGAAAGGTACGATTGAGACACGAGGAGTTTTAGATGACGCAGGGGTGGTCACGGAAATTAGTGGATTCGGGGAGTTGCCGTCAACTCCAAAACTTGTGTGGTTGTGTGTTTCTAGTCTCACGAGGAAGTGCTAAGAATTTATTAAAATTGGAAGAAGCCGAAGAGAATTAATGGTAGTGTTGATGTGAGATTTTGTAATTGTGAATAACGTGGAGACCCAAGAGTTGAGCCTGTAAAGGTTGAGATATGAGAACAAGATAGTAACAAATTACATCCTTTTGGATGTGCATAAACAGTTATAAACGGATAGGCGGTATGGGTGATAGTTTGGTTGCGGACGCGTGGTTATCCGAGTGAGTTGAGGATTTAGGAAGTTCAGTGGTTGGACTTGACATCTAGTTGGAAGCATATCTATTTACAACATGGTTGGAACTTCAGAATTAAGAGAAATGGTGATTGAGATGATGAAAGGGTGTTTGATTCCGAATTGGGGATGGATGTTGAGAAGTTGTCAACATATATTATTGGTGGGTGAAGGTGAACTTGTCATTTTCTACCCTGTAACCAATGATGTTGGGTGTCACCGCTACGATGAACGTGTATTGGTTGGTGGACCCGTGATTTTTTTTGGGTCATCATGAGGAGTTGGGTATTTCGAAGTTAGGTGAACAGAATTTCTCCTTTTCTGCTCGGTGGTAAACGACGTTGGGTTACATGGTGTGGTGAGTGCAGTGAGTTTGTGTTTGCACTCACGTAGGATGAATTTTGATGTCATCGTCTTGGATCATCTTTGATTTTTCCTAGGTGAAATGGCGATGATTGATATGAGGTAATTGGAGAGAACCCACAGTCTCGACGTGTTCCGTCGTTGACTGATCGGTTTAGATGTGAAAATGGTTGAGAAGCTATTCGGTAGGATGAGGATTCAATGAGGGTGTAAGACCTTATGACCTGAAATTTGGTTGTTAGCTGAGTGAGAACATATGTGGATCGTAGGTGGATCTGGATCGTGATATTGAGGATATAGGGCGTTGCGACGATCGAGGATTGTGATGTTAATGATCGGGTGATGTGGTGGTGGACCAGGATGGCGTGGATCGTGATGTCGTGCCGTGCTGGCAGACTTCGCCTTCCGGATTATGCTAAGCTAGGAGTAGAGGAGAATCGTTTTGTGAGACAGTTGAAGATTCTTTTGGAATAGTTAGTGAGATGATAGGACAGAGGTTGGACATGTGAATGATGGGATTGGCTTCCTTTCGAAGTCAATCGAATATGGTATGGTAATTGATTGAACAGGTAACCGATAGGTTTAGATTCGGTGTGTCTTGGTAGATTTGGTTGAGGTTGGATGCCCATTAGGCATGAACGGGTACGCCTTGGTATGCGTGATGTCGGATTGGTAAGTGTTGGATTACGTGATTAGGAGTAGACGTTGTGATTCTAGTTGGGTGACCATGGGACTCGTGATGGATGATGAGTTGGATTATTTGATTTGCCTAGTACTGGACTTGACAGATGGACTCCAGAATTGAAGAGTGATTGGTTACCAGCTGTGTAGTAGGCTGGTTGGTGGATGGGTGTACGTACAGGGTACGTTGTGCAAGAACCGATACTGGACAGGCCTGAGTGATGTCTGGTGACGGTATACAGGATGTACCAGTGGTGTGTGGTTGAGCATGTTGGTAGTTTTCTTAGTTTCGATATTATTGGATTGGTTGAGGAGGTGAACTGGACATTAAATATTGTGAGCTCAGCCAAAGTGATTTTGATGGGTTCGGTGGTTGTATGAGCTGGTACTCAAAGCCGTGGATGGCTAGTGGAATCCTAGAGTTGTGATGCGCATCACTACTGGGTAGGTATTTAATGGGGTCCAGTAACCACGGGTTGCTTTGCGTGAAGCGGTTTCTCTATGTCTCTCACTAATGGTAGCATGGAGTTGTGAGGAAATTTTCGTATGAGGTACCTTGGTGCGACTCTAGAGTGAGTCAGGGTATGTCAGTGACTTGAATTGTGACCATGGGGCCATGAGTGCCGGTTGAGTGCGACATTTTTTGACGTGTGTTGTTGACGTGATAAAATTCAAGAAATGCGGAGAAATTGTGAGATTTGATAACTCTCTGTGTGGGAGAGATGTCAGATTGATTTGTGACTAGCAAAGTGGTGACAGTATTGCTAGAGGTGTTAGCGTGGATTGACGAGTGATATTTGGTGACTCCCAATGGGAGCAGATGTCAGGATGGATTAGTGTTTGAGAGGCACCGTCAAGTTGAATATGTCAGCCAAATGTGTCAGCGTAATGGTAGAATTGTCTGGTGGTATCAACTCGAAACGTGTAATCAATTTCACTCAAAGTGGTCGAGCGTAGACGATGCGACGTGAGTATTAGTGGAACGTCTGGGTGCAGACAAATATTATGTTGGTTACTGGGTGTAGATGTACATAAGGGATGTTAAACTTGACGATGAGACTGAGCTTGTTTTTCCCCGATGTGGATGAGAAACTAGGTTAGTTGGAATTTCGATGATGAAATTTGTTAAGAGGGGAAGGTTGTAACGACCCATCCCGAATATCGGGATTAAGTATTAATTAATTATGGATTTAGAATGACTAATCCGAGATCAGTTGAGAGAATTCGGACGGATGGTGCGAAATGACGATTTTCCCTTGAGGGTTGGGCGAAAAGTTGACTTTTGAATTGAGCGGTCAAATGGATTTTGATCGATGACCGTGACGTAGATCGGGACGTTACGAGTACGTAGACAGGCGGCACGTCAAAATTGGAGGTTCGACGGAGAAGTTATGGGTCTAGAACGTTTTACGACACTATTCGTGCAAATTGAGAAAAGAGAACATATGGAAGGTTTGGATTAGATTGGAAATCTGGGTGGGCCAATCAGTAAGTGACACCTGTCCCTTATCTCATTAGCCCATTACCCCACACGGTGGGATATTTTCCTCCCCTTTGATCTATCACTTCTGCATTTTTTCTCCCAAAACCCGCTAGGCCTTAAACCGTGCAAAACCAACCTTACAACCCCTTCAATCCTCATTATTTGTGCTTGGCGTATGAACAAGAAAGTGAGAGTGAGGTAAGACAATGAAGATTGTGGCGACGGTTTGAGCCTTCGTGGACCGTGGCTGGCGAAACCATGATCGGTGGGTTTGATTTTTCGAAAATGGTAAGTTGTGTTTTAGAGTTTGTTGAAGGGTTTTGTTAATGGAAAAGTGTTTGGAGGTTGATAGGAGGCTAATGGACATGGAACGGTGGCTGATGGTGGCCGGAGGAAAAGGAACTGATGGGGGGAAGTTGGCCGGTTCAAATATCAAATTGAAAGGTATGTTTTTGGACTTGGTTTTCATGTTTTGAAATCATAAATAGATTAGGAAAGATTAGAGGAAATTTTAGGAATGCAAATGGACAAAAACGGAATGAAAACACGAGAGATATAGAGGCGAACCAGTCACGCCAGTCCAATTGGACCGGTTGCATAGTCGAACCGGATCGGACCGGTTCATCAGGAGGACAGGGATGATGAACAGTAGGAGCATTAGGGAGCGTGGGGGACTTTTTGGGAAAATTTTCAACATGTGAAATCATTCTTTTGATGTACCGAACATTTTGGACTGGTTTGGAAGCCTTGGTGATAGTGATTTTACTTGGGAAGGCTTATGACACGCATATCAAGGCGGCAGCATAGGACGGTCTGTGAATGGACAATGTTTTCTAAACTGTGATGCATGTATAACTGTTTTATATGTTTTATATATGTGATTTCTATAGTGCTGATTGTGGCATTGGTGATTTACAAGGTTGCACATATTTCGAGGTAATCCCATATTTGTACGTATTTCGATGTTACGATTTTATACTGTGGTTATACGTGATTGTCGTTTTAATAATGGTTCAAATGTATGGTTTTGGATTTGGAAAAAGGAACTCGGGCATGAGACCCAATTATTTTTTATAAATGTGATTTCGGGTTTGGGACCCTATGTTTCATAAACGTGATTTCGGGCTGGGAGCCCTAAATGGATTTGTGATGGTTTTATGGAAATTTCGGGCCTGGCCCTTCGAGATGTTTTAAATGACTTTATAAAACTATTTTCTATATACCATCTTGATACGAGGATCTGTGGATGGTCTCCTCCAGGTGTATGGGACACTAGGGAAGTCACGGTGCAATGCTTGCGAGGGGTCATTATACGGAGCAACCAGACCGTATAGTGACTCAGGAGGAGGATTGCTATGATTAGACATCTGGGATGTCAGAGATAGGACCTGGAGAGACCCCGGGCAGCATGCGTTGCTTTTACCATGAGATATGATGTCTGGGACGTCAAACGGCTGGGACGCTAGGCATCTGGGATGCCGAGGATGGTTATGCGGTAAATATGGATTATTGGATTTATGAAATGGTATTTCGGTGCTTATGGATTTGTGATTATCGATTTAGGCAGTGGCCCACTTGGTTCTATTTTACGGATTGTGGTGTTTTACTATTTTCGGGCTAAGACCCTAATGATTTATTTAAGTAAATAGTTTGATTACTGGTTTTCTATGCATGCATCCTTTTAGTGAAGGGCATAAATGTCTTTTTATGAAATGTGTTTTATGAACTTATTGATTTTCGTCCACTCACAATTTTTTATGGTTTTAATGCCCTTCAGGTTGATCACGGATGCAGGTTGTAGCAGAGACAGAGACATCGCACTCCTCCACCGATCCTGGCTCGCTCTGAGAGCCCCGTATGGGCTGAGGTATGAATTATCCCTTGTCTGACACTTCGTATCAGACGGGAGCATGACACGTACCGTGTTAATCCCGGGGGGATTGGGATGGGTCGTATCATGTCACCTTACTGACGTCATCTTCAACCTCTCGATGGGTCACCCGTTTTCACTATAACGGGTCGCCCAAACTCGCAACCCAACTTGGTTCTAGTTCCTTCATTCCTAGCACATTTTCAATCCCGTTTGGTCCTACATGATCTTCTGGATTCCTAGAAGAGAACTATGGGTTCAAAATCATGAAAAACAAGCTAGAAATTACCTTCCAATGATGACTAGTAACGATGAACTTTCAAACTTGATTTCCCGTCGATCCTGGCTTTCTCGATCCTCGAAATCAACACCCACGAGTTTGTACTGGACCTAAGAACATGTTTGAATGATTGAAATCCCTTAACAAGCCTTAGAAAATGGATTTACATTTTTGGGTCAAAATTGGGTTTTCGAGCTTACCTCCGCCATGGCTCCTCCAACGTGCTTACCTCCAACGTGCTTAGCTTGTCTCCGTAATTTCTCCACATCCCTTCTTTCTCACTTTCTTAGTTAAACACACAAAAGATGATTGTATAATGGTTGGGCTGGGGTGGTGAATGTTTGTGTGTTTTGGGAAGGTTTCGAGTTTCAAGAGAACAAATTAGAGAGGTGAGGGGAAAATGTTCAAAATATCCTAATACTTGGGCATTTGGCCAATCACTTGTCACTCATTTGTTGGTCCACCCAGATTTTTTGACCAATCCAAAAGAGACATGTGTAAAATACCAAAAAAAGTGAATAGTTCCGATTTATTTATGTGACCCATAACTTTTCCGTCCGACGTCCGATTTCAATGTGCCGCATGTCTACGAACTCGAGATATCCCAATCTACGTAATAGACATTGGTCAAAGTTCATAAAGTATCCCGGATCAAAATTGAAAAAAATTCACTTTCTAAGGGAAAAATAGTCATTTTACAATAAAAATTCTGAAATTACAATTAATTAAAGTTCGGGGCGTTACAATCTACCCACCTTACAGAAATTTTGTCCTCGAAATTTACTCAAAAAAATGGGGAAACTATTCTCTCATTTGCTCTGGCTCCCACGTGGCTTCTTCCACGTCATGGTTTCTCCAAAACACCTTCACTAAGGGAATCGTCTTGTTCCTCAAAATCTTCTCTTTCCGATCCAAATTTTTCACTGGTTGTTCCTCAAAACTCAAATCTGTTCTGAGTTCCAACGGTTGTTCTGGTAAAACATGTGATTCCTCCCGTACTTACTTCCGAAGCAACAACACATGGAGCACATCATGCACTCTTGAAAGTTCTGGAGGTAAAGCCAATCTATACACCACATGACCAATTCTCTCTATGATCTCATACGGTCCAATATAACGGGCACTCAGCTTCCCGCGTCTACCAAATTGGTTAATCCTTTTCCAAGGGGGGAACTTTAGGAAAACCCAATCCCTACTACAATTTCTAGGTCTCTGATCCGACGATCGACTTAACTATTCTAGCGATCCTGTGCCGTTTTCAACCTCTCCTTGATGATCCGGACCTTCTCTTGGGTCATATCTATAAGCTCTGGTGTCAAAATCGGCCTCTCGCCTACCGCAGTCCAATAGGCATCATGCACTGTCATTCATACACTGTCTCAAACAGTGCCATACCGATGCTCGCCTGATAACTGTTGTTGTAAGCGAACTCCATCAAAGGTAGGAGCGTATCCCTAGAATCCAGAAATTGCAGCATACATGCTCGTATCATATATTCCAAGGTCTATATAGTCCTCTCATGTCAGGACCCGTCCCAATCCCCCCCCCCCTCTCATGTCAGAGTATGCTAGGATTTGGATGAGGAGTGTGATGTCTCGGCTTCTACTACAGCCTGCATCCGCTGTCAACCTGAAGGGCAGTCAAAACATTTAAAACCTGTGAGTGGACAAAACAAAGAATTTCTAAAAATATTTTATAAGAAAAGACGTTTATACCCTTCACCAAAAAGCATGCATGCATTCGATAATCAATTTATCAAAACTAATAGGGCCTTAGCCCAAAATCGTAAATGAAACCAATCATAAGAGCCACTGTCCAAATCCATGTGGGACTCAGCACAAGTCCACCCAGGTTAATGTCCGCAGATCAATGACCCTCCCTGAGATTTATAATCCATAAGCCTTCTTGAGAGTAAGGTACCCAACGGGGGCGACTCCACTCAATTAGTGCTCCGTGACTACTCCGGGGTCCATCCAGGCCAACGACCCTCCCTAGAGGAGACAATCCAAATAAGGAAGGTATATGAATATATATATAACGAAAACATTCCTAAAACTTTTCAAAGGATTCATGCCCAGTTCCCATAAACCGTCATGAACCCAGAAATCCATTTAGGGTCTACGACCTGAAATCACATTTATAAACCACAGGGGCCTCGAGCCCGAACTCATGACTCAACTGGGTATCGCGCCGGATATCTCAGGGTTAGTCACGATTCCAATCGTAGTGATGCATGCAACCATCCGTCCAGGACCGCTCTCAATCCCAGTATGTCGTCGTGAACATATCAACCGACTCGACCACCTCTAGATCATGGTTCACCCATCACTAATCGATATTCTAAACTGTCAGCACTTCGAAGTTGAGCCTCCATCAGCTGCCTGACAACGGAGGCGAGCGTCGTATCGTCCATCGCCGTACACAAAGCACGCGTCGTGACCACGACTCAGCCCCATAGGTCATCAATAGGGCTACATGCCCGACACAAAACCAAATGGGTCTCATGCTTGAGTTTATCCCTTTTTAAAACCATTTCATTTAAACCATCGTAGAAAGCACAAACGCGTATAAGCACCCTATAAGGCTGAAACCTCGAAATACGTGACAATACTTGAACACACACAAATGCACTCATGGCATCACAAAACATGTATTAAAACACATAATAAACATTTATGTGTGCATCAATTTAGAAAATAAGGTTCACTCACAGACCGTCCGAGCTACCGCCTCGATATGCGTGTCATATGGCTCTTCCGGGCCAATCACCGTGACGGGGACTCCCAAACCTATCCAAATCACTTTAGAGGGTTACTAACTACCTTATTAATCTCTCACTAAAGCCCCGTAATTTTCCCGAATTTTTTAAGTATTTTTAAACCCAATCCTAAACCTTCGGATGTCCCGAACAATATCGAGACGGTGTCCGATCGACACAAAACTAGTACCAAAATGTTCATTACATCGAATAGATTAAAAGTCATGTCGAAGTCATCCCCAAATTACCCTCCACGCGCCCTCACGAGCTACCCAAAGGGGTTGTGCGTGAAAGCCACGTGCCACTATTCATCATCCTTGTCCTAGGATGAACCGAGTTCACCTGGTTTGAACCGGACTGGACCGGCGCGACCAGTTTAACATCATTTCTCCCTCATTTTCGATACAATCTCATCCATTTCTATTCCTAGACCTTCCCCTACTCATTTCCTATCCATTTAAGACTCCAAAACACATGAAAAACCAGCAAAAACTCATCTTCCATGATCAAATAGTGAGCTTGACCTTCAAGCTCAGTTTTCTCGTCCGTCCAGGCGTTTTTTCCTTCGAAATTGATCCCCAACAAGTCGTCCTCGTCCCTAGGTCACATTAGAATAAAAAGGAGCTCAAAACCGCGACCAAAACTTGATTTTCAATTTTTGAAAACTCACGGGTTTGGGTTACCTGGGCTATCGCCGCCGTCCACGGCGGCCGGCCGTCCTGTCTCATGCCTCACAGTCACTCCCATAGTCACGACCTGCCACACAAGCACCAGGATGAATAACAGAGGTGAGGTGCTAAGTGTTATGTGTGTTGTTTGTTTTAGAGAGGAAATGGAGAATTGGGGGGTTTCGGGTTTGTGAAATGGAAACAGAGAAGGATGATGCTGGTGATCAGGTGAGAGAGAAATGAGTTGGACGGTGATGATGAAGGGTGTGATGGAATGGATGGCTGGGATTGAGAGAGAGAGTGGTTAAGGACATTATAAAATAATCACAAAACAATTATTATAATATTAATCTCACCAATCAATGTTCAGATCCACAATTTGGGGTTAATGACCAATGGGATGAGTGACACTTGTCACTCATCCATGGGTTCCACTTAAAAAGTCAACCAATCAGATTTTGCCACCTAACCCTTGTCTCATAATGCTTGCATAGTACAATCGAACTTCCGTTAACCATAACTTCTCTGTTCGACGTCCGATTTCGACGTGCCGCTTGTCTACGGATTCGTATTGACTCGATCTACGTAACGGTCCTCGACCCTCGGCTATCCGACCTCCCGGGTCAAACGTCAAAATTTTTCCCACGACTAGGGGCAAATCGGTCATTTTGCGTCGTCCGTGTGATTTCACTCAACTAATCACCGATTAACCTTACTAATCCTTGATTAGTCACTAATCTATTCCTAGAATTCGGGACGGGTCGTTACAACCTTCCCTTCTTAATTAATTTCGTCCTCAAAATTCCAACTATACCGATTCCACATCCACCTCGTGAATACAAATCGATCTCACAACATGTGTACACTAGTACACCCACTAGTCAACATAAAACTTGTCTGCACCCAGACGTTCCACTAATACTCACGTTGCATCGACTACCCTCGACCATGTCGAGTGACGGTAATCATGCGTTCCGAATTAATATCACCTGACAAACTGTCACCACTTGATAGTCGTCAGTCGAAAACTGACATTATACCCACTTGTGGTGACACTAACCACCAACTCACTCAACCTAAGTACATAATCACCAATATCTCACTCGACCTGTGTGTGATTGGACCCATCAGAAACACTATGACCCAGTGCACAGTATCCAATGTCTAGTCCACGTCCTCGACTAATCCAATTGTATCGAAACTAAACCAACTACCAACACACTCACCAACATACCCACTCATGCCAACTAGCATCCAATCTCACCCACGTCTACCGAGACGCACCAAATCTGAACCTATCAATTACCCGCTCAATCGATTAACACATTACATTCGATTGACTTCATAGGGAAGCCAATCCCATAACTCACACCTCTAAGGCTGACCAAATCCGACCCCGTCGGAAACCTACTCTCTCGAGTAATACACCATACAAGATCAACCTCAAAAAGAAGTTCAGTCCCATCATCTACATAAACAAAAAGCTAAGACACATCTTAGACACCTCAATTCACACAACTATAGTTTCATACCAGATTGACTTCGAAAGGAAGTCATCCCAACATTCGCATGTACAAATATCGAAGACAGGGCAATAAACTCTCCACCTAACCTGACCATCGAGATCATGATCCTCGATCGTCACAATGCCCAATGTCCACAACATCACAATCCCGATCCACCTAGGATCCGCACAAATCCTACTTCAATTAACTATCCTCCTGAAATCTGGCCATAGGATTTTACACCCTCTTGAATCCTTCGTCAGCCACAACACTCCTTAACTATTTCCCACATCTAGAAAGATCAGTCAACGACGAGACATGTTGAGACTGTGGGTTCTCTCCAATTAACTCGTATCGATCCTTGTCATTCCACCTAGGAAAATCAAGGATGATCCAAGACGATGAAATCAAAATTCATCCTACGTGAATGCAAACAAAACTCGCTACACTCACCACGCCATGTAACCCAACATTGTCTGCCACGAAGCAGAAAATGAGAAACCTCAATCACCTAACTTCAAAATACTCAACTCTTCCTGATGACCCAAACCAAACGCGGGTCCACCAACTAATACACGATTAATGTACTAGTGACAACAACCATTATCTACCATGGCAGAACATGAGATGTCACCCCAAATGACTTTGAAATACCTGCTACCATTGCAGAATCAAGCACTCCACTCATCGCCTCAATCACAACCACGCTCGGTAGTAGTGCCTGCCACAACTCGTGCAGACCCAACCACCAGACATCGCTATCAAAAGTTTGCATCCAACAGAATCAATCGCATGTACTAACTACTCCATATCCCCACTCCAGGATTCCATCGACAAGTACCAACCCTGGTAACCTGTCCAACCAATCTCTAACCAAATGTAACTTGACTCGACTAATGTCGTGTACCAGGTCACCCATGACCTTAGTCTCACCAACTATCCATCACAACTAAAGTAATACGACAACCAACTAAGTCTAACCGATCAATATAACCTCAACTGCAGAGTGCAGTCCCAACACTAAAGCTGACATTACTAGACCAAGAGACGGTCTCGACTCCGAAAAGTCATCAAAGTCAAACCACTCGCCAACTCACCTTTCCGAACCATACATTCTACCTTAGGGTTCCACGATCACACCCTAGGGTTCCTCTAAACCCAACTGCAGAAGGTAGTATAATCCACAATCTGACCGACCGCACGATTCTGACATCGTATGGACGTCAATCTAATCCTACCGTCAACTCAACTAGGGTTCGCATTTCCAGAGCATCACACAGAGGAGGTTTCAACATTCAATTGGGGTTTAGGAAGACCCGGCTGCTCCCAGAAGCATAGCCATCTAACTCAACATGATTCGACCATCTAATGGTCACAACTCCTAACTATCGTCAAAATCGATCCTACGGTATCGAAATCAACGGTCCCGACAAAACTGTGGCATGATCAAAACTCTAAAGTACCGTTTCCTTCACCCTTCGGTAGGGTCCCACACTACCAACCATGACAGAACTATGGCAACCCCGACATCAAGTGTCGAACCAAGATGATCCACGATTCAATCCTACTAACTAACATACCGGCATCCAAACTATCAGGTTGACAAGGAACTACAGCATATAGAGACATCACATCCTCGACCTACGCGTAGCTCCAAGAGCAAAACTTGTTCTGATACCACTTGTCAGGACCCGTCCCAATTCCCCCAGGATTAACGCGGGACGCACCTGATCCAATCTGACATGGAGTGTCAGACAAGGGAAATTGCAGACCTTTGCCCGCTCGGGGCTAGAGAATACTCCAAGATCCGGAGGTGGAGTGTGATGTCTCTGTCTCTGCTACAACCCGCATCTGCTGTCAACCTGAAGGGCAGTCAAAACATTTAAAAGCTGTGAGTGGACAAAGCAAAGAATTTCTAAAAACATTTTATAAGAAAAGATGTTTATACCCTTCACTAAAAAGCATGCATGCATTCAAAAATCAATTTATCAAACTAATACGGCCTTAGCCCAAAATCGTAAATGAAACCAATCATACGGGTCATTGGCCAAATCCATGTGGGACTCATCCTAAAACGAGTACACCATATATCATATAACATATACATATAAATCACATAACCAATCCTGTCACGGTTTATAAAGCTACGGGCGTGCTACCCGGGGTCTCAAAGCCCAAGTCTCCCTACGGTCCACCCAGGTTAATGTCCACAGATCAATGACCCTCCCTGGGGTTTATAATCCATAAGCCTTCCTGAGAGTAAGGCACCCAACGGGGGCGACTCCACTCAGTTAGTGCTCCGTGACTACTCCAGGGTCCATCCAAGCAAACGACCCTACCCGAAGGAGACAATCCAAATAAGGAAGGTATATGAATATATATATATATATAACGAAAACATTCCTAAAACCTTTCAAAGGATTCATGCCCAGTTCCCATAAACCGTCATGAACACGGAAATCCATTTAGGGTCCCCGACCCGAAATCAAAAATGTAAACTAAAGGGGCCTCGAGCCCGAACTCATGACTCAACTTGGCATCGCGCCCAATATCTCACGGTTGTATCGTCTGTCGCCGTGCACAAAGCACTCGCCGCGACCACGACTCAGATTCGTAGGTTATCAATAAGGCTACATGCCCGAGACAAAACTAAATGGGTCTCATGCCCGAGTTTATCCCTTTTTAAAACCATTTCATTTAAACCATCGTAGAAAGCACAAATGCGTATAAGCACCGTTTAAGGCCGAAACCTCGAAATACGTGCCAATACATGAACACACACAAATACACTCATGGCATCACAAAACATGCATTAAAACACATAATAGACATTTATGCATGCATCAATTTAGAAAACAAGGTCCACTCACAAGGTCCACTGAATTTTTTAAAACTCACGGGTTCGGGTTACCTATGCTATCGCCGCCGTCCCTGACGGCTAGCCGTCCTGTCTCATGCCTCACAGTCACTCCCACACTCACGACCTCCCACACAAGCACAAGGATGAATAACAGAGGTGAGGTGCTAAGTGTTATGTGTCTTGTTTGTTTTAGAGAGGAAATGGTGAATTGGGGGGTTTCGGGTTTGTGAAATCGAAACAGAGAAGGATGATGCTGGTGATCATGTGAGAGAGAAATGATATGGATGGTGAGGATGAAGGGTGTGATGGAATGGATGGCTGGGATTGAGAGAGAGTGGTTAAGGATATTATAAAATAATCACAAAACTATTATTATAATATTAATGTCACCAATTAATGTTGAGATCCACAATTTGGGGTTAATGACCAATGGGATGAGTGACACTTGTCACTCATCACTGGGTCCCACTTAAAAAGTCAACCAACCAGAGTTTTCCACCTAACCCTTGTCTTGTAATGCGTGCATAGTGCAATCGAATTTCCGTGAACCATAACTTTTCCGTTCGACATTCGATTTCAGCGTACCGCCTGTCTATGGATTCATATCAACTCGATCTACGTAACGGTCCTCGGCCCTTGGCCATCGAACCTCCCGAGTCAAACGTCAACATTTTACCCATGACTAGGAGCAAAATGGTCATTTTGTGTCGTCTGTGCGATTTCTCTCAACTAATCACCGATTAACCTTACTAATCCTTTATTAGTCACTAATCTAATCTTGGAATTCGGGATGGGTCGTTACATCTCAGACTGACCATCTGTATGTGAACGAAAAGCAGTGCAAAAGTGTAGGCTCATACCAAGAGCTGTCTACAGACTTCGCCAAAATCTCAAAGTAAACCACGGATCCTGATCTGACACTATTAACTCTAGAATACCATGTAGTCTAATGATCTCATTCACAAATATTTCGGCTAGCCGGTTGGGTTTAAACGTCTCACGTACAGGAAAAAAAAGCGTCGACTTCGTTAATCGCTCAACTATTACCCAAACTCCATCAAATTCACTTCGTGTCCTAGGTAGCTTGAACACAAAGTACGAAGTGGTGTGATCCCATTTCCACTCAGCGATAAGAAGTACCTTGTAAGGCCCCGTCCTGAATCCCTCGGGATTAACATGGGACGTGTATGATCCCGTCTAACACCGCGCATCCGCGATCAACCTGAAGGGGGCATTAAAAACAGTAAAACTTGTGAGTGGACGAAAATCAATCATTTAATAAAACCCATTTCGTAAGAAGACATATATGCCCTTCACTAAAAATCATGCATGCATTCAAAAATCATTTATCAAAAAATTCACAAAACCATTAGGGCCTTAGCCCAAAACCAGTCATATGGGAACTCAACCCAAAACACATTTCTGAAATCATAAAACACGAGGTTTCAGCCCCACAACTATCTCAGTGAAATACCTATCATAAATACGGGGGTCTCAGCCCCCAATCAATCTCCGTAAAACCTCATACATATATATAACCCATTCTTTCGGCATCTCATTTGCCCCAATCTACAATCCCTCACGATATATCTAAGTATGCATACTACTCGGGTCTCATCTCCGAGTCCTCTCCTAGGATCTACGACGTCTAGGAGAATTTGTCCAAAATTCAGAATCTACGACGTCTGGAGGACTGTCCTCGGACCGAGTCCGTGACTATACCATATCTCATACTTCTGGGCATGTGCTCCCTCTTGGAGTCACTCATCCCAGGCAGTGGATCGTGACACTCTAGGATCTACGACGTTTGGAGGAGACTAATCACATAGGAGGGTAAATACATATCTAATACTTTTTTTTTCTAGAAACATTTTTCAACTGGGTCTCATACCCGATTCATCTCAACAAGTCAACTGGGTCTCATACCCGATTCGTCTCAACAGTATTCCTCAAATCCGATTCAAATCCAAATCTCCTCGGGACTCAAGCCCAAATTCACATTTCAATAGGCTCTTGAACCTGAGTTTCCATTTCATACACCATAACTGGGACTCAAGCCCGATTTCACGATTCAACAGGGCCTCAAGCCCAATTTCACAATCCTAGGCCTCAAGCCCGATATCAGAACCAACAGGGCCTCAAGACCGAGACCATAAATCAACGGGGCTTCGAGCCCAATTTCACAATCAATGGGGCCATAAGCCTGATACCATAGTCAAAAGGGCCTCAAGCCCGATATTACAACCAACTGGGCCTCAAGGCCGAATTCTTAAACCAACGGGGCCCTCGGGACGATCGTATAACTCAATTGGGCCTCCCGCCCGATTTCTCATCAAATCAAATGGACTCCAAGTCCGAGAGTTCGTAAATAAAATGGGTCTCATGCCCGATTTTATATTTCCAAATCCAAAACCCGTTCATCAAATCACCATTGAAAACGCAGTACGCAAAGGCACGACAAAAAGTCGAAAACCTCGAAAAGCATACAAATATGTCGATCCTAAGCTACCACAAACAAATGCACTCATGGCATCACAAAACATGTTCTAAAACAATTATAAAACATTTATGAATGCATCAGTTTAGAAGGAAGGGTCCACTCACACACCGTCTGAAGTCGCGACTTGATACGTACGCCAAAACGTCTTCTCGGGAAAATCACCGTCAACTGGACTTCCAAACCTGTCCAAATCGTAATAAAGGGTTATTAACTACTTAAATAACCCCTCACTAAAGCCCTGTAATTTTCCCGAATTTTTTAACTATTTTCAAAGTCGATCCAAAACCTTCGGACGTCCCGAACTATATCGGAACGATGTCTGATTGACTTGAAACCAGTCCAAAAATGTTCATTACATTGAAAGGATGATTTCGCATGTTGGAAGTTTCCCCAAAAAGTGGGCCACACCCCCACACAAGCTGGCAGAAGCCCCTGTGCGTGGGAGCCACGCGCCACTGTGCAGTCACCCTAGCCCTTCGACAGACTAGGTCCGAACCGGTTTTCGGTCTGGTTCGACCGGGGCAACCGGTTCACCATCCTAACTCTCTCAAATTTGATCCGTTTGCTTCCATTTTGATTCCAATCTTCCTTGACAGGACCCGCCCCGATCCCCTTGGGACCACCCGGGACGTGCCCTGCTCCCGTCTGACACCCGACGTTAAAATACCAAAAATACCCTTATTGAAGATAAAATGCATAAAGAAAATCCATAGTTAAGTCATACATAGCACACCGCACAAATACTCAAATACAAATAGTGTCAGACAAGGGATGGTTCCCGAATACAGTTTATTGAGCACGACTCTAGACACACTACGTGCCAACCTACCCAGCAGTAGGGTTCAGGTACGCAACGTAAACCTATGCCTCTTCCTCCTCGGGATCCTCCTCCTCCTCCTCGGGATCCTCCTCCTCGATAGCACTACCTGGAGGGGTAGTAAAACAACAAAGGTGAGTGGGCCGAAACTCAAGGTTTACAAAGTAGTTTACCATTTCGAAAACATATAACTTTTCCCCTCCGTTTTCCGAAAAGACATGCATAGTATCAAAACCACAAAACCATATAGTCATAAGCAGAATAATATCAACATAATATAATCTTAGTCACTGCACTATACATCCCAACCCTGACATCCCAGATGCCTGACGTCCCAGACGCCCAATAAGGTCACAGTCTCAAGGCTACGCGTGCCACCCGGGGTCTCAATCCCGAGTCCAAATCCCGAACCTAGTCCGAGCATGGCATTCTAGATGCCTGACGTCCCAGACGTCCAATAGTAGCAATCCTGCTCCTGAGTCACTATACGGTCCGGTCCCTCCGTAGAATGACTCCTCACAGGCAATGCGCCGTGACCGCTCCGGTGTACCTACATCCGGAGGAGATAGAATCCTAGGGTAGATCTATACAGTGCAGTACCACAGATAATATCGAGTTCCATTATACATATATATGACTCCAAACCATTTATCAACAACCAGACGGGTCTCATGCCCAAACACCGTAATACGTGCCATAAATCATACACAAGATAAACAGATACTTTTACTCAAATCACATATAGATGTAGAAAGTAAAACAGTTATGCATGCCGAAGTTTAGTGAAATCAAAGGCCCACTCACAGTACAATCCCGCTGCACTCCCGAGCGTAAAGCCCCGTCCAAGGTTTAAAGTACAATTCCTGTCATGCCCAAAACATACGTAAAGGTCACTTTAAGTCCCTACTAAACAACTACGAAACCCTAGACTGAAACCGGCCCGGGAAAGCCGTCCGAACACGCTTCCCAAGGCATCAAACCCTAATTTGACCAACTTAACGATCTCCGATCGACACGAAACCACCGCCATTGGATCCGTATCGTCGAAACCTTGAAAATGGCACTGGTCCCACACAAAACACTGTTCACACGCGCCCCCCACGCGCCGGTCAACCCTCTGGTCAACAGTGCTACAGTGATGCTGACGTCAGCATGACGTCACTGCTGACGTCAGCATGACGTCACTGCTGACGTCAGCATGACGTCATCACTGACAGTGTCAGAGGACACGTGTCAACAGCCCATTGGTCCCTGGTCTGACAATATTCTGACATGATGACGTCATCATGACGTCACTGCTGACGTCAGCATGATGACGTCATCAGCTACAGTATCGGGTCTGCGAATCGGGTCACCGCAGACCCACGGTTCGACCCGATCACAGATCGTGATCCGACCACCAAAATCGATGGGGTTTGTTCCTATGGACTCGTCTGAACATGTTCTATGGCTCTGTGTGATCAAAACTGGATTTTAAGATCGAGGAATCACCTGAAAAACGACGGGGAATTGGCTGCCGGTTTTGGTTCGTCTTCTCCGGCGAGCCGTCACGTTTCCTGCCACCAACTCAGGTCCAAAACGCTCGTCTAGGTCCCCTAGGTTAAGTCTCAAAAACAACCAAACAAACTCAACGTTAAAAACGGACGGTTTGAGGCAGGGAAGGAAAATCGGCCTTCACGGGTTTGCAGGCTTACCGCCGCCGGTGTCCGCCGCCGTGGGCTGCCCAGTCCAGTCTTACGCCGTCCAGAGGTCACAATGGTCCTAGCCCTAGGTTGGTTCGAGCCCAGACGTCACGGTTTGGATGGTTGGATGGTTTTGGGCTGCACGGGTCCTCACGGGTTTGTGGGTTTCCGGGTTGCTCCGCCGTCCGTGGTGGTGGTGATGGTCGTCTGGAGGTGGCTGAGATGTAGGCTGGTGTGTGGGTTGAGGCTGAGGGGTGGTGTGATGGCTGATGTGTTTGTGCAGAGAATGGGAGGTTGCACGGTTTGAAGGAAGAATGAAAATGAAGAAGTGAGTCTCTGATGGCTTAAGAACAGAAGAGAAATAGAATGGATGGCTGAGATTCATCCTGATGTGAAGAGTGAAGGGTGAGGATTTAAGGAAATTAAACCATTTAATTAATCCCATGGCAGACCAAGATCCAGAATGTTGGGGATGATGTGGATGGGGTAGATGAGTGACATGTGTCACTCATCAAAGGTCCAGATTGATTGGGTTAAAGTGAATCAGATTATACTATTTTATTATTATTTTAAGTTCCGAGTCTCGGTTAGTTCGGTTACGTTCTTGACCATAACTTTTTCGTCGTAAGTCCGATTTCAGCGTGCCGCCTGTCTACGGATTCGTATCGACGAGACCTACGTAACGGTCATTGGCCCTCGTCCGTTGGACTTCCCGGGTCAAAAGTCAACATTTGGCCCCCAAATGACCAAATTACCAAAATGCCCCTCGACTTCCGAACGTCACAACTTCTTCCTCGAACGTCGAGATCGAACGTGCCACCTGCCTATGAACTCGTGACGTCCTAAACTACGTC
Source organism: Prinsepia uniflora (assembly GCA_032719365.1). NCBI lineage: Eukaryota > Viridiplantae > Streptophyta > Magnoliopsida > Rosales > Rosaceae > Prinsepia > Prinsepia uniflora. The sequence continues at coordinate 37,813,053 of CM064874.1, read as the reverse complement.
ACGGTCACGTGTCAAAGTCCTAAATACTTCCCGAGGTAAAAGTCAACTTTCCCCCCCCCCCTTAGGGCAAAATGGTCATTTTACAATAAAATAATAATTACGAAGTTCGGGTCGTTACAATCTACCCACCTTACAAAAATTTCGTCCTCGAAATTTACTCGAATAAAAACGGGTACTGCTCCCTCATCAAGTCTTCGGGTTCCCACGTCGCCTCCTCGACGTCAAGGTTCCTCCATAGCACTTTCACCAACCGAATCGTCTTGTTTCTCAGAACCTTGTTCTTCTGATCCAGAATCTGCACTGGTTTCTCCTCAAAGCTCAGATCAGTCATCAGCTCTACTGGTTGTTCCGGCAAGGCATGTGAATCGTCCCGTAGTATTTCCGTAACATGGACACATGGAAAACATCGTGCACTCTGGCAAGTTCTGAAGGTAATGCCAACCGGTATGCCACTAGTCCAATCCTCTCAATGATCTTGAACGGTCCAAAGTAACGTGGACTCAACTTCCCGCGTCGGCCAAAACGGATAATTCTTTTCCATGGAGATAACTTAAGGAACACAAAATCTCCAACCTCGAATTTCCAAGTCTCGAATTCGTCGATCCGCATAGCTCTTTTGGCGATCTTGTGCTGCCTTCAATCTTTCCTTGATGATTCGAACTGTTTCCTGGGTCATGTCCATCAAATCCGGTCCTAAAGCTGCTCGCTCTCCTACCTCCATCCAACAGATAGGTGTCCTGCACTGTCGGCCAATACAGTGCCTCGTAGGGCGCCATCCCGATACTTGCCTGATAACTGTTGTTGTATGCGAACTCATCAAAGCAAATGAGTATCCCACGAATCTGAAACTGCAGTACACAAGACCTCATCATGTCCTCCAGTGTCTGGATAGTCCTCTCTGACTGCCCATCGGTCTGTGGGTGGAACGCTGTACTGAAATGTAAGTTGTACCCAAGGCGTTCTGCAAACTTCGCCAGAACCTAGATGTGAAACGCGGATCTCGATCAGACACTATCGACTCCGGCGTACCATGAAGTCGAATGATCTCCTTCACAAACAGCTGAGCCAGTCGGTTTGGCTTAAATGTCTCCTGTACTGGTAAGAAATGAGCTGACTTGGTCAATCGGTCGACAATCACCCAACTCCATCGCATCCCTCTGAGTTCTAGGCAATTTGAAGACAAAGTCCATTGTAATGTGATCCAACTTCCACTCGGGAATCGGAAGCGGTTGCATTGCTCCATACGGTCTCTGCCGCTCAGCCTGACCTGCTGACAGGTCAAACATCTGCTCACAACACTGCAATATCCTTCTTCATTCCTGCCCACCAATAGTGGTTCCCGGAGGGTACGGTATATCTTTGTACCTCCCGGATGCATGGCATAAGCCGAACTGTGGGCTTCCTCGAGAATTTCTGCCCGTAACTCTGCCACTGCAGGAACACACAAACGGCCCAGGTTTCACAGAGCTCCATCTGGTCGAATAGTAAAAGTCCTGCCTCTCGTCTGCTTCGACCTCGATCCTGTAGATACAAAGTGTCGGATCCTCCAATTGTGCCTCGATAATCCGATCGACTAGCACAGGTCGTACATGAAAACTGGCCAACAAAGCTCCCTGCTCATCCATCCCCAGCATAACTCCAGCTCTTCGGAGTTCCACTAGCAAAGGAAGGTACACCAGCCTCAGGTGTGCGATCGATCCTGCTGACTTCCTACTGAGTGCGTCTGCCACAACGTTCGCCTTCCCTGGATGATATTCAATCGTACAATCGTAATCCTTGATCAGTTCCAACCACCGTCGCTGCCTTACGTTCAGCTCCTTCTGAGTGAACAAATGCTTTAAACTCTGATGATCGGTGAAGATCCTGCAAGTCACCCCGTACAGATAATGTCGCCAGATCTTTAAAGCGTGAACCACCACCGCCAACTCCAGATCATGCGTAGGGTAGTTCAGCTCATGTGTCTTTAGTTGTCTCGATGCATAAGCGATAACTCTGCCATTCTGCATCAGCACGCAACCCAAACCTTGCAACGATGCGTCACTGTAGACTTCGAACTCTCCACTGTTATCCGGCAAAGCAAGAACAGGTGCGGTAGTTAACCGACGTTTCAATTCCTGATAACTCTGCTCACACCGTTCATCCCAAACAAACTTTACTCCCTTCCTGGTTAAACGAGTCAACCGGTGCAGCAATACTAGAGAAGCCCTCAACAAATCTCCGGTTAGTATCCTGCCAAACCAACGAAACTCCGTACCTCTGTCACGGTTGTCGGTCTAGCCCAATTTGTCACCGCTTCGGTCTTCTGGGGATCCACACTAATCCCGTCTGCTGACACTACATGTCCCAGAAAACCAATGCTGGTTAGCCAAAACTGACACTTACTCAGCTTGGCGTATAACTGGTTCTGCCTCAGCTTCCCTAACACCGAACGTAAGTGTTCCTCATGAGCTTGAGCACTCCTCGAGTACACAAGGATGTCATCAATGAACACGATCACGAACTTATCCAAATAAGATCGGAAGACCCTATTCATCAGATCCATGAATGCTGCTGGAGCATTCGTCAAGCCGAAAGGCATCACAAGGAATTCATAATGCCCGTATCTGGTCCGAAACGCTGTCTTCGGGACATCTCCTTCAGCAATCTTCAACTGGTGATAACCAGATCGTAAATCTATCTTCGAGAAGTACTGTGCTCCCCGCAGTTGATCAAAGAGATCGTCAATTCTGGGTAAGGGGTACTGGTTCCTTACCGTGACCTTGTTGAGCTGTCGATAATCCACACACAAACGGAGGCTCCCCTCCTTCTTCTTCACAAATAATACTGGTGCTCCCCACGGTGATGTACTCGGTCGGATGAATCCCAAGTCCACCAACTCCTGCAATTGGATCTTCAGTTCCCGTAACTCCGCTGGTGCCATCCGATATGGTGCCTGCGATATAGGTCGTGTGCCGGGAAGTAGTTCAATCGTGAACTCAATCTCCCGATGTGGTGGTAAACCAGGCAAATCTTCCGGAAACACATCCGGAAATTCCCGCACCACAGGTATATCATCGGCACCCGAAGTATCACTATTCGTCGTCACAACATGCGCCAGATAACCCTGGCATCCCTTCTGTAGAAGCTTCGTAGCGGCAAGTGAAGAAATTACTTCAGGTAGCGAACCGTCGCGCTCTCCCTGAAAAGTAACCTCCGGCAAACCCGGACTTCGCAGAATCACCCGCCTACTACAACAGTCGATGAGCGAACCGTGCTCAGTCAACCAATCCATTCCCAAGATAACATCAAAGTCATGGATATCCATCAGGATTAGATCAGCTAGCAGATCTACATCCTCCACCCTTACTGGGCATCTCCGGATCACCTGATTCACGATGTACACAACGCCCATCGGTGTACCAACACCCATTTCACTATCCAAGGCTGACACCTCGCGATCTAACATACCCGCACAACTTTTCGAAATAAAAGAATGAGTAGCCCCAGCATCCATTAATACCCGTACAACAATATTTGAGATATGAAGAGTACCTGTAACCACACCAGGGGCTGACCTCGCCTGCTGCTGAGTTACTGCAAAAACACGAGCTCTGGGTCCCGCAGTCTGTCCGCGCCCACGCGCGCCACGCTCAGCACTCTGTCCTCGGCCTCTGGAAGGGTGAGAAGCCGATCTCTGTGTCACACTAACACCTTTAGTCTCGTTGTTCCTTGACAATAAATGGCAATCTCGGGCATAGTGGCCCGCTCCTCCACAAGCAAAGCAATTAACTGTCCTTGGTCCATCCCAAAACCCTCCTGATGCACCACTCCAAGCCTGATGCTGTCCAGAACTGAATCTCGATCCACCCCTCTGAGAGTTCCCATGTCGACCTGACCAGCCACGACCACGTAGAGATGAGGGTGCTCCTCGGTAATTTCCCCCCTTAGAGATCTTTGGGCCGGTTGGTCCAGGATGTGGACGATCCTGGCGCTGCCCCTCGCCTGATGATTGTCGCGCCTGGTGTGCCGCCAGACTGGCCTCGACACGAACTGCAGCGTCGACCATGTCCCTCAGAGTCGCGTAACTAGTAGCCGTCACACTTGCCCGCAACTCCCCTCGGAGTCCCAACTCAAATCTTTGACATTTTTCCTCCTCAGTACTCACGAAAGCTGCGGCAAAACGGGAAAGCTTCCCGAAGGTCTGCTCGTAATCTGCCACGGACATATCTCCCTGTTCCAGCCACAGGAACTCTGCCTCTCGTGCCATGCGAAATGAACGCGGGTAATACTGATCTAAGAATCGGGCACGAAAGACCTCCCATGTGGTGGTGTGAACAGTCCACCCGGACATCTCAAGACCATGCCACCATTGATAAGCCCCGCCTTCCAGTAAGAAGGCCGCCAATGCCACCCGCTCGCCGGGTGGGCAGTGCATCACGGTGAAGATTCTTTCCCATTTCGCAATCTACTCATGGGCATCCTCGGGGTTCGATCCCCCGCTGAACGGTGTGGCTCCCAACCTTTGAGCCCGCTCAATGCTAGCACATTCCATCTCTCTCGCGATTTCCTCGTCAGTTCGTGTTTGAGGAATTCTCCTTGGAGGCATAACCCGCTGTTAAGAGGCATAGATTAGATACTGACATCGTTTAAACTAAGTACTGACCACTAGTCTAGCATGCTGACCACAACCTAGTGCTCTGATACCAAGTTGACAGGACCCGCCCCGATCCCCCTGGGACCACCCGGGACGTGCCCTGCTCCCGTCTGACACCCGACGTTAAAATACCAAAAATACCCTTATTGAAGATAAAATGCATAAAGAAAATCCATAGTTAAGTCATACATAGCACACCGCACAAATACTCAAATACAAATAGTGTCAGACAAGGGATGGTTCCCGAATACAGTTTATTGAGCACGACTCTAGACACACTACGTGCCAACCTACCCAGCAGTAGGGTTCAGGTACGCAACGTAAACCTATGCCTCTTCCTCCTCGGGATCCTCCTCCTCCTCCTCGGGATCCTCCTCCTCGATAGCACTACCTGGAGGGGTAGTAAAACAACAAAGGTGAGTGGGCCGAAACTCAAGGTTTACAAAGTAGTTTACCATTTCGAAAACATATAACTTTTCCCCTCCGTTTTCCGAAAAGACATGCATAGTATCAAAACCACAAAACCATATAGTCATAAGCAGAATAATATCAACATAATATAATCTTAGTCACTGCACTATACATCCCAACCCTGACATCCCAGATGCCTGACGTCCCAGACGCCCAATAAGGTCACAGTCTCAAGGCTACGCGTGCCACCCGGGGTCTCAATCCCGAGTCCAAATCCCGAACCTAGTCCGAGCATGGCATTCTAGATGCCTGACGTCCCAGACGTCCAATAGTAGCAATCCTGCTCCTGAGTCACTATACGGTCCGGTCCCTCCGTAGAATGACTCCTCACAGGCAATGCGCCGTGACCGCTCCGGTGTACCTACATCCGGAGGAGATAGAATCCTAGGGTAGATCTATACAGTGCAGTACCACAGATAATATCGAGTTCCATTATACATATATATGACTCCAAACCATTTATCAACAACCAGACGGGTCTCATGCCCAAACACCGTAATACGTGCCATAAATCATACACAAGATAAACAGATACTTTTACTCAAATCACATATAGATATAGTAGAAAGTAAAACAGTTATGCATGCCGAAGTTTAGTGAAATCAAAGGCCCACTCACAGTACAATCCCGCTGCACTCCCGAGCGTAAAGCCCCGTCCAAGGTTTAAAGTACAATTCCTGTCATGCCCAAAACATACGTAAAGGTCACTTTAAGTCCCTACTAAACAACTACGAAACCCTAGACTGAAACCGGCCCGGGAAAGCCGTCCGAACACGCTTCCCAAGGCATCAAACCCTAATTTGACCAACTTAACGATCTCCGATCGACACGAAACCACCGCCATTGGATCCGTATCGTCGAAACCTTGAAAATGGCACTGGTCCCACACAAAACACTGTTCACACGCGCCCCCCACGCGCCGGTCAACCCTCTGGTCAACAGTGCTACAGTGATGCTGACGTCAGCATGACGTCACTGCTGACGTCAGCATGACGTCACTGCTGACGTCAGCATGACGTCATCACTGACAGTGTCAGAGGACACGTGTCAACAGCCCATTGGTCCCTGGTCTGACAATATTCTGACATGATGACGTCATCATGACGTCACTGCTGACGTCAGCATGATGACGTCATCAGCTACAGTATCGGGTCTGCGAATCGGGTCACCGCAGACCCACGGTTCGACCCGATCACAGATCGTGATTCCGACCACCAAAATCGATGGGGTTTGTTCCTATGGACTCGTCTGAACATGTTCTATGGCTCTGTGTGATCAAAACTGGATTTTAAGATCGAGGAATCACCTGAAAAACGACGGGGAATTGGCTGCCGGTTTTGGTTCGTCTTCTCCGGCGAGCCGTCACGTTTCCTGCCACCAACTCAGGTCCAAAACGCTCGTCTAGTCCCCTAGGTTAAGTCTCAAAAACAACCAAACAAACTCAACGTTAAAAACGGACGGTTTGAGGCAGGGAAGGAAAATCGGCCTTCACGGGTTTGCAGGCTTACCGCCGCCGTGTCGCCGCCGTGGGCTGCCCAGTCCAGTCTTACGCCGTCCAGAGGTCACAATGGTCCTAGCCCTAGGTTGGTTCGAGCCCAGACGTCACGGTTTGGATGGTTGGATGGTTTTGGGCTGCACGGGTCCTCACGGGTTTGTGGGTTTTCCGGGTTGCTCCGCCGTCCGTGGTGGTGGTGATGGTCGTCTGGAGGTGGCTGAGATGTAGGCTGGTGTGTGGGTTGAGGCTGAGGGGTGGTGTGATGGCTGATGTGTTTGTGCAGAGAATGGGAGGTTGCACGGTTTGAAGGAAGAAATGAAAATGAAGAAGTGAGTCTCTGATGGCTTAAGAACAGAAGGAGAAATAGAATGGATGGCTGAGATTCATCCTGAGTGAAGAGTGAAGGGTGAGGATTTAAGGAAATTAAACCATTTAATTAATCCCATGGCAGACCAAGATCCAGAATGTTGGGGATGATGTGGATGGGGTAGATGAGTGACATGTGTCACTCATCAAAAGTCCAGATTGATTGGGTTAAAGTGAATCAGATTATACTATTTTATTATTATTTTAAGTTCCGAGTCTCGGTTAGTTCGGTTACGTTCTTGACCATAACTTTTTCGTCGTAAGTCCGATTTCAGCGTGCCGCCTGTCTACGGATTCGTATCGACGAGACCTACGTAACGGTCATTGGCCCTCGTCCGTTGGACTTCCCGGGTCAAAAGTCAACATTTGGCCCCCAAATGACCAAATTACCAAAATGCCCCTCGACTTCCGAACGTCACAACTTCTTCCTCGAACGTCGGAATCGAACGTGCCACCTGCCTATGAACTCGTGACGTCCTAAACTACGTCACGGTCACGTGTCAAAGTCCTAAATACTTCCCGAGGTAAAAGTCAACTTTCCCCCCCTTAGGGGCAAAATGGTCATTTTACAATAAAATAATAATTACGAAAGTTCGGGTCGTTACATTCCTATTTTCATCCTAGTAACCTAACCATGTAAAAAAAACTAACGAAAACCCCTAAAAACCGACCCATTCAAAATCTCTTTCACGGCCAATTTTTCCCGATCAATTCCTGGGCCTTTCAGCCGTCTTCCACCATCCTAAATCAATCAAACACCCTACTACAGACCCTATATACAGCCCCTAATCCTTAGATAATAACCCCAATGTTCAAAACCAAAAATTCAAATTAAAAACAAAACTATGTGGCCGGGTTACCTGGGTTCTGGGCATCGCCGCCGTCCACGGTGGCTGGCAGTCCGGCTGCCACTACTCAGTCCTTCTCTCTTACTCTGTCCTCACACAGCCATCATGACAGGACCCATCCCAACTCCCTCGGGATTAGTGCGGGATGACCCTGCTCCCGTCTGACATGAAGTGTCAGACAAGGGATATTTCCAACCTTTGCCCTCCCATGCTATCAGAGTACGCCAGGATCCGGAGGAGGTATTTGATATCTCGGTCTCTGCTACAGTCCACATCCGATGTCAACCTGAAGGGCAGTCAAAACATTAATAGCTGTGAGTGGACAAAACAAGAGTTTATAAAAACATTTTAACGAGAAGACATTTGTACCCTTCACTAAAAAGCATGCATGCATTCAAAAACCATTTAACCAAATGGAACCATCAGTGGGAACTAAGCCCAAAACCATAATCAAATAAAATATACGGCCACTTCCCAAATCCAAAAGAAACCAATAAGGGACTCAGTCCAAATCAGAAGTAAACCAAGTACACGAGCCACCGCTCAAATCCTGTGTAACCACACATCACATATCATATATCATATTTATATCATATACACATATAATTCACACAACCAATCATGTCACGGTTTCCAAAGCTACGCGCGTGCTACCCGGGTGTCAATCCGAGTCTTCTCAAAGTCAAGGTCAATGTCTGCAGACCACTAACCCTACCTCAGGTAATAGTAATCATAGCCTTCCTGAGAGTAAGGAACCCAACTGGGGGGTGACTCCATTCAGTCGGTGCTCCGTGACTACTCTGGGGTCCACCAAGGCCAACGACCCTCCTCGGAGGAGATAATAGAACAAGTAAAGGAAGGTAGATGAACATATATATACATAACATAAACATTCATGCCCGGTTCCCCTGAACCGTCATGATCCATAACATCCATTAACTAGGGTTCATGCCGGTTCCCATAGACCGTCATGAACCAGAATGACCTGACAAAGGTTCATGCCGGTTCCCATAAACCGTCATGAACCACAATGACCTTTCCAGAGTTCATGCCGGTTCCCATAAACCGCCATGAACTTGGAAATCCATCTAGGGTCCCTGACCCGAAATCATCAGTGTAAAACAACTGGGTCTCGTCCCCGAAGATATGACTCAACTGGGCACCGTGCCCGATATCTAAGGGTCAGTCACAACTCCGATCATAGTGATGCGTGCAACCATCCATCCAGGACCGCCCTCAATCCTGGTATGTCGTCGTGAACGTATCAACCGACGCGACCATCACAAGATCATGGTGCACTCATCACCGATCGATATTCTGAACCGTCAGCACTCCGAAGTTGAGCCTCCCCAGGCTGCCCGACCACAAATCGTGCATCGTGACCTCTCTAGAAGGAACGAATCCCAATCCGGAGGTGAGCGTCGTATCGTCGATCGCCGTGCACATAGCACCCATCGCGATCACGGTTTAGACCCGAAGGTCGTAAATAGAATCATATGCCCGAGACAAAACCAAATGGGTCTCATACCCAAGTTTATCCTTTTAGAAATCCAAAACCTAGACCAATAAAGACATACAGACCCGTATAGGCACCGTATAGGCACCGTATAGGGCCGAAACCTCGAAATACGTGCCTATACGTAACCACACATCCAAATGCACTCATGGCATCACAAACAAGTATTTAAAACATATATTAAACATTTATTCATGCACCAATTTAGAAAAGAAGGTCCACTCACAGACAGTCCGAGTTGCCGCATCGATTTGCGTGCTGTAGGCTCTTTCGAGCCGATCACTATCACTGGCACTCCCGAACCTGTCCAAATCATAATATAAGGTTACTAACTACTTAATTAACCTCCTACCAAAGCCCCGTAATTTTCCTGTATTTTTAACTATTTTTAAGCCGACCCTAAACCTTCAGATGTTCCGAAACATATCGAGACGGTGTCCGATTGACACGAAACTAGTCCCAAAATGTTCTCTACATCGAATAGCAGATTTCCCGTGTTGAAAACTTTCCCAAATTATAGCCCACGCTCCCTCACGCTTTCCTAGAAGGTCAAAACACTATTCATCACCATCAACCTTAGAAAACCGATTTTTTTTCTGGTTTTCCGATCCGGTTACTGTGCTGAACCGGCGTGACCGGTTCAGTGCTCCTCCTCCTTCGTTTTTGGTATGTTTGCTCCCATTTTAATCCCTAAATTCCTATTTCTTCATTTCCTATCTAACCCAATCAATTAAACCCCCTAATACCGATTGAAACCCATGGTTCCATTTTGAACCATACGGTTCAAAGTATCCAAAACCGTCCCACGGCATCACAACCGTTTACCACCCATCAATACCCTCCTAATAGCTTCCTATTAACCCCTTAAACTCATCCTAATCATCCATAAGCAACCATAACATCAAAATCAAATTAAAAAGGAAAAATGGCCTTACCATGCACCCGCACGGGTTCGTGGCTCCACCGCCCACGACGGCGCCTTCCTGGGCCGGCCACCGCGTCCTACATCCTCCCTCACTCTCTGGTCTCAGTCCTGGTCGAAATGGGGTTGGGTTGGCTGGGTTTGGGTTGCACAAAGATGGAGAGAAATGGTGAGATCGGGTGGGTTTGGGTGTGTGTGTTTGAAATGAGAAAATGAAAATGCACGGGGAAGGTTCATGAATACAATTTGGGTGGCCTGTGGATGGGTGAAAAGTGTCACTCATCCATTGGTCCTCCATAAAATATCTGGGCCCCAATAAATTCCGAAATGCAATCGTTTCGTAATTCGCGCAATAGTACCCTCAAACTTCCGTGAACCGTAACTTCGTCGTCGAAAGTCCGAATTCGACGTGCCGCCTGTCTATGGATTCGTATCGTCCTGATCTACCTAATAGTCCTCGGCCCTCGGCCATCGGACATCCCAGGTCAAAAGTCAACTATTTGCTCTTTTTAACCAAAATTACCAAAATGCCCCTAAACTTCCGAACGTCATAACTTCCTCCTCGAACGTCGGAATTGAACGTGCCACCTGTCTATGAACTCATGACGTCACGAACTACGTCACGGTCATCGGTCAAAGTCCATTTGATCGCCAGAATGAAAAGTCAACATTTTGCCACGACTAGGGGCAAAACGGTCCTTTCGCATCGTTCGTCCGATGTCGCCTAACTAATCACGGATTAACCTCACTAATCTTAATTAGTCACTAATATAATCTAGGAATTTGGGACAGGTCGTTACACATCAAGAGGGAAGGGAAAATGGTTTTGGGTTCAAAGGGTTTTAGGTGAGATCGGGGAAGTGTGGGTTTGGTTTGCTCGAACAAAGAAATGGGAGAAATGCATGTACCAATTTGAGTGGGAAATGGATGAATAACAAGTGTCATTCATCCATTTGGTCTGCCCCTAAATATCTGGGCCCACTTAATGCCAAAAGGCATTCATCTTGTAAAGCGTGCAATAGTTCTTTCGAACTTCCGTGAAACATAATTTTCCCGTGGAACGTCTAATTTCGGCATGCCACTTGTCTACGAATTCGTATCGACTCGATATACGTAACGACCCTTGGTCCTCGGCCATTGGACCTCCCGGGTCAAAAGTTAACTTTTGCCCTCGTTTTGGGGTAAAATTATAATTTCACCCTAAACGTCTGTTAATCCTCGTTTAATCTCGGATTAGCCTCACTAATCCATAATTAGTCTTAATTAATCCTAAAAATTAGGGACGGGTCATCAAAAACTCCCATCCTTAAAGAATATCGTCCTCGAAATTCCAACTGACCCAATTCGACAACCAAATAGTGCAAATCCAATCATGTCCCTCAACTCGGCACTCTCGTGTAATCCTACACGTTAGTTCTAACCACTATACACATCGGCACGTACTGTCACCAGAGCTTCCAAAGCTCCAACCCAACTCTCGAGAAGCCACACTCTGGCTTGTGAGTCTCATTTGAGACATCAACACTCGTCGATCACGCCTGTTTTGCACTCCGACAGGTCAGCTAACCTCTACCCACATCCCAGTCGGCTTTTCAGTCTACCACTTTGACACGTTCCAACCTACAACCATCAGGCTGAATTACATACACCCACTAAGGGTTATCACATCCGAGCAGACATCCTGCTTAGCATCCGATCAGACAACATCCTATAGATCCTGCCATCACAATGGCAAATATCCCATCTCGCAGGCCATACTCAAACCTATGACATTTATCAGCCTCGGTACTCATCGCAGTCAACGCTCTCGCTTTCTTATACTCATACTAACTCTCCCTAGAGTCCCATCAATCCATACCAATCCGAAGGCATCGGATACCAATTACATCCATCACCACGATATGTCACGACCTTCGTGACCAGCCGACAACTCCCAGCTCCACTGCGCTCTCGTTGCGCTACTCCAATCTCGACCAGCTCTCGAGTCCCTATATCATATCTCGTGTCACTCCATGATCTACGCTGAAATCTTGACTCACTCGAGTCCCAAATTGTCACATCACGTACTCTGTCGAAACAAATTCGACCTGTCACCCATCTTGGGTGTATCTCGGCCCCAATCGAATACTTGTCTCAACAGAGGTTATCATCACATAACATCTCAAGGGTTCAATTCCGTTGAATTCACATACTCTTACCCTAAATATCAGGTTGATGACGGGCTGTTACCACTGTAGAGACATCACATCCTCGGCCTACGCGCACACCATAAGAGCAAAACACGCTCTGATACCACTTTGTCAGGCCCCATCCCGAATCCCCAGGGATTACCATGGGACGTGCTTGATCCCGTCTGACACCGCGCGTCAGACTAGGGAATTTTCCCACTCCAGCCCTAACCGAGGCTTCCAGAGTACGCCAGGATCGTAGGAGAATGAGTGTGATGTCTTGGTCTCTACTAGAGCCCGCATCCGCGATCAACCTGAAGGGCATTAAAAATAGCAAAAGTTGTGAGTGGACGAAAATCAATCATTTAATAAAACCCATTTCATAAGAAGACATTTATGCCCTTCACTAAAAAGTATGCATGCATTCAAAAATCATTTATCAAAACATTCAAAAAACCATTAGGGCCTTAGCCCAAAACCGTATACCCTAGGGACTCTGCCCAAATCAAATCAAGTGGGTCTCAGCCCAAAACCAGTCACATGGGAACTCAGCCCAAAACTCATTCTGAAATATTAAAACAGAGGGTCTCAACCCCACAACTATCTCAGTGAAATACCAATCATAAACACGGGGTCGCAGCCCCTAATCAATCTCTGTAAAACCTCATACATACATATATATATAACCCATCCTCGGTATCTCATATGCCCAATCTACAACCCGTCATGATATATCTAAGTATGCATACTACTTGGGTCTCATCTTCGAGTCCTCTCCCAGGATCTACGACGTCTGGGAGGATTTGTCCAAAATATAGGATCTACGATGTTTGGAGGACTGTCCCCGGACCGAGTCCGTGACTATACCATATCTCACACTCCTAGGCATGTGCTCCTTCATGGAGTCACTCATCCCAGGTAGTAGATCGTGACACTCCAGGATCTACGATGTCTGGAGGAGACTAATCACATAGAAGGGTATATACATATCAAATACTTTCTTTCTCAAAACATTTTTCAACTGGGTCTCATACCTGATTCATCTCAACAAGTCAACTGGGTCTCATACCCGATTCGTCTCAACAAGATTCCTCGAATCCGATTTAAATCCAAATCTCCTCGGGACTCAATCCCAAATTCACATTTCAATAAGCTCTTGAACCCGAGTTTCCATTTCATAAACCATAACTTGGACTCAAGCCCGATTTCACGATTCAATGGGGCCTCAAGCCCGATTTCACAATCATGGGCCTCAAGCCCGATATCAGAACCAATAGGGCCTCAAGCCCGCGACCATAAATCAACGGGGCTTCGAGCCCGATTTCACAATTAACGGGGCCTTAAGCCCGATACACAGTCAAAGGAGCCTCAAGCCCTATATTACAAGAATTTGGGCCTCAAGCCCGAATTCGTAACCAACGGGGGACCCTCGACCTGATCGTATAACTCAATTGGGCCCCCCGCCCGATTTCTCATCAAATCAAATGGACTCCATGTCCGAGAGTTTGTAAATAAAATGGGTCTCATGCCCAATTTCATATTTCCAAATCCAAAACCCGTTCATCAAATCATCATTGAAAACGCAGTATGCAAAGGCACGACATAAAGCCGAAAACAATTATAAAACATTTATGCATGCATCAGTTTAGAAAGAAGGGTTCACTCGCAGACCGTCCGAGGCCAATCACCTTCACTGGGACTTCCAAACCTGTCCAAATCGTAATATAGAGTTATTAACTACTTAAATAACCCCTCACTAAAGCTCCATATTTTTTTCGAATTTTTTAACTATTTTTAAAGTCAATCCAAAACCTTTCGACGTCCCGAACTATATCAAAAAGATGTCATATTGACTCGTAACCAATCCAAAAATGTTCGTTACATCGAAAGGATGATTTCGCATGTTCGAAGTTTCCCCAAAAAGTGGGCCACGTACCCACACGAGCTGGCAGAAGCCCCTGTGCGTGGGAGCCACGCGCCACTGTGCAGTCACCCCTGTCCTTCGCGAGACTGGGTCCAAACTGGTTTGCTGGTTTTCGGTCTAGTCTGACCGGTAGAGCCAGTTTACCATCCTAACTCTCTCAAATTAGATCCGTTTGCTTCCATTTTGATTCCAATCCTTCTATTTTCATCCTAGTAACCTAACCATGTAAAAAAAAACTAACAAAAACCCCTAAAAATCGACCCATTCAAAATCTCTTTCACGGCCCATTTTTCCCGATCAACTCCTGGGCCTTTTAGCCGTCTTCCACCATCCTAAATCAATCAAACACCCTACTACAGACCCCATATACAACCCCTAATCCTTAGATTATAACCCCAATGTTCAAAACCAAAATTCAAATTAAAAATAAAAGTGGGCTGTCGGGTTAGCTGGGTTCTAGGCCATCGACGCTGTCCACGGGGGCTAGCCGTCCGGCTACCACTACTCAGTCCTTCTCTCTTACTCTGTCCTCACACAGCCATCAAAAGGGAAGGGAAAATGGTTTTGGGTTCAAAGGGTTTTGGGTGAGATCGGGGAAGTGTGGGTTTGGTTTGCACGAACAAAGAAATGGGGAAATGCATGTATCAATTTGAGTGGGCAATGGATGAATGACAAGTGTCATTGATCCATTGGGTCTGCCCCTAAATATCTGGGCCCACTTATTGCCGAAAGGCATTCGTCTCGCAAAGCGTGCAATAGTTCCCTCGAACTTCCGTGAACCGTAACTTTTCCATCAAACATCCGATTTCGACGTACCGTTTGGTTACGAATTTGTATCGACTTGATCTACTTAACGGTCCTTGGCCCTCGGCCATCGGACCTCCTAGGTCAAAAGTCAACTTTTACCCTTATTTAGGGGAAAAATCGTAATTTCGCCTTGAACATCCGTTAATCCTCGTTTAATCTCAGATTAGCCTCACTAATTCGTAATTAGTCTTAATTAATCCTAAAAATTAGGGACGGGTCGTCACATGGCTGCAAAGCTCCATACGGTCCCTACTATTCATCATTCACCTGCTGGTAAGTCAAACGCCTACTGACAAACTCAGCGATCACTCTTTTCATTCTAGCCCACCAATATTGGTCCCTCAGGGTACGATGCATCTTCGTCCCTCCTAGGTGCATCTTGTATGCTGAACTATGGGCCTCCCCTATGATCTCTATCCTCAACTCTACTACTGCCTTCACGCACAAACAACACTACTTCAGTAAAGCTCCATCGTATCTGATGGTGAAATCCTATCGGTCCCTCGCTTCAACTTTAATCCTCATAACACAAAAAGTAGGATCCTGAAGTTAGGCCTCAATAATCTGGTCGATCAGGATTGGTTGCACATGAAAATCGGCCAACAAGGCTCCCTCATCGTCTAACCTAAGTACAACCCCAGTCTTCCAAAGTTCTACTAACAAGGGTAGATACACCAACCGCAAGTGGGCTACCGAACCCGCAGATTTCCTACTCAAAGCATCAGCTACCACATTCTCTTTTACAAGGTGATACTCAATCGTGCAATCGTAGTCCTTAATCAGCTCTTACCACCCTCTATGTCTCAGATTCAACTGCCTATGAGTAAATAGATGTTTCAAACTCTGGTGGTCGGTAAAGATCCTGCAAGTCTCTTCGTACAAGTAGTTCCTCTAAATCTTTAAGGCATGTACCACTACAGCCAACTCCAGATCATGGGTGGGATAGTTCAACTCATGTGGCTTAAGCTGCCGAGAGTCGTAAGCAATAACTCATCTTCATTGCATCAGTACACAACCCAAACCCTGCAATGATGCATCGATGTAAACCTCGAACTCCCCACTATCATCTAGAAGGGCTACAACTAGCGCAGTAGTCAACCGTCGCTTCAACTCTTGGAAACTATGTTCACAACATTTATCCCAAACAAACCTAACCCTTTTTCTAGTCAATCGGGTCAATAAAGCTGCTATGGTAGAGAAACCCTCTACAAACCGTCTATAATAACTTGCCAACCCAACAAAGCTCTGAACCTCGGTAACTGTCTTCGGTCTCTCCCAGTTGGTTACAGCTTCCGTCTTCTGGGGGTCCACACTAATCCCATCCGCTGAGATCACATGGTCCAAAAAGCCAATACTATTCAACCACAATTGACACTTGTTCAACTTAGCAAATAAATGGTTCCTCCTCATCGTGTTGAATACTAACCTCAGATGTTTCTCTTGCGATCTAGCACACCTTGAGTAAACTAGGATGTCGTCAATGAATACGATCACAAACCTATCCAGGTATGATCTAAATACCCAAACGACATCAAATCCATGAATGTGGCTGGCGCATTCGTCAACCCAAACGACATTACCAAGAACTCATAATGCCCATACCTCGTCCGAAAAGCACTCTTCGAAACGTCCTCCTCAGCAATCCTCAGCTGATGGTATCCCAATCGCAGATCAATCTTCGAAAAGTACTTAGCTCCCCTCAACTAATCAAACAAATCGTCAATCCTAGGTAAGGGATACTTGTTCCTTACTGTTACCTTATTGAGTTATCTGTAGTCTACGCACAATTACAGGTTAACCTCTTTCTTCCTTACAAACAGTACTAGAGCTCTGCACGGTGAAGTACTTGGTTGGATGAATCTCAGATCCACCAACTCTTGTAACTGAACTTTCAGTTCCCACAACTCAGCTGGTGCCATACGGTTCGGTGCCTGTGATATCGGTCGTGTCCCTAGAAGTGGTTCAATCGTATACTCAACTTCTCGGTGTGTTCGTAATCCGGGTAAATCCTCCGGGAAGACGTCGCAAACTCTTGTACCACCAGTATGTCCTTTGCCCTTCATAGGGTATCACGTGTATCCACCACGTGAGCCAAGTAACCGTGACAACCCTTATTTAGTAGTTTGTTAGCCATAAGAGCCGAAATCACTTCATGTGGTGAAGTTCGCAGATCTCCCTGGAAAGTCACCTCAGGCAAACCTGGACTCCGAATAGTCACCCGATTATTGCAGCAATCCACAACTGAATAATGCTCTAATAGCCAATCCATTCCGAGTATGACGTCAAAGTCATGCAAGTCCAAAATTATCAAGTTAGCAACCAAGTTCACCTCTTCTACCCTCATAGAGAAATCTCTCAACACTTGGTTCACTATGTAAACAGCCACAGTCGGTGTACCCACACCCATATCACACTCAAGTGCAGACACCTCACAATCCAACAAACAAGCATAACTCCATGAAATGAAAGAATGTGTGCCTCCAGGGTCTGTCAAAACATGTACAGCAACATTAGAAATAGTAAGTGTACTTATCACAATGCTCGGAGCTACCCTGGCCTCCTACATGGTAACTGCAAATACTCGGGCCTGTGGTCCCGACGAGTGACCACGTCCACATCATCCTCGGCCTCCGTCTCTTGCTCCTCCCTGACCTCTACCACCGGTAGCATCCGAAGTAGTGGATGCGTGTGGTCCCGATGCTTCCGAACTCCAACTAGCTTCATTGCCACCAGCCGACAATAGGCACTCCCTAACAAAGTGTCCTGATCCTCAACAAGCAAAACAGGTCAACATCTTCGGCCCCATACTGCTCACTGATGTACCACTAGCGGCAGCCTGATGTGGCCTAAAACTGGACCTCTGAGGTCTCCCATACCTGCCGAACCGTCCTCCGCCTGAAGATGACGATGCTCCTCCATAATGGCCTCCATTCGAACCCCTAGGGCTGGAAGGTCCAAGGTACAAACGCGAATGCTCCTTGCGTCGTCTATCTCTAAAAGTCTATTGCCGTGTCGGTAGACTAGATTCCACCCTCACATTCGCGTTAATAAACTCCCTTAGAGTAGTGTAAGCTCCAGTTGTCACTATGGCACGAATCTCCCCTCCCTCGTAGTCTCAACTCGAAGTGGCGACACTTGTTCACCTCAGTACTCACCTACGCATAAGAAAAATGGAACAGCATCAAAAAACTCTGCTCATACTCTGCCACAGTCTTGCTCCCCTGTTGGAGGTGCAGAAACTCGGTCTCTTGGGCATCCCGAAAATATCGTGGGTAGCACTGATCCAAGAATCACTCCCTGAAGACCTCCCAGATCACAGTATTGACAATCCAGCATGTCATCTCCAGTGCATACCACCACTGGTAAGCCCACCATCCAATAGAAATGTAGCCATTACAACTCGCTCCTCTGGAGAACAGTGAATCACTAGGAAGATTCGCTCCAACCGAGTAATCCACTGGTGAGCTTCCTCGGGGTCTACTCCCGCACTGAATATAGTAGCTTCCGAACATTGAACTCGCTCGATACTAGCACTCCCCAAGTCGTTAACTACCTCATCTTTAAACCCAAACCGTTCACGTGGATCGCGCCTCCGAGGCATATCCAATTGTTAAGAGGCATAGATTAGCATGAAATATGAAGCATCAATCTACAAAGTACAGACCGCTATCCTAATGCTCTGATACCAAGCTGACATGAACCATCCCGATCCCCTGAGGACCACCCTGGAATGTGCCCTGCTCCCATCTGACAATTACCCTAGAGTGCCGAAAATACCTTTAAGAGGATTAAAATTAAACAAATAAAACCAATTCAAGTTCTACATTGCCAGGCTAGGGATAATTATTTTACACAAAATAAGAACATATGTCAATTTACAAAATGGTGTTCAACCTACCCAAATGGGTGTACAGGTACGCAACGGATATCTATGCCTCAGCCTCTAGATCAGCACCTGCCTTAGTGTCACGGCCTGGAGGGGTCAAGAAAACATTTAAAGAGTTAGTGTACAGAAAATAAATAATATTTCCAATACCATTTAAGGTAACAAATAATGATTTTCCCCTTCCATTTTCAAACATGTATGCATTCAAGTCAAATCACAAGGAATATAATCGAATCAATAAGCAATATAAATTAATATAAAACAGGATATGTGAAATAGTAATAATACACCGTATAACCAATCCCCAACATCCCAAATGCATGAAATCCCAGATGTCATAATGTCATGGTCCTACGGCTACGCCCGCCACCCGTGTTCTCAATCCTGAGTCCTCCCCAGGATCCAACAGTGTCCAAGTGATATCACCGGACACTATCTTGGGTGATATCTATATATCGTACTCCTGATCTTGAGCCACTCCTCGGAGCAGCCTCTCCCAGGTAATGCACTGTGACTACTCCAGGATACTAAGAGACGTCTTAAGGAGACACTACAAGAAATATGGCAATACACTACACCCCATAGACAACAGTATATTAAAAACCGGATGTAATATGTAGCTTAAACATCAGTTTTAATTTGATGTTGTCTAATATAGGATATAACATCAGTAAATTTAAACTAGTGTTATCAAATCCGAGGATATTGCATCAATAATACTATACTCTTGTCTTTTGTACCCTAACATCAATAAATTTAAAAAAAAAGATGAATTTTTTTTTCTTTAGCTACAGTACAATCGGTGTCTATACTTCATCAAGTCCAGTTTTCGAAGCATGTTGAAGTGCAAATAAAAGACATAAAAAATATATAAGGTGAATCTGAATGTTCAATCCCAAATGAAATACATGGTACGATCGTTGTAAACCCTAAATTGTTAGATCTATTCCTCCCTCAATCAAAAGAGTAGAGCCAAAGAGTAAAGCCGAAGAGCAAAGCCAGCTATAGCCTACCGGGTTCTGGGTTGTCCTCTTCGACGTTGTGTCGAATAGTTGGAGATGATGCACGATCTACGGAGCTTATCAACGTTTGCACTAAACTCATGGCTACCCCACTGCAAGGAACCATCATTTCACGAACAACAGCCGGAGATGATTACCAAAATCCAAAAATCTCGCACCATTTCCCTATCGGCCTAGTCGCCTTCTCCGCCTTCATTGTCGCCGACGAGGATGATGACTCTTGCGGTTAGTTACCTTGCATTTTTTCTTGATCTTAGGTTGGATTGAGCCAGGATACAACTTCCTTGTAGATTAAATTTAGAGGGTTAGATCATTGAGGTTAAGGAGAATTTTCATTGATGACATGGTTCGTATTATAGTTATATTACCTTGATGGTACTCATTTAGTGTCAAATCTAAGGACCTCTAGTAAAAATTTTCCTTCATTTTGTACGAAGAGGATGAAAAATAAGAGTCAACTTATTATAAGTTCATGTATAATGTTTATGTCTCTAATTGTGTGTATTTGTTAGTCTTCAGTGCTTTATTCACAACCAAAATCTACTGTGGGAACTCCTGCATACATTGCTCCAGAAGTATTGCTAAGGCAAGAATATGACGGGAACGTATAGAATTTTGTAATCTTAGTAATCATTTACCAGGTTATGATGAGTCTCTTGGTTTTACTTTACTGAATTTGTATTTCTCTAGGTTTTGTTTGTAATTTACTGTCATGTCATTCTGGAATTAAATGTAAGGAAGAATTTGATAATGTTGTTGATTTGTTGTTCCTTTCTTTGCCATCTAATTGTGTTTGAACAATTGATGGAGTGTAACTTGAAGAACCCCTAATATTTATGTGTCCAATATATTCTCTCTGACCTTTCTTCTTTTTGGTCAATATTCACTCTCACCATTCAAGGTTTGCTTTTATATTCCAAATAACATTTAGCTCTGTGACTCACTTAAAGATTACGGCTTTGCTTTTCAATTCAAAATTTAATTTACTTTTTCTTGCTCGTACAAGTTTGAACTACAGCTAACAGAAAGAGAAGCAATTACTCAAAAAGAAAAAAGAAAGCCAATTACTTGTTTTTGGTCATACTAACATGGGATCGTGTGATGGGATATCTAGATGAAATCATAAGTTCCTAACCTTATTTCTTTTTTATGGAAAGCATGAAATGTGTGATTGCACTTGACATCAATTTTACAATTGCGCCAGGCAATGCCTTGTAATTAGTTTTAAAGTCTCCTCCTTTTTTATGATAACAAATAACATTTGTTGGCTTTCATCATCTCTATATTTTAGAGAATTATTCCATAATTTTGATTTGAAATTCATCATTTCTTAATGTTAAAGAATTATTGTTTAAATTTTTATGTTGTGCTTTTATGCCTATTAGTAAAGAGCATGGAGTAGTTACTGATTTCCTTTTAGGACTTCCTATATGGATCAGCTAATTCTGTGTCTATTGGCTGTACATCTCGTTTCTGGATTTGGAGCTTGAAAAAGGACATACAAACCCTCTGTCTTGCATATCTTACTTCTTCCTTAAAACCATTTCCCCCCCTATCCTTTTCATGTTGTGAAGTTGAAGTTTTTATGAGCCTGTAAATCCCTGCTAGTGAAAGAAAGATTTTCTCTTGATCTTTTGTTACGACATCAGATTGCAGATGTATGGCCATGCGGGGTAGCCTTATATGTGATGTTGGTGGGAGCATATCCTTTGAGGATCCTAAAGAAACGAAGGATTTCAAGAAGACTATACAAGTATGTCATTCAGCCTTATCATGGTAACAAAATTCATATTGTAATTTGTTTGGTTCAAGATTATATGTCCTCATTATGCAGAGAATACTCGGTGTCCAGTATTCCATTCTTGATACGGTTCAAATATCTCTCAAATGTGCAGAACTGATATCAAGAATATTTGTCCCAGATCCTGATATGATTAGTTTATTTTTCCCCTGAATTCTAGATTATGATGCACTTCAGCTTGAGATATACGAACAAGACATTGCAGGGCACTTTTGGGATTTAATTGAACACCATATTACCAGACAATATAATGGGATTTGTTAACGATTCCAAGTATAACCAAGTGTGATAATCTTATTCCCTTGAAATATCTGTGTTTTTCCCTAGAGAATATACGGTAGACAAGGTTATACAACCTTTGGCTACATGATGATGCAAATGGTAGTAGCTCATGGTGGGCGTTGTGCTGAACGTGTTGTATTTGGTGACAATATAACTGATGGAGGCACGGATGATTTGGAGGTAACTACAATTAGTTTCATATGAATATATATTTACAGAATTGCTTATCTGCGAGAAAACTAAATGAAGTACAATTAGCTCAAAGTTTACAGAATCTCTTGGCCTTGAATTATATCTTTACCTAAGGGTTTATTTATTTACTTTAGGCAATGCAATTTTGATTAACTCATTTGTTTGACAGATATATCCTATAAATCCTTATCTCTATTGATTGATATGATCATCTTCATCAACTAATTCTTCCCACATTATTTAACTATGTAGCAACCACTGGATCTTAACTATTATTGACGACAATAAAGATAATGTATACATCATGGATCCACTTTACAATCGTTTCAATGATGAGATGTGGAGAGGTGTTGTAAACTCGTAAGTTGGCCTTTCTTACTATTTTCGAATTTGATTATATATTTATTTAAATTGGTTGCGATTGAGGTAATTAGAAATCATTTTTCTATGTTGAAGTGGGATTAAACAGTATAAGGCCGAAACAAGTAGAGTATCTCGCAAAGGAGGGACTTAGACTTTCCTTGGGGTATGATTTTCTTTTCTATTTATCATAGTAGCTTTGATTTTTTTTTTCCTATTTGATTAGAAATCAGATTTAAGGTATCAGTTGCTGTTTTTTTATTCTAAATAAGTTGCAAATTTGAATGTGACTGAAATCTTTTAGGTCACATTTCATACCCGTAGCTCAGTCTAGTCAAATTTGAATCTAGTGTAGCTGAATTCTCTTTATTTGTTGTTTTCTACCACTTTTCAGGTGAGGAAAGGGCGTTCAAAGATCTACCAGCAAGGAATTCTTGATGTATTAGATAAACAATTGCTGGAGGGTATGGGTGTACTTCTTACTGAAGAAGAACAGCAGAAATGCGAACAGAGTCCCTGTTGATTGTTGTAGCCCTTTTGGAGTGACTAGTATTAAGTTATCTAGGTAATTATTGAGTTTCATTTAGAACATACACATTTGTGATTTCGATTGGCTTTGATCGAGTTAAGATGCAGAATGTACTATGAGTACTCTTCGAATCTTCATTGTAAACTTGATTAATCATTTATGTATTTATGTGAAGTTCTTTTTTATTTGGATTGGCGAAGAATTTTAATATGAATTAATTTTATGTTATGATACAAGATTTTAATATGATTTTTATAACTTTAGACAATGGTACTTTTTTTATTAACTTTTGTGTAAAGCACCTTGTAGACAACATTATTTTTGAATATACCGTTGTTTACGACACCCTTTAGACAACAATATTTATAAATAAATCATTGTGTACAGTCACTTTATACAACGGTATCAACAAAATACCATTACAAAATACCGTTGTCTAACAAAATACCATTACAAAATACCGTTGTCTAACAAAATACCATTACAAAATACTATTGTCTAACAAAATACCGTTGGTATTGACAGGACCCGCTCTAAATCCCTCGGGATTAGCGTGGGACGTGCTTGCTCCCGTCTGACACAGAGTGTCAGATCAGGGATATTTCCGTCCTTTGTCCAACCTGGGCTATCAGAGTATGTCACGATTCGAAGGAGGAATGCAATGTCTCGTCACTACTACAGCTGTATCCGCGATCAACCTGAAGGGTATTCAAAACACAAAAGTTGTGAGTGGACAAAACAATTATTTTATAAAAACATTTCATAAAAGACCTTTATGCCCTTCATTAAAAACGTATGCATGCATTCGAAAACCATTTCTAGGGTTCATGCCCGGTCCCCATAAACCATTATGAACCATAAAACCATTTGGGCCTTGGCCCGAAATCCGTAAATCAATACATGGGACCTCCGCCCAAACCAAAACACGTGGGAACTCGTCCCAAAATTCAGCTCATATGGGTCTTAGCCCAAAACCAATACGCGTGGGTCTCAGCCCAACCCCATCTCAGTGAAAACTCATCCACATATACATATATACATATATAACCCATCCTAGGCACTTCCGGAGAAGATGCCAACTCGGGGCACACAGCCCCTAGGGAACACATCCCTGATATAGTCACGATGTCTCTATGTATATAAGTATGCATACTACTCGGGGTCTCACTCCGAGTCTTCTCCCAGGAATTTTCCATCTGAGAGGCTCATCTTCGGACCTAATCCGATCATCTCTCCGAAATCTGATCCGGGACCACATCATAACGCCCACTCCTAGAACGGGATCCCTATGGGGATACCCACTCTGGTCTGTGGATTGTGACTCTCCATGTCGATGTCTAAAGGAGACCAATCAATAATCTCGTAAGGAAGGTATATACCTACTAGTATAGCAAAACCATAAAATGGGACTCATGCCCGATAACAGAAAGCAAATGGGCCTCCAGCCCGAACATACGACTTAACTGGGCCTCTAGCCTGATTTCACAATAACTGGGCATCGAGCCCAAACTCGTAAATCAACGGGGCATCGAGCCCGATATCTTAGGGTCAGTCACGATCCCGATCATAGCGATGTGTGCAACCATCAATCCAGGGCCACTCTCAATCCTGGTATGTCGCCGTGAACACATCACTGCCACGACCATCTCGAGACCATGGTGCACTCGTCACCGACCGATCCTCTAAACCGTCAGAAATCCGAAGTCGAGCCTCCAGTGGCTGCTCGATAACGAAACGTGCATCGTGACCTCTCCAGAAGGAACGCATCCCAATCTGGAGGCGAGCAACACGTCGTCCGTCGCCGTGCACACAGCACCCGTCACAACCACAACTCAGACCCATAGGTCATCAATAGGGTCCATGCCTGAGTCAAAACCAAATCCAAATGGGTCTCGCGCCCGGTTTTATCTTTTCAAAACCATTTTATGAAAATTGAAAGCATAATTAGGTATAAAACCCAAAAACCTCGAAGTACGTGCCTATATGTAAACACACACCAAAATGCACTCAAGGCATCCCAAAACACATATTAAAACATTTATGCATGCATCGATTTCGAAAAGAAAGTCCATTCACAGACCGTCCTCGCTGTCACTTCGATATGCGCGTCGTACCCCTTCTTGGGTCAAACGTCATCTCCGGGGTTCCCAAACCTGTCCAAATCACTTTAGAGGGTTACTAACTACTTAATTAACCCCTCACTAAAGCCCCCTAATTTTCTGGAATTTTTAACTATTTTTAAACGCGCATCGAAACCTTCGGATAGCCCGAACTATATCGAAATGATGTCCAATCGACTCGAAACCAGTCCCAAAATGTTCGCTACATAGAATAGATGATTTCACATGTTGGAACCACCCTCAAATTCCTCACCACGTGCCTTCACGCGCCCCAAGAAGGTCCTGTGTGTGGGCCTCACGCGCCACTGCACAGTCCTTCTTCTTCCTCTCGACGGCTGGTCCAGCTGGCCTGTTCGGTTCCCCCTGCAACTTGGACCGGTGTGACCGGTCCAGCTTCATATCTGGTCCAATATTCGTCCATTTTTCTCCTAATCAATGCCATCCTTCCTAATTCGATCCTAGAAACTTGAAACTGTGATTCAAATCCCCTAAAACCCTCAAAACCCAACCGGTCCAACTATCCTCCACGGTTCAGTTTTTCCAAAACATCCCCAGGGGTTTCTCAATCTCTAACCTTCCTAAAAAATATCCTAACATGACCCTAGCAACCTATTTAACTCATTAAAACCACCAAAAATGGCCAATAACAATTAGAATTGAAAAATGGTGAAAATCGGTTAAAACCCATACCTTGCACGGACTGGCCTCCGTTGTCCACGGCGGCGCTGTTCCTGGCCATCCAACATCATTCTAGCATCCTCACCCACTCTCTGGCCTCTCAATCATGGTCATAGGGTTGAAGGGTTTGGATTTGGGGTGAAGGTTTTTGATCGGTTTTGGTGGAAATGGTCGATTACAATGAAAAGGGATGGATATGCATGAATTGTTTGGGCTGGGTAATGGATGGGTGACACTTGTCACTCATCCATTGGGCCTGTCCAAAAATATCTGGGCCCCATTTGCTGCCAAAAGTCCTCGTCTCGTAAAAGGTGTAATAGTATGTTCGAACTTCCGTGAACCATAACTTCTCCGTCGAACGTCCGAATTCGACGTGCCGCTTGTCTACAGATTCGTATCATCCCGATCTACGTAATGGTCCTTAGCCCTTAGCCATCCGACCTCCCGGGTCAAAAGTTAACCGTTCGCCCCTTTTTAACCAAATTACCAAAATGCCCCCGAACTTCCGATCGTCATAACTTCTTCCTCGGATGTCAGAATCGAGCGTGCCACGTGTCTATGAACTCGTGACGTCCTGAAATACTTCACAATCATTGGCCAAAGTCCATTTGACCGTCCAAACGAAAAGTCAATGTTTCACCCATTCTAGGGCAAAATCGTCATTTCACCTTGAACATCCGTTAATCCTCGTCTAATCCCCGATTAGTCTTGCTAATCTGTCATTAATCCTTAATTAATCCCGCTAATTCAGGATGGGTCGTTATAGGTATCTTGTTATATCGTTGTCTAAAGTGACTTTAGACAACGGTATTTATGTATATACCGTTGTTCAAAGTCCGTTTAGACAACGATATTCATAAATACTGTTGTCTAAAGCGTACTTTAGAAAACGATACGCTTTAGACAACGGTATACATAAATACCATTGTCTAAAGGGACTTTAGACAACGGATTTTCTCCGTTGTCTAAACACCCCCTTTAGACATCAGGGGCAATTGCAACGGTATTTAAGGGGAATAAACAACTGATTTTCACTGTTGACTAAAGGAAAATTTCTTGTAGTGAGACAATACCCAATAAGGATGGTATGTATAATATTGTAGTAAAAACCAATGAAAACCTTGTTTACCATTTCCTAAAATCCCTGTTTGACTCCAAAACTAGTTAATGTAGAATCCAGACGGGTCTTAAGCCCAAAACACCGTAAACCGTAAAACAGCTGGTGACCGACCTTTGAAATCCACAAGACCATCAAAAATGATACCAAAGTATTTCAATTCAAATCATATAATAAATCAGTTAAGACATTTATGCATGCATTCATTTTATAAACCAAAGGTCCGCTCACACACGGTCATCGCTGCACTAACGAACTGCGCTGTAAGTTCCCCGAAGCTAAACCACAGTCTCCGATCCTGTTCAAAACACATGCGAAGGTCACTAACGAACTCTAAAAGTTCATACTCAAAACCCATAAAAATTCTAATACAGGGAACGTATCCCGAACCCGTATTCCGAAGCTTTAAACCCCTAAATGTCCTATCAAATGATCTCCGATCGACCCGAAACCACCACCATTGGATCCAGATCGTCAATACCATTAAAATGGGACCGGTCTCACCTTATAATACATGCCAACATACCCCCATGCTTGGGTCAAAGTCCCAGTCAACATTGGTCTGCAGATTTGAGTATGGCCTGCGAGATGAGATTTGTGCCATTGTGACAGCAAGATTTAGAGGATGTTTGTCGGATCGGATGCTGAGCAGGATGTCAGCTTCGATTGTCAGATGAGAAGAATCATCAGGCTAAAAAGCTAACTTTGATGTCAGCTTAGTATAGCTGACCTGTCAGAGTGAGTGACAAGTGAAATCGACTAGTGTCGGTGTCTCGAGTGAGACTTGTGAGCCGACGTGGGGATTCTTGAGAGTCAAAAATTGAAACTCAGTTGGTGGGAATTGAGTTGAAGCTTTGAATGCCGATGATAGTGGGTACCGATGGGTACTTTGGTTTGTGTCAGACGTGTACGTTAACACGAGAGTGCCCCGAATACATGCCTTGAATTTTCACAGTTTGGTTGAGGAATTTGGGTCAATTTGAATTTCGAGGACGAAATTCTTTAAGGATGGAAGATTGTAATGACCCGTCCCAAATTTTTGGGATTAATTAAGATTAAATTTAGGACTTGCGAGGCTAATCGGGGATTAGTCGTGGATTATCGGACGTCGGAGGTGAAATTTCGATTTTACCCCTAAACGAGGGTAAAAAGTTAACTTTTAACCTGGCAGGTGCAATGTAAGACCCGTATCCTAGAGGGAACCGTGAACAATCCCATATTCCTGCGAGGGGGAATGGTCAGGGAGAGGATGGTGGTGTGCCTTAAAGGTGTAGGCAAACACCTATCTAGCATTAGGCCTCCCTTGGCCGCGCTGGTTGAGGTGTTATCTCAGGCGTGAGGTCTTGGGAACAAAACCCTGCGGGCGCATATTGTGGTGTTATCCCAGTGCGGCCCAGAGGGGACAATATAGTGCTAGATAGAGTTGGCCTCTGCGCAATCTCTGATCTACACTAGGCCTTTTGGGAGCTCAAGTGGCTTTGGGGGGATTGGAACCCCAAAGTTAAGCGAGTTGAGGCTGGCGCAATTCCATGATGGGTGACCCCCGGGGAAGTTGCACCATGAGCTCCTGAAAACAAAACTGTGAGGGCGAGGCCCAAATCGAACAATATAGTGCTAGATGAGTCGGGTCCTAACCGAGTAAGGTCGGGTCTTGACATCCAATGCACGTGAATCGAGGACCATTACGTAGATCGAGTCGATACGAATCTGTAGATAGGTGGCACGTCGAAATTGGACATCGTATGAAAAAGTTATGGATCACGAAAGGTCCTGGGTACTATTTACAGTGGTACATTTTACGAGGCAAGTGATAGTTTGTCATTTAATGTGGGGTCCAGATATTTTTTGTAGGCCCAATGGATGACTTGTCACTCATCCATTTCCCATAAATACACATACATGCACCCACCCCTTTCTCTATTTCATTCGAACCAAACCCGAAACCCAATTGAACCCAAACCCCATTCCTTCCTTCCCCGTGATTCTTGGATGAGACTGAGAGGCTGAGAGACCAGGAGACGGCGAAGAGGTGGTAAGGCCACCGTGGACGGCGGAGGAACCAACGGGAGAGGTAAACCCAAAACCCTTTTTAAATTCAAATTTTGAAATTTCGTTTTGGGATGTTTAGGATCGATTTTGATGATCTGGTGGGGTCTGTGGGGCTCAAATGAGCTGGTAAGAACGTTTTGGGGCAACAAAGGACGGTGAGAACGCCCTGGACGGAGCCCTAAAACTCAGCCGTGAGGATCAAATCGAACAGGTAATCTCCAGGTCATTTTTATGTGTTTTGAGTCCATAGATCGATTGCATAGGATTGGACGATCGTGTAGGAAGCAACGACTTTGAAAACGGTGGTCGGAGGAATGATTTTCGGTCGGGTCGGATCGCGGGTCTGTGCCACCCTCTATAGTGGATCCGAGTTGACCCGGACAATGGACACGGGTGGGATGATGTCATCCTATCAGACCTGACATGTCAGACTGACACGTCCGATGTCAGACTGACACGTCCGATGTCAGATGGCGTCATGCTGACGTCAGCTGTTGACTGCTGACGTCGTCGTTGACTTTTTGGTTAACGTTGACCAGCCACCTTTGACCCACGTGGGGGGTGCATGGGTACATATTTCGAGGTGGGACCAGGAATATTTTAAAATTTTTTGATGATATGAATCCAATGGTGGTGGTTTCGAGTCAATCGGAGATCGTTAGGTTTGTTAAATTGAGGTTTAAAACCTACGGAAGCGTGTCTGGAACATGTTGACTTTTTTGGGAATGTTGGGGGTTCTTGATATGGACTTGTATAGGTTATTAGTAACCTTTGGGTATGATTTGGATAGGTCTGGATGACCCGGAGAGGCTGGATTAGCCCGGAGAGGGTTATGGCACGCATAACGAGGTGCAGCTTGGACGGTATGTGAGTGGACATTGTTTTATGAATATGATGCATGCATAAATGTTTTTTTATGTGTTTATGAACACGATTTGAGATGCCATTAGTGCATGTGTTTTAAATGTGATTTGTTGGGTATTTTCGTATAAAATGTCGTATTGTACGTAGTTCGAGATTTCGATTTTATGTGATATTTGGGCTTCGGCCAAGTTTTCTACATGCATTTGTTTACATGATTTTATATGATTTTAAGGGTTTCACAGAGATGTGTAAAATCGATGATTTGAAAAATGATTTCAAAGGATTTTATGGAGATGTGTGAAATTGAGATTCGGGCATGAGTCCCTGTTGAACGATGATTTGAAAGTGGTTTGAAAATGAGAAAATGGTTTTCGGATTTGGAAATAACTTTCGGAAATATGACCCAGTTGATTTGAGGTTTGACTTAGAGTATAGTCAAATGCGAGATAAGTCAAGCTACAACCTAGTTATGAGTTTTATGAAAGATATTTCAGGTGTAACGACCCGCCCCGAATTATCGGGATTAATTAAGACTTAATGACGGATTAGCAAGGATAATCAGGAATTAAACGAGGAATAACGGACGTTCAGGGTGAAATTACGATTTTGCCCCTAAACGAGGGTAAATCGTTGACTTTTGACTCGGGAGGTCCGATGGCTGAGGACCGAGGACCGTTACGTAGATCAAGTCGATACAAATCCGTAGACAGGCGGCACGTCGAAATCAGACGTTCGGCGGAGAAGTTACGGTTTACGAAAGTTCCAAGGAACTATTGCATGTTTTACGAGACAGCTTGACTTTTGTCTCAAGTGGGCCCCAGATATTTTCTCAAGCCCAATGGATGAGTGACAAGTGTCACTCATCCATTGCCCACCTTCCCACAAACATGCATCGTTCATTCCCTTTTCTGTTTCATCCCCATCCACCAACCCGAGCAAGCCCTTTCATCCCAATCTAAACCCAATTCCCTTCTGATCATGTTTGAGAGACCAAGGGAGTGTGAGGAGTGCAAGATGAAGATGTTGGCAGGCCAGGAGCATCGCCGCCGTGGACGGTAAGCTAGGTTTGCCCCTTTTTCTTTTATTTTTGATTTCATACATTATGGGCTGTTTTAATCGATTAGGATGAGTTCAATAAGATGCTAGGGAGGTTTTAGGGAGGTTTTAGTGGTAGTTAGTGGCTGAGGAAGCCTTGGGTGCAATCGGTAAACTTTGAACCGTGGGATTCAAATTGAACGGGTCGAGTTTCCATGTTTTTCTTAGTTTTCTTCACACCAATAGACTGCTCGGGATTAGATAGGAAGATTGGGGATGATGATATGCACATGTGAGTGGTCCTGAGCTATATGCACATGTGCTAGGATTGGAATCGTGACTGACATTGAGGATGATGATAGTGGACAGAGATCCCACATGGTTTTTTAATTGGGCTGAGACCCCGTACTTGTTTTCTATGATTCAGTTTTTGGGCTGAGACTCTGTACATGTTTTCTGGTTTGGGCTGAGACCCTATTTGATTTGGTTTTGGGCTAAGACCCTACTAAGACACTGACTTCGATTGAGAAGCATTTTTCACTGGATTTGACTTGGGAAGCAACACATCTTGCTTCCGAGAAAGTATTTGAATTGATGTTTTATGATGCATGCATGCTTTTACGTGAAGGGTATAAATGTGATTTTGATAAATGAATTTTATAAAATGTTGTCTTGTCCACTCACAGCTTTTATGGTTTTCAATACCCTTCAGGTTGATCGCGAATGTAGGCTGTAGCAGAGATTGAGACATCACATGCCACCACTGATCCAGGCATACTCTAGCGAACCACGAGCAGGTGACGAGTTTATCCCTGGTCTGACACGCGATGTTAGATGGGAGTAGGCACATCCCACGATAATCTAGGGGCATTGAGATGGGTCCTGTCAATAAGAGCTCGATAGCAAGTGCTCGTTCAGTTGTCGCCCGCTACTCATTCAGTTTTTCCCATTCTCTCTCTAGACTAGAGCTCTCACCTCTCTTTACATTCTAGTCTTCCCTAAGGCTACATAATTAGTCTCCCCTAAGGCTCAAAGCTTAATGTATCATGTACAAACACTATACCATCAATTAGAAGAGCATAACACCGTGGACTTAGCTTAATTTAAGTGAACCACGTACATCTCGCGTTCATTATTTGTGTCGTTCTTCACGGACCTATTAGGTCCATTTTTGGATCAAACAAATAAGATTCAAATTTGATTTTATCGCAATTAATTAGATATAAAATTGAATTCATTAATTAAATAATATAATAGAAAATTTTATTCAATATTAATATGGAAAGAATAATATTTTGTCTCATTATTTAACTAATATATTATTAATTAAAGTTGTTAACAATAGTTAATTTATTAGACACATGACTTGCTTTGAGATTGATGGTAAACATCACCACTACTCCTTAGTAGCGAGAGAGATTGCACTCTTATTATATAGGAATTATCAAATTCAATCATATCTAAT
Source organism: Prinsepia uniflora (assembly GCA_032719365.1). NCBI lineage: Eukaryota > Viridiplantae > Streptophyta > Magnoliopsida > Rosales > Rosaceae > Prinsepia > Prinsepia uniflora. The sequence goes on along the minus strand of CM064874.1, from coordinate 37,780,503 downwards.
TATTATCAATTTTTGTAAACAAATATGAAATGATATTTGAAAATCTTGGTATGATTATTAGCGGAAAGTATCAAAATATACTAACTTCGTCACTTTGTTAATCTACCTAAAAGGTTCATTAACTTTGAAAATGCATAATTGAAAAAAACAAATTATAATGTCCATGTAATCATTCCTTACCATAACTTTGGAAATGCATAATTGAAAAAAAAAAAATTATAATCTCCATGTAATCATTCCTTACCAAATAAAAATCGAGAAGTCGTCAACTATATTTTGATGAAGGCATAATAAAGCAATACAAATTATTGTAAAAGTTAAAGGGTAATTTTGGTATATCAACAAATCAAAATAGTTAATCGGAGTCAATAATACCTTCTCTGGTTAATCCCATTACCCATTTCGAGGTAATAGTATTAAGAAATTCGGGGCCCACTAAAAAAATCAATTTTTGCAAGTAAACGTAGAGGTACTCCGTAATGGAAATTATTGCATTTGATTTCATTCTCATTACTAGTAAGTAAACCCACCTAATTACATTAAAAATAAAAGAATGAGAGTTCTTACCACACATATTAGACTTAACCCATTTGCCTAAGCACTAAGTAGCATAGGCCTTAGCATTGGGTCGAGCCGAGTAAGCCCGGTCCAAAAGCACTCCAAGCCTTGCACCTGGAAGTAATCCAAGATTTCCTCCGAGAAGCTATCTAAGACTCTATCTGGAAATCGTTCTAAGGTCTTCTTTGAAAAGCAATTGGAGTCAACAAACTCCCAGTGGATGCTCATGACTGCAATGAGGGCATTTGACAAACTTGCAAGTTTAGAAGTTAATTCTAACAATAAAAAGTTTGTAGAAGAAGCTTCACGCGTGAATTCGAAATTCCGTATAAAAAAAATTTGCATTTCTTTATTTGGAAAATTGTTGGAAAATCACATGTCGGCTGCACCTGTTGAATGACCTTCCTAGGCTATACAACCAGGAAATGGCCCCAAAAAGATTTGGAAGGCAGTTCAGGACTTAACTTATTCTCTGGAGGCAAGTCAAGGCTCTGTTTTGATGTTCTTCTTCAAGATAGCAGCAATTGCCAGACACAATGGAGCGGTCAAGAATTACTTGATCACGCTTTCGAAAGACCTTCTACCATCCAAACATTTTCAAGAATCAAAACGTCAAATCCCATTTGATGATCAAATGATGAAATTTCTTCTATCGACCGCTGATTTGGATTTTTGACCTTGCAATATTTGAGAGCCTACACAGAAGATCACCTTTCGCCAATCTCTAGAAAGACGTCATCTAGAAAGACAATCTGATTGCAAGCTTTCCATGCCTTATGATCTTCAGGTTTCCTCAAACTCCATATCCACCATCCATAATGGACTCTTACTACGCAAACCATCATGCTCCCGTAATGCAACTTTTCCAAGTCTCTTGAGAAGTGCATCTTGTCGCATGTTAAAATGATTGTTTTTGAAAAATAAACAGGACACCATTTGAATTATTGCCATCAGATATCCAGAGATAATGGGAATATGCCAAAAACGTAGGACTAACAATATATAATGTTTTATATATACTTATGTTAAAGTTATATGAATATATATATATATATTGCCTCCATAATTGGCACAGCCTCTACAACTTCACAATCGAGTGGGGCCTACCCACTTGAGCAAAGTGCTCTACTCCGCATGCAAGAAAAATATCCCAAGGCATGGTCCAAGCGCAACATAACACGTGGCAAATCCAAACTACCAGCCTCTACCACCAATTCGAGAAAAACACGTGGTGTCACAACCCATCCCAATCTCCCCGGGATTAACAAGGGATGTGTCATGATCCCATCTGCTACCCGGGGTCTCAAATCCCAAGTCTCCCCAAGGTCCACCTAGGTCAATGTCTGTAGATCAATGATCCTCCTTTGGGGTTATAATCCATAATAGCCTTCCTGAGAGTAAGGTGCCCAATGGGGGCGACTCCACTCAGTTAGTGCTCTGTGACTACTCCGGGGTCCACCCAAGCCAACGACACTCCCCGGAGGAGACAATCCATAAACATATAAGGATGGTATATGAAAACTATTTTGAAATCATTCTCAAAACCTTTCAAAGGTTCATGTCCGGTCCCCACAAACTGTCATGAACTAGAAATCCATTTATGGGTCTCCGACCCGAAATCACAATTGTAAACCATAACTGGGCCTCAAGCCCGATTCCGTAAACCAACTGGGCCTCGTGCCCGAATTCGTAAACTAACTCGGCCGCGTGCCCGATTTCGTAAACTAAATGGGCCTCGAGCTTGATTACGTAAACAACTGGCCCTCACGCCCGATTATGTAACCCAACTGGGCCTTAAGCCCGATTTCATAAACCATTAGGGCCTCCGGCCCGATTCGTAAACCAACTGGGCCTCCAGCCGGATTCCTTATTAAATCAGATGGACTTCAAGTCCGAGAGTTCGTAAATTAAATGGGTCTCATGCCCGATTTCATATTTCCAAATCTGAAATCAGTTAACGAACAATTGGGTGTAACGCCCCGAAAATTTGAAAAACGAAAATTTGGAACATTTTAAGAAAAATGACGATTTTGCCCTTGGAATTGGGCGAACGGTTGACTTTTTATTTGAGCGGTCAAACGGACTTTGACTGATGACCGTGAAGTAGTTCGGGACGTCACGAGTTCATAGACAGGTGGCATGCCCAATTCCGACATTCGAGGAAAAAGTTATGACGTGCGGAAGTTTGAGGGTAATGTGGTAAATTGGTCAAAGGAGCCGAAAGTTGACTTTTTGTTCGGGACCTTGTTTGGACTTTCCGGGAAGACCGTTGGATAGGTCTCGGGACTCTGAATCCGTAGACAGGCGGCATGCGTCAATCGGAGTCCGAGGGAAAAAGTTACGGGTCTAGAACGATGAGGGGCATTTTGGTAATTTGTTATGATAAGGGTAAAACAGTAAATTGTTTTTTAACTGTGCAATAATATCTTTTAAATTAGCTGATTCAGCTTATAGGATGAGGATGATTCCCTAAGTGACACCTGGTGAATTTTAAGTGAGATTAGTGGCATTTCTGCCGCCTAAGCTATGGTTTAAACAGTTTAGTTGTGTGTGTGTGCAGGAGATACAGAGAACACCAAAACTTATCCTTATGATCAATTAGCAGCAACAGAGGGGAACAAGTGAAATTGGGTGACCAATTCAGTGTGTTTCGGAGAGAAAATCTGAAAAAGGAACCTAGAAAATCCAAATCGAACGGTATTGAGAACACCCGAAAATCCACCTAAATACATAAATATCGAATGTGAATTCTTAGGCAGTTCCAATTGAAATTGATGACAGAATTAGTCTCCTGGGAGTTCAACGAAGCGAACCACCTCAACTGGAACGGAAATTGGTGGAGAATCCACGAAGAACAGGCCCTGTGACATCCGCGGATTGTGGAAGCTGAGTTCAGGTAATTGGAGGTACGAATTCATGAAATTGGTTTGGAATTCAAGTTTAGAATGAGTATAAGATACTTCCTGTGCAATCAATTGAACGAAAAAGTGTGAAATTGAGTAGAACCCGATTTCAGACCTGTCGGGTTTGCACTTTGAGTCGACGACTTTGAGACTTATGTTCATGAAATTGGCCTTAGAGATCCTTAATTAGGATTGAGTAGCTGAACATTAGTGAAAGAACTGGAGAAATTGAGTTCGAATTGGTGGAGAACGGACCGGGTCTGATCGCGGGTCGTAGGCTCCGTTTACCAGGTAAACGGGTGACAGGGACGACTGTTCATTGTTACTGTTCACGACGCGTGGACTCACGCGCAGCCGCTTGTGGCGGCACGTGAGGGCGCGTGGTGGGTTTTCTGAGGAAGGTTTCAACAGGTGTTTTACTCTATGTAATGTAACGGACATTTTAAAGTTGGTTTCGAGTCGATCGGACACCGTCTCGATAATGTTTCGCGGGTCCGACGGTTTATGTTCTATTTTAAAATAATATTTAAATCCCGAAAAATTATGGGGAATTGATATGACGTAAATTGACTTGTTAGTAACCCTACATAATGATTTTGGACAGGCTTCGAGATTCTTGGCAAGTGTCGGAAATTACGGAACTGCGTGCAGCTCGGGAAGCGAGCGAGTTGGACGGTGTGTGAGTGGGCGTTTGTTTTATAAATTGATATGCATGCATAGTTACATGTTTTACATGATTGATTGCATGATTTGGTTTGCAATGATGTTATGATTTGTTTGGATGATTATTTATGATTTAATGAATATTTTAATCGGTCTTTCGGGCACGTTTTTCGAGGAAATGTGCAAATGGTATTTTGGGCTAGGCCCGGAGTCAAAATGATTTCAAAATGGATATTTTGATGAATTGATAAGTCAAGGATGATTTCTGGATTATTTTAATGTTTTCATTGTGATTTCATGGATTTACGTATAATTGGTATTTGAGCCTGAAACTCTATCGGGAATGCTTATGATTTGATTGGAGGTCATGGATATGATTGATATGTGTTGTGGTATGGATATGATTGATATGTGTTGTGGTATGGATATGATTGATATGTGTTGTGGTATGGATTGTGATTGTGATTGTGGTTATTGGATACTGGATCATGCTGGATGATGCGAGTGCAGTGCCTAGACGTGACTCGGATGTTGCGTGAGTGCAGTTCCCGGGTATGAGACGTCTAGAGGATGCGTGTGCAGTTCCCAGACATGATAGATATGACTCGGAGGGTGCCTGAGTGCAGTTCCCGAGATTGGCCTACGCGTAGTGCAGATGTGACAGTGTGATGGTTTATGCACTTGTGTGCAGTTTGATTGATTGATTGATTGAGTACTTGACTGTGTACTTGTGAGTAATGCTGTTTGATGTTGATTATGATTACGTACTGGTATTGAGTACGAGTTCTGGTCTGTGTAGCCAGGTGATGATGTGTTCTTATGTTTTGGCCTGAGAGCCGGGATTCGATCTATTTTGTGTTTTGGCTGGAAAGTCAGTGGTTGTGTTTCATATGTTTTTCCCTATGCATGCAGGTTTGATAAACTGGAGGGTAAATGCTGTCTTTTAAAATGTGTTTTAACGAATATATTTTTGTCCACTCACACTTTTCTGTTTTTGATGACCCTCCAGGCCGTGACACGACGTTCGGGGCTAACCGATAGGCGGAGGCATAAGCGGCGATAATCCCTTGTCTGATAGGTGCTGAAGGATTGTTTTGGGAATTCAGTTGACTTTTCAGACAGGAGCAGGGCCGGGCACGGTGATCGAGGTCCAGTTGGGACGGGTCCTGTCATTGGGCCTCTGGCCCGACAACATAACTAAATGGACTTCGAGTCGGAGGGTTTCCAAAAAAATGGGTCTCATGCCCGAGTTTACCTTTTCAAATCTAAAACCATTTCATTAAACCATTTCCGAAACCATAAGCACGTATAATCAGTGCAAAACAATAAACCTCAATTTACGTGCAAATACATAAATCGCCTCGAAATACGTGAAATCATGTAAATCACTAATATCCAAATCATCATCATAGAATCACTTATGTAAAACATATAAAAAATTTATGCATGCATCACAGTTTACAAATCAAGGTCCACTCACAGACCGTCCACGCTCCCTCACGTGCCGCCCAAAGGGGTTGCGCGTGAAGCCCACGCGCCTGACATTATTCACTATCTTCAACCTCTAACCAACTAGTTCTGACTGGTTCAGACCGGTTTGGTCCAACCGAACTGGCGGTCATGGTTCAGCCATATTTCTCACCCATTTCTGACCCATTTTCCTCCATTTTAATCCCTATAGGTTCGTCTAACCATTTACTATCCATCTATGCTTTCAAACTCACAAAAAGAAGCCAAAATCATACCTCCATGATTGAAGAAAGGACCGGCCACCAGCAACTGAACACCGTCGTCGTCTCCGGCCGTCCTAGCCCTTGAAACCAATCCCATTCAATCCATAAGACCACCAGAAACATAACCGAATTAATAGAACAGTCCCATACACGCTCAAAATCGAAATCCAATTTTTGAACACTCACGGGTTCTCGGGTTACCTGGGCTATCGTCGCCTTCCATGGCCACTACTTTTGATCCCTACCATCTCAAATGATCACCAGAAAGCCATTCATAACCTTGAAATCCACTAATAACTCCTAAAACTCAATTTCCAAATTTCAAACCGACTTACCTCGCCGTTTCTGGTTTTCCTCCGCCGTGGCCGTCGCCCATCATCACGTCGTCCTAGTCTCTCTCCGTCCTCACACTTTCTCAGTCACACTCATTCATGGTTGCACACATGAACTCATATGAATATGGTGGTGAGGTTGCGTGTGTTGTGTTGTGAGTTTGTTTTGAGAGGGAACACAAAGATAGAGTACGGGTGGGAGAAGGGAAGGTGAGATTTGGTGTGATGATCGGATGAGTGAACGGTGAGGATGAGGAGTGTGAGGGAAATGGAGGGCTGAGATGGGGAGAAAGTGGGTGAAGGAAATTATAAAATAATCCAAAAACAATATTTTAATCCTAAACCCGCCAATCAATGTTGAGATCCACAATTTGGGGTTAATGACCACTAGGATTAGTGACACTTGTCACTCATCCAAGGGTCCCACATTATTAGTCAACCAATCATATTTTGCCACCTGTTTTCCTCCTCGTAATGCGTGCATAGTTCAACTGAACTTCCCGTGACCATAACTTTTCCGTTCGACGTCCGATTTCAACGTGCCACCTGTCTACAGACTCGTGACGTCCCGATCTACGTCACGGTCATCCATCCTTGTACGTTTGACTCTCCGATTCAAAAGTCAACATTTTACCCACGACTAGGGGCAAAATGGTCATTTTGCACTGTCCGTCCGATTTCGCTCAACTAATCACCGAATAACCTCACTAATCCTTCATTAGTCACTAATCTAATCCCGAAATTCGGAACGGGTCGTTACACGTGGCGCGTTCCCATTTTCAGTAACTGAGCCGCTGATATCAGCTAGCCCCGCCTGCCTAAAGCACCATGTCAGGACCCGACCCTCCTCGGTCAGGACCCGACTCATCTAGCACGATATTGTCATCTTTGGGCCTCCTTGCCTTTGCCTTCACTATTTTGTTTTCGGGAGCTCATGGTGCAACTTCCCAGGGGGTCACCCATCATGAAATTGCACCAGCCTCAGCTCGCTTAACTTTGGGGTTCCAATCCCCCCAAAGCCACTTGAGCTCCCAAAAGGCCTCGTGCTAGATAGGTGTGTGCCTACACCTTTAAGGCACACCACCATTCCCTTCCCAGACCATTCCCCACTCGTAGGAATGTGGGATCGTTCACTGTTCCCTCCAGGACACGGGTCTTACACACCACCCAGGGCTCGACACGTGGCCATCTCCCTTCAGTAATTACACAGACGCCAGCCTCCGTATCTGGAAATTGGAAACTCTTATGGAGTGAGTTCTTCAAGACTTCATTGAAAGTATGCCTTGTCGCATCTTGAAATGATAACCTCTGAAAATAGAGCAAATTGCCACTTGAATTACTACGATCAGACTCCTGAGCCCCCAAAATCAAAAAAAAAAAAATTGCATAAATTCTTAAATAATATGTGTATATATATAGTTTAATAAAGAAGGTTGCATATGTTATTAACTATATATATTATATTATATATAATACATATATATACATATATTTATATATAAAGGAGGCTACAGTAGCAGCAAAAACAAGGACCAGTACGTCGCACCTCCATTTTCCAAACCTATAAATAATCCAATATCTAGCCCCATGACATCAAACCAATTGTGGATAGAGTCATGGATTGAAATATCGGCAGTTTCGCCGATATTTCAAATGATATATCGCAAATCTGGACTATCGGCATCTAAATAGGGGGGAAAAATTTCTTCCCCCAATATCCATGATTTCGTCAAATATCGAAATATATCGACAATTTTCACCGAAATTCACCGATTGTTTCCAAAATTTACTAACCGTCGACGTGCCTTTGATCTTCAATCCGTGCAAAGGCTAGATTTATTTCAATTCGAATGGCTGGGCTCTCCTCGTCTTGTCCAGGCAATTCATTTGGGTTTGGTCTTATGGCGCAATTCGACTGCAAAGGCTAGATTTGGCCATGATTTTTGCGGCTGCTAGTTTTGCTGGGCAGAGAAGATTACTGAGGAAGAAGAAGACTTTTTGGGGAGAGAGAGAGAGAGAGAGAGAGAGAGAGAGAGAATGTGGCCAAGCTAATTATAATTGAAGGCAAATATCAAACCCACCAAAACATCAAACACACCGTTTTGATTAATAAAACACACCAAAATATTATTCTATTGAAACACACCGTTTTGATGTTTTGGTTAAATCTAGTTTTTTCTATTCTATTTTTAGTAATTTATTAATTGTAATTATTATTATTATTATTAAATTAAAATATTAGTACATTATAAATTTTATAATACTTTTTTCATTTGACAAAAAAATTTGTTTTTTTATTAAATATCGGTATATTATTATTAGTATTATTATGATGTCTATTATTATTATTACTACTATTATTATTATTATTATTATTATTATCAACATTTATTATTATAATAATAATTATTATTATTATTGATGAAAATATCGGTAAATTTCGGTGATGTCGCCGAAATTTCGATAATTTGGGCCAGCGGCACATAAGAAGGGAGAAGGATATTGAATATTAATGAATTTTAGAAACAAATTATGTTGAATGAAAGAATTCATAGAGTAAAAATGATTAATTTGAAGCAAATTATCTTGAATTGAAACAAATTATGTTGAATTGAAGCAAAATAGCAAATTATATGTTGAATTGAAGTAAATTATGTTGAATTAAAGAAAATTATTTGAATGGTTAATTTGAATATTAATGGATTTTAGAAAAATATGAGATGAGCATACGATTAATAAGAATTCGTTTTACGTCCAATTTTCACTAATTAATGTCTAATTGTCTAAATTATTACTTAAATACAAACTCCCAAATTTTCTAAATTATTATGTAAATATAAACTCCATTATTATGCTTATTTTTATAATTTTAACTATATTAACATTCAATTATAGTAATTTATTTCAATTTATATTTATGTTTAAAATTTTATATTATTAATTATAAGCAGAACCCTATTGTATCATATTATTCATCATATATTTATTATATTAAAGTTATTTTATAATTTTTATTAGTTAGATATAACCATTATTAGGTACTTAAGTTTTTTTCCAAAGTTTCATTCCAAATTTTAAAGACTAAATTTCGGTTATTTTTGTTGACCGTAAACGATATTGATATCAATACTGATATTTAAAACGAGATATCTGTAAATTTACCTAGCGATATATCCGTCGATATCGATATTTCAATCCTTGGATAGAGCAAGAAGAGAAAATCAAAAAAGAGGAAAAAATCCTCACCTCTCACTACTGCAGCAACGAAGGAAAAAAAGGCATGTAAATGAGTTTTTCAGTTAAGAAATCTCATGGAGTTAACTTAACACCAGAGAATTTTAGAAGAATCATGAAGCCGTCAAAAGCTTATCTCTCTCCACTTTCACTGCTACAATGAGGAAGAATATTAAAGATTCAAAATAGACAAGTACATAATTTTTACTCTGATTCTAGATGGGTGAAGAATTGTGAGTTAATATATGCATATGAGAGTATCTCATATGATTTGGCATCTGCAAACAAACAAAAAAAAAAGTATAAACAAACATTCATATTTGAGATGCATACCAGGAAAAAAAAATTGGGAACTAAGATTTCTGCCACCACCGACACCACCATGGTAGAGCATGATCTGCATAATACCTAAGGACTCGCTAACCCCAGCAACGCGCTATGACCATCACAAGAAACGGGGGACTTTGATCTCTTTTCTCCTATGAATTTTGATGATCGGCCTTGATGGTAAACACACCACTGGATCACTCTCCACGCCAGACCATCCTTGCAATCTGCTAAAGCCACCTGGTAGCCTCCACCTTCACCTGTAAAAGGGAGTGCAAAGACAAAGAAGAAGAAATAAATGAAAAAGAAACAAATATTTCTTCATTCTCACCAAAGGCCAGCAAAGGAAGGCAAGGAGTTTTTTATTTTGGAAATGGAAATTAAACAAGATAATATGAAACTTCCCACCATTATTGATGGAATAAAGTTGAAAACAAATTGAGGGAGTTAATTCCTAGCCAATAAAGTCCAACTGAGGAAGCGCAACCCAATTTCATGTCAAACTCTGAGCTCGTAAATGTGATGCAATATTCTGAATCCAATAGAATTTATGACACACATGAATAAGGTAAGACAAGATAAAATCCTACTTCAGATATGATTTATTGGGACTACCAAGAACCTACCTCTTTTAGAATTCCCTGAATTCCTAAACGATGTGGGGGTATTTGTGGAATCATAAAATCATCAAAAACTGTGGAGCTGCCACATGGTTCGTTATTTGCATAATGTCCATATTACCCGTGGTAATGGTATTAACGGATCACAAACACTCATACATTGAATAATATATTTACCAGCTAAATATATTATTTAATCGGATTAAAAGAGTCAATAATAATAAATGTTCTTCATAAGAATTAATTATTATTATTTATCAATTATTAAATAATATTTTTATAAAAAAGAATTATTTATTAATTATAAAATCAACCGACCAATCAGAACACTCCGTGGCTCCCAAGGTTTTCCTATAAATAGCGGAGCTCATTCCACATTCTTAGTAAGTCGATTTTTCGCTTCGAAGTATTCTTTTTCCTCTCTCAAAGCTAACTTAAGCATCAAAGTTTCTTGGTCGAACAACACCCCAAGGTTAGGTTGTATTTTTGCATCTTAATTATTCAAGAACATTTTTTTACTTTTAAAGCCATCATCATTATTTCATTCTCTATTTTTGGTTATTTTAAGGGCACATTTACTTCAATGAATCAGACGAATGAATAATGGGAGAGGTAGACATTTAGAAAAGTGGGTAATTAGAAAAATAGTGGGTAATCATTCACATTTAGGTGTTTACTAACTATACATAATTTTGACATTAATGAAAATGATTTTCATTGTTATTATTTTCTAACCATTATCAATTAGAATAAAAATTAATTGATTACTAAATTACTCTTTCTTTTTTCCATTTTTCTCAACATTTCATTCTCTTCTTATCACCCTCTCAAACACCATTTACTAAAATATTCAATTTGTTAATAAATAAATAAAGTGTATTTTTTTTAATTTCCTGAAAGATTCCATTCATTAAAAAATAATAGAGCAAACATTATTTTACACCCCAAGGTTTAAGGGGTCAACATCAGAATGGACCACTAGGTTTGAATTTCATTATTTCACTTTATGTGGTTTTGAGATCACATCAATTTACTCAACCTATATATTTCAACAATTAAATCATCAATTAAGTGAAGGGCATTATTAGTATTAACTAAAAATTCTTACTCATGTTATTTTTCATTAAGTAACTAATTATTTTGTAACTAATTATTTTGATTTAACTATTCTTTCAAATTAGTGTATTCAAATAAGCTATAAAAGCATAATTAATTAAAATTAATGTAAATGAAAATGCAATGACCTTGAATAGAAATTGAGTGGCCCTTGAGGAGAACACGTGGCTAAGTTCGAATGGAGAGGAAGACTTGGTTCATCGCTCGAATGAGTATTCTGAATGGAACCAGAGAAAAGCACAAAAGAAGTTAGGATTTAGTGTATAATGATCTTGAAGGTTGTGGCTACCAACAATAACTCGTAGCATTGTCCCTTTATTCCATTCAATTTCTTCTTCCTTGGAGTTTTATTTTGCTGGTGGAAACAAACCCAGAAACCGTTCAACTTCTTTTTCTTTGGTGTCAAATCACGGTGGTGGAAACAGCAAAGAAGGTGATTCCTCGCGAACCGGACATGAACAACCAAAATACAATGAATAAAATGAGTTTTTTTTTCTTCAATTTTTAAATATGGGTTTTGTCTAATAGGTAATAATTTTTGGGGTAGTATTTTGGGGTTTCCTCTATTTTTCACTTTCGGCTTTGTGTTGATTGTTGAAGAATGGCTTTCTTTCCATTTTTCTGTTTGGTTCGTTGTACAATGTTCAAATAAGGTATTTTTTTAATGTTAGTATGTGATGACATGACCCATCCCGATCCTCTTGGGACCCAACATGGATGCGCCCTACTCCTATCTGACACAAACCCAAAGCAAGACCAAGATGCCCTTAACAGGTTTAAATAATTCACATTATAAGGTTTAAAACATAAATAAATCCAAAATTAGTGTTTCCACAGTGACAGACAAGGGATAGGGAGCACTACAAAATGCGAGCACAAACATCCGTTACAAAATGGTGCTCGACCTACCCAACACGGGTAATCAGGTACGCAGTAGTAAATCACTATGCCTCAGCCTCGGGATCCGCATCTACCTCTATGCCACGTCCTAGAGGGGTCAAGAAAATAATGAAGGTATGTGTGGGACAAAAATAAAGAATATTTCAAAACCATTTAAAAACACATAGTTAAAATTACCGTTTTACCCTTCTATTTTTAAATCATGCATGCATCAGCGTCAAAACATATATAATAATATCCAAATCATAGAACATATAATCGCACACAATATAATATAGACATATCCACAATAATGGTATTGCACCATATATCCCGACCCTGACATCCCAGATGTCTAACGTCCCAGATGTCTAATAAGGTCACGGTCCTAAGGCTACGCGTGCTGCCCGGGATCTCAATCCCGAGTCCTATCCTCGAACCCAGTTGGGGGTACGACATTCCTCATGCCTGACGTCCCAGATGTCTAATACTAGCAATCATGCTCTTGAGTCACTCTACGGTCTAGTCGCTCCGTAGGATGACCCCTCGCATGCAATGCGCTGTGACCGCTCCAGTGTAACAACCCATTCCGAATATTAGGATTAAATATTAATTAATTATGGATTTAGTGTGACTAATCGGGGATTAGTCGAGAGAATTCGGATGGACGGTGTAAAATGACCATTTTGCCCTTATAATTGGGAAAAATGTTGAATTTTAACCAGGAGAGTCAAACATACGAGGAAGGATGACCGTGACGTAGATCGGGACGTCACGAGTCCGTAAACAAGCGGCACGTCGAAATCGAATGTCAAACAGGGAAGTTATGGTCACAAACATACAACTAACACATATACAAACATCATATCCTCACCTTATATTCCTCCATTATCTTCATCTTCACCTCTAGACGTGTGAATGTGTTAGAGTGAACTAGAGAGTTTGGAAGGAGGCAGAGCAACCACGGTCACGGCGGAGGTGAGTGAGAACTTGAAACCCGTAACCCGTTTTAACCCCAAAAATGGAACTCTTCGTTTTGACGTGTGTTGATCATTTTGGTTGATTGGGTTATGTTATAGGAATCAAGACGACCTGGTTGGGATTGGTTTCGAGAAGCTTGGTGTCCTAAAACATCTGGGAACGGAGCTGGAACTTCGAGGTCACTGTTCATCGTTTGGAGGTGAGTTTCTAGTTAGTTCTTTCATGGTTTTGAGTCGATAGATCTGTTACTAGGTTTAGGATGAGCATTTAGGAATAAGGAAGGATGAAAATGGTTGAGAAATGGGAATTTGGGAGACGGGTCAGGTCGCGAGTATGTGTGACCCTGTTCTAGTCATTCGAGTCTAACTTGTCGAAACTAAGGGATGAGGTGAAGTCAGCGATGACGTCATCCTAATGACATCATCATGTCAGGTGTGACCATGTCAGACTGACATTTCAAACAAGAACCAATGGGAATTCGATACGTGGCACTATTAGAACCTGTCAATGTTGACATCAGCAATGACGTTAGCGTTGACTTTTCAGCAGCATTGACTTTTCGTTGACCAAGGGCGTGTGGGCTCGAATTTCACGGTGGTTCGAGTGTCTTGTTAAAGGTTTCGACGATCAGAATCCAATGGTGGTGGTTTTGGGTCGATCGGAGATCGTTAAGTTGGTCAAATCGAGGTTTTTCACCTCGAAAAATGTGTCTGGGACACGTTGACTTTTTTGGGAGTTGGGGTTTTATCCTATGGACTTAGATAGATGGTTAGTGACATTCGAGTGTGATTTGGACAGGTTCAGAAGTTCCAGAGATAGTGATTTAGCCCAAAAGGCTTATGACACGCGTATCGAGGTGGTAGTTAGGACTGTCTGTGAGTGGACATTGGTTTCTAAATATGATGAATGCATAATTTTTTTTATATGTTTTAAATATGTGATTTATGATGGATTTGATTGTGGTATTTAGTATTCACGTATTTGCACATATTTCGAGATTTATGGTTTTATACTATGTTTCTACGTGATTGTGGTTTTATTAATGATTCAATGGTATGATTTCGGATTTGGAAATGTGGAACCGGGCTTGAGACCCATTTGATTTACGAACTATCGAACTTGGTGTCCATTTGATTTAATGAGGCATCAAGCTGGTGGCCCAGTTGGTTATGATATCGGGATTGAAGCCTAGTTGGTTTATGAAATGGAATTTCGGGCTGAGTCCCTCGAATTTGAAAATTGGAATTGTGGAAATGGTTTATGAAAGTTATACTTCAAACACGAGACCCATTTGTGGATTTACGATGGTTTTATGGAAATCTCGGGCATAGCACTTTGAACGGTTTGAGATGATTTATGAAATGTTTTCCATATACCATCCTTATGTATGGATTGTCTCCTCTGGACGTCTCGTAATATCCGGGAGTAGTCACGGTGCACTACCTAAGAGGGGCTACCACGAGGCGCAGATCATGATCAAGAGTGCAATTATAGATAATACTTCCTAGGGAGGGTCATTGACATGGGTGGACCCTGGGAAGACTTGGGATTGAGACCCCGAGTAGCACTTGTAGCTTGGAAACCCGTGACCAGGGTATTGATTAGGCATCAGGGATACCAAGGATTGGTTACATTGTATTTCGATAAACTAGTTATTTGATATTGGATGTTTTGGGCTGATTTCCCACATACTTTGGATTTATGATGTTGGGCTGAGACCCTAATGATTTAATAAAGTAAATGGTTTGATTACTAGTTTTCGAATGCATGCATGCTTTTTAGTGAAGGGCATAAATATCTTTTTGTGAAATGTGTTTTATAAATTATTTATTTCGTCCACTCATAGCTTTTAATGGTTTCTAATGCCCTTCAGGTTGATTGCGGATGCGGGCTGTAGCGAAGACCGAGGCATCACACTCCTCCACTGATCCTAGCGCGCTCTGGAAGCCCCGAACGGGCTGAGGTTTTGAGTTATTCCTTATCTAACACTTCGTGTCAGACAGGAGCATGGCACTTCCTGCTTTAACCCCGGGGGGATTGGGATGGGTTGTGTCATCCAGAGTACCAATGTTTGAAGGAGACAGTAATCCATATGGTCAATATATATAGTGCAATAGTACGTATCAAAGAAATCCCTGTATGAACCCCAAAAATCAACAATATAAAATCTAGACGGGTCTCATGCCCAAAACAATGTAATACGTAGAAATACCCCGTAAATAAGACTCCACATAATCCACACACAATCATATAATAGTATAATGAAAACAGCTATGCATGCAATCAGTTTAGAAACCAAAAACCCACTCACAATACTGTCCTACTGCTTAATCGAACACCTAAACCTGCCCTAAAGCTAGATCACAGTCTCTGACCCGTGAATAACATATCCAAGGGTCACTAATGGTCTCTATCGATTCATATCTGAAACCTAGGGGCCAGAAACACCTCCCAAACACGCTTCCGGATGCATTAAATCTCATTTTGACCTATTAAACTATCTCCGATCGACCTGAAACCACCACCATTGGATTCGGATCATCAAAACTTTTAAAATGGCACTTATCCCACCTCAAAAATTGTGCCCACGCGCGAGTCAAATTCACGATCAATGTTGAGAAAAAAATCAACGATGACGTCAAGTCAACGGTCAAAGTCAACGCTGACGTCACTATTGACGGCAGCCTGACATCATCTGATAGTGTCAGGTCTGACACGTGTTAGACTATGATAGGTGCCACGTGTCAATAACCACTAATTGGTCCACGTCACTAACATGTCAACTACACGTGGCAGCCAATGATTGTGCCACGTCACTAACATGTCAGTGCTGACTGGGCACTAACATGTGACACGTGTCATCATCCTATTGGGACATGTCATCTGACAATCTGATAGGGTGTTGATGTTAGCTGATGACGTCATCGTCCCTATCATCTTGACTAGTCTACAAACTGGGTCGCACAGACCCGCGACCCAACTCGGTTCTAAAATCCTTGTTCTTAACCATTTTTTTATGTCGTTTCATCCTATGCACTCGTCTCATCACCCTTAATCAATCTATGTGATCAAAACTATGAAAAACAACCTAAAAACATACCTTCGATTAATGAACAGTAACCCGTAAATTTCCCCCGTGGATATATCTCTATTTTGGCCACCGCAGCTCCTCTAACCAAGCCCAATGAGATCGTCTGGGTCTCTATAACAGAGTCCAAAAAACCTTTAACACGTCGAAAAATGAATTTCTAAAATTGGGTCAAAATGGGTGTCTCGGGTTTTCTTACTTCCCCGTTGTGTCTCCGCCGTGCTCAGCCTTACCGTGGTCCTCGTCTGCTCGCTTGGGTCTCACTTGCTCAGTCCCACGGTTGAAGATGATGAAGAAATAGAGTTGTGAGGTGAGTTATGGTGTTGTGTGTGTTTGTAGGCTTACGGGTTAGAGAGAAATGAAATGATGAAGATGAAAAATGAAGAAAATGGATGATGATGGAACCCTAAACTGATCCAAATGCATGGGTAAACCCACCAATGGGATGAGTGACGGTCCCACCAGATTTCCTTTTCCAATTAGAATATGCCATGTGTGAGATTCCAGGGATTTCATAAACAGTATCATTTTCGTGTCCTTGACCATAACTTTCCCGTCTGGCCTCCAATTTTGGCATGTCGCCTGTCTGCGGACTCATGACTTCCCGATCTACATCATAGTCATTGGTCAAAGTCCAAAATTTTATCCCAGACAAAAATCAACATTTTCCCCCACTATGGGCAAAATAGGCATTTTACATTATTTATCCGAATTTACAAATAAATTAGGGTTCGGGGTGTTACATGTGAGGTTAGTCACGTGAGGTGAAACACAATCAAGAGTATACAAAAATATGTACATGGTAATTGGTTTTGCGGTTCAAGACTAGAAAAACAGAGATCTTGTATCTGTATCCTTGAAACTGAAATGAAATAGGACGGACTTGCTGGTTTGGATTACACTTGTTTCAATGTTTGATTTTTGGTTTGTTTGTATGAAGAATGGCTGCCGATAAGGAGCGACTTGTTTTTTATTGCATAGATCTGTCTGAGCATAGGTGTAGGTTCGAAAATGTTCGTGGTAGTTTGTGGATGCCGGTAGGCCGTAAGTGGTTGACGTAATTTGATTGACCGGTGTGTTGTGTGATCCAATCATTAGTGTAGGTCCTCGACAAAAAACTTAAAACCTGATACCTTTCTAACTTTGCAAATAGTTTGAGAGGGGTACTGCCGAAAGACCGCATGTTGACCAAAATGAATGGCAATATTGCACCTCCTAAGAGCGACCAGTCGTTAGGGGTTGAGTTGGGTGCCGTTAGGCATATTTGTGTTAGTTTCCGAACGACAGGGTATAGAAGGGAAATTACAATGTAAAGACTAAACCTTTCCAAGTGAAAACGCAAAAACGGTAATGAAAGAAACTTTGCTTCATGATGATGCCAACTGGATATAGCCAAATCGATTACAGAAATATTTGTAAAACAAAGTACATGGAAGATGACGCATTTGTAGAAGAACATGAGATGATTAGAATGCCATATGTGTGTTAGGAGACGACCATCCGTGGTTTGCAGTTCGTAGGTCCCTGGACAACAAATTCTAGTAATGAGGTAAGGACTTTCCCATGTGGGCCCGAGTGAGCCATCTACATGGTTCTTAGTGGCAATACTGACTCTTCGGAGGACCCAGTCCCCGACTTTGAAGCTATGTGGTCGTACCCGAGAATTGTAGTAGTGAGCGGTGTGTTGCTTGTGGGCCATGTCGCAGAGGTTGGCCTGGTCACGGCTTTCCTCGAGGAAGTTAAGGTATAGCGTAAGGAGTTCCGCATTTTCTCTGGGGTGGTACGAAAACACCCGGTAGGATGTTTCTCCGATCTCAACTGGGACCACGGCTTCCGTCCCAAAGGCCAGGGCAAAGGGTGTTTCCTTAGTTGAGGTTCGATAGGAGGTCCTGTAAGACCATAGGTGTTAGGACCCGACCCTCCTCGGTCAGGACCCGACTCATCTAGCACCATATTGTCCACTTTGGGCCTCGCCCTCACAGTTTTGTTTTCGGGATCTCATGGTGCAACTTCCTAAGGGGTCACCCATCACGGAATTGCACCAGCCTCAGCTCGCTTAACTTTGGGGTTCCAATCCCCCCCAAAGCCACTTGAGCTCCCAAAAGGCCTAGTGCTAGATAGGTGTGTGCCTACACCTTTAAGGCACACCACCATCCTCTCCCAGACCATTCCCCTCGCAAGAATGTGGGATTGTTCACCGTTCCCTTCAGGACACGGGTCTTATAATCCACCCCCCTTAGGGCCCATGCTGGCACACTTCCCGGTCGGGGTCTGGCTCTGATATCATTCTATCAAGACACGACCCTCCTTCGTCAGGACCCGACACAACTAGCACCATATTGTCCGCTTTGGGCCTTGCTCTCACGGTGTTGTTTTCGGAAGCTCATGGTGCAACTTCCCATGGGGTCACTCATCATGGAATTGTACCAGCCTCAACTCGCTTAACTTTGGAGTTCCAATCCCCCCCCCAAAGCCACTTGAGCTCCCAAAAGGCCTAGTGCTAGATAGGTGTGTGCCTACACCTTTAAGGCACGCCACCATCCTCTCCTAGACCATTCCTCCTCGCAGGAATGTGGGATTGTTCACCGTTCCCTTCAGGACATGGGTCTTACAATAGGATTTCTGACAGGAGGTCGGACCATTGACCCTTTGGGGTAGCATCGAGCCGTGCTTTGAGATTGTGCTTGATGAGTTTGTTTACAGCTTTGACCTGTCTGTTGGCCTGAGGATGCGCTACTGAAGCAAAGCAAAGCTTGATACCGTAGACATTGCAGAAGTGTCGGAAACGAGCACAGTCAAACTGTTTACCATTATCTGTCACGATCGTATGTGGGATGCCGAAACTGCAGATGATGTTCTGGTAAACGAAGCTCTCGATCTGGGCGACTGTGATTGTCTGGAGAGGTTTGGCCTCGACCCATTTGGCGAAGTAATCAATTTCAACAACCGCGTGTTTGACCCCGTATTTCCCTCGTGGCATGGGGCCGATTAGGTCGAGGCCACACTGAGAGAAATGCCAGAGGCTGAGCATGGGAGTTAGTCGCTCCGCTGGAGAGTGCGGGATAGGCGCACTTACCGGAAAGCTTTGTGTGAGAGGGACTTAGGCCCAGAGTGGTTGCCGCAAATTCCCTGGTGGATTTCCCTTAGGACAGCGACGCCGCGGTCGATTGGGAGGCATTTCAAAAGTGGCACTCAAATCCCCATTTGTACAGATGGCTATGTGCCATAGTGTACCAGGCGGATTGGCATTGGATGCGTCGAGCCTCGTTACGATCTGTTGGTAGTTCTGCGGTGGTGAGGTATTGGACAATTGGATCCATCCATGAAGGATCGTTGGTGACGACCATGACAGAGCGCTCTCTGATGCTCTTGGATGCAAGGAGTTCGACCAGGACTTGGCGATCGACCTTGTCGTTAATAGAGGAAGCAAAATGGGCCAGGGCGTCGGCGTGACTGTTTTCGGAGTGTGGGATTTGAATGAACTCATAGGCTTGGAAATTGCGAAACAGTGCCCGTGCCTTAGTTGTAAGACCCATGTCTTGGAGGGAACGGTGAACGATCCCACATTCCTGCGAGGGGGGAATGGTCTGGGAAGGGAATGGTGGTCTGCCTTAAAGATGTAGGCACACACCTATCTAGCACGAGGCCTTTTGTGAGCTCACTGGCTTTGGATTTCGTGGGAACCCCAAAGTTAAGCGAGTGGAGGCCGGTGCAATCCCATGATGGGTGACCCACTGGGAAGTTGCACCGTGAGCTCCCAGGAACAAAACCCTACGGGTGTGATGGTGCATCCTGCCCAGGGGGGACAATATAGTGTTAGATAGAGTAGGTCGTTGCGCAACTATGATCTAAACGAGGCTTTTTCGGAGCTCAAGTGGATTTGGGGGGGATTTGAACTCCAGAGTTAAGCGAGTTAAGGCTGGTGCAATTCTATGATGGGTGACCCCCTAGGAAGTTGCACCATGAGCTCCAGAAAAAAAAACCGTGAGGGTAAGGGAAAGAAGGTCCAAAGCGGACAATATCGTGCTAGAGTCGGGTTCTTACCGAGGAGGGTTGGGTCCTGACAGAATGGTATCATAGCCAGACCCCAACCGGGAAGTGTGCCAGCGAGGACGCTGGGCCCTAAGGGGGGTGGATTATAAGACCCGTGTCCTGTAGGGTACGGTGAACGATCCCACATTCTTTCGAGGGGGGAATGGTGTGGGAAGGGAATGGTGGTGTGCCTTAAAGGTGTAGGCACACACCTACCTAGCACGAGGCATCTTGGGAGCTCACTGGCTTTGGATTCCGAGGGAACTCCAAAGTCAAGCAAGTGGAGGTTGGTGCAATCCTATGATGGGTGACCCATTGGGAAGTTGCACCGTGAGCTCAAGAACAAAACCCTTCGGGTGTGATGGTCGCCCTGCCCAGAGGGGAAAATATCGTGTAAGATTGAGTTGGCTGCTGCGCAACTCTGATCTAAACGAGGCATTTTGGTAGCTCAAGTGGCTTTGGGTGGGATTGGAACCCCAAAGTTAAGCTAGTTGAGGCTGGTACAATTCCATGATGGGTGCCCCCCTGGGAAGTTGCACCATAAGCTCTCGAAAACAAAACCGTGAGGGCAAGGGAAATGAGGCTCAAAGTGGACAATATCGTGCTAGAGTCTGGTTCTGACCGACGAGGGTTGGGTCCTGACAGAATAACCAGTCGGACCAGCCATCGCGAGGGCAGGGACTGTCATTGTAGCTGCGTGTGGCTCCCACGCGTAAGGGCTTCTGCCGGCACGTGTGGACACGTGGTCCACTTTTTGGGGAAGCTTCCAACACAAGAAATCATCTATTCGATGTAACGAACATTTTGAGACTGGTTTCGTTTCAATCGGACATTGTTTCGATAGGTTTTGGGGTGTCCTAGGGGTTAATTAAGTAGGTAGTAACCCTATATTACATTTTGGACAAGCTTAGAGGTCCCGATGACGATGTTTGGCCCGGGAGAGCCGTATGGCATGGGTATCGTGGCGGCAACTTGAGGTTTGTGAGTAGACTTTGGTTTTCTAAATTGATGCATGCATAACTGTTTTATATGCTTTTATGAACATGTTTTGTGATGCCATTAGTGCATTTGTGTGTGTTTACATATTTGCACGTATTTCGAGGTTTCAGCCTTATACGGTGTTTATACGTGTTTGTGCTTCAGTGTTGGTTTAAATGAAATGATTTCGTGTGTAAGAAACAAGAAATCGGGCATGAGACCCATTTGGTTTTGTCTTGTGCATATGGCCCTATTGATGACCTACGGGTCTAAGTCGTGCTCGCGGTGAGTGCTATGTGCACGGCGACGGACGATACGACGCTCACCTCCGGACCGAGATGTGTTCCTCCTGGAGAGGTCACGATGCACGTTCCTCTATTGAGCAGCCACTGGAGGCTCGACTTCGGGGTGCTGACAGTTCAGGATATCGATCGGTGATGAGTGCACCATGATCTAGAGGAGGTCGCGTCGGTTGATTTGTTCACGACGACATACCAGGATTGAGGGTTGTCCTGGACGGATGGTGGCACACATCATTAGGATCAGAATCGTGACTGACCCTGAGATATCGGGCATGATGCCCAGTTGAGTCATGAGTTTGGGCTCGAGGCCCAGTTGGTTTACAATTGTGATTTCGGGTCGGGGACCCTAAATGAATTTTCTGGTTCATGACGGTTTATGGGGACCGGGCATGAATCCTTTGAAATTTTTTATGGATGATTTCATAATGATTTTCATATACCATCCTTATTTTATGGATTGTCTCCTCCGGGGAGGGTCGTTGGCCTGGGTGGACCCCGGAGTAGTCACGGAGCACTAACTGTGTGGAGTCGCCCCCATTGGGTACCTTACTCTCAGGAAGGCCTATGGATTATAACCCCCAGGGAGGGTCATTGATCTGCAGACATTGACCTGGGTGGACCCTAGGGAGACTTGGGATTTAAGACCCGGGTAGCACGCGCGTAACTTTAGAAACCGTGACAGGATGGATTGGTTATGTGATATATATATATATATATGATATACTGGTTTTGGGCTGAGTTCCACATGGATTTGGGCAGTGGCCCGTATGATTGGTTTCATTTCAGATTTTCGGCCAAGGCCCTAGTTGTTTGGTAAATGGTTTTCGAATACATGCATGCTTTTTAGTGAAGGGTATAAATGACTTATGTGAAAATGTTTTTATAAATTATTTGCTTTGTCCACTCACATATTTTAAATGTTTTGACTGCCCTTCAGGTTGATCGCGGATGCGGGCTGTAGCAGAAACCGAGACATCACACTCCTTCTCCAGATCCTGGTGTACTCTGAAGCCCCGAGCGGGCTAAAGTCAGAATTTCCCTTCTCTGACACTTTGTGTCAAACGGGATTAGGCACGTACCTCATTAATCCCGGGGGGATTAGGACGGGTCCTGACATTAGTGAGGTAGCAGGTCATTGAGGTATCCTTGACGTCATAATGGTTGTTGACCTGACGAACGATGAGCTGTGAGTCTGGGAAAATTTGTAGATATTGGGCTTTCAGGTCCGTAGCCAATCAGATACCGGCATGGAGAGCTTCGTACTTTGCCTCTTTGTTGGAGGCTTTGAAGCCGAAGCACAATGCTTACTCAAGCTTCCCCTGGGTTGGTGTGTTGAACACAAGACCAGCGCTGGAGAAGCTGTGACAAGCGGACCCGTCCACATAAAGGGTCCACGTGGGCCTGGATGGGTCGAGGGTAGACGGGGATAGCATCTTACGGAGGGGAGCAGGAGAGAAGGTACATTTTTTGGGCAATGAGTCTCGGGCGTGTGCTGAGTCACATCGTATGTGAATTTAGAGAGGAAGTCGGCGACGACCTGGCCCTTCTCTACTGACCGAGGGGCGAAGGTGATGTCGAACTCACTGAGCTCAATCGCCCCAGTTGATAAGACGTATCTGGATTTTGTAGGACCTATCAGAGGGGTTTGTTGGTGAGTACCAACATAGCGTATGCTTAGAAGTACGGGCGGAGCCGCCAGGCCATAACGATGAGGGCAAAGGCCAATTTCTCGAGGTCGCAGTACCTGGTTTCCATATCCTAAAATGCATTGCGAACATAGTATACCCGGAACTCGATGCCATCCCGGGTTGTTACGAGGACTGAGCTGATGGTAGAGGTGGAGACAGAAAGGTAGACTGTGAGTCGTTCTTCTGTTTCTGGTCGGTCGAGTAGAGGTGTCTTGCTCATGGATGTTTTTAGTGCCTCGAACGTAGTGTCACAATTGGCATCCTAGTTGACGTTCTTACTCCGTGTCTTAATGACCTTGAAGAATGATAGGCATTTGTAAGTTTCCTCTGAGATGAACTAGGTGAGGACGGCGATCCTGCTAGTAAGGGTTTGAGCCTCCTTGAGCGTTTGCAGGGGCCACATGTCGAGGATGGCCTTAATCTTCTTGGGGGTTAGCCTCGATCCCTCGCTGGCTGATCATGTAACCCAAGAATTTTACAGATCAGATGCCGAAGACGCACTTTGCGAGGTTGAGTCGCATTTGGTATTGTTTCAACACTTGGAACATTCTGCGGAGATTTGGTACGTGGTCGCTGGCGGTCTTGCTTTTGACCAGCATATCGTCCATATAAACCTCCATGGTTTTCCCTATCTGATCAGCAAACATGAAGTTGACCAAGCGTTGGTAAGTGGCGCCTGCATTCTTCAACCCAAAGGGCATGACGTTGTAGCAGTAGACGCCCAAGTTAGTGCGAAAACTAGTGAGGATTTGGTCGTTGGGGTGCATTTTGATCTAGTTATTGCTAGAGTACTCGTCCATGAAGTTTAGGAGTTCGTGACTGGCTGTGTCGTCGACCAGGAGGTCGATCTTGGGCAATGGGAAGCTATCTTTTGGGCAAGCCCTGTTGAGGTCCGTGAAGTCGATGCACATTCTCCAGGACCCAGAGGGTTTTTTGACTAGGACAACATTTGCAACCCATGTGGCGTAGATGGCTTTGCGCACAAAATGGATTGTGTTGAGCTTGACGATCTCCTCCTGAATGGCGAGCTGCCGCTCTGCGTCATAAGTCCGCTGCCTTTGTGTCACCAGTTTAAAAGACGTATCGATGGTTAGCTGATGGCAAATGACATTGGTGGGGATGCCAGGCATGTCTGCGTAGGACCAGGCGAAGACCTCACTGTTATCCTTAAGGAACTAGATGTGTTACTTCCTAGTTTCCTAGGTGATCGAGCTTCCAATCTTCACCTTCACAAGTGTCACTCATCCAATTGGCCATCTCCCCCAATTTGTGGATCTTAATCATGATTGGATGGTTTTTATGTTAAAATATTAATTAAAATATTATTTTATAATTCCCTCAATATTTCTCTCTCATTCCCAGCCGTCCATTTCCCTCAGATCACTTATCCTCACCGTTCATTATCATCATCAGCTATCATCTTCATTATCATCATCAAACTCCATTTCTTCTTTTTCAAACCCGTGCACCATCCTTTCCAAACAAACACACACCAACACCCACCACCTCCCCTAAACTTCGTCTAACGTTGGTGGCCCGTAAATGAAAATGTGAGAAGGAGATGAGGTGACCATGACGGTGCTAACGGCTTGGACGATGGATCACGGTGGCTGGAAACCCGTAGGTGAGCAGTTTCGGGTTTGAAAATGGACTATCAGTTAGACTGGTTGTTGGGTGTTTCTAAGGTCTAAATCTTCTTCTTAGGTGTCCTATGAACTCAGGGGACTTGACCTCGAAGGAAATGGTGGCCGGAGTTGACTGCAAGAGGGAGTTACAGAGGTCGTTGTTGTTCAATCATCAAGGGTGTGCTTTTGGTTTGTGTTTCGTGTTTTTAAACTCGTGGAACTTCTAGTTGGGTCCATAGGAAGGCATATGAATGAAAGGAATTGAAAAACATGGAAAAAATGGGGAAAACTGGGAATGCCGGTTTCGATTGGATCGGGTTGCAGAAGCGGTCTAAACTGGTCGGTCTGCGGGAGGTTGAAGATGAAGTACCCAGGTGCATGGGTTTCATGCGCAGTCGCTTGCGACGACACATGGGGGCGCGTGCGGGATATTTTCGGGAATGGGTTCAACAAGACTTTTAATCTATTTGATGTAGCGAACATTTTGAGACTAGTTTTGTGTCGATATAGTTCGGGGTGTCCGAAGGTTTAGGATCGAGTTCAAAAATGTTTAAAAATTTGGGAAAATTACGGGGCTTCAATGAGAGGTTAATAAGGTAGTTAGTATCCCTCTGGTATGATTTGGACAGGTTTGAGAGTTCCGGTGACGGTGATTAGCCCGTGGAGACTTATGGCAGGCATATCGAGGCGACATCATAGGAGGGTATGTGAGTGGACCTTGATTTCTGAACTGTGATGCATGCATAAATGTTTTATATGTTTTAAATATGTGATTTCTATGATGATGATTGGGATATTGGTGATTTACATAATTACACGTATTTCGAGGAAATTTACATATTTGCACGTATATCGATGTTTATGGTTTTGCACTGATTATATGTGCTTATGGTTTCAGTAATGGTTTAATGAAATGGTTTTGGATTTGAAAAGGTAAACTCGGGCATAAAACCCATTTTTTTTGGAAACCCTCGAACTGAAGTCCATTTTAGTTACATTATCGGGCCAGGGGCCCAATTGGTTCGTGAATTGATGGATTGATTTCAGATTTGGAAATATGGAACCGGGCATGAGACCCATTTGATTTACGAACTCTCGGACTTGGAGTCCATTTGATTTAATAAGGCATCGGGCTTGAGGTCCAGTTGGTTTACAAAATTGGGCTTGAGGCCCAGTTGGTTTACATGATCGAGCTTGAGGCCCAATTGGTTATGATATCGGGCATGAGTCCCATTTATGGTTTATAAAGGTGATTTCGGGTTCGAAGACCCTAAATGGATTTGGATTTGGAAACATGGATTTTTGGTTTCATGACGGTTTATGGGGACCGGGCATGGATTGATAGGTCATCAAATAAGCATTATTTTATATTATTTTATACCCTTTATACTTAGCTTTTAATATTAAAATAATAAATAAATAGATAAAATAATTTATTTTGTGTTATTTTTGTTTAAATAAATAAATTTTGTAATTTGGAGTATTTTGGCGAAAGAATCATCTCGATCGGAATTATAACGAAGAAATTATGGACGAATTTCGGGTGAAATATTACTAAATTAACTAAATAAATTAAATAAATTAATCTGTACAGCCCATTTCTGAAAACCCAAATCTCCAGCCCAGTCGCCGTCAGCCCAACCATCTGAAGCCCGGCCTGCTGCCAAGCCCAGCGGCCCAACTTGCCCAGGCCCGCAAGCCCACTTCAGCGCGCCTTCCTCCAGCCAAGCGGATCCTTCGGAACGCGCCTACCGAAGCGTCTCTCTTCACTTCGGCGCGCGCTTGCCGATCCTCTGTTCTTCCTTCAGCACCGCCCAGCCGAATGTTCTTCTTTCTTTTCCAGCAAAGGCTGCCGGCCACGCCTCCCCTTTCCAGCTCACTCCAGTCGAATATTCTCCCCTTTTTCAGCTGTTTCTGATAGCCCATTTCCAGCAGCATTTCTTTTGTTTTCTTTAACATCTTTTCCCCACAAACACCACCCAATCTCATCATTTCACTTTTTAATATTTTTATTGTAACTTTTATTTGTTTTTATTTATTTTTTTTAGTGTAATTAGCTTTTCCCCCCTATAAATAGGGGTTCAATTCTTGTATTTGGGGAGTCCCCCATTAGTTTCATTTCTCTATCTCTTCCATTTTTCTTAGTTTTTAGTTCTTAGTTTAGTTCTTTTGCTTCTCTCTTTTGAGAGACATTTTTGGGGACCATTTTAACATCTTGTAGATTTTCTTATTAATTAGCTTTCTTTTAATTCTTGTTCTTAATTTATGTTACTTTTATTTTTCTTAATTTCATTTCTTCTTTACTTTGTTCTTTGTGATATTTCTTTGAGATCTCTTAAACACATTTTATGCTTTCCTTAAGAAATACCTAGGCCAAGTAATTCTAAGGCAATTCAAGAGTTTTAAGACCGAATTCCTCGTATTTCTTCTTCCATCTTCACAAGTTTCCTGCCGCTGTTCGGTGATTCTTGTGAAAATCCATACTTTTCTACTTAAAGTCTTGTTATTGTTATTGGTTTTACTTATAATTCAATATATGTGTTGGTATTTTCTTTCTAACATTTGTATGTAAGAATGCAATCTCCATGTGTTTTACTTTTTGAATTTCTTTTACTTCATATGTTTTAGTGCTTAAACTTCAATTCGAAACTAAATGTTGATCCGCTGTTCGGGGCATTTAGAATAGAGTTGAAGAGATTTAATGTTTGATCGCTGTTTTAAATCATTAACTTAAGGTGAATCATATTGTAAGTAATAATCCGTTGTTCGGTGCATTTATAATATGAAAAATGTATGCATGTATTTGAGATGATTAAGGTAAGATTTCGTGATTGGTTCCATATAAGCATGATGTTAGAGTGTTGCTAAAAATATGTGTTTGAAGAAAGTTCACTAGTACAAAGGTTAAAGTAGAAGTAGAATTAAGTATTTAATTATTTTTACTTGTTTTCTTTATTTTATATTTACAATTCTTTTCAAAACTCCCCTTTTCAATTCTTTATTCTTTATTCTTTTATTCTTTTATTCTTTTATTCTTTTTTATTCTTTATTCTTTTATTATTTTATTCTTTTATCCTTTTTATTCATTATTCTTTATTCTTTTATTCTTTAATACTTTTAGTTTATTATTCTTTGATTAATTAATTCTTTAATTCTTTTATTCTTTAATTCATTAATTCATTAATTTGTTAATTCTTTTATTATTTAATTATTTAATTCATTAATGTATTCATTATTCATTTATTCATTACTCTTTCCCACTAACACATTATTAATGTTCCCTAATTTCCCCGGTTAAGAACGATCCCTATTTACCAATACTACATCTACACAAAAAGGGTTTAAATTGCACAACACTCAAATTACGTGTTTAATTTAATGCGTAGTTTGGGTGTAGTCATGGATCCTTTGAAAGGCTTGAAAGGTTTTGAGAATGATTTCGAAATGGTTTTTTATATACCATCCTTGTATTTATGGATTGTCTCCTCCGGGGAGGGTCGTTGGCCTGGGTGGACCCCGGAGTAGTCACGAAGCAGTAACTGAGTGGAGTCGCCCCCGTGGGGTACCTTACTCCCAAGAAGGCTTTTATGGATTTAAACCCCCAGGGAGGGTCATTGATATGCGGACATTGACTTGGGTGGACCCTAAGGAGACTTGGGATTTGAGACTCTAGGTAGCACGAGCGTAGCTTTAGAAACCGTGACAGGATTTGGTTATATGATAAATGGTAAACAAGAATTATTGGATTTCAGAAATGGTATTTCTGTGTTTTATGGATTTGGGCAATTACCCACATACTCGAATTTACGGTTTTGGGCTGAGTTCCCACATATGGTTGATATGTTATGGATTTGTGTAAATGGATTTGGGCAGAGGCCCGTATGACTTGGATTTACAGAATTTGGGGCTGAGACCCTAATAATGGTTATTTGAATGAATGGTTTGGTAAATGGTTTTCGAATGCATGCATGCTTTTAGTTAAGTGCATAAAGGTCTTTTTATGAAATGTGTTTTATGAACTTATTTATTTCGTCCACTCAGAACTTTTGTTGTTTTTAATGCCCTTCAGGTTGATCACGGATGCGGGCTGTAGTAGAGACTGAGACATCACACTCCTCCTCCGTTGATCCTAGCGCGTTCTGGAAGCCCGGTCGGGCTGAAGGTTTTGAATTATCCCTTGTCTGACACTTCGTGTCAAACGGGAGCATGGCACATCCCTCATTAATCTCGGGGGGATTGGGATGGGTTGTGTCAGCAATCTGGATGAGGTTCTTGAGGTCAATTCCCAACTGGTTGAAGGTTTCCATGAATACCATGTTCAAGGAACTGCCAGTGTCTACCAAGATTTGTCTGACGTCGAAGTTGGCGATTTGTGCACAGATAATCAGTGGGTCGTCATAAGGGAAAATTACCCCTCGTTCTTCTTCCTCAGCGAAGGTGATGGGCGTCTATCCCGTTCGTGCAACCTTGGTGGCTCGTCCATCTTCGATGTTGAAGATTTGGTGGTTGGATGTTGTTGCGCGCAAAAAGCTCTTCTTCGCCCAGTTGGAGGTGTAAGAGGAAGAGATGGTTGGGTCGCCACTGATTTTGTTTATTTGTGGCATGCCTGGTGCCGGGCGCACGTGCTAAAGGAACTGGTTGATCTATCCCTCCCGTACAAGGGTTTCCATAATGTCACGGAAGGCCACGCACTCATTGGTGGTGTGACCATTGAACTTGTGATATTGCTAGTACATGTTAGATTGAATGCCCGGGCTGGGGCCTGGTGGTCCCGCACTTGGCTTGGGTATGGTGCCTTTGATGTTCAAGAGGTCATTCTCGAGGAAGGTGTTTAGGATGGAGTATATCTCGAACTTTGATGTTGGCCCCTTATGGGGTTTATTTGACTGGTGGTGGTGGCTCGGCCTATATCCCTTGTTTTGGTACTTGTCCCTCCCTTTGTAATCGTTGTTATACGTCCCCTTAAGTTTAGTAGAGTGTGAATTGGACCGGTGATTCGTGCGCGGGCTACTGGTCGTGAGAGGTGATTGTTTCTGCCAGCCGTTCGAGGGTGTGCATTGCACATCGGTTGGGGGTAGCCTAGGTGCCACGTGCATGAGGTTTAAGTGCTCTACCTTGGCATGTATTGCTGCCTGTCTCATAAGCTCGTTGTAGTCATCCCAACCTTGGGTGAATGCTTCGTATTTAAAGGTGGACTCCCGTAGACCGTTTTGGAAAGCCCGATATGCTGCCTTATCGTCCGTCTCATGGCACTTAGAATATTCCAAGATGAATTGGACGGCGTATTGGTGGAGAAGCTCGCTTTTCCACTGTCGGAGGGTTCCTAGGTCCTCGGCAGTGAGTAGTCGATCCGTTTGGATCATGAACTCGTTCAGGAAGACCGTGTGTAGTTGGTCAAACAAGTTGATTGACTGTGGTTCCAATACTAGAACCAATTGAGCGCGGCCTCAGTGAGGGTGGAACTAAAAATCAGGCATTGCGCCTCGTCGGAGAGGTTTCTAAAGGCTAGGGCGGAGTTGTAGTTATTGATATGGGAGTCTGGGTCTTCCTTTCCATCTTATAGGGCAATGTTGAGGGGCTTAACTTCTGTCTCGTGGCGATATCGTATAACGCGTCGGAAGAGCTTCTGAACTATGTCGTCCAATCGGCCAGGCCTACCCAGTGGTCCCGGCTGGTCGGCAGCTGGTTGATGACCCGTGCTGCTCATGCCTCCCCCGTGTTGTTTGGGTTGTGAGGATTGTCGTCCGGATCTAGCTGTGGTCGCTGAGCGGAGGCCTTTTGACGCTGCACTCGTCAGTGTGTCGACCCAGACTGTGACTGGGCGCTCTAGGATAGCAGCTGCGATGGCGGTTGTGCTTGGATCCGGGGGTCATGAGCGGGGTAGGTCAGGCGGTTGGCCTGAGTCTGCGTCTGCCTTCGATCGAGTAGATCGCGGGTGTAGCGAAAGATCTACTTGCCCGACGGACCAGGCATGTCAGTTTGATGGAAGAGAAGGCGTCCAGATGCTTTGGGTCGGCAGGTGTCGGTGATCTATACTCCGCAGGCATCGAACTCCTGCCGAGAGGTCGCAGCAGCTAAGGCCCGTTTGATTGCCTCCCGCTGCTCCTCTAGTTCTTCACGAGTGGATTGATGGATGGCAAGGGTACTCCCATGTTGTTCTCCCCACACATGGTTTTTACTCTAGATGGTAGCATTTCTTTTCTTGAGCTTAGCCACTTCCGATCTGAGGGTTCTTAGCATCTTGAGCATGTCCTCAGAAGGTAGGCTGGCTCCAGACAAAGACCCTCCCTGGAGGAGACAAGATAGAAAGGTAGGAAAGTACATCACAAGAATAGGATAATTACCGTGTGTCCCCCGGACATCCCTGAAAAACATTCCATATATAATCCAGACTGGTCTCATGCCCAAAACATCATAATACGTAATAAGCATCCACGTATAGTACCCATAATAGTCCCATCTAAATCATAACGTGGAATAGTAAAACAGTTTATGCATGCAATCCTTTTAGAAATCAAATAGCCCACTCACACACGGTCCACGCTGCTTAATGACCGCCTAAAACCTGTATTAACATGTCCAAGAGTCAGTAAAGGACCCTACTAGTTCAATACTAAAACCTTAGAACAGATTCGTCTTGAAAACATAGCCCAGGCACTATTCTCGAGGCTTCAAACCCTATTTTGACCATCCTAACGATCTCCGATCGACACGAAACTACCGCCATTGGATCCGTATCGTCAAAACCTTGAGAATGGTACCTGCCCAACCAAAAAGTACTGTTCACACGTGCCCCCACGCGTCTGGTCAACGCTGCTACAGTGTTTACTGGCATCAGCAAGACGTCATCTCTGACACATGTCAGAGGACACGTGTCACTCTCTGGTTAGTCCCTAGTCTGACATTTTCTGACATGTTGACATCATTGCTGACGTAAGAATGATGACGTCATCACTGCTACAGTACCGGGTAAACCCGTATCTTTGAAACCAGGTCGCCGTCGGCTAGAATCCATTTCCGACCACCATTTTCGATAGGGTTTGTTCCTAATGGATCGTCTATGTCTGTTCTACGGATCTATGACCTCAATAATTGGAAACAGGGACGAGATTCATACTTGGGACTCAAAGAAACTCACGGCTTTGCTCCGGTCGTCTTCTACGGCAGTCCCTTCAGTTTCCAACGTCAAAACTAGCTCTCTTTCACTCGTCACTACTCCTAGAACGTGTCTTAACATGGAGAATCGAAACCTAGACGTTAAAAGGGCTCATTCGAAACTTTAGGAAAAACTGGGCTTCTCGGGTTTCACGGCTTACCTACGCCATGTCACCGCCGTAAGTATTGTCGACTGTCTCTCTGTGCTCCTGAGGTCCTAATGGTCTTAGTGTGGTCTTGGTTTGAGTCAAGGAGTTGGGGTTTGTTGGTTTGGGTTTCCTGGACCCAAGAACCCGTCCCGGGTCTTGGGGTTGTTTCTGGGTTTACAGATAAGAGGAAGAGGTGAGGGGTGGTCGGTGATGAAGATGGAGGTGGTGAGGGTGGTAGTCATTGTCTGGTGGCATGAGTGGTGGTGGTCGGCTGGTGTTTGTGCAGAGTGTAAACGGGTGTGTGTGTTTCTTCACGGTGAGAAAATATGTGACGGTGGGAGAGAGATGCAGCCGTACAATTAAAAGGAAAAGGAAGGGGAAAAATGGACGGCCCAGATTTGAGGGAAAAATGGACGGCCCAGATTTGAGGGAAAAGGAAATGAAGGGCTAGAGTTTAATGAGGGAAAAGATATTATTTTAAAATGACCAATAGCCATAGGCCCAACTTTATTGGAATAATAAACACTAGGATGAGTGACACTTGTCACTCATCCGACGGCTCAGATTAAATCTAGGGATTTGAACAGATTTGAATATTTAAATATTATTTACGTTTGTTCTCGGTTCGAAAATTTCGCTAAAATCGCTTCCCTGACCATAACTTTTTCATACGAAGTCCGATTTCAACGTGTCGCCTGTCTACGGATTCGTGACGTCCTGATCTACGTCATGGTTTTGGGTCAAAGTCCTAATTATTTCCCGGGTCAAAAGTCAAAGTTCCCCCTTCAGGGGTAAAATAGTCATTTCACAATAAAATAATAATAATAATCAAGGTTCGGGTCGTTACAACCTATCCGCCTTACAAAAATTTCGTCCTCAAAATTACTCAAACAAGTACGGGTACTACTCTCTCATTAATTCCTCGGGTTCCCATGTCGCTTCCTCAACGTCATGGTTTCTCCACAGTACATTAAATAGTGGAATCATCTTGTTCCTTAAGACTCTGTTCTTCCAATCTAGAATCTGCACTAGCCGCTCGTCAAAGCTCAAGTCTGTCATCAATTCCAGTGGTTGTTCTGGTAGTGCATGGGAGTCATCCCGATGGTATTTTCGTAGCATGGACACATGAGACACATCATGTACTCGGGAAAGTTCTGAAGGTAGTGCCAAAGGATAAGCCACTGGGCCAATCCTCTCAATGATCTCATAAGGCCCGATGTAACGGGGACTCAACTTCCCACGTCGTCTGAATCGGATGATCCATTTCCATGGGGAAAACTTCAAGAAAAAAAAAATCCCCAACCTCAAACTCTAAATCTTGGATCCGTCTGTCAGCATAACTCTTCTGACCATCCTGGGCCGCCTTTAATCTCTCTCTGATAACCCAGACTGTCTCCTGGGTTATATCCATCAAGTCTAGCCCTATTGCGATTTGCTCCCCGACTTCCATCCAACAGACAGGTGTCCTACACTGCCGACCATACAGTGCCTCATAGGGTGCCTGTGATGACCCGTCCCAAATTAACTAGATTAATTAGGGATTAATGACGGATTAGAGAGACTAATCGAAGATTAGACAAGGATTAGCGGACGTTCGGGCAAAATGACGATTTTGCCCCTAGAAGGGGCGAATCGTTGACTTTTTGTTCAGGTGGTCAAATGGAATTTGGGAGATGACCGTGACGTAGTTGGTGACGTCACAAGTTCATAGACAGGTGGCACGCTCGATTCCGACGTCCGAGGAGGAAGTTATGTCGTTCGGATGTTTAGGGGTATTTTGGTAATTTTGAGAAAAAGGGGTCAAAAGTTGACTTTTTGATCAGGAGGTCCGATGGCCAAGGGCCGAAGACCGTTACGTAGATCACGATGATACGAATCCGTAGACAGGCGGCACGTCGATTTCGGACGTTTGACGGCGAAGTTACGGTTCACGGAAGTTCCCAGTTACTATTCATGACTACACGTTTTACGAGGACCGTATGTCTTTAGTGGGCCTAGTTACTTTTCAACAACCAATGGATGAGTGACAAGTGTCACCCATCTAATGGTTACCATCCCACATTCATGCATCCAACCTTCCCGTGCATTTTCATTTTCCTTGTTCCCAAACAACCCGATCCATCCATTCTCCCCAAATCCAACCCTCCAACCCTGTGATCATAACTGAGAGACCAGAGAAGGAAGAGAGGATGGAGAGGACATGGTGACCGGCCAGGACGGCGCTTCCGTGCACGGCGGAGGCCCAAAACCCGTGCAGGTATCGGTTTTGCCCATTTTAATTTCATTTTCGATTTCGGTTGTTATGGGCCATTTTAGGTGTTGGTTTTGAGTTAATGAAGTTCCTAGGGAGTTTTTAGGACGGTTTGGTGATGAGTTGGACGTCGAGGAAGCCTGGGGTGGATTTTGAAAATTGAACCGTGGGAACCAAAAATCGAACCGGGTAGTTTCGTGGGTTTTAAGGCTTCAAATTAATTAGGTTAGGATCCTAGGATTAAATGATGAAGATTGGGATCGATTAGGAGTGAAACGGGTGAAAACTGGACCGGTTATGGGCTTGAACCGGTCACGCTGGTCCAAGTTGCAGGAAAAACCGAACTGGACCGGTCGGACCGGTCTGACTGAGGTTAGGGGTGACACTGTAGCTGGGCGCGTGAAGCCCACGCGCAGCCACTTCAGGCGGCGTGTGTGGACGCGTGGGGAGGAATTTGAGGATGGTTCCAACATTCGATGTAACGAACATTTTGGGACTGGTTTCGTGTCAATGGACATCGTCTCGATATAGTTCGTTGTCCGAAGGTTTAGGTTCAAGTTTAAAAATAGTTAGAAATTCCGGAAAATTTCGGGGCTTTAGTGAGGGGTTATTTAAGTAGTTAGTAACCCTCTAAATTAATTTGGACAGGTTCGGGAACCCCGGAGGCGACAATTGACCTGGGAGACGATTATGGCACGCGTATCGAGGCGCAGCTTCGGACGGTCTGTGAGTGGACCCTTCTTTCGAAATTGATGCATGCATAAATGTTTATAAATGCTTTTAATACATGTTTTGTGTTGCCATGAGTGCAATTGTTTGTTTTAGCCTAGGATCGACGTATTTGCACGTATTTCGAGATTTTTGGTTTTATACGATGCATATACGTTCTAGGTTTTCAACGATAGTTTAATAAATGAATTTCGGATTTAGAAACATGAACTCGGGCGTGAGACCCAATTGATTTATAAACTCTCGGACTTGGAGTCCATTTGATTTGATAAGGAATCGGACCTAGGGTCCATTTGAGCCATACGATCGGACCGAGGGTCCATTTGGTTTACGATTCGGGTTTATCGGGCTTGATGCCCCGATGATTTATGATATCGGGCCTGAGACCCATTTGGTTGAGACATCGGGCTTAAGGCCCTGTTGGTTGTGAAACCGGACGTGAAGTCCCATTGAGTCATGTTTCGGGCTTAGGGCCCAGTTGGTTGTGATATCGGGCTTGAGTCCCAATTCAGTTTGTGAAATTAGTATTCGGGCATGAGACCCTGTTGAACTGTGGATTTAGGCTGAGGCCTGTGAAATGGATTTGAATCAGATTCGAGGAATCCAGTTGAAATGAATCGGGTTTGAGACCCAATTGAAAAGTGATTTGAGAAAGAAAGAAAAGATGTGATTGAACCCTGCATTTGATTATATGGTCTCCTCTAGCGTCGACCTGGAGAGTCACGATCCACAGACCAGAGTGGGTATCCCCATAGGGATCCCGCTCTAGGTGTGGTGGTTACTTATTATGATGTGGTCCCGGACCAAATTCCGGAGAGATGTGTGGACTAGATCCAGAGAGAGAGCTCGGACTAGATCTAGTGATTGAGCCTCCCAGATGGAGATTCCTGGCAGAAGACTCGGAGTGAGACCCCGAGTAGTGTGCACACTAGTATAGATTTGATATCGTGACTATATCGGGGATGTGTTCCCTAGGGGCTGTGTGCCCCGAGTTGGCATCTTCTCGAAAGTGCCGCGGATGGGTTATACGTATGACGGTACGTATGAGATTTTATGGAAAAGTGCTGACTTGGTTAGCCGGTCCACAATTACCCAAATCCCATCGAATCCACTCCGTGTCTTTGGTAGCTTGAAGACAAAATCCATCGTAATATGATCCCATTTCCATTCGGGGATCGGAAGTGGCTGCATGGACCCATACGGTCGCTGCCGTTCTGGTTTGACCTGCTAGCAGACTAAACACTTGCTGAAGTACTCAGATATTCCCTTCTTCATCCCTGGCCACCAATAGTGGTCCCGGAGGGTACAATACATTTTTGTCCCACCTGGATGCATATCATACGCTGAACTATGTGCCTCATTCAAAATCTCTCTCCGTAACTCCGGCACCGCAGGCACACACAGACGTCCAAGTTTCACTAATGCTCCATCGTCTTGGACGGAGAAGTCCTGCCTCTGTCCTGTCTCAACCTCACCTCTGTAACCACAAAATATCCGGTCCTGGAGTTGAGCCTCAATAATCTTGTCGACCAGCACAGGTCGTACATGGAAGCTAGCCAAAAAAGCTCCCTGCTCGTCGATCTCCAACATAACCTCGATCTTCCGGAGTTCCACTAGTCCTTGATACACCATCCTTAGGTGTGCAACTGATCCTGCTGATTTTCTACGGAATGCATCTGCCACTACATTTTCTTTGCCTGGATGGTACTCAATTGTACAGTCATAATCCTTTATCAGTTCTAACCATCTGAATTGGCTCACGTTAAGCTCCTTCTGGGTGAATAGATGCTTTAGACTCTGATGGTCGGTGTATATCCTGCATGTCACACCGAATAGGTAATGCCTCCAGATTTTTAAGGCATGAACCACTGCTGCCAACTCCAAGTCGTGGGTAGAGTAGTTCAATTCATGAGTCTTCAGCTGTCGTGATGCGTAGGCGATAACCCTACCATTTTTCATTAACACGCAACCCAATCCTTGCAGCGATACATCACTATAGACCACGAACTCTCCACTATTATCTAGCAATTCAAGGACGGGTGCAGTGGTGAATCGATACTTCAATTCCTGGAAACTCTGTTCACACTGCTCATCCCAAACGAACTTCACCCCTTTCCGAGTCAGTCGAGTCAACAACACAGCAATTTTGGAGAATCCCTCCATGAATCTTCGATAGTAACCTGCTAATCCGACAAAACTACGCACCTCCATCACGGTTGTCGGTCTTGCCCAGTTGGTCACTGCTTCCATCTTCTGGGGATCCATGCTAATCCCATTGGGTTATATGATATGGCCTAGGAATCCAATACTGTTCAGCTAGAATTGACACTTGCTCAACTTGGCATATAACTGTTACTGTCGCAACCTGCCCAAAACCAGTCACAGATGTTTCTCGTGAGTTCTGGCCTTCTTGGAGTACACCAAAATGTCTTTGATGAACACAATTACAAATTTGTCCAAGTATGATCGAAAAACCCTGTTCATCAAGCCCATGAATGCAGCTGGTGCATTCGTTAATTTAAAGGGCATCACCAAGAACTCGTAATGCCCATATCCCGTCCGGAAATCCATCTTCTGAATATCTCCCTCAGCTATCCTCAACCAATGGTACCCTGACCGTAGATCTATCTTCAAAAAGTACCGCGCTCCCCGCAATTGGTCAAACAGGTCGTCGATCCTAGGTAAGGGATACTGGTTCCTTACCGTGGCTTTGTTGAGTTGCCGGTAGTCCACACACAACCGTAAGCTACCTACCTTATTTTTAACAAAGAAAACCAACGCTCCCTAGGGTGATGTACTAGGTCGGATAAATCCCAGATCCACCAGTTCCTAAAGTTGAGTTTTCAATTCCCGCAATTCGGCCGGTGCGATACGATACGGCTCTTGAGATATTGGTCGTGTCCCGGGGAGTAATTCGATCGTGAAGTCAATCTCTCAGGGTGGTGGCAATCCAGGAAAGTCCTCTGGAAATACATCAAGAAATTCCCATACCACTGGGATATCCTCGATCTTCAAAGATTCATCCGATGACTCTACCACATAAGCTAGGTAACCCTGACACCCCTTTTGTAAAAGTTTAGTAATTGTGAGCGCAGATATTACCTCAGGTGACGAGTATCCACACTCTCCCTGGAAGATCACCTCTGATAAACCCAGACTCCTCAATGTCACCCATTTGTTGCATCAGTCCATGAGCGAATAGTGTTCTGATAACCAGTCGACTCCGAGTATGACGTCGAAGTCGTGC
Source organism: Prinsepia uniflora (assembly GCA_032719365.1). Taxonomy (NCBI): domain Eukaryota; kingdom Viridiplantae; phylum Streptophyta; class Magnoliopsida; order Rosales; family Rosaceae; genus Prinsepia; species Prinsepia uniflora. Next base: position 37,741,913 of record CM064874.1, on the reverse strand, counting down.
ATATCCAAAATGATCAAATCGGCTGGAAACTCTACACCTTCTACTTCCACTGGACAAGCTCGTAACACCTGGTTCACTCGATAGATCACCCTCATTGGTGTACCCACACCCATCTCGCTCTCGAGTGTGGATACCTCACGGCCCAAAAGACTCGCACAGCTCCGTGAAATAAATGAATGAGTCGCCCCGAATCCATCAATACACGAACGATAATATCAGTAATGAATAATGTACCTGTCACAACTCCTAGGGCAGATCTGGCCTGCTGGTGTGTGACTACATAAACACGAGGCTGAGGTCTGGTCGCCCGTCCACTTGCCCTAGCTCCTCCATCATAGCCACGACTACTGGCCGTCTGAGATGCTGAGCTCTGCACTGAACTGGTACTTCCCCGAACTAATGGGCAATCAGATGCATAGTGTCCCGGCTCCGCACAAGCGAAACAAGTAACAGCTCTCGGCCTGCCCGAGTATCCTCCTAGCGAGTCACTCATGGGTGAGTACTGATGCTACTAAGAACCAGATCGCTGCCCCGACCTCTGAGGACTCCCGAAATGACCGGAACGTCCCCGAGTGCCTAAAGATGAAGATCCCCCAAAATGTCCTCCCTTCGTGCCCCGATGGCCCGAAAATCCCAGGTGAGGACGATCACGTGGCCGTGCCTCTCTTGCAGCTCATTGCCGTGCCAGAAGGCTGTTCTCGGCCCTTGTTGCAGCATCGGTCAGATTCCTCATTGTAGCAAAGGGGGTCGACGTCACCATCGCTTGTATCTCTGCTCGTAGTCCCCACTCAAACCTGTGGCAACGATCCTCCTCGGTGATCATAAATTTCTCGGGGAAACGAGACAGCATCAGAAAAGTCTCCTCATACTCTGCCACTATCTGGCTCCCCTGCTGGAGCTGTAAGAACTCGGCCTACCGGGCATTGCGGAACCACCTCGGATAGTACTGGTTGAGGAATCGCTCCCTGAAGGTCTCCCAAGGGATGGTATGGACAGTCCAGCCGGCTAGTACGAGGTTGTTCTACTAACGGTAAGTGCTCCAATCCACCAGGAAAGTTTCTAGTACCACACGCTCCTGAGGTGGGCAATGCATGACTTCAAAGATCCTCTCCCAGCGGTCGATCCACTGATGACCCTCCTCGGGGTCGGTTCCCCCGCTAAAGATTGAAGCACCCAGGCGATGGGCCCGCTCAATACTTGCAGTATCCACATCTCGCCCAACTTCCTCCTCAGCACGTGCATGGGGATCTCGTCATGGAGGCATATCAAAAACTGTTAAGAGGCAAACGAGTTAAAAGACGTCTAAAGCGACAATGTAGAAGGTACAAACCGCTAACCTAATACACTGACTGCTAATCCTAGTGCTCTGATACCAAGTTGACAGGACCCGTCCCAATCCCATTAGGACCACCCGGGGACGTGTTCCGCTCCCGTCTAACAACGACTCCAAACATACCAAAAGTACCCTTACTCGAAAACGAAAAACTTCAAATTAAACAAATAACGTTCAAACAACATAGTTCATAGTAATAAGCTGTCAGACTAGGGATAGTACAAAACAAAAGATGAGCACAATAGTCAGGTTACATTATTTGGTGCTCAACCTACCCACTTGGGGTGTACAGGTACCACAGTGAACTAGACTAAGCCTCGTCCTCCGGATCCTCCTCTAATCCTGTGTCACGGCCTGGATGGGTCAGTAAAACATTGAAGGATGAGTGGGCCGAAAATAAACGGTTTATAAAATCAATTTTATAATAAAGTAAATCATAAGGTTTTACCCCTTTGTTTTCCAAATATTGCATGCATTGAAGTAAACATAGTATCACAATCATATAATCATATAATAATCGAAAAGGGAAAAACCAACATACTAGTTGTTGATGTATCCTAACTAAAATACTCTGATCTTCCAAACCTGCTCTAAGGATCGTTTTCACTTTTGTAAGATAGGCCATGGCATGTGGAACACTATCTAGTCCTTCTAATTGCAACCTAAGTATGGCATGTACTCACTAACCCTATTCTTTCATTCATAAATCAATTAAACTTAGGCATGGCATGTGCTCTAAATATAACTAGGCATATGGAACCCTAATGGTGATCAAGCACTAGAATCACATAAGAATCAATAATTAAAATGAATAAAACAAAGAAGAGTTTGTAAAAATCAGAATACTTCAATTCTAACATATAACTGAGTTTACATGGTTACATCAAGAACCCTAGATGAGAAATTAGCTACACATGTATCTAATCAACATAAAAGCATTAATTAAAGACATGGATGCAGCAAACTCTAAGTAGAAGGCAGTCTTCTTCTCCAGAACTGAAAATGGCTTCTTCTTCACATAACAAAGATGATGGATGACGAATTTGATGAAGGAATTTTGGAGCTTTTATGATGAGAAATTGACGTACATGGGAAATAAATGGAAAAGGATGGAAGAGGGGAGATGGTTATGGAAGGGAAATAGAAAGATGATTTTTATTTTTGAGGTTTTCTCAATGGAAAAGAAGGAGAATGAAAAAAGAAGAGCATATCTGATTTCTTTGTTATGTGGAGGCTAGGGTTTATTTTGAGAGTGAAAATGGCTTATATAGGTAAGAAAGTATGAAGGAAAATAAGGAAAGACAGGTAATCTATTACTATTCACGTGAACAGTGTTAGACGTAAGTAGTGATTTGTGAATAGTGACAGTTTCTTATTTTCCAGGTTATTTTTCTTTGCTTCATAAGTAAGCTCTTTCAACTCCAAATTTCTTCCTTTTTACACCGAAATCTTTCTAAATCGATATAATGTCCAATCCTGCACCACTCTCACAAAAATTATCATTTTCTCCTATGTGATGAAAGATATTAGTACTACATCAATGATAATAATGCATGGCAAAATGCATAAAATATGACCTAACACTAATGCATTGTAAAACCCAACCCCGGCATCCCCGATGCCTAATAATGATGTCATGGTTCTAAGGCTACGCGTTGCCACTAAGGGTCTCAAGCCCGAGTACTCCCCTAGGTCCACCAGTGCCCAGTATCCCGGTCACTTCCCAAGGTATACTAAACATGTCTTCTTGAGAGTCGGCAACCCAACGGGGGTCAACTCCTCTCAGTCAATGCCCCGTGACTACTCCAGGGTCCACCCAGGCCAACGACCCTCCCTAGAGGAGACAAAATCGAAAGGTAGGAAAGTATAGCACAATAATAGTATAGTTACCCTGTGTCCCTCGGACATCCCTGAAAAACATTCCATATATAATCCAGACGGGTCTCATGCCCAAAACATCATAATACGTAATAAGCATCCCCATATAGTACCCATAATAGTCCCATCTAAATCATAACGTGGAATAGTAAAACAGTTTATGCATGCAATCCTTTTAGAAATCAAATAGCCCATTCACACACGGTCCTCGCTGCTCAATGACAGCCTAAAACCTGTATTAACATGTCCAAGAGTCACCAAAGGACCCTACTAGTTCAATACTAAAACCCTAGAACAGATTCGTCCCGAAAACGTAGCCCGGACACTATTCCTGAGGCTTCAAACCCCATTTTGACCGTCCTAACGATCTTCGATCGACACAAAACCACCGCCATTAGATCCGTATCGTCGAAACCTTAAAAATGGTACCAGCCCCACCAAAATTACTGTTCACACGCGCCCCCACGCGCCTGGTCAACGCTGCTACAGTGTTTGCTACCGTCAGCATGACGTCATCTCTGACACATGTCAGAGGACACGTGTCACTCTCTGGTTGGTCCCTGGTCTGAAATTTTCTGACATAATGACGTCATCATGATGACGTCATTGTTGACATCAGTATATTGCTACAGTACTGGGTCAACCCGAATCTCTGAAACCGGATCGCCGTCGACCCGCGGCTTGACCCGTTTCCAGAATCCGTTTTCGGCCACTATTTTCAACAGAGTTTGTTCGTAAAGGATCGTCTATGTCTGTTCTACAAATCTATGACCTCAAAAACTGGAAACAGGGATGAGATTCATACCTGGGACTCGAAGAAACTCACGGCTTTGCTCCGGTCGTCTTCTCTGGCAGTCCCGTCAGTTTCCAACGTCAAAACTAGCTCTCTTCCACTCGTCACTGCTCCTAGAACGTGTCCCAACAAAGAGAATCAAAACCTAGACGTTAAAAGGGCTCATTCGAAACTTTAGGAAAAACTGGGCTTCTCGGGTTTCACCTCTTACCTTCGCCGTGTCGCCGCCGTAGGTCGTGTCGACTGTCTCTCTGTGCTCCTGGGGTCCTAATGGTCTTAGTATGGTCCTGGTTCAAGTCGAGGAGCTGGGGTTTGTTGGTTTGGGTTTCCTAGATCCAAGAACCCATCTCGGCTTTGGGGGTTGTTTCTGGGTTTACAGACAGGGGGAAGAGGTGAGGGGTGGTCGGTGATGAAGATGGAGGTGGTGAGGGTGGTGGTCGTGGTCTGGTGGCATGAGTGGTGGCTGGTCGGCTGGTGTTTGTGTAGTGTGCAAACGGGTGTGTGTTTCTTCAAGGTGAGAAAATATGTGAGGGTGAGAGAGAGATGTAGCCGTGAAAATAAAAGGAAAAGGAAGGGGAGAAATGAACGGCCCAGATTAATTTGGGCAGGAAATGAAGGGCTATGGTTGGTGGCTTGTTCAAGGGCAGAACACTTGTTTATTCTGACCTGAATCACATTGTTGTTAGAATTTTGCCAAAGTATGCACCTGATTCAGTAGATAATTCTATTCTGGTCTCTTCTCACATTGACACCGTCTTCTCGACGTATGCTTTCTTTACCTTAATTAATCTCACTTTTCATTGCTTTTAGTATATTCATTATGAAGTGATTAACTTTGTTGTCAGCTTAAGTACCAGTTTGGAAAATTGTGTGAATTTCCAATTTCATTGCTTTCACTAGCTGAATTTTGGTTGCACGTGCTTGTAGCTCCCACTCATACAACTATTAGAGTTTTTATATGACCTGTGAGGAATTTATCGTACTCTTTTCAGTGGAGGGGCTGGAGATTGCAGCTCATGTGTAGCTGTCATTTTGGAACTTGCTCGGGGAGTTTCCCAGTGGGCTCATGGATTTAAGCATGCTGTTATATTTTTGTTTAATACCGGGGAGGAGGAAGGTCTGAATGGTGCTCATAGCTTTATAACTCAGGTTAGTGTGGATTCTCTCTCTGAACATTGAGAAGCTGAGTGGCCTTGTTCTTTGCTATAATTAAATACTTCATGTCATGCGGTTACACAATCTTTCTGTTTCATCTTCTAGGAGAATGGATGGTGCAAATTGTCTAGTGTTGTTTCACTTTGAAATAATCATATGCAAGATCATTTTTCATTTCACATGTAAAATAAAATAGTCATTTGCAAGATCATGTTCTTTCAATCTTTTTCATTGTAAACGAGAAATTTGATTCCCTTTGTTGTATTCTGAAAACACACTAACACAATCATAGAGTTCTTTAATTTATGTATCAGTTAACAAGATACGGATGTAAACAAAATAAGTCAATTGTAAAATTTAGTAAGCAATGTTAGTCTGTGCAAATGTGTTATAACTCTGTTAGATCTTGAAAATTGTCTTTTTCTGAAACTTCTCTCTCACACTGCAGCATCCATGGAGTAAAACAATTCGTTTGGCTATTGATTTGGAGGCCATGGGTATTGGAGGAAAGTCTGGCATATTTCAGGTCAGATTTGTGACCAGAATTCACTTATTGTTTTGATTTTAGATGGCCTATGACATATGTGCTACCCTAGATATATTACCTTGATATAAACTGTGTTGTGTGTTGATAGTTCCAAAAACTGTTGGACATGATGGCATTGCCAAATTTGTCTATATGTTTTAGTCGGTGATTAAGAAGGGTTCTTCCTCAATGCTGTTAAGTGCCTTGATATGGGGATTTAACGCACTACCTGTACTGTACGAGGCTATGTCTGTCCTCATGCAGTTTAAACTTCATAGTGCTTGTCTGTCACTCAGATGATTCATTTGTTCTCCATTCTGTATTGTCCTATTACTAGGAGTTTATAGCTTACTCTAATTTCAAGAAAAATTGTAAATGACTGATTTGATCTGTTTTCTAAAAGTCAATCGTTTCTTTCTTTTGACCTAGCTCATACGTGTCAAAATGTGTGTAAGGTTAATTTTATCCTTATGAATATTTGTTCGTCTTTATGCTGGTCCTGATCCTTGGGTTATTGAAAATTTTGCCTCAGTAGCAAATACCCGTCTGCCCAAATTATAGCACAGGTGTGTAATTCCCCTTAATCACTTTCTTATTTTATTTTTTAGTTTTTGTGTATTTACTGGGCGAAAATACTCGAATCTTAGTGACTTCAGTGCTGCAGGATATATTTTCTTCTGGAGCCATAAAATCTGCAACAGATTTCCAAGTGTACAGAGAGGTTGCTGGCCTTTCAGGGCTCGACCTCGCTTATGCTGATAATACTGCAGTATACCATACAAAGGTTTAACTTCTTTTCCCTTTAACCCCTTTTGTGATATTTTCTCCAAAAGTTATGTTTTCCTATGATAATATAATTTGATCCTAAATTATTCTCATTAAACCTATGAGATTTACAGGTGGGAATTTGAAAGTTGATTAGTGCTTAGTGTACATTTACTAGATTTATGTTTAAATTTATTTTACTTTGAAGACTGGAATGATTATAATGTGCAAAAAATGAATACTGACTAGCAACCTGCCATGGGGAAGGAAGGGCATCTGGACTTAAGTTTTTTTTTTTTTTTCCCAAGTTGACGTTGTTGTGTGCACTTAAAATTTTTCATTTTCATGCAGAATGACAAATTGGAGCTTCTTAAATTAGGATCTCTTCAACATCTTGGAGAAAATATGCTTGCTTTTCTGATTAGGATTGCTGCATCCTCTCATCTTCCCATAGCCAGCGCAATGGTAGAAGAGGATAATAAGGGCCAGAGCACTGCAGTGTATTTTGACATCTTGGTATATTGTAACTGCTAAGCTTTTTTATTCTTCTTGTTTTGATTCTTAACACCCCACCCTTTGCGTTTCTTCAAAATTATTTTTCTTTGTTTCTTTATTGAGATGGTTTTGTTTTAATCCTGTGGGCATCAGATGCCTTGATAATTAGTTTGCAATGTGATTCTAACCTTTATAAAAATTTAAGGGGACATATATGGTTGTCTGTCGTCAACGATTTGCCAATATGCTTCATAACTCAGTGATAGCGCAATCACTTCTGATATGGACTACATCATTGCTTATGGGTGGTTCTCCGGCTGCAATCTCGTTGCCCTTATCATGTTTGAGTGCTATCCTTATGTGGGTATTCGCATTAAGTTTCTCTGTTCTTTCCGCCTTCATTATACTCCTAATGTCTTCTTCACCAGTGCCATATGTTGCAAACCCATGGCTGGTAATTGGGTTGTTTGCACCTGCTCTTCTTGGGGCATTGACTGGTCAATATATGGGTTATATTTTTCTTCATAAGTATTTGTCAAATGTATATGCCAAGAAAAAGCAGCTCTCACCTGCGATTCAAGCTGATTTGATTAAATTAGAGGCTGAAAGATGGCTCTATAAATCAGGGTCTCTTCAGTGGCTTGTTCTCCTCATTTTGGGAACCTATTACAAAATTGGATCATCGTATTTGGCTCTTACTTGGTTGGTTCCACCAGAATTCGCATGTGAGTTTTATTTTCGACCTTCTTAGACTGACCCGTTCGACCTATCCCTGTGTTGATTGTTAGTTTAACGTCTGATTTCAATTTTTCAATTGATTTTGTACGCCATTTTTTTCAGATGGCTTTCTTGAAGCGACTCTGACCCCAGTTAGATTTCCCAAGCCACTCAAACTTGCAACATAGCTGATAGGATTAGCTATACCAATATTACTTTCTGCTGGTGGATTTATTCGGCTGGCTGGAATGATAATTGGGACTGTTGTTCGACTTGACAGGTAAATTTTGTAGATCTCTAGTGCCACAAACATGGCATGGCCCTTGAGACAACCTATTTATTTTTAGGGCATTATAGGATTTAGTTTGTCGCTTATTCCAAACTTCAGATGGAGATTGATGATGTGTCATATGAACTTGTTTCAAGAATTGAATTCTATCAAGTTGTCTAAGAAACTGAACCAATTTTAGACAATTTACACTCCAGTACCCCATGCCACCCGATTTCTATTGGTAAATGAAACTGAGGCCAGAGGTTCTTTGTCTTGTGGTTTTTATCAAGCCTGCAGAGCAACAGACAATGATGTCATTTGATCCCTTGTCTATGATTGAATTCCATGGTCTGTTTGTATAAGCAATTTTTTTGCTGGCTATTTGCATATTCAGAGAGCTGCCATCCTTAATTTTCATTGCCCTCATTGTCACTCTACATGCCAACTTTGAAAATGATCTTTATTTTGGTTCTCCAGACACTTGGAAAATAACTGTTTACCTGGCCTTGTATTTTCTTACAGGAACCCTGGTGGCACTCCTGAGTGGATGGGGAATGTTATAGTTGCTATTTTTGTAGCTGCAGTAATGTGCCTGACTTTGGTGTACCTCCTTTCATATATTCATCTTTCAGGTTTTTGTTTATTCCTAAGTGGTTGATTTTTACATTGTTGGTGGATTTACATATGGAAATAACTTTTAGGAGAAGTTGGGTTTTTGTAGTGCAGTTGCGTTCTCAAGTGTTTGGTGCCATATAAACTGAATAGAGTTTTGTGGCCATGACTGCCTTGTTTTATTTTTGAAACTAATAGATGCTTCACCACACTTTCTCTCTAGCTGCCAAGAGATCGATTTTCCTTTCAGCTTGCTTATTGTTTGGCGTCTCAGTGGCTGTTGTCTTATTGGGTATTGTTCCGCCATTTACTAAAGACACATCGAGAACCATAAATGTAAGTATCTATTGGCACCTATGCTCCTAGAGTGTCATTGCCTCTTAATTCCTAATTTTGCCTGTCTTGCAATGATTGTACTTTGTACCTTGTCTTTATGCTCATACAACTTCTTCTTTCTCTTTTTCGCTGTACAATCCATGCATCGAAATACTTTATCAATCGTATCGAAAATCACTCCCTAAGATCGGTGCCCAATTTTCATTTCAATAGCTGTAACACCAAAGGAGTTGAGGTTAAGGCTATCTACATATCGACGATTACAGTTTTGGTGATTTTTTGATTATTTTCCTAGGAAGACAACTTTTGAAAGTTTGGAATTTCGGGTTGTCCTTAAATAGCACCCACAGTTGACAAGTGAGGTCGATACTTGTATGATAAAAGCAACATCTTTTAGGGTGTTGTAGCTTATGCAATTTAGCACTGACATGGTTCCATTGATTTAGCGATTATCCGTATGTATGTGAACATATATGTTTGTGCAACCATTGATTTAGGAATACTTTATGGTTCTCAGGTTGTGCATATTGTAGACAAGGCAAGAAGCTTTGATGGGAAACAAGATCCTAGATCCTATGTGTCTCTGTTTTCTTACACTCCTGGGAAATTGACAAAGGAGGTTGAGCAAATTAATGAAGGCTTCATATGCGGTAGAGATAAAGGTGTCGATCTTGTGACATTTTCAGTCAAGTACGGTTGTTGGAACTACGATGAAACTGATGGTGGGTGGAGCGAATCAGATGTTCCCGCAATGCATGTAGATACCGATACTCATGGTAATAAAAGAATGACACAAGTTTTAATTGATACAAAAGGATCAGTACGCTGGTCTCTAGCTATCAACGCTGATGAAATAGAAGATTTCACATTCAAAGGTACAGTAAACTTCAATGTATGATGGACTTCAGATTTATCCTTTCCGCTTGTTTTCTGCTCACTAAACTTTTATCTTCAGATGTAGGAAGCTTGGATGAATTGGTTTTAGTCGGTGACATGAGCAGTGTAGATGGATGGCACATTATTCAGTTTTCTGGGGGTAAGAATGCACCAACAAGGTTTGGGTTGACACTCTTCTGGGCACAAAACGCTACCCAGTCGATAGAGAAGAAGCACGCTTCCCTTCTAAAGTTGAGAACTGATAAGGACATAGTGACACCAAAAGTTGAAAGGGTTCTTTCAAAGCTTCCTCCTTGGTGTTCGTTGTTTGGAAAGTCCACGTCACCCCTCACTTTTGCATTTTTGAGTAATCTTCCTGTTAATTTTTAGGTATTTGGAACCTCGACTCAACAATGTAACATACTTTTTTAGTTCTAATTAGATAGTAACTTTGAGACTAAAGAAAATAAAATGAACTATGTATAAGCAGACAGACAGACACGGTGATGTTTGGTGGTAAAGAAATATGACTTCTTTGGTCCTCATACTCAATAATCAGCATTCCTCTCAAGCAACATCAAGTTCCACATTGTCCAAATGGACCAAATGGCATTAAAACGTTTGGCTTCTTCACAGTACAAAAAGATTTGCATGTAAAACCCACCAAAATTCTTATTGCACCATAATATCTTCACCATCTACACTGTATCTTCACCATCTACAGGCTTCAACTAGCACCACAAAACACATGGGTTTTATCCTTTTATCAAAACAAGGTAAAAAATCATTGGGATAAAACTAAGTGCCTGTTTGGATTCACTTACTATAATGCACTTTTAAATAGTAGTGTTTTTTTTTATTAGTAGCGGTTATTTAATAGCACTTTTACGGAAAATAGTTTGATGTTTGGTGTGCACATATAAAAATAATTTTATTTCTAATAAGTACTTGCGATTTAAATATTAAAGCGTTTGGTAGTGAAAAAACAAATCGATTATAGAAATATAAAACTATTATTATTTCATTTAACCGTTCTCATAACTCAATTTTCTAATATAAAAAAATATTTGGAAATTTATATTATGACATATAGTTAGAGTTAACAAATATAATAAAATTCAATAAGAGTATTACTAATTGAATAAATAAATAAGAATTTAGATAAATTAATAATAATAATTTAAAATAGGGTGAATTTTGGCATTTAAGGTATTACTAATTAAATATAAAAATAATATTGAAAGAAAGAAAGTTTCATTAAAGAAGAAAGATGCTTACTTGTTTTTTTGATAGGTTTTTGATAGGTAGTGCATTCTGAAAAAAATCCTTATTACGTGTTTGTTCTTCTAATTTGAAGTAATTCTTAAAATTTACCAAACACAAGTTTTGAACTTAGAAAACACTTCTATCCATATTAAAATATTTTTGGCATTTTTAAAAGTACATCCAAGCGGACCCTAAATAAATTATTGGGAGAATATGTATATTCTAAATTTTAAATTGAATTCAAATAAGGGAGATTGAAATTTGAATGCATAAAGAGAGCATAATCTTTCTTAGCAATGTGAAAAACGCATTCATTAATTACTTTTGTAAGACAATGATTTAAACTTGAGTGTATATTCGAAGACATAAAAGGGGATGTGGATAAGCTCATATGCATAATTGGTTTTAGGGAAACCATCATTTTACACCCTAAGGTTTGAGGTTAAGGGTGTCAATATTACAATGGACCACTAAGTTTCAATTTCATCATTTTACTACATGTAATTTTGAGATCACATCAATTTACTTTATCTGACTATTTCATTAGTAAATTATCGATTAAGTTAAGAGTATTCTTGGCATTTATTATAAATTCTTACCAATTTTATTTTTGATTAAGTGACTAATTGTTTTGATTTAGTTTTTTTTTTTTTCAAATTAATGCATTTAACAACTAAAAGGGCATTACATTTACATTTACATTAAGTTTAATTAATTATGTTCTTATAGTTTGTTTAAATACACTAATTAAAAGAGTAACTAAATCAAAATAATTAGTTACTTAATGAAAAATAAAATGAATAAATTTTTTTAATTAATACAAAAAATGCCCTTAATTTAATTGTTGAAATATACAAATAGAATAAATTAATATAATCTCAAAAATATATAAAATTGTGGAACCCAAAATCACCGGAAAAATGTGGAGCTGCCACGTGGCCCATAATTCTCAAAATGACCAAATTGCCCTTGGCAATAATACTTGTAAGCACAAGCACCGGACATGGCCCAAACCAGAATGACATGTGGAAGCCTCTCCACCCTCGATTTGTATAACACGTATTAGCATGCAAATTGATGAGCATTTGTCCCACATCGAAACTATGGAAATTGAACATCTCACTCACCCCTATATAAGAGGTAAATTGATGAGCATTTGTCCCACATCGAAACTATGGAAATTGAACATCTCACTCACCCCTATATAAGAGGTAAATTGATGAGCATTTGTCCCACATCGAAACTATGGAAATTGAACATTTCATTCACCCCTATAAATAGCAAGGCACATTTCATTTCCAAGTTAAGTTGATTCTTCGCTTCGAAGTATATCCTTTTCCTCTCTCAAAGCTAACTTAGGCATCGGAGTGTTCTTGGTCGAACAACCCCCCGGGTAAATCGATCGAGACAACGATAGCTAATTGTTTGCTGTTTGCAGGAATTATGAGAACTTTTCGCGGCGGGTTCGATTTCTGCTTCAACAATTGGTGCTTTCATTGAGAGCTATTGAGTTATACTCAGAAGAAGCTCTCTCATTTGTTCATCGTTCATCTTTCTTCGTTCGTCGTTCATCGACATTGTTCGAAGATTTTGAACGTTGTTCATCACTCATCAGGAATTTGTTCATCGTTCATCTTTCTTCGTTCGTCGTTTATCGACATTGTTCGAAGATTTTGAACGTTGTTCATCACTCATCAAGAATTTGTTCATCGTTCATCTTTCTTCGTTCGTCGTTTATCGACATTGTTCGAAGATTTTGAACGTTGTTCATCACTCATCAAGAATTCGTTCATCGTTCATCTTTCTTCGTTCGTCGTTCATCGACATTGTTCGAAGATTTTGAACATTGTTCATCGTTCATCTCTCTTCGTTCGTCGTTCATCGACATTGTTCGAAGATTCTGAACGTTGTTCAAATTACCCATCAACAGCTTTCCAAATTCAAAATTCTTCGAATCGGCATGGCTAAGGCTCGTCGATCCGCTCAGTCAGCCAGAGAAGGTATTTCTGCCTCAACAGCTCAGACGAGGAATGAAGCTCACATAGAAACTCCGGAGAAGTGCCCAGCTCAACTCAGGCGCGTGTCTATGGAAGCGCCCCTTGAGACACTCGAAGGGAGGCCAACCTTCAGTTTTGGAGCATTCCCCTCTCCAACTAACCAAGTACCCGCGCTAGGGGAAGGAACTTCGACTTTAAAACAAGCGAATGAGAGGTTGATGGGAAATGCATCACGACATGATCGACCCACAACAAACATGGTCCTAAAGGACTTTCTGGACGGATGTCATGACATCTTAGGGAGAAGTCGTCACCAACCTCCCCAAGACAATCTGGCGCAGCAAGTTGAAGGGTTAAGCAAACAAATCCAACTTCAGTCAGAGCTCTTGCAGCAACTCCTAGCAGGGAGACCAATCCAGGAGCAGGACGGACGATCCACGTCACGTGGCCGACAAGAGAATGCCCAGGGACGACCTAGGAAAGAGCAGGCCCGCTGCCAAACAATGTCACAAGATACTTCGCTGGGAAACTCTGGAGAAGAAAGTCATGCTCATCAAGCAAAAATCCCACAACGCCTAAAGCCGTTAGTACGTGAACGGCTAGGAGGTCGGACTGAGGCAACTTTATGGGCAGAGCATTCACAGCACTCACGTGGGGGCAGGGGGCAACTTCGAGCTCAAAACAAAAACCCAAAACGATCTGCCCACGACAGTAAAAGGGGAGAAGCTCAAGGAGTTTCTCAACAATTAGCAAAAGAGGACTCATCGGCTCAGCAAGGAGCATTGCGGGCTAATGATGTTCAAAAAATGCTGGACATGCACCTTCGTGCTCAACAGGGTGGCGATCTAGAAGACGATCTTCGTCGCCAAATACAGCTCTCTACGCCCTTCATAAGGGATATTGAGGAGGAGCCATTCCCCCAGAGGTTCGCAACACCAAACTTCACTCCATTCAAAGGATCCTCCGACCCAGTAAAATACATAGATCATTTTCGAGGAGTCATGATCCCCCACAGGTCTAACGATGCGCTCATGTGCAAAGTTTTTCAAGCTTCCCTTCAAGGCCAAGCCATGACTTGGTTCAATCATCTCCCCCCGAGGTCGATTGAGTCCTTCGAAGAGTTGGCTTTGACATTTGTGAAGGAATACGCACAACTTCGGACAATCGAGGTGGAAGACGACCATCTTTTCTCTGTCCGAAAGAGAGCAAAAGACACTCTGCGACAATACATACAGAGATTTTGTGAGGAGAAATCTCGCATTATCGGCTGTAATGACTTTGTTGCGGCAATGGCATTCAAGCAAGGACTCCCTCGAGACAGCCAGCTTTACGGGGACATCGTCATGAGCAATGCGCGATGTCTTTCCGAAATACTTTCGCTAGCAGAGCGACATGCAAGTTGGGAGGACGAGAAGCGCGCCGCTCATAACTCATGGCCATGCTGGGACTAGCGAAAAGGCCTCCGATGAGGATGAACCCCATGGAAAGTCTGCAACTGGAAAGCTCAACAAGCGAAAGGCAGGGCAACACTCCCAAATGCCAGTTATGGGGAAGCCTAACTTGCAGCTATCTTTACCAGCCCATCAGATCCACAATGAAATTAAGAACAAGCCATGGTTTAAGAGGCCAGAGCTAGTCAAAGGCAATCAAGAGAATGCTGATAAAACCAAATGGTGCGCCTATCATGAATGTTATGGGCACAATATCAGCACATGTATATCTTTCGAAAGATATCTCCGAAATCTCCTGAGGGAGGGGCATTGTACAGACTACATCAAAAACAAGACTGTAAATCACATGGAGAACAAAGAGTCAAACGAGCCAGCGTCAAAGGTGATCCGCATCAACTAGACGCAAGTCAACATTAGAAAGACATAAAACTCTATGGAGCTTTTCAATTTTTCTTTTCAAGTTGCCTTCTGAATTCAAGTATCAATGAAATGAGATTAACAAATTGATTTGTTCACCATGTACAATTTTCAAAGCTTATTCTCTCTAGTGTAAAAAGCCTTCATGATCGAAGCATCCAAGCCTTCGTCATCAAAGCATCTGAGTTTTCGCCTTGCGAAGCATCTAAGCCTTCGCCATGCGAAGCATCCAAGCCTTCGTCATCGAAGCATTCAAGCCTTCGCCCTGCGAAGCATCTAAGCCTTCGCCATGCGAAGCACCTAAGCCTTCGTTATCGAAGCATCCAAGCCTTCGCCCTGCGAAGCATTCAAGCCTTCGTCATCGAAGCATCAAAGCCTTCTGAGTCCTGCAAATTTCTGTGCAGCAGGGAGAGCTCATCTCGAGTGATATCTCGCTCATTTTCTATCAGCATCCTCTCTGCACGGCTCATCTCCAACTCGCCCATTTTGGCTTCCGATGTGAAATTGAGACCTCAAGTTATCTTAGTTATCGCAATCTCACATCAACAACATAACTTTCCATTTCTGCCTGCCCTTCGCATCAAGATGGCACATTCGTAGGGCCAGAACGGAAAGGTTAGGAAAGAAGTTGCTCGGTATGCTTATGGGTTAGGAAAGAAGTTGCTCGGCATGGTTTTTTCTCCCAAGAACCAGTAAGTCCTTGTTTATTGTCCTTCTTCTGAACAACGGTCTCCTTCAAGCACAGTGGAACGCACAACCACTCCTTGTTTGGGATGTCTGAAAGCTTCTCGCCATTCATGGAGAGAGTAGCCGGCTCATGTCCCGAAACTCTAGAAGAACATCTGTCGCCAAGTTCCACGAGAACATCGCTTGAAAAGGAATTTTGATTGCAAGCCTTCCACTCCATGAGGTCTTCAGGCTTCTCAAAATCCATATCTTTCCCTCGGAATGGACTTAGGCCACGAAAACCGCCACGCTCCCACAGGACAAATTTGCTAGGTCTCTCGGCATCTTGACGCATGGCGAGCATGTATGTGGTACTAGCAAGAGTCACAGTAGGTGTGATCCTGCCTACCGATGCTCACTAGTCACGTCCGCAAGTGCACTCAGTCACCACCAAGTCCCCGTCGACTGTTCGGCCAAACTCCGTCCACGACGTGACATCGTGAGAGTATAAGGAACGATTTTACAAGATCAATTTGATAAATCCTTACCTCCAGCTAGTAGAACTCAAGCTCGATTTTTCGAGGATTTTGAAGCTTCTGTTCTTGCTCGATACGGCCTCAATCCTCCCCGTTTTTGATTTGGATCGGTTCGAATTAGTCCCAGGAGACTTAATCCAGCCTCAATTTTGATCCTCAAGACTCACGAATTCGAATTCGAATTTTTACCACAAATTTCCAAAATTTCGAAAATCTGCAAAACCAGCGACCCTCTGTCCTTTGTGTTTGTTTTGCTCCAATTCAGACTCTCTAATCTCTCATTCTCACAATCGAATTGCTCTGCTATTTAACAAAATCAAGGTTTGGACAAAATGATTGAGTTTTCCCTAATTAAGGGTTTAGGGTCCCTAAAATCCTTGATTTCCTCCATGTTGTCTAGACAAAGCAGCAAGAATCATTGGTAGGTAGCATGAGTCAGCGTCCACCGTTCGCTTGTCTCAAAAAGACCGTTTTGCCCTTCGCTTCCAAAATTACGAAAATGCCCCTCGCCTTCGTAGACACATAACCTTCGCATCCGATCTCCGATTTCGGCATGCCACCTGTCTATGGATTCGTATCAACTCGACCTACGTAACGGTCTCTGGCCCTCGTCCTTTGGACCCCCCGGTTCAAAAGACAACATTTTGCCCATGCTTGGGGGTAAAATGGTCATTTTGCACATTATGTCCGATTCACACCACTAAACCCAGAATAGTCATTCTAAAACTAAAAATGGACTTTTTACCTTTATAACTAGGGGCAAAATCGTCAAATAAACACTGAATCGATTCTTGAACCCAACGGTAACTGGTAACCCGGTAATATAAGACTCCAAACAATGTACATCCCTCCGGATTCCCTGAATACCGAATCGATGTGGGGGCATTTGTGGAACCCAAAATCACCGGAAAAATGTGGAGCTGCCACGTGGCCCATAATTCTCAAAATGACCAAATTGCCCTTGGCAATAATACTTGTAAGCACAAGCACCGGACATGGCCCAAACCAGAATGACATGTGGAAGCCTCTCCACCCTCGATTTGTATAACACGTGTTAGCATGCAAATTGATGAGCATTTGTCCCACATCGAAACTATGGAAATTGAACATCTCACTCACCCCTATATAAGAGGTAAATTGATGAGCATTTGTCCCACATCGAAATTATGGAAATTGAACATCTCACTCACCCCTATATAAGAGGTAAATTGATGAGCATTTGTCCCACATCGAAACTATGGAAATTGAACATTTCATTCACCCCTATAAATAGCAAGGCACATTTCATTTCCAAGTTAAGTTGATTCTTCGCTTCGAAGTATATCCTTTTCCTCTCTCAAAGCTAACTTAGGCATCGGAGTGTTCTTGGTCGAACAACCCCCCGGGTAAATCGATCGAGACAATGATAGCTAATTGTTTGCTGTTTGCAGGAATTGTGAGAACTTTTCGCGGCGGGTTCGATTTCTGCTTCAACAAAAATAAAATTATAAAATTTGAATTTAGTAATTCATTATAATATAGATTTCAAATTTGGAGTTGTAAAATGATGTATTCCCAATTTTTTACTTCTATCCGTTGAAATGGAAGAAGAAGAGATGTATTGGTAGAGTAAGGTGGCAACATACACACGTGTGTAAAGTTCGTATCTTGGTTAATTTTGGCGTCGAAGACAGACAGTCCCTCAGGTGTCTTATACCTGAACAAAGCAGCCCGAGAGAAACAAAGAATCTGCGGTTCCTGAATCCTGATAGGGAGAGAGCGCACACACACACAGAGTCCAAGAAATGCGGACCGTACCGTTGGGAATAACAGTATCTCCATCCTCCATTAACACCTCCTCCAAAACCAATTTTCTGAATAGTTTCAACCTTAACCGACCAAACCCACTTCTTCTTACTTCTACTTCTTCGAAGGTTCCTGCCTCCACTCATGACTTCTCTTTCCTTAGCTTTTCCAAAACTGGTGGTACATCCAAGTTTCTTTCTTTTTTACTTAATTTCATTGCTTACACTTACGTTGGTTGATGTGAACTATTACTGAAACCTTTGGATGATTTGTGGAATTTGGATTTTGAAATCCCGGTTGGATGGTTTGGGTTCTGAAATACCAATTGGATGATTTTGTGTTTTGAAATTCGTTTGGATGATTTTGCGTTTTGAAATCCCAATTGGATGATTTTGTGTTTTGAAATTCGTTTGGATGATTTTGCGTTTTGAAATCCCAATCGGATGATTTTGGAGTTTTTGAAATCCCCTTTGGATGATTTGGGGTTCTTGAAATCCCAATTGGATGGTTTTGGGTTTTTGAAATCCCAATTAGATGTTTGAAATCCCATTTGGATGGTTTTTGGTTCTGATATCCGATTTGCATGATATTGGTTTTTGGTTGTAGGAGTTTGCACAGCCAGTCAAGTGGTTGATTTATTTCCAACATTGTCTCCGGAGATTGTTGTCCGGGAGGCGAGGTTAGAGGACTGTTGGGAGGTGGCTGAGACTCATTGCAGCTCTTTCTTCCCGGAATATAATTTCCCTTTACATTTTGTCCTGAGGATTGACCGGCTGGTGGCAATGCTAGCCGGATTTTCTTTACCAAATGGCTGCAAAAGGACTTGCCTAGTTGCCGTCGTTCGTAACTCTGAGGACGATACTTTCCTGTTTGGGGGTGAAGATTTCAAGATTGGTGGTTTTGATGGGAAGTTCAGTCTTAGTAGGAGGTATGTGGCCGGAATATTGACAGTTGATACTGTTGCTGATTTTCTTCCTAGAAAAGGACCTCTCAGGCAGAGAAGGTACTATCATTGCATTTAAAAGAGGTCTTCTGTTCTATTTAAAGCTTGTGCAATGCAGCCTTCTTGTTAATTAGTAAAGCTGAATGTTGGATGCAACTGAGTTGTTAGCATTACACAGATATGTTGCTTATCCGTGCTATTGTCTAACAAAAATACATAATTTGGAATCACTCTTAACATACATAATTTAAAATCACTTGTAACATACATTATTAGCATACATTATTAGCATACATAATTTGGAATCACTCATAACATACATTATTTTTTCGGGCAAGATTATCTCTATGTAAGTAAATATTTGCGTCTATGGCTGTTGCAGCTCATACATTTTTCTCTTGTGCTTGCTTAAATGATCTACCTCCAGACTGTCACAAAGGTAGTTTCTGAGAGTGGGAATAATTCACAAAATCAGAGGCTGACCCAAGTATTTCATTCATCCAATGCATTGGAATTGATAAGCATGTTGTTCGGTTACTTGTACCTCACGAGAGAGTTAAGTTCAAGTTGAAAGAAAATGTTTGAGTTTAGCTAGTCCTTTGTAAATCTTGCCAAATGTACGGTTTAATTGCAGGACTGGAGTTGCATATGTATCAAATGTTGCTGTGCGGGAGAAATTTCGGCCAAGAGGAGTAGGGAAAAGGCTAATTGCAAAGGCAGAAGCTCAAGCCAGGAACTGGGATTGCCGTACGATTGCATTGCACTGTGACTTGAACAATCCCGGGGCTATAAAGCTGTACAAAGGCCAGGGTTTCAAATGCATCAAGGTGCCTGAAGAAGCAAACTGGCCAACACCCAAGACCGGTCCGGATGTCCGGTTCAACTTCATGATGAAGCTTCTGAACACCAACACTGTTGCTTAGGCTATTGCATAACATTTGAAGACGATCTGGTAAGGGACAGACCGGCGGAAGACAATGTGGAAAGTAAAAAGAAAAAAAGAAAGGAAGAAAAACTAGGATGTATGAGGCTAGCTGGTATATAATTAGCTACGCAAGCAAAAGACGCATCTGTGTCTAAATCTTTCGTTGGATAAAAGCTAACTTTGTAAAGCCCTGGCAAAGATGCGTCAAATTGGGTAAGATGATATATTTGGAAGCAGGTCTTTTACTAAAGCCCTGGCAACATCCTGTGTCCTATTTATAAAATTCTTTCAAGGGTTATAGGTGAGGTTTGTTTTTTTTTTTTAATTTTTTCTTTTACACTTTGTAAGAAAAGATTTTGGAGAGACCCATACACATGGGGTTTGATCTCCTCTTTACAAGATTGAATGGAAAGAAATTTCCAATTAAATATTTTTTAGTGGCACAAAAAAGAATCCATTAAAACAGAAATTCAATAAATTTTTCCCAAAAGAAATTACAGACTCAAAATCAATTCTGTTGATGCTGAAAAATATTCATGGATTAAGCAATACAAAGACCTTTAGGTCATGGATTAAGCAATACAAAGAGGTTTAGGTCCAGTCTTTCATTGGGGTTTTCTGTTCATGATCTCTAATTCTTTTCGTAGATTGCGCATGAGTTAGACTATGCACATAGCTTCAATACTATGGACGAACTTAGGGTTACGCATTTGCCTCGGCAACTGTACGTTCACTTGATTCTTCGGCAACCATGACATATCGATAAAGATGAAAGTAAAGGATATCGATGTGGTGCCGACTTACAGTCTGCAAAGCCTAAGTTAATTTTTGAGGTGAAGGTTTAAGTGATCATTTTGGCGGCCTAGTGAAGGGCAAGATAGCAAGGCCATCTCTAACAGATGAGGTCTAAAAGGCTATCTAAATTAAAATTTAGGACTCAAGAAATGAGGTCTAAAGGGCAAAGTGGTAAGGCCATTAGCCCTTGTAAAATGACTTGTGTCAAGAGTAAAAAACATGGCTGTCACGACCTGATTCATCTAGCATGATATTGTCCGCTTTGGATCCCGCCTTAATGGTTTTATTTCTGGGAACTCACGTGCAACTTCTAGTGGGTCACCCATCTTGGGATTGCACCAGCCTCAACTCGCTTAACTTTGGATTTCCAACCAAACTCAAAGTCAGTGAGCTCCCAAAAGGCCTCCTGCTAGATAGATACATGCCCACACATATAAGACACTTCACCTTTCCCTCCCCGAGCGATGTGAGATTTTTCACGTTTCTTCTAAGACACGAGTAGTTTTGTTATCGGGAGCTCACATGCAACTTCCCAATGGGTCACCTATCTTGGGATTGCACTAGCTTCAACTCACTTAACTTTGGAGTTCCAACCAAACTCAAAGCCAGTGAGCTCCTAAAAGGCCTCGTGTTAGATAGATACGTGCCCACACATATAAGACATTTCATCTTTCCCTCCCCGAATAATGTGGGATTGTTCACCGTTCTTTCAAGACACGGGTCTTACAATGGTTGTTAAGTTTTGTAGTGGATTTGGGACCACTCAAAAAAAATAAAAAAGAAGGATGGTTTCACTGCAAAAACACAAGTTGTGGGGCCCACTATTTAGGACATCCCAAAGAGCTAATAATATTTGGTTGGCTCTTTAGTCTAAAGACCATAATTTGTTCATTTAGTCCACATTTAGAATACTTGTTGGTAATGTTCTAAATAGTAGGCTAAGCAGGGCTGAGCTGCCTCACATAAGGGCTATGCGACAGATAAACGTGGCAGGGGCATTAGGCGGCATTACGTGGCATGTAGGCGGACTCGGGGGACCTCCACGACTGAGCGGCTGGGCACTTAGGCCTCTGTTACCATTACCGTTCTTCTGTTTTTTAGGTCGAAATACAAATAAAGTTTAGAAACCAAAATTTTGAACATAAATGAAAATAAAATTAGAATTTTTAGTTTAAAGAAGGACTCACCCACGATTCCCAAAACCCAAAATTTGAAATCAAGACTCGATTCATCACTTTTGTCATCAATTCACATAACCCAATAGCATCCAAAGTTTGATTCCAATAATAGATGATGATTTTGAAATCAAGAATCAATTCATCACTCACTTGTTACCACCATGATTCGTAGAATCCGATCTCGCCAATCTCCTTCATGACAAATGCCTCCATCGTAATTTTGTCGCCTCCATTGCTCACTAGTCGTCTTTGTTGCACTCACCTCCCTCTATCCATCTCCTTCACTTAACGGACACCTCCAACCTCTATCGTCGACTTCTCCTTCTCTCTCAACTCTCGAGTCTCTTAACTTCTCTATCTCTCTAACTCTCTAAACTCTTCTTGAACGATGAAGATAGTTGAAAATCAAACACTCCCTATGTAACGACCCGTCCCTAATATCGGGATTAAGTATTAATTAATTATGGATTTAGAATGACTAATCAGAGATTAGTTGAGTGAATTCGGACGGACGATGTGAAATGACCATTTTGCCCTTGGGAGTTGGGAAAAATATTGACTTTTGACTCGGGAGTCAACCACATGAGGACCGAGAACCGTTACATAGATCAGGACGTTACGAGTACATAGACAGGTGGCACGTCGGAATCGGAAGTTCGACGGAGAAGTTAGGAGTTTAGAACGTTTTACGGCACTATTCACAAAAATCAAGAAACTAACATGTGGCAGGTTTGGATTGGATTGGAAATCTGGGTGGACTAATCAACAAGTGACACCTATCCCTTATCTAATTGGCCCAAACCCCAATACTTTGGGCCAGTATCTTCATCTCTCAGTCCTTTGTTTCCTTTCCCTTAACCCATATAACCCCTAAACCGTGAACAACCAAACCCAATCCTACATGAACATCCTCCAATCATCACCTTTTGCTTGTGAACCGTGAATGGAAGTTGGAGAGGACGTCGAGGCGATCACAGTGGTGTCCAAGGCGGAGGTCACGACGTCAAGGTAAGGAAATCGAACCCGTAAACCGGTTTGAGTTCAAAAATGGAATGGAGTTTTTATTTTGGGCGAGTATTGATCGTTTCTATTGATTGGGTGAGGTACATGAGAGTGAGACAAGCTCAGGGAGCTTGGAATCGAGTTGAACGGTGGCCGGAGCTGGGAGCAGTCGACGGAGGAAGTTGGCTAGTTGTTCTTCGAATCGGGAAGGTATGATCTCGACTTAAATTTCGTGCTTTGAAGTCATAGATGAGTAGGAAATACTTAGACGAAGAGTTAGGAGTTGGAATGGTTGAAAACGAAGTCGAAATGAGTGAGATAGGGTGTCGAACCGGTCACACTGGTCCAGTTGGACCGAATTTGTAGGATCGAACCGGACCGGGTTCTACTAGAGGTTAAAGATGAACAGTGCAGGCGCGTGAGGCCCACGCACAGCGCCTTTGGGCGGTGCATGGGGGCGCGTGGGGCCCACGCTCAGGGAGCTTGGAATCGAGTTGAACGGTGGCCGGAGCTGGGAGCAGTCGACGGAGGAAGTTGGCTAGTTGTTCTTCGAATCGGGAAGGTATGATCTCGACTTAAATTTCGTGCTTTGAAGTCATAGATGAGTAGGAAATACTTAGACGAAGAGTTAGGAGTTGGAATGGTTGAAAACGAAGTCGAAATGAGTGAGATAGGGTGTCGAACCGGTCACACTGGTCCAGTTGGACCGAATTTGTAGGATCGAACCGGACCGGGTTCTACTAGAGGTTAAAGATGAACAGTGCAGGCGCGTGAGGCCCACGCACAGCGCCTTTGGGCGGTGCATGGGGGCGCGTGGGGGACCTTTTGGGAAAGTGTTCAATATGTGAAATCATCCTTTCGATGTAATGAACATTTTGGGACTGGTTTCGTGTCGATCGGACACCGTTTCGGGGTAGTTTTGGGTGTCCGAAAGTTTAAAGCCGATGTAAAATACGTTTAAAAATTTGAGAAAATTATGGGGCTTTAATTAGAGGTTAATGAAGTTGTTAGTAAACCTCTAGTATGGTTTGGATATGTTTGGAAGTCCCGGTGATAGTGATGTTGCTCAGAAGGACATATGGCACGCATATCGAGGCGGTAGCGTAGGACAGTCTGTGAGTGGACAATGTTTTATAAATTGTGATGCATGCATAACTATTTTATATTTTTTATATATGTGATTTCTATAGTGATGATTGTGGCATCGGTGATTTACATGAATGCACTTATTTCGAGATACTCCCATATTTGCACGTATTTCAATGTTACGATTTTATAATGTGGTTAGACGTGATTGTGGTTTTAATAATGGTTCAATGGTATGGTTTTGGATTTGAAAATATGGAATCAGGCTTGAGACCCATTTTTTTTGGAAACCCTCGGACTTGGAGTCCATTTGAATACTGTATCAGGCTAGGGGCCCAGTTGGTTTGTATGATCGGGCAAGAGGCCCAGTTGGTTTACGAAATCGCGCATGAGGCCCAATTGTATTTTATAAATGTGATTTCGGGTCTGGGACCCTATGTTTCATAACATGATTTTATGCATTTGTGATGGTTTTATGGAAATTCTGGGCAAGGCCCTTTGAGATGTTATGTAATGACTTTATAAAACAGTTTTCCATATACCATCTTCATACAAGGATCTATGGATGGTCTCCTCTAGGTGTCTGGGACATTGGGGAAGTCACGGTGCATTGCCTGTGAGGGGTCATTAGACGGAGCGACCGGACCGTATAGTGACTCAAGAGCAGAATTGCTTTGATTGGAAGTCTGGGACGTCAGACATCTGGGATGTCAGAGATATGGACCCGGAGAGACCCCAGGCAGCACGCGTTGCTTTTACTGTGAGATATGACGTCTAGGACGTCAAGAATCTTGGACGCTAGGTATCTGGGATGCTGAGGATGGTTTTGTGGTAAATATGGATTATTGGATTTATGACATGGTATTTCAGTGTTTATGGATTTGTGCTTATGGATTTGGGAAGTGACCCACTTGGTTCTCGATTTATGGATTTTGGTATTCTATGGTTTTGGGCTGAGTTCTCACATATGTTTGGATTTACAGTTTTTGGGCTAAGGCCCTAATAGTTTATTTAAGTAAATGGTTTGATTACTGGTTTTCGATTGCATGCATACTTTTTAGTGATGGGCAGAAATGTCTTTTTATGAAATATGTTTTATGAACTTATTGATTTTCGTCCACTCACGGTTTTTTTTTTTTGTTTTAATGCCCTTCAGGTTGATCGTGAATGCTGGCTGTAGTAGGAACCGAGACATCACACTCCTCCTCTTATCCTGACGCACTCTGGAAGCCCTGAACGGGCTGAGGTTTGAGTTATCCCTTGCTTGACACTTCGTGTCAAACAGAAGCATGACACATCCCTTGTTAATCCTGGGGGGATTTGGGATGGGTCGTGTCAAGTGGTATCAGAACAAGGTAGTCTCTTTTCGAGCAAACCATGTAGTTCTTGTGGTACGCGCAGGTCGAGGATATGATGTCTCTATAGGCTGTAGTTCATTATCAACCTGATAGTTAGGATGCCGGTTTTATAGTTAGTGGGAATGAATCGTTGATAGTTTCGATTCGGCATTTGATGCTTATGTGTACCATGGTTATGTCGTGGTTTGGCTGTGTGGGACCCTACCGAGGGATGAACGTAACAGTGCTGGAGAGTTTTGACCGTGGGACGGTTATGTCGAGATCGTCTATCACGATATTGCAGGATTGGATATGATGATAGTGTGGAGTTGTGACCATTAGATGGTCAGGTTATGTTGAGTTGGATAATGATGCTGCTAAGAGCAGCCGGGTTTCTCGAACCCTAGTGTATGATGTATGATTTGGAAATGTGAGTCGACGAGTGCTTTGACTTTGGAGACTTTTCGGTGTCGAGACAGTTGGTAGATCATGTCATGTCAGCTTTGGTGATAGTACTGCACTCTGCAACCCAGGTTGTGAAAATCAGTTAGGCCTAGTTGGGTTCTTGCTACCCTAGTTTGTGATTGATAGTATGGTGCAGCTGAGGTCGACGATGACCTGGTGGACGACACTGGTTGATGATCGGGCTAGAGGCCCAGTTGGTTTACGAAATCGGGCATGAGGCCCAATTGTATTTTATAAATGTGATTTCGGGTCTGGGACCCAATGTTTCATAACGTGATTTCGAGTTGGGGACCCTAAATGGTTTTGTAATTATGGATTTGTGATGGTTTTATAGAAACTCCGGGCAGAGCCCTTTGAAATGTTTTGAAATGACTTTATAAAACTATTTTCCTTATACCATCTTGATACGAGGATCTGTGGTTGGTCTCCTCCAGGTGTTTGTGACACTGGGGAAGTCACGGTGCATTACGTGCGAGGGGTCATTATACAGAGCGACCGGACAATATAGTGACTCAGGAGCAGGATTACTATGATTAGACGTTTGAGACATCAGACATCTAGGATGTCAGAGCTATGGACCCGGAGAGACTCCAGGCAGCACGCATTGCTTTTACCGTGAAATATAACGTCTGGGACGTCATGTGTCAGGGACGCTAGGTATCTGTGATGCCGAGGATGGTTATGTGGTAAATATGGATTATTGGATTTATAAAATGGTATTTTAATGTTTATGGATTTGTGTTTATGGATTTGGCCAGTGGTCCACTTGGTTCTGGATTTATGGATTTTGGTATTCTATGGTTTTGGGCTGAGTTCCCACATATGTTTGGATTTACGGTTTTTGGGCTAAGGCCCTAATGGTTTATTAAAGAATAGATGAATAAGAGAATAAAGAATTAATAAATTAAAGAATTAACGAATTAAAGAATAAAAGAATAAAATAATAAGGAAACCTAAAATTGACAACGCCCAAACTACGCATTAAATTAAACATGTAATTTGAGTGTTATGCAATTTAAACCCTTTTTGTGTAGATGTAGTATTGGTAAATAGGGATCGTTCTTAACCGGAAAAATTAGGGAACATTAATAATGTGTTAGTGGGAAAGAATAATTAATAAATTATTGAATTAGAGAATAAAATAATCAAAGAATTAAATAATCAATGAATTAAATTATCAAAAAATTAAATAATCAAAAAATTAAATAATGAAAGAATCAATAAATTAAAGAATAGAGGAATAAGAGAATAAAGAATTAATAAATTAAAGAATTAACTAATTAAAGAATAAAAGAATAAAGGAATAAAATAATAAAATAATATAAAAATTAAGAATTAAAAAGGAGGGGTTTTGAAGAGGTTTGTAATTATGCAAACAAGTATAAGCATAACTAAACTAATCTCACTTTTACTCTAATTTATGTACAAGTGACCTTCTTACAACACATATCTTACCAACACTCAAATAATTGCAAATATTAAAACAATCTCAAAATTTTACCTTAATCGTCTTAATTACCTTTATACATTTTTCAATATTATAAATGCACCGACAGCGGCCGACACTTACAATATGATTTACCTTTTGTTTTTTACTGAATGCGCCGACAGCGATCAACATTAAGTCTCTTCAATTCTACTTTAAATGCACAAACAGCGAATAAAACACTTAACATCAAATTGAAGTATGAAGCACTAGAATGTATAAAATAACTAAAATTCATAAAGTAAGACACATGGAGATTGCATTCAACACTTACAAGTATTAACAAGAAAATACCACACATATATTGAACAGTAATCAAAACCAATAACAAAAATAAGAGTTTAAGTAAATGAAGAGTAATTGTTACACTTTCAAGGTGGATGAAAACAAAGGATTGTTATTCACACGGTTCTCCGATAGCGGACGGAACCTTATGAAGATGGAGGAAATAAACTCGGAAAATATGGACTCAAACTCTAAACTTTGTATTGGAAATATTTTACCAAAGTTT
Source organism: Prinsepia uniflora (assembly GCA_032719365.1). Classification (NCBI taxonomy): domain Eukaryota; kingdom Viridiplantae; phylum Streptophyta; class Magnoliopsida; order Rosales; family Rosaceae; genus Prinsepia; species Prinsepia uniflora. The sequence continues at coordinate 37,714,310 of CM064874.1, read as the reverse complement.
CTCTCAAGGAAGGCTCAAATGTGTGCCTCAAAGAAGTTGTCCTTAACAAGTGAAATGAACCCCTATTTATAGGGAGAAAAATCAAATTACACTCTAAAAAAATAAATAAAAACAAATAAAAATTACAATAAAAATATTCAAAAGTGAAATGATGAGATTGGGTGGAAGATGTTTAAAAAAACAAAAGAAATGTTTGATAAGAGCAAGAAAAACATTCATTAGTGCTGCTGGTGGCTTTGGCAGAGACCAGCTGGAAAAGAAAGGAATATTCGGCTGGGCTTCGCTGGAAAGGGGGTGAGTGGCCGGTAGGCTTGCGCTGGGGAGCAGAGCATGTCGTCGGTAGGCGCGCGCTGAGATTCTGGAAACACGTTCGGCAGGCGCGCTCCGAACGTGTGCTGGGTAGGGCTGAAGCAGGCTTGCGCTGGTTGGGCTGTGCGGGCTGGACTTTGGGCTTTATTTTCTGGGCTTCTTGGCTGGCGCCGGAATTGGACTGGGTTTGTAATGGGTTTGGGCTGCAGAAATAAAATGAAAATTAATTAATTTTATAACTTAATTAATATTTTCACCGAATTTCATCCATAATGTCTCCGTTATAATTCCGATTGAGACGATTCTTTCGCTAAAATGCTCCAAATTACAAACTTTATTTATTTAAACAAAAATAACACAAAATAAATTATTTTATCTAATTATTTATTATTTTAATATTAAAAGTCAAGTATAAAGGGTATAAAATAATGTTTAATTAATGACCTATCAAATACCCCCACACTTAAACTTTGCTAGTCCCTAGCAAATACTAAAACTAAACTGCGAATTCAAAATAAGTAAACCCTTAACCATTTGTCTCTATATTTCATTATTATCATGGCATAAAAGATTTTCACTTAAAACATTTAAGCATATGGAATTCAAGAGTTAATACATGGTGACAAAATGTTTCAACAAGTAAGATAATGAGTAAATATGGTGAATTGGATCTCAACATGAATAAAACGAGTATGAATCAACTCACAAGGATATGCACTCATAAATTCACTCAATTTTGTAAGGGTTTTTGTTTGCACTCAACATATGTGAGAATTACTCACATAATCGAAATGAAGTACTTTTGTAAAATCTCAAACAAACACCTCAAAATAAAAACAAAACATACTTGCGTAAATTGACCAAAACCATAAGCTTACTCAAGTGATTAACTCAACTAATCAAAATTGACCATCTTAAGGATCATAAGGTCTTTATGAAGGTTGTAATGGGGCTAAGTTTAGAGGCAAGGAAAACATAGGACAAGTGGTGCTCAAATTCGTTACAAAACTCAAAAGACTCCAAAACGTATCATAACTTCCCAACCTTAGTGCAAAACTGCCAGTAATTTATCCCTTCGAACATAGGCCTAAATCATCATGTTGGGCCTTGAATTCATTCTTTGTGTCGGATTTACGGATGTAAAGGACTTATCTTAAACACTACATAATTAAACCTTATTACCTTGATAAAAAAAACTCAATACTTTTTTTTCATTAATTTTTTTTCGTATATCAAGGTAATAACATGTGTCAATAATACAACAATATTTGAGTAAGTAAATCCACATAATACACAAAAAAGTCTTTTCAATATCATCATTTTCTCTTTACACAATCTTTATGTCTTCAACCGAGTCCTTGAAACAAGGGTAAAGGATGTCTATACTAAGCTCAAGTGTTTAGATAATCATGGTGATGAAAGAAAGGCTTAATGTGGGCTCAAAAGGGTTAAAACTAAGGGGGTCGCAACTCTTCTCACAAAATAGGGAACATGGATGTTTGAATTTATGGTGTTAACCCTAGTGCCTTAATCATTTCCAAAATCAGAGAGTTTATTGACTTAAAAGCTTTGAAAATCACATAGAATAAGTTCTAGTACTCTAGAGTTCATTAAAAACTATGACAAGCAGTTATGAGGCATATGTATATCAATTTAAACAAAGAACTTATGAATCACTCATTAAAGATGTATATAAAGTTCTAAAGCTCACATAAGGTTCATATGATTCGTACTTATCTTATCATGCTCATTTATGTACCAATTTACATGCATTATCTTCAAGTTATAACACTTCATCACAAAATATTAACAAACAAATTCAAGTTGTAGTGATCATCTTTATAGCCATAACATATTCATTTCCGTTCATTTATATCATTGACAAGTTAAAGGCCAACTTAATACTCGTAAAAACACTAAGTTAAAACAAAAAAAATTCAAGAAAGCAATAAACAATAATTTTTTTTGACAATTAAAATTGTAAACTATTCCCCCACACTTAATTTCTACATTGTCCTCAATGTAGGAAAATACGAAGTAATTAAACATAGAATCAAAGTAAGGAAGATGATTTAAGAAAATAATAGGAAAACATTAAATAAACAAAATAAAAGAGAGTGAAGGGTAGAAAGATAGAAAATCTGTATTGATGACTCCTTCACAACTCGAGAACACATTGGGTTTCCTCCCAACAAGCACTTGAAGTTTAACGTCCATCCAGCCTAGACCAAATTCTTCATTTTGTTCATCCAATGGGACGTCGCATCACTCTTTCTGACTCCACATCGCGTTCTCCAATTGCCTCGATGTAAGGCTTCAATCGGTGGCCTTTGACCTTGAATTATTTTCCCGTTTCAATGCTTTTGATCGGTATGGCTCCATGGGCAAACACATTAGTAACAACAAAAGCACCTACCCATCTAGAAAATAATTTACCTCGAAAGAGTCTAAGCCGGGAATTGAACAACAAAACTTTCTGGCCAATTCCAAGCGTTTTACTCTTGATCTGTTTGTCATGAAATGCCTTAGTCTTTTCCTTGTAGATCAGAGTGTTTTCGAATGCATCATTTCTGATCTCCTCAAGCTCACTCAGCTGGAGCTTTCGATGCAACCCGGTGTCATCTAGCTTGATGTTGAAAGTCTTGACAGCCCACCATGCTTTATGCTCTAGTTCCACCGGAAGCTGAAATGCTTTACCGTACACCAACCTATAGGGTGACATTCCTATAGGTGTTTTGTATTCCGTCATGTATGCCCAAAGTGCATCATCCAACCGTTGGCTCCAACCCTTACGATTAGGACCCACGGTTCGCTCTAATATCTTCTCGATCTCTCCATTATTGACTTCAGCCATTCCACTCGTTTGAGGATGGTAAGGTGTAGAGACTCTGTGAGTGAGACCATACCGTTTCATTAAAGCTTCAATGGTCTTGTTGTAGAAATGACTTCCTCCATCACTTATTAGGACCCGCGGGATCCCAAACCTGGAAAGAATGTTAGTTCTGAGGAAATCTGCAACAATTTTAGAGTCATTAGTCCTGGTGGCCCTAGCTTCCACCCATTTCGATACGTAATCAATAGCAAGTAAGATATAGAGATAGCCATTATATTGAGGAAATGGACCCATAAAATCGATACCCCAAACATCAAATATTTCAACAGTTAGAACATAATGTTGTGGCATTTCATCCTTTCGTCCTAAGTTTCCTGATCTCTGACATTTGTCACGGGCTAAGCAGAATGAATGTGCATCTTTAAAAAGTGTGGGCCAAGATAGTCCAGATTCTAAAATTTTGAGTGCAGTTTTTCTAGATCCAAAGTGGCCTCCACAAGCATGGTTATGGCAGAACTCTAGGCCTGACCTATGTTCAATATTAGGGACACATCCCCTAATCAATAAATCTGTACAGTGTTTCCATAAATAAGGTTCATCCCAAACATAGTGCCTAGCATGCTTCTTAAGTTTATCTTTTTTGTGTACAGGTGAGAGTGGTGGGCAACTGCTTGGTGACTAAGTAATTGACAATATCAGCATACCAAGGAGTACTTCCCTCAATTCTGAAGAGTTGTTCGCCTGGAAACATCTCTTGAATCGCCACAGGATCTCGTTCATGTGCTATGCGACTCAAATGGTCTGCCACCACGTTTTCTACACCTTTCTTATCTTTAATCTCGATGTCAAACTCTTGAAGAAGAAGAATCCATCGGATTAGCCTTGGTTTCGCTTCCTTCTTGGCTAGGAGATACTTTAGTGTTGCATGATCAGTGTAAATAACGACTTTAGTTCTAAGTAAATAAGAGCAAAATTTATCTAAAGAAAACACAACAACAAGCAACTCCTTCTCGGTAGTGGTGTAGTTCATTTGGGCATCATTCAAAGTTCTGGATGCATAGTAGATGGCGTAGGGCTTCTTGTCCCGCCTTTGTCCGAGTACAGCACCAACTGCATAATCAGAGGCATCACACATTAGTTCAAAGGGTAAGGACCAATCCGGGGCACAAATAATTGGTGCAGTGGTTAAAAGATCTTTAAGCTTCTCAAAAGCTTCCTGACAGTCTGCATCAAAGACGAAGGGTGTCTCCTTCTGAAGCACTCGGCACAAGGGCCTTGCAATGTGGGAGAAGTCTTGGATAAATCTTCTGTAGAAACCTGCGTGACCAAGAAATGAACGGATCTCTCTCACCGAAGTGGGAGAGGGTAAATGGCGTACAATATCAACTATAGATTTATCAACTTCAATTCCTCTTTCAGAGACAATATGGCCTAAGACTATCCCTTGTCTAACCATGAAATGACATTTTTCCCAGTTAAGTACTAGATTAGTTCCGACACACCTTTGTAAGATAAGTTCTAAGTGTTCTAAGCATGCATCAAAACTATCCCCAAAGACACTGAAATCGTCCATAAATACTTCAATTATTTTTTCGACATATTTAGAGAAAATAGAAAGCATGCATCTTTGGAAAGTACCTGGGGCATTACATAAACCGAAGGGCATTCTTCGGTAGGCAAAAGTGCCAAAAGGACAAGTGAAAGTCGTTTTTCCTTGGTCATTTTGAGCGGTACAGATTTGATTGTACACGGAAAAACCATCAAGAAAACAGTAATAGGAGTGACCTGCTAACCTTTCAAGCATTTGATCAATGAAGGGCAAAGGAAAGTGATCCTTCCTAGTTGCTTTGTTTAGACATCGATAGTCGATGCACTCTCTGTATCCAATCACTGTTCGCTGGGGCACTAGCTCACCTTCGCTGTTCGCAACAACTGTGACTCCACTTTTCTTCCGGACTACTTGGACTGGTGAGACCCATTTGCTGTATGAAATTGGGTAGATGACACCACAGTCCAAGAGTTTGATGACCTCTTGTTTCACGACTTCCATCATCGGAGGATGGAGGCGATGTTGGGCTTCACGAGAGGGTTTTGCATCATATTCTAGCAAGATTCGATGCACACAGGTTGTAGGGCTAATTCCCTTGATGTCTGACAGAGGCCATCCAATGGCTGTCTTGTACTTCGTCAAGACCCGTACCAATCTGTCTTCCTGTGATTCGGTTAGTGCAGAAGACACTATGACGGGTAGAGTGTCGTCCAGGCCAAGATAGGCATACTTCAGGTGGTCAGGCAAAACTTTGAGCTCGAGAACGGGGGCTTGAACCACTGAAGGAGGAGTGGCATTAGTACTAACTGGAAGTGACAAGGGTACCTGATGATTTACCATTTTGGGGGCCTCATTTAGGGTCATGACTTCATCCCAAATTCGAGGCTCTAGTTCGTAATCCGTATCTTCAACCAAGGCGTCCCAGGATTGCTTTAGGCCAAATCCTTCCTGGATTATCATATTGAGTGTGTCTTCTCGAATTGAATCAAGATGTTTCTCTGTGAAAGAAGTGCACACATCAACAGAAAAAGTAGTTTGAGTTGTGGAACTAGGGTACCTCAAGGCATCGAAAATGTTGAAGCCAATTTCCTCTCCATCGACTTCCATAGTTAATGTACCATTGAATACATCAATCTTCATCTTGGCAATTATCATGAATAGTCTTCCCAACAACATTAGTGGAGCTTGATTCGTAGGAGAATCCTCCATGCCTAGGACATAAAAATCCGCGGGGAAGATGAGCTGGTTAACCTGCACAAGAACATCTTCGATGTATCCCTTAGGATACACAGTAGAACGATCGGCTAATTGAATGATAACATCGTCTTGCTGTAGTTTACCTAAACCTAGGGCAACATATAGTGAATATGGCATAACATTAATGGATGCACCTAAATTTAGCATGACTTTATCAAAAGACTTGTTACCAATCACGCAGGGAACAAAAAAACTCTCTGGGTCCTTCAACTTTGGGGGTAGCCGACGTTGGATTACAGCAGAAATTGTTTCACTCACCATCAGAACCTCCTTCTCCCTCGTCTGGCGCCTTGGAGTGCATAACTCTTTCAGAACTTTTGCGTATTTAGGCACTTGTTTGATGCAATCGATCAAGGGCATGTTGATTTGCACCCTTTTAAAGATCTCCAAGATTTCCTCATCAGATTCATCCTTCTTAAATTTGGCAAGCGTACTTGGAAATGGTGCATGCACAAACGGGGAATTAGTAACAACCGAACTTGAAGGGATTGGGTTATTACCTTGTGTGTGGGTAGGTTGAACTGGCGGTTGTGTCGTGGTGGTCTTAGTTGCCACCTTGTGCTTTTCAGCCTTAGAAACGGCTGGATCTGGCTCTATTTCCCGAGCACTTTACCACTTCGAGTGATAATTGCATTGGCTTCAGGTCTTACATTTGGGTTGGGTGTAGGTTGAGGTGGAAGCACCCCGCTAGCTTGGATCTTACCCATGAAGTCCACGACCTTGCCCATTTGGTCCTTGAGATCAGCGATGTCTTTTTGTTGATTTTGCTGACCTATGACAAGAGCCTGAGTTAACGCCATTAGTGTTTGCTGCCCTTGGGAAAGAGCAGCCAGCATTTTATCATAATCAGGATTAGAAGATGAAGAAATATGATTATTTGCATGATTATGAGAAAATTTAGAAAATGGGACGGGGGCCTTGGTTGCCATGTGGGCCTTGGGAAATGGTTTGGGACACGGTTTGGCCAGGTCGACATGTGCTGAGGGTTTAGGACATTGTTCGGATCTCTCCAACTATAACCTTGGGTCCTTGGACCTCCTTGAAAGCCTCCAATGGCGTGTGCCATTTCAGTTCCGGGGTCTTCCTCCCTCACAGTGTAGGGACATTGCTTCTCAAGATGGCCTTGAGAGCATATGGAACAAACTGGGGCTACCTGTTTCTTTAGTTCTAACATATTCGAAAGCATAGCGGTGATCTTATCTAACTTAGAATCATTTATAACATGTGAACTCACCTCATGTACCTTTCTAGAAATAAGATCGGCACCTTCGTATTGTGCATCATTGAGTGCACGGCTTTCAAGTAGTGCACGACCATCTACTAGGCTCCGAGCTAAGAAACTTCCATTAGATGCAGCATCGAGCAGTCCTCTATCCCAACCCTTGAGTCCTTCGTAAAAGTAGGTTAAAAGATAGCCTTCTGTGATCCCGTGAGTAGGGCATGAAGCACAAAGTTCCTTAAACCTCTCGTAGTACTGGCTGAAATTCTCATCATGTTCTTTCTGCTTGATTCCAGTGATCTCTTTTCTTAAGACCGTAATCTTTGAGGCAGGGAAATACTTGGTAAGAAACTCCTGAACCAACTTCTCCCAATAGTCAATATGATTGGGTGGGAGACCCAAAAGCCATAACTTCTCCCAAGAGTCAATATGATTGGGTGAGAGACCCAAAAGCCATACCCGTGCTCTTTCTTCCAAGGACAACGGGAAAGCTTTCAGCTTCATGATTTCCAAGTCCGCATCATCCGGACACATACTACCAATGATGAATTGGAACTCCGTTAAGTGTTTGTGTGGATCTTCATTTCTAATTCCACGGAACTTGGGTAGCTGATGAAGGACTCCACTCTTAAGCTCAATATCTTTCTTGTTGGTTCTAGGCTCAGGATACTGGATGCAAAAGTTTGTAGTGCCATTTGTGTTTGCACATGTCTGCTCCAGATACTCAGGTTTCGTGCCATGGCTATTGGTGTTCCGAAAGTCTGTTCTTCTTCTGAATTACTGTTCTCACTTATGGACTCACCAATTATTAGGGATAGAGGTCCGGATGAGCCGGTTTGCTTAAGTGCATCTCTGAATGTTGCGTTGCTTGGCGAGATGTCAAGTTGTCTTCTCAGCCGATCAAGCTTAGATTGATGAGCACGCATTCATAAGTTTGTACCTATATTAAAACAGAACACTAAGTTAGAAGGCAAGTATACACAAGTAACTAGTGAAAGTTATTTAAGACAAGATAGTTGTTACGAAAGTTAGGGTTAGTATTAAAAAATATAAGTTAAGGAAATCATAATTAGCAAGAAAATGTGAGGTGTAACAAGTATGACTGCAAAAATTTAAACCGGCATTACATATACACAAGAACAGATAATAAGCGTATGAGAGTAGAGATTTGCATAATGTATCACATTAATAGAAACCAGAATCAACAATAAATCACGTTAATGGAAAGAAAGTGCACAAGTTCCAAATGCAAAATAATAATGCAATAAGTAGAGTTTTAGAGTGTCATGTGACAGGACCCGTCCCAGCTGGACGTCAAAAACCGTACCCGGTCCTGCTCCCGTCTGACAAGTCAACTGAAAGTCCGAAACTACCCTTTAGTACCTGCCAGACAAGGGAATTTTTTGCGCACGTGCCCACACATACCTCCACCTCTGGAATAGCCTCGATCAACGCGCCACGACCTGAAGGGTTAACAAAACAGAAAAGGGTGTGAGTGGACAAAAATGAACTCTTATAAAAACATTTAACAAAACACATTCTTACCCTCCAGTTTTCACAAACTTGCATGCATATCGTAAAACATGAGTAATAGTCTGAAATCATTCAAGTATGAACAGTGGACCGATAAAATCAAAACATATTTTCCCATGGTCCATAAAACTCATGATTACCAATTCAGTTCATGTTATAAAACATCAAGTCCCGGCTCTCAGGCCAAAACATATGAAAACATAATCACTGGCCACAAAGACCAAAAACCCGTACTCAATACCAGTACATCATCACAATCAATACCAATCAGCACTAATCACCAGTGCACAAGAAATATATCAATCCAATCAATCCGCACTACTCACAAGTGCATAAAATATCACAAATCACATCTGCACTACTCACAAGTGCACAATCAATCAAACTGCACTACTCACAAGTGCTGCACTACGCGTAGGCCAATATCCAGTCACTCTCTCGGGAATAAACACCTCTTGGTTCAACCTCCTCGGGCTCAGTCACCTCTGGGCGAACACATCCCCAGGATCAGACACCTCCGAGTGGTACATCCAGGCTCAGTATCATCCGAGAAGCTGACTACCATAGGATCAACTCCCGATCCTACAATCACATCCCCCAAGCTCCGGTCGTCTGGGTAATCCCCCCAAGCACCGACCGTCTGGGATATCACAATCACAATGAAAACCATCCCGGGAATTACATCCCAAAACATTTCAATCAAATCTTGACTTCATACCAAGTCAAGGTCATTCTCAACTGGGTCTCAAGCCCAAAATACCTTTTACACATATTTCATTAAAATCACCTTTTAATTCAATAAAATATTCCGGAAATCATCATTGACTCACCAACCAAGTCAAAACATCATTTTAGAAATCATTTAGACTCCGGGCCTAGCCCAAAACATCATTTGCACGTTCCTCGTAAAACGTGCCCGAAAGACTGATTAAAATAATCATAAAATCCCAATAAATCATTAATTTCACAATTTCACAAATGACTCCAATTCCGAGTCAAAATCACTATTCATTTGGGTTCTCATGCCCAAAATAACATTATCACGCAAATCCATGCGTTGCAACCTCCGTTGCCATTTTCACGTAAATCCACGAAATCCTTGACTCATTCCCGAGTCACAACATCATTCTCTATCCATGACTCATAATCCGAGTCCACACATTATTTCCAACCAATTTTAATCCCGGACTCACAAACCAAGTCCAAACATCATTTTTACCAAATTTCGTAATTTCTCGAAAATCGCCCAAAAATAATAATATAATAATCATAAAACCGAGAAATTACCAGATTGAAACATAAATCATGCCCAAGCATATAAAATCATATAATAAGGCATTAAAATCATATATGCATGCATCACGGTTAGAAAACAAAGTCCACTCACACACACCGTCCAAAACGGTCCGTTTCCGAGCTGCACGTTTTTCCGTAAAATCTGGAAATCACAACTCCTGTCCAAAATCATTATAGAGGGTTACTAACATCTCAAAATACAACATATAATTTTCCCCAATTTTTCCGGAATTTAAATACGTATTTTAAACGTAAAACAAAACTTCGGATACGCGGAACATTAACGAAACAATATCCGATTTCCCCGAAATCAACGTCAAAATGTTCGTTACACTGAGAGGATCAAAAGTCATGTTGATCTCACCTTGAGACTAGGCCGGACGCGCCCTCACGCGCCGCCGTGAGTGGCTGCCCGTGAAACCCACGCGCCAGCTACAGTACCCTCGTCTTCACCCGTTTGTCTGTAAAATGGGCCATTTAACCCGCGAGCAGACCCGGTTAGTTTTCAGCCAATTCGACATTAATTCCTTCAATTGAACATTCACACAGCTTCGTTACAAGTTTAATTAGAGGTCTGAAACATCAATTACACGAAACCTTACCTCTAACCTCACGATCATAGATGATCAATCGAAGGACATCCGACCACTATTCATCCTTCGAAAACCATCAAATCTTCTTGATTTCGTTCAATTGATTCACCAGTAAGCTTCAATGGACTCAGGTAAGTATTTTCCCCAACTCAATTGCATCAATCCATGGCTCAAACTCCACGACTCAATCTCGATAGCCGTACACTGTGCAACCATGGAATCCCGTCAATCACAACCGGTTTCTTCCAATTGATGAACCCAGAAGCATCGTGGGATCCTTAGGAACATAATCCCCACATCAATTACACCGTTTGATCGCTCCAAGATCACGACACAGCCTCGATTTCTTCCTCTGTCACCAAACTCGTTCAGAGCCAAAACGACACCAATTCCTCTCGTTCTTTCGACGTTTCTGATCGTGGTGATCCCAGGAAGCTCGAATTGAGCTCCAATTCGATCATCACGGCCCAATTTCCAGTATTCGAATTTTCCCCCCAATTTTCTAAAATCCAATTTTTGATTTCTCAGCATCCTCTCTGCCTCTCGTGTTTCCCAGCCAATTCAGTCTCACTCACCCTTCAATTTTCTCACAGGAACGGCTAAGGAAGGGAGCCAATTCTCCCAGCTCAGTCCTCCCCCAATTTGTGCACCGTTGGAAGAAAATGTAATGAAAATAAAAGGTAAATGATGGAGAACATGATGATTAGAGATGATGATGGTGTTGGGAGGGAAACATGGATCAGATTTCAGGGGATGGGTGACACTTGTCACTCATCCGGATGTGCACAGTCACCGGGTACTGTTCATATTAAAATATTATTTTAATCCCGGTTCGTTCGGTTAATCGAGCCCGATTCCGTGACCATAACTTCGTCGTAGAATCTCCGATTTCGGCATGCCGCCTGTCGTTGGATTCGTATCGACGAGACCTACGTAACGGTCCTTGGCCCTCGTCCGTTGGGCTTCCCGGCCAAAAAGTCAACATTTGGCCCCTAATATGCCAAATTACCAAAATACCCCTCTACTTCCGAACACCATAACTTTCTCTACGAATGTCGGAATCGAACGTGCCACCTGTCTATGAACTCGAGACGTCCCGAACTACGTCACAGTCCTCGGTCAAAGTCCGTTTGACCATCCGAGCTAAAAGTCAACATTTTGCCCACGCCAGGGGCAAAACGGTCATTTTTCACGTTTCGTCCGATTTCACTCAACTAATCCTCGATTAGTCATTCTAATTCTTAATTAATTAATATTCATTCCCGATATTCGGGACGGGTCATTACAACCTTCCCTCCTTAAAGAATTTTGTCCCCGAAATTCTAACTATCCGTATTCCACAACTACCTCGTGGAAAACAAATGGGCCTCACAACACGTGTACACCTGTACACCCACTAGCCATTGCAGAACTCGTCTGCACTCAGACGTCACATCACAGATGCACGTCGTACTGACTACACTCGACCACCCCGAGTGAAAATTAATCACCAGAAATTGGCAATGTCCTCATTAAGCTGACTCTTTCAGCTTGACGGCCCCACGTAATCACTAATGTGCCCCCGCTCTCATAGAGAGTCACCAAAACTCACCTGTCAGTCCATGCTGACACCACAAGCCAAACTGTCACCACCAAGCTTTACCACCCTAGTAAAGCGCCAATCAGTAACAAATCAGTGATAACACATCCTACTATCACGTCCGTCAATGTAGCATAAGATCAACAACATGATCTCCCCTCGCAGGGCAAACTCAATCCTGCGACAAATACCAACAGCAGTAACCACAAATATCACCCCCTCAGCGATCCCAAATGCTGGTAAGGTCACGACAAGGTAACATCTCGCCGCAAAGCAACTTGCGGTCACACTAACCACCAACTCACTCATCCTGAGTATACGCATACCGTCATCACACTCAAACAGACGGTGTAACTGGAACACATTGAACACCAGCCTAGCAGTGATCACACAACTCAACACTAGAGTTATACTAGCCAACCATGGCTAAGAGCACCTGCTCAAACAATCACTGAAATCATCAGGATCACTCTGCCCAGTGCATCGTGTTCAATGTCCAGTTAACGTTCACAACCAAAAACCAATGGTATTGGAACCAAGCCAAGCACCAACACGTTTATCGACACATCACTGGTACATCCCATGTACCGTCACTAGGTATCAAGCACCCCAAACCAGCAAGAGACAAATCGATAATCCACCAATCAACCAGTTCCAATTCCAAATCCGAATTCGCAATTTCGTAAGAAATCCCGAATCCAAACCCATACATCACATTTTTAATTCATGTCCAAATCCGAATCCGAAATCATTATTCCGTAAGCTAGCATTTGGAATAACCATTCCGCACCCAAATCCAGTATTCCACTTCCAAGTTCCAAAATCGAATCCTGAATCGTCACCCAGAAATTCGATTCCCAAAACCCGAAATCTCGTTCACGTCCACTCGGACGCACCAAAACCGAACCTATCGGTTACCCATTCATTATAGTCGGTTGACTTCATAAGGAAGCCAATCCAACAACCACACGGTTAAGGTTGACAAAATCCGACCACTTCGGAATCCTACTCACTCGTGTACTATACCACAAAGGGCTCCACTTCGAAAAGAAGTTCGGTCCCATCATTTACGACTCACATACCGGAGTAAGAGTGACAAACTCTCTACCCAACTGGATCATCAGGATTACGGTCCAGATCCATCACGACGTCAGCTGACCATGAACATCACGATCCTAGATCGTCACAATGCCCAATGTCCACGACATCACAAACCCGATCCACCTAGGATCCACACAGTCAACAACTAGGAACCACAGGGTCTTACACCCTTACTGATTACCTCGTATCTATCCTTGCCATCCCACCTAGGGAAAAACCAAGGATGATCCAAAACAATGACACCAATACTCATCCTACGTGGATGCAAACAAAACTCAATGCACTCCCCACGCCATGTAACCCAACATTGTCTGCCACCAAGCAGAAAATAAGAAGTCACCCCTGATGACTTCAGAATTACCTAGTCCCAATGCGGAAAACCCGCAATCCTCCTCAAACACAACCTCTTACGATTCCGTAGGTCCAACCATGTTGGAACCATCGGACTCGGACACCAACCACGTGTCCCCTTTGGACTGGTTACTGACACATACCCAACTCGACGAAGTCACAACCCGACTCGTGACTCATCGTCAGCACAACACCGGCACCAACACCAGCATACAAACAACATTATCAGTATGAGCACACCGTGTGCAAAACTGACAACTCTGGATCTCCGCTCATAACAAGCGACGACCCCGTACCTCTGATCGAATAGGAGAAACTCTGCCTCCCTCGTACCCAACAACTCTGGGTACAATCACCCTGACCACTCATGTGAGAAAAGGAAACGTCCCCTGAACGTCCCCCCAATTCTCAGCAACCACTCCCGGTAGTTGTGCCTGCCACAAACTTGTGCAGACCTAACCACCAGACATCACTATCGAGACTCCACATCCAATGGAATCAAGTACCCGTACAACTACCATGTATCCCCACTCTGGGATTCCATCGACATGTACCAACCCCGACTGTGGATTGCAGTTCCACCACTAAAGCTGACATGACCTGACACAATCGTCACTCGGTCTCGACTTAAAAAGTCATTAAGAGTCAAACCACTCGCCAGCACACATTTCCGTACAAGGAATTTACTGAGAATATTCTCATCCTGGGTCCAACCTACCCAATTGTGCTACCTTCCAAGTCTCTGGATCCAACAAATCCTGGGACCCACAAGAATACTGATTCGACAATTAGTAAGCCGTAGCTACACAAATTAATATCTGACCCACAAACCAAGGTCAATTACATTCCGAGATTAATCACAAAGTCTCAAATACCCTAATATACCCAACTCACTACCAGGTCGCGCACGAGGCTCACGTTCCGGAGGTATGGCATGGCAACAGCATCAGCAACCTAGTGCTCTGATACCAATTTGACAGGACCCGTCCCAGCTGGACGTCAAAAACCGTACCCGGTCCTGCTCCCGTCTGACAAGTCAACTGAAAGTCCGAAACTACCCTTTAGTACCTGCCAGACAAGGGAATTTTTTGCGCATGTGCCCGCACATACCTCCACCTCTGGAATAGCCTCGATCAACGCGCCACGACCTGAAGGGTTAACAAAACAGAAAAGGGTGTGAGTGGACAAAAATGAACTCTTAAAAAAACATTTAACAAAACACATTCTTACCCTCCAGTTTTCACAAACTTGCATGCATATCGTAAAACATGAGTAATAGTCTGAAATCATTCAAGTATGAACAGTGGACCGATAAAATCAAAACATATTTTCCCATGGTCCATAAAACTCATGATTACCAATTCAGTTCATGTTATAAAACATCAAGTCCCGGCTCTCAGGCCAAAACATATGAAAACATAATCACTGGCCACAAAGACCAAAAACCCGTACTCAATACCAGTACATCATCACAATCAATACCAATCAGCACTAATCACCAGTGCACAAGAAATATATCAATCCAATCAATCCGCACTACTCACAAGTGCATAAAATATCACAAATCACATCTGCACTACTCACAAGTGCACAATCAATCAAACTGCACTACTCACAAGTGCTGCACTACGCGTAGGCCAATATCCAGTCACTCTCTCGGGAATAAACACCTCTGTGTTCAACCTCCTCGGGCTCAGTCACCTCTGGGCGAACACATCCCCAAGATCAGACACCTCCGAGTGGTACATCCAGGCTCAGTATCATCCGAGAAGCTGACTACGATAGGATCAACTCCCGATCCTACAATCACATCCCCCAAGCTCCGATCGTCTGGGTAATCCCCCCAAGCACCGACCGTATGGGAATATCACAATCACAATGAAAACCATCCCGGGAATTACATCCCAAAACATTTCAATCAAATCTTGACTTCATACCAAGTCAAGGTCATTCTCAATTGGGTCTCAAGCCCAAAATACCTTTTACACATATATCATTAAAATCACCTTTTAATTCAATAAAATATTCCGGAAATCATCATTGACTCACCAACCAAGTCAAAACATCATTTTAGAAATCATTTAGACTCCGGGCCTAGCCCAAAACATCATTTGCACGTTCCTCGTAAAACGTGCCCGAAAGACTGATTAAAATAATCATAAAATCCCAATAAATCATTAATTTCACAATTTCACAAATGACTCCAATTCCGAGTCAAAATCACTATTCATTTGGGTTCTCATGCCCAAAATAACATTATCACGCAAATCCATGCGTTGCAACCTCCGTTGCCATTTTCACGTAAATCCACGAAATCCTTGACTCATTCCCGAGTCACAACATCATTCTCTATCCATGACTCATAATCCGAGTCCACACATTATTTCCAACCAATTTTAATCCCGGACTCACAAACCAAGTCCAAGCATCATTTTTACCAAATTTCGTAATTTCTCGAAAATCGCCCAAAAATAATAATATAATAATCATAAAACCGAGAAATTACCAGATTGAAACATAAATCATGCCCAAGCATATAAAATCATATAATAGGGCATTAAAACCATATATGCATGCATCACGGTTAGAAAACAAAGTCCACTCACACACACCGTCCAAAACGGTCCGTTTCCGAGCTGCACGTTTTTCCGTAAAATCTGGAAATCACAACTCCTGTCCAAAATCATTATAGAGGGTTACTAACATCTCAAAATACAACATATAATTTTCCCCAATTTTTCCGGAATTTAAATACGTATTTTAAACGTAAAACAAAACTTCGGATACGCGGAACATTAACGAAACAATATCCGATTTCCCCGAAATCAACGTCAAAATGTTCGTTACACTGAGAGGATCAAAAGTCATGTTGATCTCACCTTGAGACTAGGCCGGACGCGCCCTCACGCGCCGCCGTGAGTGGCTGCGCGTGAAACCCACGCGCCAGCTACAGTACCCTCGTCTTCACCCGTTTGTCTGTAAAATGGGCCATTTAACCCGCGAGCAGACCCGGTTAGTTTTCAGCCAATTCGACATTAATTCCTTCAATTGAACATTCACACAGCTTCGTTACAAGTTTAATTAGAGGTCTGAAACATCAATTACACGAAACCTTACCTCTAACCTCACGATCACAGATGATCAATCGAAGGACATCCGACCACTATTCATCCTTCGAAAACCATCAAACCTTCTTGATTTCGTTCAATTGATTCACCAGTAAGCTTCAATGGACTCAGGTAAGTATTTTCCCCAACTCAATTGCATCAATCCATGGCTCAAACTCCACGACTCAATCTCGATAGCCGTACACTGTGCAACCATGGAATCCCGTCAATCACAACCGGTTTCTTCCAATTGATGAACCCAGAAGCATCGTGGGATCCTTAGGAACATAATCCCCACATCAATTACACCGTTTGATCGCTCCAAGATCACGACACAGCCTCGATTTCTTCCTCTGTCACCAAACTCGTTCAGAGCCAAAACGACACCAATTCCTCTCGTTCTTTCGACGTTTCTGATCGTGGTGATCCCAGGAAGCTCGAATTGAGCTCCAATTCGATCATCACGGCCCAATTTCCAGTATTCGAATTTTCCCCCCAATTTTCTAAAATCCAATTTTTGATTTCTCAGCATCCTCTCTGCCTCTCGTGTTTCCCAGCCAATTCAGTCTCACTCACCCTTCAATTTTCTCACAGGAACGGCTAAGGAAGGGAGCCAATTCTCCCAGCTCAGTCCTCCCCCAATTTGTGCACCGTTGGAAGAAAATGTAAAGAAAATAAAAGGTAAATGATGGAGAACATGATGATTAGAGATGATGATGGTGTTGGGAGGGAAACATGGATCAGATTTCAGGGGATGGGTGACACTTGTCACTCATCCGGATGTGCACAGTCAACGGGTACTGTTCATATTAAAATATTATTTTAATCCCATTTCGTTCGGTTAATCGAGCCCGATTCCGTGACCATAACTTCGTCGTCGAATCTCCGATTTCGGCATGCCGCCTGTCGTTGGATTCGTATCGACGAGACCTACGTAACGGTCCTTGGCCCTCGTCCGTTGGGCTTCCCGGCCAAAAAGTCAACATTTGGCCCCTAATATGCCAAATTACCAAAATACCCCTCTACTTCCGAACACCATAACTTTCTCTACGAATGTCAGAATCAAACGTGCCACCTGTCTATGAACTCGAGACGTCCTGAACTACGTCACAGTCCTCGGTCAAAGTCCGTTTGACCATCCGAACTAAAAGTCAACATTTTACCCACGCTAGGGGCAAAACGGTCATTTTGCACGTTTCGTCCGATTTCACTCAACTAATCCCCGATTAGTCATTCTAATTCTTAATTAATTAATATTCATTCCCGATATTCGGGACGGGTCATTTCATCATGAATAACTTTCCCCTTTCGCTTCTCATAGTACTTTCCCAGGCGTACGACCTGTGCGTACTGATAACCACCATTCCACCATTCAACATTAATCATGGCCAGTTGAGATAGATGTAACGCGAGAAGTAAGGATAATTTTGAGAGCACCCCGAGGCTAGCTTGGCATATACTCCATTGGTGTTCCCTTTCTTAATCAAAAACTTGTCACCAGTCATAACTCTCCTAGACACCATGATCAATCCGAATGATGATTTAATGAATTACCAAACCCAAGTGTTTGCGAACTCCACCCCAACCTCATGTCCATAGATTCGAGTCTATGGTGTGTGGTGATGAAATCCACACATCATGAAGGGTTAAGGAGAAAGTAAATAAGAGGAGCACTACCTGTTCCTGAAAGTAAGATTTTGAAGAAAAAGGTGCTCTGAAATTCATGCAACTCTAAAACATTTAATAGGAAACAATATTTACACTTTAGGAAATTCAAAGATAAATAAAGTTTCTTACTTTTATTTTTTTTATTTTTTTGTTTTTTATTTTTTTGTTTTTTGTTTTTGTTTTTTTTTTATTCTGAATATTTTTTTTTCATTTAAAATTTAAAGTTTAACAAGACATAAACATACAAATAATTACATAAAAATAAAATAAGTGTAAACATAAAGTTAGTGGAACATAAAGTTGATGGAATAAAATTAATGGAAAAGAAAATTAATGGAATAAAGTGTAATGGAGTAAGGTATATTGGAATAAATAAAAGTAAAAGTAAGGAAAAGTGAACAAGTACAATATGCATTTATGAAAAGTTCAAATGAAATTAAATTATGAACATTTATGATCAAGTATATATTAGAGATTATGAATAAGTAAAGTATGATTATTATAAACAAAAATAATAAGAACAAAAATAAGATGGATAAATAAAATATAAACAAGCAAATAAAGGTTATGCACAATTTATATACATACACTAACAAATTAAAAATAATTTTCAATTTCCCCGGCAACGGCGCCAAAAATTGACAACGCCCAAACTACGCATTAAATTAAACATGTAATTTGAGTGTTATGCAATTTAAAGCCTTTTTGTGTAGATGTAGTATTGGTAAATAGTGATTGTTCTTAACCGGGGAAATTAGGGAACATTAATAATGTGTTAATGGGAAAGAATAATGAATAAAAGAATAATGAATAAATTAATTAATTAGAGAATAAAATAATCAAAGAATAAAATAGTCAAAGAATTAAAGAATTAAATGATCAAAGAATAAAATAATCAAAGAATTAAATAATCAAAGAATAAATAACTTAAAGAATAGAGGAATAAGAGAATAAAGAATTAATAAATTAAAGAATTAACGAATTAAAGAATAAAAGAATAAAGGAATAAAATAATAAAATAATAAAAGAATGAAGAATTAAAAAAGGGGGGTTTTGAAGAGGTTTGTAATCATGCAAGCAAGTAAAAACATAAATAAACTAATCCCACTTTTACTCTAATTTATGTACAAGTGACCTTCTTAAAACAAATATCTTACCAACACTCTAATAATTTCAAATATTAAAACAATCACAAAATTTTACCTTAATCGTCTTAATTACCTTCATACATTTTTCAATATTATAAATGCACCGACAGCGGCCGACACTTACAATATGATTTACCTTTTGTTTTTGACTGAATGGGCCGATAGCGATCAACATTAAGTCTCTTCAATTCTACTTTAAATGCACCGACAATGGATAAAACACTTAATATCAAATTGATGTATGAAGCACTAGAATGTATAAAATAACTAAAATTCATAAAGTAAGACACATGGAGATTGCATTTAACACTTACAAGTATTAGCAAGAAAATACCACACGTATATTGAACTATAATCAAAACCAATAACAAAAATAAGAGTTTAAGTAAATGGAGAGTAATTGTTACACTTTCAAGGTGGATGAAAACAATGGATTGTTATTTACACGGTTCTCCGACAGCAGACAGAACCTTATGAAGATGGAGGAAATAAACTCGGGAAATATGGACTCAAACTCTAAACTTTGTATTGGAAATATTTTGCCAAAATTTATCTCAAGGAAGGTTCAAATGTGTGCCTCAAAGAAGTTGTCCTTAACAAGTGAAATGAACCCCTATTTATAGGGAGAAAAATCAAATTACACTCTAAAAAAATAAATAAAAACAAATAAAAATTACAATAAAAATATTCAAAAGTGAAATGATGAGATTGGGTGGAAGATGTTTAAGAAAACAAAAGAAATGTTTGAAAAACAGCAAGAAAAACATTCATTAGTGCTGGTGGTGGCTTTGGCAGAGACCGGCTGGAAAAGAAAGGAATATTCGGCTGGGCTTTGTTGGAAAAGGGGATGAGTGGCCAGCAGGCATGCGATGGGGAGTAGAGCATGTCGTCGGTAGGCGGGCGCCGAGATTCTGGAAGCACGTTCGGCAGGCGCGCTCCGAACGTGTGCTGGGCATGGCTGAAGCAGGCTTGAGCGGGTTGGGTCGTACGGGCTGGACTTTGGGCTTTATTTTCTGGGCTTCTGGGCTTGCGCCGGACTTGGTCTGGGTTGGTAATGGGTTTGGGCTGCAGAAATAAAATGAAAATTAATTAATTTTATAACTTAATTAATATTTCCACCGAATTTTGTCTATAATGTTTCTATTATAATTCCGATTGAGACAATTCTTTCGCTAAAATGCTCCAAATTACAAACTTTATTTATTTAAACAAAAATAACACAAAATAAATTATTTTATCTAATTATTTATTATTTTAATATTAAAATTTAAGTATAAAGGGTATAAAATAATATAAAATAATGCTTAATTAATGACCTATCAAAAACCTAATTAAAAAGGTTGAGAAAATCTTAATTAGCAAGGAAATATAAAAACTAATTAAAAAGGGAGATATGAGTTGCTTGCTGGAATTTTAGAAGATGAACAGCTGGGCCACGCGCAAGTGGGATCTTGGCCAATTAGACTGGCAGAAAACGGAAGTCGGCGTTGGGCCCCAAGAAAAGTGTGGCGCGGTCTAGTTATAGGACGCGCGGGCTGCAGAGACGTGTGGAAGTAGGGCCTAGCGCGGACCGCTTGTTCTTCGGCCACGAAGTGAGGTGTGGCTCGACTTCTCCACGCAGGCGAGATGGGCTGCTACTGGAATTCACTTTTAAAGTGAATTGGGCCACTTGGTGAATATTGATATGTTGCACGCTGGGCTTGTACCACGACAATGCACGTTGGGCCTGCATTTAACAACTAATTATTAATTATTGATCCTATAATTAGCCACTAATAAGTTATTTAATTAATTTAAGTATTAATTATGTAATTAGGTATTAATTAATTAACTCTAGTAATTAATAAAAGAAAATAATAAAATGAGGTAGAATGAATATAATTAAGATTCTAACAAAATAAAACATAGAAGAAAATGATATAAAAATGATGATCAATTACGTGTTTATCAAATTCCACCACATTTGGACTTTTCTAGTGCCTAACAAAACTAAAAACAAATAAAGAATTGAAAAAAAAAAAACTAATTTTTTTTAGCTTATGGTTTTTTTTTCTTTTCTTAAAATAAAAAACTGCTAAGCCCTTAACCATTCATCTCCAATTGTATCAACTTAAGTATGTCATCAAAGATTTACACGAAGAAGCTATATAGTATATGGAATTAAAAAGTTAATACATCATAACAGAATACCTTGACAAGTAAGACAATGAGTAAACTTGGTGAAATGTATCTCAACATGAATAAAACAAGTATAAATCAACTCACATGGATATGCACTCATAATTTCACTCAATGTGTATAGGGTTTATGTTTGCACTCAAGGTATGTGAGGAAGAAGCTCACATAATAGAAAGTAAGTTACTTCATAAAAATTTCAAACATAAACCATAAGATAGTGAACATACTTGCACAAATGAGCCAAAACCATAAACTTACTCAAGTGATAGACTCAACTAATCAAAATTTACTTATCTCAAGGATCATAAGGTCTTAATTTGAAGGTTGTAATGAGGCTAGGTGTACAGGCATGAAATTTTTAGGATATTGGTGTTAAATTTTGTTCCACGACTCAACCAAAGATTCCCCTCACATAGGCATAAGTGTTTCAAATACCCCCATACTTAAACTTTGCTAGTCCCTAGCAAATACTTGAAACGCGCTTGAGCATTATAATTAGGACAAAGACCGAAATCTTCAATGTTTCCAAATTCACAAGTATAGAAGACTTAACTCAAACTCAAAATTTATATACTGTTCGAGAGATTCAAAACATTTTATTTATTTATTTATTTTTCTTTGTTTTTTCTGTTTCTGTTTTTTTTTGTATCACTTTGGTTTTTTCTTTTTCTTGATTTTTCTTTTTGGTAATTCTATGTTTACAATGTACTTTGAACAAGTCCTTTCCTATATGTACATACAAGTCTTCAAATCATATCTCCTCATTCACGCCACTTGAAGTCTTCAACCAAGTCTCTGGAATAAGGGTAAATAATGTCTATACTAGGCTCACAGGAATATATGTTTAGGGTGCTGAAAGAAAGGCTCAATGTAGGCTCAAAGTGGCAAATTGGGGGAGTCGCACTTGTGTGATCAAATAGAGACATGGATATTTAGATAAATGGTTTTAACCCTATTGCCTTAATCATGTCCAAAATTAGAGAGATTATTAACTTAAAAGCTTCGAAAATCATATAGAATAAGTTCTAGTACTCTAGAGTTCATTAAAAGCTATGGCAAGTAGTTATGAGGCATATGTATATCAATTTAAACAAAGAACTCCTATGAATCACTCAACAAAGAAGTATATAAGGCTCTAAAGCTCACATAAGGTTTATATGATTCATACAAATCTTAATATGTTCGTTTTGTACCAGTTTATCATGCATTATCTACTACAAGTCGTAAGAATTTAATCATAAAGCATTAACAAATGAATTCAAGTTGCAGTGATCATCTTTTAGCCATGTCTTTTTTTTTCATTATGATCATCAACATGTTAAAGTCATCCTAAGACTTTTAAAAACAGAAACTTCAAAAACACAATTTTTTTTTCTATAAAGACTCACAAAGTTGTAAAAACCTCCCCCACACTTAAAGTTGGCATTATCCTCAATATATCAAAGTAAAAGCATAGAATCAAGTATGAGATAGAGTTTTACGAAAATAAAACAAAAATAAAAATAAACGAAAATAAAAGATAAGGGAAGAGAATGCAGATGTGTTGTAGACTCCTCCATTGGGTTTCCTCCCAACAAGCGTTTGAATTTAACGTCTTCAGCCTAGACGAAGTGTTTCAATCAACTAATGCGATGCGGGGTCTATGCACTCTTTTGAACTCCACATTGTGCACACCAATTTCCTCGAGGTACAGCTTCAATTGGTAGCAATTTTTCTTGAACCCTTTTTCTGTTTCTTCATAAATTTAGTTAGCACTCAACT
This sequence comes from Prinsepia uniflora, assembly GCA_032719365.1. Taxonomy (NCBI): domain Eukaryota; kingdom Viridiplantae; phylum Streptophyta; class Magnoliopsida; order Rosales; family Rosaceae; genus Prinsepia; species Prinsepia uniflora. Next base: position 37,690,828 of record CM064874.1, on the reverse strand, counting down.
TTACAAGTTGATTTCTACAAAAATAATATAAAGAACTAAGACTATGTTTCCAAAATTTACAAGTGCGAAATTTATGCACAAGTATGATATTTACATTATGAACATATTTACAAAAATGAAATCGCACAAAAGATTTTTCAATCCCCAGCAACGGCGCCAAAAATTGATACGCAAAAACTAAACATTAAATTAACACTTATTGAAAACGCATGCAATTTAAAAACCTTTCTTTTTTTGTAGATTGTAGCATTGGTAAATAGGGATAATTTTGAACCGGGAATTGAGGGTACCTAAGTGTGATTGTCGTTTGATTATTTATATAGGGGGTAAATTGGTTTTTTTACTAAGGTCCTACGTGATTAACTAATTTGACTAACCTAATCTATTATTTACATGGTCAACTCATCTTTAACCTAGCTCATTCATAAATTATACCAATTCCAAAATCTACGAAATTCCCTCATCTTAGTTCTACGGAATACATGTATATTATCTCAAGTACGTGCTTAGAAATTGCCCTACACACTTTCAATGATCTAGACATGGAAATTGGCCTACATCTAATCAAGCATTAAGCACAACATACAAGTATAACAAAAATTAAGATATTGGAACACATGGAAGATTATTGAAACTCATATAAGATATAAAACCATAATTATATTAAAAACCAATCCAACAAAACAATCATTCAATAAAAAAAGACAACCATAGGGTAAAGAGGTCATGTTACACTTTTTCTCCTTGGAAATTGCCCTACAGATGCTAAGTGGCTTGACAATCCTTGGTGAGACACTCGGAAATTGCCCTATATGTCACTGGTGAAGGTGTTTATGATGGAGTATGGTGTGATTGGATTTTGCTAAGGCAATCTCAAATTGATGAAAAAGGAAATTTGGTTAAGTTGAACTTTGGTACAAAAATGGGCGACCTCTTACAATTAGCCTAAGCCTCTCTATTTAGAGGAGAAAATTAATCCTCAAATAAATAGGAGTTCACAATTTAATTTTAAAAGGAAAAGGATTAAACTAATTAATATTGAAGTCCTAAGAAGTAAAAGGTAATAAAATCCTAATTAAAAAGGAAACCTAAATCCTGATTAAAAAGGTAAAGCAAACCCTAATTAAAAAGGAAATATAAAACCTAATTAAAAAGGGAGATAGGATTTGCTTGCTAGAATTTTAGAAGATGGAACAGCTGCGCCACGCGCAAGTGGGATCTGGGGCAATTGGGCTGGCAGAAAACGGAGGTTGGCGTTGGGCCTTGGGCAAAGTGTGGCGTTGGCTGAGACGTGTGGAAGTGGGGCTTGGCGCGGGCCGCTTTTTCTTGGGCCACGAGGTGAGGTGCGGTTAGGCTTCTTCTCGCAGGCGAGATTGGCTGCTGCTGGAACTCACTTGTGAATTGGACTGGGCCACTTGGTGAATATTGATATGTTGCATGCTGGGCTTGTACCACGGCAATGCACTTTGGGCCTGCATTTAACAACTAATTATTAATTATTAATCTTATAATTAGTCACTAATTAATTAGTTATTTAATTAAAGTATTAATTATGTAATTTTTTATTAATTAATTAACTATAGTAATTAATAAAAGAAAATAATAAAATGAAGTAGAATGAATATAATTAAGATTCTAACAAAGTAAAACATATAAGAAAATGATATAAAAATGATTATCAATTAGGTGTTTATCAGGCTTCCAGCAGCCGCCACCACCGAGAACGCAGCCACCATATCAGAGAACCATCCAGTATGGAACCTAAGAGATCGAACTGAAGAGTGGTTTGGAGACACAAATTCGCCAAATGCCACAACCCAACCACCCAAAGCCGAAGCGTGGGGAACTGTTGTGGGGGTAGAGGAGCAGTGATCTTGCTTATTGGAGGGGGCAAAAGGGAAATCAAATTAAAGCAAAGGGCAATGGGTTAGAGGGAGAGCGAAGTGGATGAAGGGTGATAATTGAGAAGGGATGTAGGGATGGTGGTGTGAGTGAGGAGAATGGCTGATAGGACCCTCCCAATAATCCCCCTCAATTAAAGTGAGAGAACCTACTCCCGTTTGACATGTCCTTATAAAATGACCAACTTACCCTCGGAACTAATGTAAAACGTACTTACCACGTGTTAGACAAGGGATGACCCACTAAGAGTTTCCAGAGTACGCAAATTTCACGTGATGCCTCAGCCTTCATATAGCCCGTGCTCGCGATCAATTTGGAGGGTGTCAAAACCAATAAAAAATGTGAGTGGACAAAAAAAAAAGTTTTGGAAAATCATTTTCCGAAATCTACCTTTAAACCCTCCGTTTTGTAAAACATGCATGCATAATCGATAGAAACATTGTGCTCAAATAAACCGCAATGAGATATATAAAAAAATCATGGGTCCAACCCGAAATCACATAAATATATAAAGGCTCTCTGGCCCACATTTTACTGAAATTGCCGGCACTTAACCGCTTTGAAAACATTTACACATAACACAATTATTTAAAAACCAAACCTGATCTCGTTGGTCCAACTAGCCTAATGTCAAACCTCGTCATGTTGGTTCAACTAGCTGCTTAGCCAAATAGCATCCCATATGTGCTACCTATAGATTAGTACGGGTCCTACATAGTTCAACCCCGCCGGTACGTGTGGAGTCCAACCCTGCCTATGTCCGAGCCCATCTATGGGAATCCATGGAGTCCAACTTCGGATATAGCGATCCAATCGCTTGAGGTTAACTAACTAAGGATACAATATCCAAACCGAAACATAATTTAGTCCACGAACACCAGCCCAAAACAATCATCACACGGGCACCAGCCCAAAACAGTTATCATACGGGCACTAGCCCAAAATACGGTTTTCCGAAAACCATCATATCTCAATATCCAGAAATATAACCATAAACACTTATCAAATCCAACATTTATCCAGCTATCAAAACCATATATATAATTATGGAAAATCATATCATAAAGCTAGTAAAAACATATAAATATGCATGCATTAGAGTTATGACACCACGTGTCAGACCAAGAATAATATCGTGATCCAAATAGGGTTTCCAGAGTATGCAGCTTCATGTGATGCCTCGGTCTCTACCATAGCCCGCATCCACGATCAACCTGGAGGGTACCAAAACCAAGAAAAAGTGTGAGTGGACAAAAATAAACAGTTTGCAAAACAAAATTCCGAACAAAAATAAAATAGTACTTATGGAAAACAAAGGCTTTCATCGTAAAACTAACACATGTGACAATATTTGGACACAAAGCAATAAATAAAAAATGTGGCACATTCTCATATCCCACATTTATCTCATACCATCATATCATCATCTTCAGTCATGATATCCAAGCAACAAGTGCACATAAGCTCCAGGACTGCTCACGTCCGAGCACGTCATCAAGAACAAATCTACGACCAACGTTTACATCGTCGCAATGAACAAATCAACGGCCGACGTCCTTATCGTTGTGAACAAATCAACGAACGATCTCATACATCATGTGTACTCCTCAGTCGAGCCTCCCACGACTGGTTGAAAATGCAACGTGACCTCTCCTGAGGAGGGGGGGAGGGGGGACACAGCGCATCCCGTAGGCGAGCAACACATCATAGGGTCTTCTCTGGTGAAACATATTCACAACTGGAGGCCCTTTCCAAGGAAACACATTCCTATTGGAGTCATCTCAATCATCTCGGCAAATAGCCATAGTAAAAATAGTGGAAACTGTTGAAATACATTTTCATAGACGGAATTGTATTTCAAATCAAATCAATCGTTTCACGTAGGGTCTCAGCCCAAAACATAGTTTCCACAAACCATCTTAAAATCAGTGTCCATTCCTCATTTGACAATGCTCAAATCATTTCATTAATCAAAACATTTTTTAATTTCACGTTTGACTATAAACCAAGTCAAATTATAATCCAACTGGGTCTCAAGCTCAAAAAGCCATTTTCACAAAAATCCGTAAAATCCTTCATTTTCAAACCATGATCAAACTAGTACATAAACCTTATGAAATTCATCATTCAAAGTAATATGCAAACCTTGCATTTCAAATCATATTTATAAAATCATTAAAACATATATGCATGCATCATTTTATAAAACAAAGTCCACTCACACATAGTCCATCCTCTGTGCTCAAACCACGAGCTATAAGCCGATTCGCAGCTTCCAGAATGTCCGTGCCTGTCCAAATCACACCCAAGGGTTACTATCAATCTATATAAGTTCATATGTAAACATCCCCTAAACCCCATGTAATGACCCGGGCGTTCGAAAAAGGGAAATTTGGAAAATTTGAAGAAAATGACGATTTTGCAGCTAGGTAATGGGCGAATAGTTGACCTTTTACTCGGGCAGTCAAACAGACTTTGGCCAATGACCGTGACGTAGTTCGGGACGTCACGAGTTCATAGGCAGGTGGCACGTCCGATTCTGACATTCGAGGAGAAAGTTATGATATGCGGAAGTTCAAGGGTAATTCGGTAATTTAGTTGAAAATGGGCAATTTGTTGACTTTTCAAACGGCATGGAATTTTCACGTAATTCGAAGATCGTTGGGTAGGTATCGAGACATTGAATCCGTAGACAGGCGGCACCCGTCAATCAGAGTTCAGATGACTAAGTTATGAGTCTAGAAGCTTGAAGGGCATTTTGGTAAATTGTCAAGGTGAGGGCAAAATGGTAAATTGACTGATGAAGTTTGAAACAGCCGTGGTGGGTTGTTTGGCTGAATTGTTTAACACATTAAGTGACAATTTTCACTAAGGGAGGCTAGATCAGTGGCAATGTGTAATGGTGGGAAGCTTAAAATATGCTGTTTGGCACAGTGAACAGTGTTGGTGCCATTGAAACTGGGAAAAACGGAGGCTGGTTCCCCATGCTTGATCGACTTCCCAAGACCACTTTGAGAGGAACTGAGTGAGGGGACAGAGGCAGACGAAAATCACGAGTTGTTCAGTTGTGAGTGTGGTGGAATTGGGACTTGAAACTGGGTGTTGGTTTTGAATTGAAAAACAAATAGAGCACGGGTTACATTGGATTAATTGAGTGAAGTGGCTTCGTAACATTCTGAGAGGGAAGGAGAGAAACAGAGAGAGGAAACTGGAGAGGAAAAGTGGGGGACTGAGCGAAATTACACACAGAACCCGAAACCGTCCTTGGGTAAATTTAAATTCTAAAATTCAGTTTTAGGCCAGTCCAAGTCCAATTAAGGTCAGATTATGCTTTTTGGGACCTTCGTTAGTCGATCGAAATCATGAAATTCAAAGTTCGAAGCTCGTGGAGCCATGAACAGACATGACGAAATTCTAGAAATCGCGAGCTTGTGTTCGTGCAATTGGAGGTAAGTTATTGTGAAATTGGTTGAAAAATCATCTTTATAGTAAGCCTATGATGCTCCCTAACTAGTTAATTGAAGAAAATCAGTGACTGTTTGATGAACTGGGACGTTGAACCAGGTTTAGAACTTGAATTCAATTGAGTTGGTTTTAGGCCGTGATGAGTGGAATGAATGTTACAAACTTTAATTCAGTTCCTTGCGATGCTAGTTGAGGGTTCAATTGAAGAAAACAAGTTGATTGTGGCAGGGATCGAATCGGGTCGAGCACGCGGGTCGCAGATCCGTTTTCCAGGACAGTCGGGTGAGGAAGACGACTGTGCGGTTATTGTAGCATGCGCGTGAATTTCACGCGCAGCCGCTTGCGGCGACGCGTGAGGGTGCGTGGGTCCGATTTTCGAGGTGAGTTCAACACGACTTTTGTCCTATACAATGTAACAAACATTTTAGCGTTGATTTCGAATTAATCGGACACCGTTTCGATATTGTTTCGAGGGTCCGAATGTTTATATTACGTTTTTAATTAACATTTAATTTCCAGAAAATTATGGGGAATTGGTATGCTGTTATTTGAGTCCTTAGTGATACTAAAGAATGGTTTCAGACAGGATTCAGGATTTCTGGAAAATGTCAGAAATTATGGAAACGCGTGCAACGCGAAAACGGGAGTTATGGACGGTGTGTGAGTGGACTTTGCTTTCAAAATTAAATGCATGCATAAATGTTTCTATGATTTCATTGATTATGATTATGACTTGTGATAATTACATTTTTCGTATTTATACGTATTTTGATATGCAATACGTAACTGCACGTATTTCGAGACTATGGTTTCTCTTATGCTTTGATGATGGTTTGATGAACGATTTTATACGATTTGTGAGTATGATGTTTTAAGGATGTTTTGATTGTGATTATGAGTATGACCTACGGTTTTGACACGTATTTCGAGATTATTACGGATTTACACGTTTTACGAGATTTCGAGTATATTGTGTTTTGATCATAGTTTTGATTCTTTGACCTTAGGATTTGAAATATGATGTGATTTCAAAGATTTAAAACGGATTTTGGAAAAGGTGATTTCGGGCTTGATGCCAAGGGCATAAAAGTAATTTTGATGAATGAGATTTAGATTTCGGAAACATGAAAGTGGATTTTCGGGTTTGGGTTCAGGATGATGTTTCCGGATGCTAGCTTACGGAATCATTATTGCGAATTCGGATTTGGAAAGGGATGACAGATATGATTGGGGATTTGAAGGTGAAATCCGAACATAAGTCATATTATGACAAAATGTGATTTCGGATTGATTTTGGAATTTGGATCACGATGGATCCTGGATTGTTGTGATTTACAAATGATTTTGGGTTTAAAGACTTGGTGCTATTGCTGGAGCACGTTTTGAGTTTAAAGACTTGGTTAATAGATGACGGGGGCGGGCCCAGATTAGGTTTAAAGACACGGATTAAGTTTAAAGACTCGTGAGTTTAAAGACTCGGTTATTGTGATACCCCCGAGGCCTATTGATTATGTTCTGAGTTTAAAGACTCGTTGATATCCCGGGAAGGCCTGATTATGCGCATGGTATTGAGTTTAAAAACTCGGGCGCACTTGAGATCCAGCAGATTTATTGACTTCTGAATTATTGTTGATTTCTGATGTTTTCGGATGTGTTGGGCAATGACCCGGTTTATGTGGTTTTGATGGATTTTTGATTTTGTTACGTACTTGGATTTGATTCATGATTTGGGCGGAGGCCTTATGTTTATGTTTGCGGGCTAAGACCCGAAGGTGAAGAAAGGAAAATGATTTTTCGTACACGGTTTTCTTATGTTGAAAATGTAACGGATTGCAAAATGATTTTTGAATGCATGCATTGGTTTTACGTGGAGGGTAGAAATGTCTTTCTGTAACTGTTTTATAAACTGATTCATTTTTGTCCACTCACACCTTTTGTGTTTTTATTGACCCTCCATGTCGTTGCACGTTGATCGTGGCTAATCGAGCGGCGGAGGCATGAGTGAGTACGTGTGTGGCTATCCCTAGTTTGGCAAGTACTGAGGGTAATTTGGAAATTTCAATCAACTTGCCAGATGGGAGCAGGACCGGACACGGTTATTAACGTCCCTTCGGGGGCGGTCCTGTCAATTTGGTATCAGAGCACTAGGTTGCTGATTCTGTTGCCACATCATATCTCTGGAACGTAAGCCTCGTGCGCGACCTGGTAGTGAGACGGGTAGACGAGGTTGTATGAGACCTCGTGATAGATCTCTGATGAGATTGACCCTGGATTGAGGGTCAGATGTCATATAGAATGCACTGTGAACTACTGTTTGTAGACATATAATTGTGTGGGTCCCGGGGAGGCATGAGCCCACAGGCTAGAAAGGTTACACAATCGAGCAAGTTGCACTCGTGATGGGATTATTCACAGTGGATTCCTTAAGTGGAATGTGTGTTTAAAGAGTCTCAAATGTGATGGGATACTTCTTAGGCTTTATCGGTCGTATAAGATATGGTTGAGCATTAGTATTTGCTCGGCGATTGGGTATGTCAGTGATGGCATGATTGATTCGTATGAGGTGGGACTCAAGTAGAGTCGAGACGTGGATGTGGGACTCAAAATGAGTCAGGGTTGCGGTTAAAGACTTGAGATGAGCCATGGTGAGGCATCAAGGCTCGAGAGGAGCCAGAAAGGCTGAGTGAGGAATGTTTGGCACTTAGTATGCCAAGGGCTGGTATATGGTCAGGTATGGAGGAGTTAGGAAATTAAGGCTTGATCTTTTTTTGAACTTATGGGTCAGTGTCCTTAGTGACTGAGGTTCGGGCGGAGACCCGAAGTATACAAGGATTTGGACTTAGGAGATAGTCCATTTCAGTGGGATGCAAGTCGGGTCCACTGGGAGGTAAGTAACAAGGGTAATTATATAGTAATAGTTATGATTGTGAGTTGTCTTGTCACGTCATAAGGAAATGGAGATGTAGATTGATGGATAAAAGTGAGATGGCACTGTCGGGGGTGTGTTAGAGTGAGGATTGGCTCCTATATTGGTTGTTGATATGACAAAAGTGTGAAGAGTTGGTGGGGCCCGTGATGGACCATATGGGCGTGGTCAGTTGGGACCACATGCTCGGGGATTTGCAGTTCTTTCGTAGGAAGCCTGAGTAACTGTCAGGACCCACCCCTAATCCCCCGGGATTAAGGGCTAAATCTCGATCCCGTCTAACTTACGCATGACACGAAGGCTAAACTGACGTCCAACCTTCATGTGACACGTAAGTCGGACAAGGGATTCTCGATCCAACCGTACCGAAGCTTCCGAACTTCCCAGAGTGCGCCGAATCAACTGTGGATCGTGCGTGTGATGTCTCCGTCTCTCTCGACCAACAGCCCGCACCGCAACAATCTGGAGGGTATCGAAAACACGAAAAGACTGTGAGTGGACAAAAATAAAGTTTGAGTTCAAAAACATTTCATAAAACAATGACATTTATACCCTCCGTTTCAAAAACCAATGCATGCATATCAAACTCATGTCATCAAACCTTTCAATCTTCCGGTTAAACAAACCATATAAGAAAAACCGAACACAAGTTCCTTTTTCCAAATCCCGGGCCTCAGCCCAAAACCACCGACAACCATGATTTAAAACCATACCACATTTCCGTTCATCGAACCTGTTGGATCTATCCGAGTCTTTAAACTCCCGAGTCTTTAAACTCAATCCAGGCCTCAATATAATCCGAGTCTTTAAACTCAACAGGCCTATGGGGGAAATATCAATATATGCAAGTCTTTAAACTCCCGAGTCTTTAAACTCCCGAGTCTTTAAACTCAATCCGGGTCTTTAAACCCAATCCGGGCCCGTCCCCCGTCAATCATAATCCGGGTCTTTAAACCCAATAACCAGATCCAGCAAATCCAATCCAAAACCATTTGAAAACTTTTTTCCATTTCCGAATCCGAATCCGCAATCTCATTAGGATCCCCAATCAAAACCCATAACTCATCTCCATCACCTTTCCAGATCCGAGTCCGCAACCATCATTCTATAAGCCGGCATCTGGAATAACCATTCCGAACCCAAACTGGAATCCACTTTCAAGTCCCGAATCGAATCCCGAATCATCATCCGGAATTTCGATTCCAAAACCCGAAATCACGTTTCTCAACACCACTTTTTCAACTGGGCTTCAAGCCCGAAAACCCTTTTCCGAAAACACTTTTCCGAAATCCTTTTACTTTCTTTGAAATCAAATCGTATTTCAAATCCCGAAAGCAAATCATTAAACCTAGGTTCAAATCACAATGTCCAACGAAATCCCGTAAAATATGAAATTCCATAATTTTCTCGAAAAATGTGCAAAACCATAAACCATCACATATCCAACCAGGCACAGTAACTACTGTTCATCGTCTTCCTCAGATGTTCGACCGGTCTGAACCGGCGAGGATGGTTCTTCGCCATTCCTCCACCAATTTCATCCCTTTTCAATCCTTTAGTTTCGTCCTGGCCTATTTAATTGATTCCAAAAATCAATTCGTGAAAACACGGCCTCAATCTCCTCGTCCAAGCTTCGAAGAAAACCCAGAAAATCTGAGTTTCTATCTCCGGCCACCCACGGCCACCACGAACCTCCAGGTTACACCCTAAGGTCCTTCTAACCTTCCTAGAACTATTAAAAACCATAGGACTCTTCGACAATCACCCAAACCTCACCTCCCAAGCTCGACACAGCAACCGTCCAAATCCCCTGTTCTTGCTCCCGGCCCACCGTGCAATCCCCCGTCACGTTGTCGACCTCTACAGCTCTCTAGGAACTTACTGAACTCACTAGGACTCACCAAAAACCTCAACTCGTACTTAAACTCCATGACTTACCGTTTGAATCAAAACGGAAAACAGGGGAAACAAAGAAACCTCACCTGTCTGTGCACTGCCGTGAACGCCACCGTGGCCTAGCCCGTCCAACGTCTCTTCTCTGCCTTCTGATCGTTCCCACACTCCAAATTTAAAAGATTTAATCGAACACAACAACACCACCACCTTGATTCTTCTCTATTTTCCTGAGAACTCACCCTCTCCTCACACACCAACACTCGACTCTCAATCTGCTCAACTCAGTCCTTACACTTTCAACCTCCCTCTGATCACACTCACACACTCAAAAGAGTCACACCTCCATGCAATTGATCGATTCCTCCCTCTCTGCCCAGTCTCTGTTTTTCCCTCTTCGAACAAACACGATGCACACACACATAAATAATTGCACCGTGCACCCTAGAAGCCACTACACATAGCCCACGTGTCCACCATCCCATGGTCCCTTCTCAAAATATCCAATCCCTTCTGTACACTTGTCCCAACCTGATTGCACGCATCCCAAGGCACAAAAAGACCAAAATACCCTTGTGATGTCCAAATTACGATTATGCCCTTCGCCGTTCTAGACCCGTATCTCACTCGTCCTACATCCGATGAAAGCATGCCGCCTGTCGTTGAACTCAGGACAACGAGATCTACCTAACGGTCCTCGATCTACTTGTAAAAACTCTGTCGTGTAAAAGTCAACTTTTCCCCTTCTTTTAACCAAATTACGAAAGTGCCCTCAACCTTCCAATCATCATAACTTCGTCCTCGGATGTCGGAATCGGGTGTGCCACCAGTCTACGGACTCGTAACATCCCGAACTATGTCACAGTCATCGGTTAATGCCCAAATGACCGCCAAAACTAAAAGTCAACATTTTGCCCAAACCAAAGGCAAAATCGTCATTCTACGTCCAAGATCCAACAGTACCCAACTAACCACCGATTAAGCTCACTAATCCGTCAATAATCACTTCCCTAATCCCGACTTCTGGGACGGGTAGTTACAATCTACCCTCCTTAAAAAAATTTCGTCCCCGAAATTCCACAGCTCAAACGTCAGGTGGGGGGTCTTCTACTCTATCTCAACCACTACGCAACTTAACGTCTTACCTGAAACGATCCAGTCCTGCTTACTTACCCAAAAAGGAAGTCTACCTACCGACTCACTACTTGCCTTCGCTTCCCTTGACGGCTTCGACCACCCTGACGGAATAAATCAACAAAGTCCTAAAGGCGCTTCTAGATTGTGGGTTCTTTTCAATAACATCATATCGATAAGTTATAGTCACTCGTTTCAAATTCCTTCCGTCATCCTTCAACGGAACTCACCATAACACTCGCTACACTCGGCGTCACCAAGTACTACTCTACTTCGGAACACACTACAAGTCAAATACAGGTATTTCAACCACAAGTTTCCCAACTCAACTACTAGCCATAGGGCTCCTCATCTTCTACAGATCACAACCACACTTCCGCTACGCTGCTATGATCAACCCAATGCATACTGACCGTTCGTCCTGGTCCATGACCTACCAATGGTCATCCTTACCTTGTTCGGCATACGAACCCTCATCCTGAGTCATCCACTAGGCAACCCTTACCTCGGCTGCACCTAGTAGCACCGTCTCCAATCCGGCCGTATGTCGGCCCAAACCACAAGGACTACGATACCACAAACCCAAACTCACAGTAATCCCACGGGGTACCTCAAAGCATCCCCGCCGTCCGGGTTATCCAAACCCTCAACTGCCCTGGTTCACGACAACCTTACCACTCGGGTCGTCACACTCGACTAAGACCATCACTAGGGGAAAAATCCCTCGAGTCTCACAGGAGTTCCTAGACCCTGCCATCAAGGCAGCCGGCTACTCGTAGCCGCACAATTCCAAACTCAACCCACTGACCAAAGGTCAACAATCCATCTGATCAACATCCAAACAACATCCGCCCCAACCAGCCACCATCAATCGGCCTCCTCGGCCTACGTATCTCACTAACTCAACTAGCTACTCTCAGGGCCCTCAGGCTGACCAACCTACTCTCATCCGTAGCTCACCGGCTACCTTCCAGGTTACTTATGCTAGCGTATGTCGGACCCTATGGTCCATCCATCAAGCAAAACCTGTGCCAACACACTAACCGTTCCGGCCTTAAGCCGACATACGTCCTACCTCGCATCGCGTATCGAGCGACTAGCACCTTCAAACGCTGCTATCTAACCACCTAAAACGTACTTTCACTGTCGTATCCAGGTTGCTGTCGGGCTGTTCCGCATCGAGACATCACATCCACAGTAGCATCACACTGTCCAAGTGAACGAACCTACGACTCTGGGAACCAAACCTCGTGCAGAACATACGGAACCTCGCTCTGACGCCAATTGTCAGGACCCACCCCTAATCTGCCGGGATTAAGGGCTAAATACTGATCCCGTCTAACTTACGCATGACACGAAGGCTAAACTGACGTCCAACCTTCATGTGACACGTAAGTCGGACAAGGGATTCTCGATCCAACCGTACCGAAGCTTCCGGACTTCCCAGAGTGCGCCGAATCTACTGTGGATTGTGCGTGTGATGTCTCCATCTCTCTCGACCAACAGCCCGCACCGCAACAACCTGGAGGGTATCGAAAACATGAAAAGACTGTGAGTGGGCAAAAATAAAGTTTGAGTTCAAAAATATTTCATAAAACAATGACATTTATACCCTCCGTTTCAAAAAACCAATGCATGCATATAAAACTCATGTCATAAAACCATTCAATCTTCCGGTTAAACAAACCATATAAGAAAAACCGAACACAAGTTGCTTTTTCCAAGTCCCGGGCCTCAACCCAAAACCACTGATAACCATGATTTAAAACCATACCACATTTCCGTTCATTGAACCTGCTGGATCTATCCGAGTCTTTAAACTCCTGAGTCTTTAAACTCAATCCAGGCCTCAATATAATCCGAGTCTTTAAACTCCCGAGTCTTTAAACTCAACAGGCCTACAGGGGAAATATCAATATATCTGAGTCTTTAACTCCCGAGTCTTTAAACTCAATCCGGGTCTTTAAACCCAATCCGGGCCCGTCCCCTGTCAATCATAATCCGGGTCTTTAAACCCAATAACCAAATCCAGCAAATCCAATCCAAAACCATTTGAAAACCTTTTTCCATTTCCGAATCCGAATCCGCAATCTCATCAAAATCCCGAATCCAAACCCAGAACTCATCTTCATCTCCTTTCTAGATCCGAGTCCGCAACCATCATTTCGTAAGCCGGCATCCAGAATAACCATTCCGAACCCAAACCGAAATCCACTTTCAAGTCCCTAATCGAATCCCGAATCGTCATCCGGAACTCCGATTCCAAAACCCGAAAACACATTTGTCAAAACCACTTTTTGAACTGGGCTTCAAGCCTGAAAACCCTTTTCCGAAAACACTTTTCCGAAATCCTTTTACTTTCTTTGAAATCAAATCATATTCCAAATCCCGAAAGCAAATCATTAAACCCAGGTTCAAATCACAATGTCCAACAAAATCCCGTAAAACATGAAATTCCATAATTTTCTCGAAAAACGTGCAAAACCGTAAACCATCACAATCATAATTCAAAACATGGAATCAAGTATAGAAAACATATAAAAACATATATGCATGCATCAAGAGTTAGAAAGAAAAGTCCACTCACAGACCATTCCGACGTCGCCTCAATACGAGCGCACTTACGCCGCTCCCGGCCATTCTGCTATCCTTGGCTTCCCCGAACCTCTCCAAAGCCCATAACGAGGTTACTAACTACTTCACAAAAGTCCTACTCAAATCCCATAACTTTCCCGAACTTCTAAGCGTACTTTAAACGGGACCCTAGACCTTCGATCCCGGAGAACTAACTAGAAACAACGTACGATAGACCCGAAACCTATCATAATAGATTCATACAACGATTAGACCAAAAACCTAGTTGACCACTTCCCCGGTAACCACCGCACGCGCCTCCCCAAAGTGGCTGCGCGTGGGCCTCACGCGCCTGCACAGTAACCACTGTTCATCGTCTTCCTCAGCTGTTCGACCGGTCTAAACCGGCGAGGGCGGTTCTTCGCCATTCCTCCACCAATTTCATCCCTTTTCAATCCTTTAGTTTCATCCTGTCCTATTTAATTGATTCCGCAAATCAATTCGTGAAAACACGGCCTCAATTTCCTCGTCCAAGCTTCGAAGAAAACTCAGAAAATCTGAGTTTCTATCTCCGGCCACCCACGACCACCATGAAGCTCCAGGTTACACCCTAAGGTCCTTCTAACCTTCCTAGAACTATTAGAAACGTCAGGACACCTCGATAATCACCCAAACCTCACCTCCCAAGCTCGACACAGCAACCTTCCAAATCCCCTGTTCTTGCTCCCGGCCCACCATGCAATCCCCCGTCATGGTGTCGACCTCTACAGCTCCCTAGGAACCTACTGAACTCACTAGGACTCACCAAAAACCTCGACTTGTACTCAAACTCCACGACTTACTGTTTGAATCAAAATGGAAAAATAGGGGAAACAGAGAAACCTCACCTGTCTGTGCACTGCCGTGAACGCTGCCATGGCCCAGCCCGTCCAACGTCTCCTCTCTGCCTTCTGATCACTCCCACACTCCAAATTTAAAATATTTGATTGAACACAGCAACACCACCACCTCGATTCTTCTCCATTTCCCTGAGAACTCACCCTCTCCTCACACACCAACACTCGACTCTCAATCTGCTCAACTCAGTCCTTACACTCTCAACCTCCCTCTGATCACACTCACACACTCACAAGAGTCACACCTCCCTGCAATTGATCGATTCCTCCCTCTCTGCCCAGTCTATGTTTTTCCCACTTCGAACAAACACGATGCACACACACAAATAATTGCACCGTGCACCCTAGAAGCCACTACACACAGCCCACGTGTCCACCATCCCATGGTCCCTTCTCAAAATATCCAATCCCTCCTGTACACTTGTCCCAATCTGCACGCATCCCAAGGCACAAAAAGACCAAAATACCCTTGTGATATCCAAATTACGATTATGCCCTTCGCCGTTCTAGACCCGTATCTCACTCGTCCTACATCCGATGAAAGGATGCCGTCTGTCGTTGAACTCAGGACAACGAGATCTACCTAACGGTCCTTGGTCTACGTGTAAAAACTCTATTGTGTAAAAGTCAACTTTTCCCCTTCTTTTAACCAAATTACGAAAGTGCCCTCAACCTTCCGAACATCATAACTTCCTCCTCGGATGTCGGAATCGGGCGTGCCACCTATCTACGGACTCGTGAAGTCCCGAACTACGTCACAGTCATCGCTCAATGCCTAATTAACCGCCCAAACTAAAAGTTAACATTTTTCCCAAACTAGGTGCAAAATTGTCATTCTACGTCCAAGATCCAACAGTACCCAACTAACCACCGATTAAGCTCACTAATCCGTCACCTATCACTTCCCTAATCCCGACTTCCGGGACGGGTAGTTGCAATCTACCCTCAAACCCTGAAATTCCACATCTCGTACCTCAGGTGGGGGGTCTCCTACTCTATCTCAACCACTACGCAACTTAACCTCTTACCTGAAACGATCCAGTCATGCTTACTAACCCAAAAAAGAAGTCTACCTACCGACTCACTACTTGCCTTCGCTTCCCTTGACTGCTCCGACCCCATGTCGGAATAAATCAACAAAGTCCTAAAGGCACTCCTAGATTGTAGGTTCTTTTCAATAACCTCATATTGATCAGTTATAGTTACTCCTTTCAAATTCCTTCCGTCATCCTTCAACGGAACTCACCATAACAATCGGTACACTCGGCGTCACCAAGTACTGCTCTATTTCAGAACACACTACAAGTCAAATCCAGGTATTTCAACCACAAGTTTCCCAACTCAACTACTAGCCATAGGGCTCCTCATATTCTACAGATCACAACCATACTTCCGCTGCGCTACTCTGATCAACCCAATGCATCCTGACCGTTCGTCCTGGTCCATGACCTACCAATGGTCATCCTTATCTTGCTCGGCATACGAACCCTCATCTAGAGTCATCCACTAGGCAACCCCTACCTCGGCTCCACCTAACAGCACCGTCTCCAATCCAGCCATAAGTCATCCCAAACCACAAGGACTACGATACCACAAACCCCAACTCACAGTAATCTCACGGGGTACCTCAATGGAGTTCCTAGACCCTGTTACCACTCGGGTCGTCACACTCGACTAAGACCAACACTAGGGGAAAAATCCCTCGAGTCTCACAGGAGTTCCTAGACCCTGCCATCAAGGCAGCCGGCTACTCGTAGATGCACAATTCGAAACTCAACCCACTGACCAAAGGTCACCAATCCATCTGATCAACACCCAAATGCCATCCAGCCCAACCGGCCACCATCAATCGGCCTTCTCGGCCTACGTATCTCACTAACTCAACGAGCTACTCTCAGGCCCCTCAGGCTAACCAACCTAATCTCATCCGTAGCTCACTTGCTACCTTCCAGGTTACTTATGCTAGCGTATCTCGGACCCTATGATCCATCCATCAAGCAAATCCAGTGCCAACACACTAACCGTTCCGGCCTTAAGCCGACATACGTCCTACCTCGCATCGCGTATCGAGCGACTAGCACCTTCAAACGCTGCTATCTAACCACCACAAACGTACTTTCACTTTCGTATCCAGGTTGCTGTCGGGCTGTTCCGCATCAAGACATCACATCCACAGTAGCATCACACCGCCCAAGTCAACGAACATACGACTATGGGAACCAAACCTCGTGCAGAACATACGGAACCTCGCTCTGATGCCAATTGTCAGGACCCACCCCTAATCCCTCGGGATTAAGGGCTAAATCCCGATCCTGTCTAACTTACGCATGACACGAAGGCTAAACTGACGTCCAACCTTCATGTGACACGTAAGTCGGACAAGGGATTCTCGATCCAACCGTACCGAAGCTTCCGGACTTCCTAGAGTGAGAAGAACCTACTATGGATCGTGTGTGTGATGTCTCCGTCTCTCTCGACCAACAGCCCGCACCGCAACAACCTGGAGGGTATCGAAAACACGAAAAGACTGTGAGTGGACAAAAATAAAGTTTGAGTTCAAAAGCATTTCATAAAACAATGACATTTATACCCTCCGTTTCAAAAACCAATGCATGCATATTAAACTCATGTCATAAAACCATTCAATCTACCGGTTAAAAAAACCATATAAGAAAAACCGAACACAAGTTCCTTTTTCCAAATCCCGGGCCTCAGCCCAAAACCACCGAAAACCATGGTTTAAAACCATACCACATTTCCGTTCATCGAACCTGCTGGATCTATCAGAATCTTTAAACTCCCGAGTCTTTAAACTCAATCCAGGCCTCAAGTCTTTAAACTCCCGAGTCTTTAAACTCAACAGGCCTACTCGGGAAATATCAATATTTCCGAGTCTTTAACTCCCGAGTCTTTAAACTCAATCCGTGTCTTTAAACCCAATCCGGGCCCGTCCGCCGTCAATCATAATCCGGGTTTTTAAATCCAATAACCAGATCCAGCAAATCCAATCCAAAACCATTTGAAAACCTTTTTCCATTTCCAAATCCGAATCCGCAATCTCATTAGGATCCCAAATCCAAACCCAGAACTCATCTCCATCTCCTTTCCAGATCCGAGTCCGCAACCATCATTCCGTAAGCCAGCATGTGGAATAACCATTCCGAACCCAAATCGAAATCCACTTTCAAGTCCCGAATCGAATCTTGAATCGTCATCCGGAATTCCGATTCCAAAACCCGAAATCACGTTTCTCAAAACCACTTTTTGAACTGGGCTTCAAGCCCGAAAACCCTTTTCCGAAAACACTTTTCAGAAATCCTTTTACTTTCTTTTAAATCAAATCGTATTTCAAATCCCGAAAGCAAATCATTAAAACTAGGTTCAAATCACAATGTCCAACAAAATCCCGTAAAACATGAAATTCCATAATTTCCTCGAAAAACGTACAAAATCGTAAACCATCACAATCATAAATCAAATCATGGAATCAATTATAGAAAACATATAAAAACATATATGCATGCATCAAGAGTTAGAAAGCAAAGTCCACTCACAGACCATTCCGACGTCGCCTCGATACGCGCGCACTTACGCTTCTCCCTGCCATTCCGCTATCCTCGGCTTCCCCGAACCGGTCCAAAGCCCATAACGAGGTTACTAACTACTTCTAAAACGTCCTACTCAAATCCCAAAACTTTCCCGAACTTCTAAGCGTACTTTAAACTGGACCCTAGACCTTCGATCCCGCAGAACTAACCAGAAACAACGTCCGATAGTCCCGAAACCTATCCTAATAGATTCGTTACAACGATTAAACCAAAAACCTAGTTGACCACTTCCCCGGAAACCACCGCACGCGCTGCCCCAAAGTGGCTGCGAGTGGGCTTCACGCGCCTGCACAGTAACCACTGTTCATCGTCATCCTCAGCTGTTCGACCGGTCTGAACTGGCGAGTGCGGTTCTTCGCCATTCCTCCACCAATTTCATCCCTTTTCAATCCTTTAGTTTCGTCATGGCCTATTTAATTGATTCCACAAATCAATTCGTGAAAACACGGCCTCAATCTCCTCGTCCAAGCTTCGAAGTAAACTCAGAAAATCTGAGTTTCTGTCTCCAGCCACCCACGACCACCACGAAGCTCCAGGTTACACCCTAAGGTCCTTCTAACCTTCCTAGAACTATTAGAAACCTTAGGACACCTCGACAATCACCCAAACCTCACCTCCCAAGCTCGCCACAGCAACCGTCCAAATCCCCTGTTCTTGCTCCCGGCCCACCGTGTAATCCCCCGTCACGGTGTCGACCTCTACAGCTCCCTAGGAACCTACTGAACTCACTAGGACTCACCAAAAACCTAGACTCGTACTCAAAATCCACGACTTACCGTTTGAATCAAAACGGAAAAATAGGGGAAATAGAGAAACCTCACCTGTCTGTGCACTGCCGTGAACACCGCCATGGCCCAGCCCGTCTAACGTCTCCTCTCTGCCTTCTGATCACTCCCACACTCCAAATTTAAAAGATTTGATCGAACACAGCAACACCACCACCTCAATTCTTCTCTATTTTCCTAAGAACTCACCCTTTCCTCACACACTAACACTCGACTCTCAATCTGTTCAACTCAGTCCTTACACTCTCAACCTCCTCTGATCACACTCACACACTCACAAGAGTCACACCTCCCTGCAATTGATCGATTCCTCCCTCTCTGCCCAGTCTCTGTTTTTCCCTCTTCGAACAAACACGATGCACAAATACACAAACAATTGCATTGTGCACCCTAGAAGCCACTACACACGACCCACATGTCCACCATCCCATGGTCCCTTCTCAAAATATCCAATGCCTCATGTACACTTGTCCCAATCTGATTGCACGCATCCCAAGGTACAAAAAGACCAAAATACCCTTGTGATGTCCAAATTACGATTATGCTCTTCGCCGTTCTAGACCCGTATCTCACTCGTCCTACATCCGATGAAAGCATGCCGCCTGTCGTTGAACTCAGGACAACGAGATCTACCTAACGGTCCTTGGTCTACGTGTAAAAACTCTGTCGTGTAAAAGTCAACTTTTCCCCTTCTTTTAACCAAAATTACGAAAGTGCCCTCAACCTTCCGAACATCATAACTTCCTCCTCGGATGTCGGAATCGGGCGTGCCACCTGTCTACGGACTCGTGACATCCCGAACTACGTCACAATCATCGGTCAATGCCCAATTGACCAGCCGAACTAAAAGTTAACATTTTGCCCAAACCAGGGGTAAAATCGTCATTCTATGTCCAAGATCCAACAGTACCCAACTAACCACCGATTAAGCTCACTAATCCGTCACTAATCAATTCTATAATCCCGACTTCCGGGACTTGTCGTTACAGTAACCCTGGAGTGATGACCTGGATACCTATTACTTGTGGTCATGATGTAAGTTTAACCAGGACATATGTATTGGGTAGGTCCCGGATTATCTACTCTTCCATGTCTTGAGATTGGCTATGGGTCGGGTATGGTGTTGTTTGTGATGGGTTATGGTATGGAAGTCGTTGGGCTAACTAGAGTTACCGATGTGATACTTGAAAATGGTTGGGTGTAACCTTGGGAATTGTATATGGTAAAACTGGTGAGATATAAGTGCGGTAGACCTATCGATGTGAGGTTACCCAGGATGACTGGTGTCGTTCTCCTAGTGGCTGACTTAGACGTGGATGAATTGGATGTCATCCTTGGAATGGATTGGTTGATGACCCATGAGATCTCTATCGAGTATGCTGATTAGAGAGTGTTATGTGGAATCTAGGATTCGAGACGTAATGTTTCAAGGAGACTCGAGGGTTTTACCCTCTAGGATGATTTGGATCCTCACCACCAATGGACGGTTGGTATGAGCTATTCTGGTTTGTTGGTCACGTGGGTGGTGTATGTGCTTCATGTACGAGATCCGTAGTGAGGGCTGGGGATGCCCAGGTTTCCCAACATATTCCTGAGGTTCTGCCAGGATGAGGTTTTGCTAGGATAAGGAATTGAGTTACGATGATTTGAGATTACATGTTGGTTATGGGCGACTTAATAAGGTAACGGTATGGAATAAGGGTTTCGTATCACGAGTTAAGGAATTGTAGTTTCGTGGGGAAGTTGTGGTTTGGGACCTTATTAAGTGAGGCCAGTATGATGGTGATTGTTGATTTTGAGTAAAAGAGAGAAAAGGATAATGGCTGGATTCGGTATGGCTAAGGTTGGTTGATGGTGATACCCTTGGACAGCCATTTGGCCTAGTCGTAGATGAGAGACGAGGAGTCGGGTAGTCTGACCACATCTAGGTGATGTAAGGTACCATGATTGATGATTGGTTGGATTACTTACATGTACCGATGGGCTTGTAATGTACTGAATAGGTGAATTGAATATGCCCTCAGAAAAAGGGATAGTTGAATAAGTGTAGGTCTGATAGACCAGGGTAGGTTTGGGGAACGTGAGTTGGTCTGAGATTTGTTGGAGACCACAGAGGATTGTAAAAGGGTTCTCTACCATGTTTCTCCAGTTATGGTGATTGACCGGAAGGAGGTCAGAATTATTGGAACTAAGAACTGAGTGTTGATTGGTTGGTGTCCTCCTATGTATAGAGGAGTGTGTGAGATACTAGACATATGTAGTGAATGCCTTAGGGCAAAACTTATGGTTAAATAAGCGTTGGTTCTGGTCGAAAGAATAATGGTCGGGATAGTGAGATTAAGACCACATTGGCAGATCATGTATTAATTGTGGAGAGGATTGTCATGTTTGATAACCTAAGGATAGGAGAAATCCTGTTAGTTATGGAACTCCATAGGATTGGAGTAGCACATGATTTCTGATAACCTGGACGGTTGGCGTCCAACTCCAGGACCATACTTGGTGTATGGTGGAGTCGAAGTTAAGAAAGGGATGCTATTTGCGATGTAGTATGAATGATTGTACTGAGTGCATATTGGCAATAGGATGGTGTCAGGAGGAAAGGTTAAAATCATTATACATAGTGACCCTGGGAAGGGGATGTGGTGTAATTGCCCTAGTGAGGAGAATGAGTTCCGAACTATTGAACCTTATGAGTTTATTGACCTGGTGGCCTGATAACACATGTGCGGACTTAGCCATGGGATCATGTCCAGAGTGGGTGACATGTAAACGATAAGATATGACGAATTTTATGTTTCCTGGATTGTGTGGACTCGAATGTGAGCTAGGCTACGTATTTCGAGTAAGTATATGGTATGACTGCCCACATGGCAGGGGTTTACAGGAGGATTGGTGCTGGTGGTATGATTCTATAAGTTGGGTATGACTTATACCCGTTTGAGAGTGTTTATGTTCGGGATTATCGTAGATATGCATCCTCGGGAAAATTTTATGGCTCCCACTAATTAGAATTTCGAGGACAAAATTTTTTAAGGGGGGTAGATTGTAACGACCCGGACGTTCGAAAAAGGGAAATTTGGAAAATTTGAAGAAAATGACGATTTTGCCCCTAAGTAATGGGCGAACGGTTGACCTTTTTCTCGGGCAGTCAAACATACGTTGGCCAATGACCGTGAGATAGTTCGTGACGTCACGAGTTCGTAGGCAGGTGGCACGTCTGATTCCGACATTCGAGGAGAAAGTTATGATGTGCGGAAGTTCAAGGGTAATTCGGTAATTTGGTTGAAAAGGGGCAATTTGTTGAATTTTAAAACGGCATGGAATTTTCACGTAATTCGAAGACCGTTGGGTAGGTATCGAGACACTGAATCTGTAGACAGGTGGCACGCGTTAATCGGAGTTCGGATGACCAAGTTATGGGTCTAGAAGCGTGAAGGGCATTTTGGTAAATTGTCAAGGTGAGGGAAAAATGGTAAATTGACTGATGAAGTTTGAAACAGCCGTGGTGGGTTGTTTCGCTGAATTGTTTAACACATTAAGTGACAATTGTCACTAAGGGAGGCTAGATCAGTGGCACAGTGAACAGTGCTGGTGCCATTGAAACTGGGAAAAACGGAGGCTGGTTCCCCATGCTTGATCGACTTCCCAAGACCACATTGAGAGGAACTGAGTGACGGGACAGAGGCAGAGGCAAAACACGAGTTGTTCAGTTGTGAGTGTGGTGAAATTGGGACTTGAAACTAGGTGTTGGTTTTGAATTGAAAAACGAACAGAGCACGGGTTACATTGGATTAATTGAGTGAAATGTCTTCGTAACATTCTGAGAGGGAAGGGAGAAATAGAGAGAGGAAACTGGAGAGGAAAAGTGGGGACTGAGTGAAATTATACACAGAACCCGAAACCGTCCTTGGGTAAATTCAAATTCGAAAATTCAGTTTTAGGCCAGCCCAAGTCCAATTAAGGTCAGATTATGCTTTCTGGGACCTTCATTAGTCGATCCAAATCATGAAATTCGGAGTTCGAAGCTCGTGGAGCCATGAACAGACATGACGAAATTCAAGAAATCGCGAGCTTGTGTTCGTGCAATTGGAGGTAAGTTATTATGAAATTGGTTGCAAAATCATCTTTATAGTAAGCCTATGATGCTCCCTAACTAGTTAATTGAAGAAAATCAGTGACTGTTTGATGAACTGGGACGTTGAACTAGGTTTAGAGTTTGAATTCATTTGAGTTGGTTTTAGGCTGTGATGAGTGGAATGAATGTTACAGACCTTTAATTCAGTTCCTTGCGATGCTAGTTGAGGGTTCAATTGATGAAAACAAGTTGATTGTGGTAGGGATCGAATTGGGTTGAGCACGCAGGTCGCAGACCCGTTTACCAGGTCAGTCGGGTGTGGAAGACGACTGTGCGGTTACTGTAGCAGGCGAGTAAATTTCACGCGCAGCCGCTTGCTGCGGCGCGTGAGGGAGCGTGGGCCTGATTTTCGAGGTGAGTTCAACACGACTTTTGTCCTATACAATGTAACGAACATTTTAGTGTTGATTTCGAATTAATCGGACACCATTTCGATATTATTTCGAGGGTCTGAAAGTTTATATTACGTTTTTAATTAAGATTTAATTTCTGGAAAATTATTGGGAATTAGTATACTGTTATTTGAGTCCTTAGTGACACTAAAAAATGGTTTCGGACAGGATTCGAGATTTCTGAAAAATGTCAAAAATTACAGAAATGTGTGCAGCGCGAAAACGGGAGTTATGGACGGTGTGTGAGTGGACTTTGCTTCCAAAATTTAATGCATGCACAAATATTTCTATGATTTCAATTATTATGATTATGACTGGTTGATAGGACCCATCCCAATCCCCCCGGGATTAATGCGGGATGACCCTGCTCCCGTTTGACACGAAGTGTCAGACAAGGGATATTTCTGACCTTTGCCCTCCCGGCCTATCAGAGTACGCCAGGATCCGGAGGAGACATGTGATATCTCGGTCTCTGCTACAGTCCACATCCGTTGTCAACTTGAAGGGCAGTCAAAACATTGAAAGTTGTGAGTGGACAAAACAAGAATTTATAAAAACATTTCCATAAAGACATTTGTACCCTTCACTAAAAAGCATGCATGCATTCGAAAACCATTTATCCGAAAGAACCATATATGGGAACTAAGCCCAAAACCATAATCAAATCAAGTATACGGGCCACTGCCCAAATCCATAAGGGACTCGGCCCAAATCATAAGAAACCCACCATACGGGCCACTGGCCAAAACCTGTGTAAACACACATCACATATCACATAATCATATATCATGTATATTATATATAATTCACACAACCAATCTTGTCACGGTTTCCAAAGCTACGCGCGTGCTATTCGGGTTTCAATCCGAGTCTTCTCAAAGTCAAGATCAATGTCCGCATACCACTGATCCTACCCGAGGTTATAGTAACCATAGCCTTCCTGAGAGTAAGGAACCCAACTGGAGGGTGACTCCACTCAGTTGGTGCTCTGTGACTACTCCGGGGTCCACCCAGG
This sequence comes from Prinsepia uniflora, assembly GCA_032719365.1. Lineage (NCBI taxonomy): Eukaryota > Viridiplantae > Streptophyta > Magnoliopsida > Rosales > Rosaceae > Prinsepia > Prinsepia uniflora. The sequence continues at coordinate 37,666,100 of CM064874.1, read as the reverse complement.
CCAACGACCCTCCCCGGAGGAGATAATAGAAGTGAAGGAAGGTATATGAACATATATATACATAACAAAAATATCCACGCCCGGTTCCCCCGAACCGTCATGATCCATAATATCCATTCCATTCATATATATATATATATAACATCCTCCATGCCCCGTTCCCATAAACCGTCATGTACCACAATCACATAACCAGGATTCATGCCGGTTCCCATAAACCGCCATGTACCATAATAACATAACCAGGGTTCATGCCGGTTCCCATAACCCATCATGAACCACGATACCATAACAAGGGTTCATGTAGGTTCCCATAAACCGTCATGAACCTGGAAATCCATTTAAGGTTCCCTGACCTGAAATCAAAACCGCAAAGTAATCTGGGTCTCGTGCCCGAACATATGACATCAACTGGGCACAGTGCCAGATATCTGAGGTCATATGCCCGAGACAAAACCAAATGGGTCTCATACCCGAGTTTATCCTTTTGAAATCCAAATCCAATTCATTAAAGCCAATAAAGAAATACAGACCCGTATAAGCACCGTATAAGACCGAAACCTCGAAATACGTGCTTATACGTAACCACATACAAATGCACCCATGGAATTACCAAACATGTATTAAAAAAATATAATAAACATTTACGCATGCACCAATTTAGAAAACCAAGGTCCACTCACAGACCGTCCGAGCTGCCGCCTCGATTTGCTTGTCGTACTGCTCCCGGGTGAATCACCGTCACCGGGACTCCCAAACATTTCCAAATCGTAATAGAAGGTTACTAACTACTTTATTAACCTCCAACTAAAGCCCCGTAATTTTTCGGTACTTTTAACTATTTTTAATTCCGAACCTAAACCTTCGGACACCCCGAAACCTATCGAAATGATGTCCGATCGACACAAAACCAGTCCCAAAATGTTTGTTACATCGAATAGATGAAATAACATGTTGGAAACCTCCCCAAAGGACTAGACACGTGCCCTCACGTGCCCAAACAGACCCTGCGCGTGGGGCGTCACGCGCCAGGGTACTGTGGATCATCTTCAAGCTCCAGACCGGTCCGAACCCCAGGTCCTGTGCAGGCGGTCCAGTCGAACCGGCGTGACCCGTTCAGGCGTTTTCCCTCATTGTTTTGTTCCGATTTCAACCCTAATCAATCCTATAATTCCTATTTTCATGCTTCCTATCAAACCCAATAAACAAACCTAAACAAAACACCGTAAATCCTACCTATAATCGAAGGGGCTCACATCTTTGTTTTTCCCAGCCATTCTCACGGCCTCTTCCGCCGTGAACCACCCTCCTAATCATCATAATAACTTCCTAATTTCCTAACAAACTCATCCTAATCATTTAAAAGCAACCATAATGCGGAAATCGAATTAAAAATGGAAATTGGGCAAACCGAGTTACCTCACGGGTTTCTTGGCTCCACTGGCCACGGCTGCGCCGTCTAGGCCAGCCACCCCGTCCACAGCTCCTCCTCTCAGTCCCTCTCAGCTCTCTTGGTCCTCAGGCATGATAAAACAGGAAAGGGTTGGATTGGTTTGGTGAGAAGTGAGATCGGGTTGTGTTTGAAATGAAGAAAATGAAGATGTTTGATGCATGAAGGAAAAAAGATGGCCTGTGGATGGGTGACACTTTTCACTCATCCATAGGGCAGGAACTAAATATCTGGGGCCCACTAGAATCCAAAAGTTAAGTTGTTTCGTAAAACGTGCAATAGTTCCCCGAAACTTGCTTGAACCGTAACTTCGTCGTCGAACGTCCGAATTTGACGTGCCGCCTGCCTACAAATTCGTATCTTCCCGATCTACGTAACAGTCCTCGGCCCTCGGCCATCGGACCTCCCGGTCAAAAAGTCAACATTTGCCCCTTTTTAACTATAATTACCAAAATGCCCCTAAACTATCGAACTTCATAACTTCTTCCTCGAATGTCGGAATTGAACGTTTCACCTGTCTATGAACTCGTGACGTCACGAAATACGTCACGGTCATCGGTCAAAGTCCATTTGACCCCCGAATGAAAAGTCCACTTTTTGCCACGATTAGGGGCAAAACGGTCATTTTGCATCGTTCGTCCAATTTCGCCTAACTAATCACCGATTAGCCTCACTAATCGTTATTAGTCACTAATCTAATCTAGGAATTTGGGACGGGTCGTTACACTTGTGATAATTATGATTTTCGTATTTATACGTATTTTGATATGCAATATGTAACTGCACATATTTCAAGACTATGGTTTCTCTTATGCTTTGATGATGGTTTGATGAACGATTTTATACGATTTGTGAGTATGATGTTTTAAGGATGTTTTGATTGTGATTATGAGTATGACCTACTGTTTTGACACGTATTTCGAGATTATTACGGATTTGCGCGTTTTACGAGATTTCGAGTATATTGTGTTTTGATCATAGTTTTGATGCTTTGACCTTGGGATTTGAAATATGATGTGATTTCAAAGATTTAAAACGGATTTTAGAAAAGGTGATTTCGGCCTTGATGCCCAGGGCATAAAAGTAATTTTGATGAATGAGATTTGGATTTCGGAAACATGAAAGTGGATTTTCGGGTTTGGGTTCGGGATGATGTTTCTGGATGCTAGCTTACGTAATCATTATTGAGAATTCGGATTTGGAAAGGGATGACAAATATGACTGGGAATTTAAAGGTGAAATCCGGACATAAGTCCTATTATGAAAAAATGTGATTTCGGATTGATTTTGGAATTTGGATCACGATGGATCCTCGATTGTTGTGATTTATAAATGGTTTTAGGTTTAAAGACCCGGTGCTATTGCTGGAGCACGTTTTGAGTTTAAAGACTCGGTTAATTGATGACGGGGGCGGGCCCGGATTGCGTTTAAAGACCCGGATTGAGTTTAAAGGCTCGTGAGTTTAAAGAATCGGTTATTGTGATACCCCCGAGGCTTATTGATTATGTTCTGAGTTTAAAGACTCCTTGATATCCCAGGAAGGCCTGATTATGCGCATGGTTTTGAGTTTAAAGACTCGGGCACACTTGAGATCCAGCAGATTGATTGACTTCTGAATTATTGTTGATTTCCGATGTTTTCGGATGTGTTGGGCAATGGCCCGGTTTATGTGGTTTTGATGGATTTTTGGATTATGTTACGTACTTGGATTTGATTCATGATTTGGGCGAAGGCCCTGTGTTTATGTTTGCGGGCTAAGACCCGAAGGTGAAGAAAAGGAAAATGATTTGATTTTCGTACACGGTTTTCTTATGTTGAAAATGTAACGGATTGCGAAATGATTTTTGAATGCATGCATTGGTTTTACGTGGAGGGTAGAAGTGTCTTTCTGTAACTGTTTTATAAACTGATTCATTTTTGTCCACTCACACCTTTTGTGTTTTTATTGACCCTCCATGTCGTGGCGCGTTGATCGTGGCTGATCGAGAGGCGGAGGCATGAGCGAGTACGTGTGTGGCTATCCCTGGTTTGGAAAGTACTGAGGGTAATTTGGAAATTTCAGTCGACTTTCCAGACGGGAGAAGGATCGGGCACAGTTATCAATGTCCCTTCGGGGGCGGTCCTCTCACCCCGGTCTAATAAATATGTCCCGAACAAACTTCGAGAGGAGAAAAAGTTCAAAAACACCAACAAAACGATCTCCGATCGACCTGAAACAACCATCATTGGATTCAGATCGTCAAAACCTTTCACACGTGCCTGGTCAACGCTGACGTTAGTCCTAGATTATGTCAGCCTAAGTTTTGACAACTGACAACTCTGACAGTATGCCACATGGCACACCTTGAGTAGTACCACATGTCAGCTTTTGAGACATGCCACGTGTCACATGATGACGTCACCTGCTGACATCATCACTGCCACAGGTACTGTCTAGTCAGCTGTGATAATCTAGCAATTCCTTGACACGCTGCCACATGGCACCACCTCACTGGTTCACATGGTCTGACACTGCTAACGCAGACTGCCACGTTAGCTCTGATATCTCTAACACACTGCCATGTGGCACCACCTCACTAGCCCACGTGGTCTAACATCGATTTTTGGACCACCACGTCTGCTCTGACATTTTTGACACACTAGCATGTGGCACCACCTCACTAACCCATGTGGTCTGACATCGATGACATGGAGAGCTGCCATGCCGTCTAACACCTCCTGAAAACTCACCACGTGGCATCAATAAGCCACAACCATGTGGCCTGACTTGATGACGTGGCTTGCCATGTCATCACCTCCTACCTTTGGCCAGGTCAACCCGCGACCCTGTAACAGGTCATTTGACTCGCGAACTTGACCCGACTCCCAAAACCTCAATTCAACTTCAAACTTCATTCTGATTTTACCAACCTTCTTCTAAGATACCCAGAAATCGATCCAGAATCCTAAAACATAGAAAACGTACCTGAAATTCCATGGCCAAGCTCGATGCTCACAGCCAACCTGCAAATCCATCCCAACACGTAACCCTACGTCTTTTTTCGTTCCATTTCTAGCCCAAACTGCTCGTACAACCTCAAATAAGCCAACCATGACGTTAGTTTTCAATTATAGGGCCTCAAATCTAAAACCTAAAAATCAACCTCACAGCTTACCTTTGTTTTTCTGGGTTTCACGGCCAGCCACCGTGGCTCCACCTTCCTCCGTCACTCTCCCTCTCTCAACCACTCACCCTCACATCCTCTCACTTTCTATTTCTTTCAAACCAGAACAAAAATGGAGAAGGAAATGGGGATGGGGTTTTCGGGTAGATGAAACAAAGAAGGAAGATGGTGCATGAATGTGGGATGATGTGCCAATGGGAGGAGCGACACTTGTCACTTTTCCATTGGTCCAACTCAGATATTTTGGGCCTCACTGTTCAAACAACCAAAGTAAACTTCTCGAATTACGTGTAATCGTAATAGTTCGTACAATCGTTCCAGACCCGTAACTTTCTCGTACGAGGTCCAAATTCGACGTGCCTCTTGTCTACGTACTCGTAATCCCTCGATCTACATAATGGACCTCGATCCATGTACACTTGACCTCTTGGGCCAAAAGTCAATATTTTACCCTTCTTGGGGCAAAATTGTCATTTCACCTCGACTAATCCTGATTCATCCTGATAGTCCTCAATTAATCCTTAATTAATCTCGATAATCACATGATTTCGGGACGGGTCATTACAATCTATCCTCAAAAAAATTCATCCTCGAAATTCACATTGACTCAAATCCAAAAATTTGGGAATCCATTCCAATCTCCAAACCAAGAGTCACGTGGTTACGTCCACGTCCAAAGTCCATCAACCGTACGCATATGAACCAAACGTCACTCGACGTCAACTACAATCCAACAGCCAATGCGAAATCTCTCTTCTTCTTGTTGACTGTTGTGTTGGTCTCGAGACGCTGAGTCTATAGACATGCGGTATGTGGAAATCGGAGATCGGTCGAGGATGTTATAGGTATAGATTGTTGAGGGGTATTTTTGAAATTTTAAGCCTAATGGTATTTTGGTAATTTTACCTAAAGGGGAAAATTCGTCTTTTTGTCGTTTTACTGAATTATCATTAGGTGTGACTCATCCCTCCTATTGTGTGACATCTGTCAAGATCAAATTGAGCTTGGTTGCAATGGGTGAGGTGTGCTGGTGTGTCTTTGTTCAAAATGGGATGAATAGAACTCAAATCCTTCCACTTCGATTTTCATCACTTACAACAAATTTTGAGGTGAAACCAAATGAAATCCTAAGAAATTCAGAGCAACTGGGAAAGAAAAATGTGAAAGAAAAAGAAAGAAAATGAGAGGAAGAACCCTGAAACCCGAAACCCAACCCGGGAAGAAATTCAAAAAATTCAAAAATTGGAAACTAGAAATTGACCCTTGAATTAACAAATTGATATACATTTGAGCCTTCTGGGATCCTTGCGAGTCGATCCGAGTCGAAATCAATAAGTTTCAAAGTTGTTTGAGCAAAGAATAGCCTTGCGAAACTTTGGAAATTTCGAGCTTGAGTTCGTGTAGTTGAAGGTGAGAAAGCATGAAATTAACTTTGAATTCTTGTTTAGAATGATCCTAAGATGGTTTCTGGTTGATTAAAATGGAGAAAACAATCGAAATTGAACGGATTGAGTGATGAACAGTACCTGCGATTCTTTCGAAAGTTCGAGTTTGAATTGGATTAGATTAAGGTAAGTTTTCCTCAAATTGAGATTACAAATCCTTTTGTGGGATTAAGAAGATGAATTTAGATGCTTTGACAGGACCCATCCCAATCCCCCCGGGATTAGTGCGGGATGACCCTGCTCCCGTCTGACACGAAGTGTCAGACAAGGGATATTTTCATCCTTTGCCCTCCCGGGCTATCAGAGTACGCCAGGATCCGGAGGAGGCATGTGATATCTCGATCTCTGCTACAGTCCACATCCGATGTCAACCTGAAGGGCAGTCAAAACATTAAAAACTGTGAGTGGACAAAACAAAGAGTTTATAAAAACATTTAATAAGGAAGACATTTGTACCCTCCACTAAAAAGCATGCATGCATTCGAAAACCATTTATCTAAAACAACCATATGTGGGACTAAGCCCAAAGCAGATATAAACTAAGGTCGAAAGGACCACAATAAAAACGACCATACGGGCCACTGCCCAAATCCTGTGCACACCTGTACACACCACATATCATATATCATATATCCATCACATACATATATATAAGTCACACAACCAATCCTGTCACGGTATCCAAAGCCACGCGCGCGCTACCCGGGTCTCAATCCGAGTCATCTCAAAGTCAAGGTCAATGTCCGTAGACCACTGAACCTACCCGAGGTAATAGTAACCATAGCCTTCCTGAGAGTAAGGAACCCAACTGGGGGGTGACTCCACTCAGTCGGTGCTCCGTGACTACTCCGGGGTCCACCCAGGCCAACGACCCTCCCCGGAGGAGATAGTAGAACATGTAAAGGAAGGTAGACGAACATATATATACATAACATAAACATTCATGACCGGTTCCCCTGAACCGTCATGAATCCATAATACCCATAATCAGGTAACATGCCGGTTCCCATAAACCGTCATGTACCGTAATAACCAACAAGGGTTCATGCCGGTTCCCATAAACCGTCATGAACCATAATACCATAACAAGGGTTCATGCCGGTTCCCATAAACCGTCATGAACCTGGGAATCCATTTAAGGTTCCCTGACCTGAAATCAAAACCGTAAAGTGACTGGGTCTCGTACCCGAACATAAGACATCAGTTGGGCACCGTGCCCGATATCTGAGGTCATATGCCCGAGACAAAACCAAATGGGTCTCATACCCGAGTTTATCATTTTGAAATCCAAATTCAGTTCATTTAAATCAATAAAGAAATACAGACCCGTATAAGCACCGTATAAGGCCGAAACCTCGAAATACGTGCTTATACGTAACCACATAGAATTGCACCCATGGCATCATCAAACAAGTAATAAAACATATAATAAACATTTATGCATGCACCAATTTAGAAAACAAAGTCCACTCACAGACCGTCCGAGCTGCCGCCTCGATTTGCGTGCCATACGGCTCCCCGAGCCGATCACCGTCACCGGGACTCCCAAACCTGTCCAAATCGTAATAGAAGGTTACTAACTACTTAATTAACCTCCTACCAAAGCCCCGTAATTTTCCCGTATTTTTAACTATTTTTAATCCCGAACCTAAACCTTCCGATGCCCCGAAACATATCGAGACGGTGTCCGATCGACACGAAACCAGTCCCAAAATGTTCGTTACATCGAATAGATGATTTCACCTGTTGAACACATCCCCAAAAACCCTAGCACGCGCCCACACGCGCCGCCTGAAGTGGCTGCGCGTGGGCTTCACGCGCCGCTACAGTGCATCTTCTTCCTTCGATCGAACCGGTCCGAACCGACCGGTCCGGTCCGACCCCTGCAACTGGACCGGCGTAACCGGTCCAGGTCTCCGACGCCCTCATTTCTCATCCGTTTTCTTCCATTTTAATCCCTAAATTCATCTTTTAATCTTTCCTATCATTCCCAATTAACCAAACTAGCTAAAACCCCCAAAATCCTAACGGTTCAAAATGGACCTCACGGTCCCTGTTTTTCCGATCATCCCACACGGCTGCTCAGCCGTTCCTAACCACCAAAACCTCACTAATCACCCCCTAGCAACCTAAATAATCCATCCTAATCATCCAAATCGACCCATAACCACAGAAATGAAAAATGGATTGAAATCGGTTAAAACCGATACCTTTCGGGCTTCACGGCTCCACCGTCCACGGCGGCGTGCCCTTGGCCGGCCACCAGCATCCACACATCCTCTCCTCACTCTCTGGTCCTCTGTCATGATCATAAGGTGAGGGTTGGATGTTTGGGGTCGCACAGATGAGAGGAATGGGATCGGGAAATGGTTGGAGGAAAATGGAAAACTGGATGCACGGTTGAGTGTTTTGGTGCATGAGTGGGTGAGGTTGGCCAGTGGATGGGTGACAAGTGTCACTCATCCATTGGGCCTCCATTAAATATCTGGGCCCACTAGAGACAAAATTGCACTTTTTGTCTCGTAAAACGTGTCGTCGTGAATAGTAACTGGGAACTTCCGTGAACCGTAACTTCGCCGTCGAACGTCCAAATTCGACGTGCCGCCTGTCTACGGATTCGTATCGTCCTTATCTACGTAACCGTCTTCGGCCCTCGGCCATCGGACCTCCTGGTCAAAAAGTCAACTTTTGACCTACTATTCACCCAAATTACCAAAATGCCCCTAAACTTCCGAACGTCATAACTTCTTCCTCGAACGTCGGAATGGAACGTGCCACCTGTCTATGAACTCGTGACGTCACGAACTACGTCACGGTCATCGGTCAAAGTCCATTTGACCGCCCGATTGAAAAGTCAACGTTTTGCCACCACCAGGGGCAAAACGGTCATTTCGCATCGTTCGTCCGATTTCGCTCTACTAATCACGGATTAGCCTCACTAACCGTGATTAGTCACTAATCTAATCATGGAATTTGGGACGGGTCGTTACAACCTTCCCTCCTTAATTAATTTCGTCCTCGAAATTCCAACCGACCTAAACCCAATCGTTCTTCCCTCCTTAATTTAGTTCCGTTCTCGAAACGCCAACTATTCTGATTCCACATCCACCTCGTGGAAAGTAGAATCGACCGCAAAACACGTGTACCCTCGTACACCAACCAACTAGAACAATACTTACTCGTCTGCAACCAGACGTACCACTAACGCTCATGTCGCCTCGTCTACATTCGACCACGGACGTCTGCTCCCACGGGGAGTCATCAGACCTCACACCAGGATCCACGCTGACACCTCCTACAAACTGTCACCACTTGACAGTCGTCAGTCGCAAACTGCTAGGACACACACTCGTGGTTACACTAACCACAAGCATTTCACTCGACTTGTGTGTAACTAGACCCATCAGAAATACCATGACCCACTGCACAGTATCTAATGTCCAGTCCACGACCTCAACTAATCTGATGGTATCAGAACCAATCCGACTACCAATACGCTCTCCAACGCACCACCGGTATAACTTATATACCGTCACCAGACATCCCAAGTCTGCCCGGTGTCGTACCTCGAACAACGAACCAGGTACGTACATCTACCCATCAATCAGCCTACAACCACCTAGGTTGTAGTCAATCACGTTTCAATTATGGAGTCCATCTGTCCGATCTAGACAAATCAAAACTCCAACCCATTATCTATTTCCAAATCCGAATCCGAATCCGCAATTTCGTAAGAAATCCCGAATCCAAACCCAGAAATCATATTCATAATCCTGTCCAAATTCAAATCCGAAATCATCATTCCGTAAACTAGTATTAGGAATAACCATTCCGAACCCAAATCCATAAAAGAAAATCTATAGTCAAGCTCTAGAATCAAATCCTGAATCGTCACCCAGAATCCGATTCCAAAACCCAAATACAGAAATCCTCTTTCAAGTTCCAAAATCAAATCCTAAATCGTCATCTAGAAATCTGATTCCGAAACCTGAAATATCGTTCACGTCTACCAAGACATACCAAAACCAAACCTATCGGTTACTCGCTCAACCGATTTACCACAATACGATCGATTGACTTCATAGGGAAGTCAATCCCAACATCAACACAACACTAGGTCAGACAAAATCCGACCTCGTCAGACACCTACTCACCGGACAACTACTCAGGCGAGTAGTAAGCCATATGGGACTTACCTCGAAAAGAAGTTCAGTCCAATCATGCTTCACTCAACATCCAAGTAAGAGTAATAAACTCTCCACCTATCTGGATACCCAAATCACGATCCAGATCCAACACTACGTCAACCGACCATAGACGTCACGATCGAGGATCGTCACGCCAACCAAAGTCCTAGACCATTTCCCACATCTTAAATAGATTAGTCTACGATGAGACACGCCGAGACTGTGGGTTCTCACTGATTACCTCATATCAATCCTTGTCATTCCACCTAGGAAAACCAAGAATGATCGAATAATCCATCCTACGTGAATGCAAACAACACTCGCTGCACTCACCACGTCATGTAACCTAACATCGTCTGCCACCAAGTAGAAAATGAGGAATCTCAGTCACCTAACTTCGATATACTCATCTCTTCCTGTTGATTCAGAACAAACCTCGGGTCCACCAACCAATACACGATCCGTGTACTAGTGGCAACCAACAACATCTATATCATCAACGTCATCTACCATCATCAATCATGGTAGAATCCGAGAAGTCACCCAAAATGACCTCGAGTTATCCAATACTAATGCGGAAAACCCGCATTCGATTCGTCACCTCAATCGCAACCTCTTGTGATTCCGAAGTTCCAACTACGTCGGAAACAACATACTCGAACATCAACCACGTGTCCCCGTTAGACTGGTTATGGACACATGCCCATTTACGACCGTATATGTACATCCAAAAGGATGTCAATTCATCCTAATCTGATGTACCACTCGACTGAAAAGTCACAACAGCCCCCTGCTGTGATCTGCAGTCAAATCTCTGCAAACCACCACCTCTAACCAATCCTGACTGACTCTGACCAACTGGTCGCTAATTCGTCATGATAATACTCGATCCTCACTCCTCAACTACCGCTGGATCCTATCCAGTCCGTCACTATCCGTGATTCACTCCCGAACCACAGATACCAACCATAAGCCCATCACGTCGGAGTCACATCCTGACTTGTAACTCACCGTCATCACAATCACCGGCACCAGCACCAGCACTAGTACCAGTACACCACCTGTCAGCATCAGCACAAAGTGTGCCAATCAGACAACTCTGGATCTCCGCTCATACCGAACGATGATCCCGTACCTTTACTCGGATAGGAGAAACTCTGCCTCCTTCGTACCCAACACCTCTGGGTATAGTTACCCTGACAACTCATACAAGAAGAGGAAACGTCCCCCGTACGTCCCCGATCCCCAACAATCGTAACTATAACCACTCTCGGTAGTAGCGCCTGCCCCACACTCGTGCAGACCTAACTACCAGACATCGCTATATCCAGACTCCGTATCCAACGGAATCAATCGCCCGTACCAACTACTCTGTATCCCACTCAGGAATTCCATCGACAAGTACCAACCCTGGTAACCTGTCCAACCAAACTCTAACCAGTCGCAACTCGACTATCCCAATGTCGTCTACCAGGTCACCCGCGACCTTAGTTGCACCAACCCACAACTGAAGTAGCACGACAACCAACTCGGTCTAACCGATAAATATAACCTCGCCTGCGAAGTGCAGTCCCAACACAAGCTGACATGACCAGGCCGACTAACGAACCCCAAATCTGAATAGTCATCCAAGTCAAACCACTCGTCAACTCGCCTTTCCGAACCATACCTACCAAGGTAGGGTTCCACAATCACACCTAGAGTTCCTCGGAACCCAACTGCGAAAAGCAGTAACATCAACAATCTGACCGACCCCGCGGTCTGGACATCATAAAGACGTCAATCCAACTAGGAGTTCACGAAACCAACAGCTAACTGCCGACCGCAGTAAACCCATCTAGCTCAACATAATCCGACCATCTAATGGTCACAACATCGAATCAGTCGTCTGAATCGATCCTACGACATCGTGAAGACGATCCCAACTAACCGTCTCACGATCCAAAACTCTAACGTAATACTACGTTAAGCCTTCCGTAGGGTTCCACACTGCCAACCCTGACAGAACCATGGCAACCCCGGCATCAAATGCCGAACCAAGGCATGCCAATCCTACTAACTATCCTACCGGCACCCCAACAATCAGGTTGACCACGAACTGCAGCCCCTTGAGATATCACATCCTCGACCAGCGTACATACTCCAAGAGCTACATGGTTGCTCGAATAGAGACAACCCCGCTCTGATACCACGTGTCCCCTAACCAGTTTAACTCTATCTGAGTTCCAATCCCAATCCCCCCGGGATTAGTGCGGGATGACCCTGCTCCCGTCTGACACGAAGTGTCAGACAAGGGATATTTTCGTCCTTTGCCCTCCCGGGCTATCAGAGTACGCCAGGATCCGGAGGAGGCATGTGATATCTCGATCTCTGCTACAGTCCACATCCGATGTCAACCTGAAGGGCAGTCAAAACATTAAAAACTGTGAGTGGACAAAACAAAGAGTTTATAAAAACATTTAATAAGGAAGACATTTGTACCCTCCACTAAAAAGCATGCATGCATTCGAAAACCATTTATCTAAAACAACCATATGTGGGACTAAGCCCAAAGCAGATATAAACTAAGGTCGAAAGGACCACAATAAAAACGACCATACGGGCCACTGCCCAAATCCTGTGCACACCTGTACACACCACATATCATATATCCATCACATACATATATATAAGTCACACAACCAATCCTGTCACGGTATCCAAAGCCACGCGCGCGCTACCCGGGTCTCAATCCGAGTCATCTCAAAGTCAAGGTCAATGTCCGTAGACCACTGACCCTACCCGAGGTAATAGTAACCATAGCCTTCCTGAGAGTAAGGAACCCAACTGGGGGGTGACTCCACTCAGTCGGTGCTCCGTGACTACTCTGGGGTCCACCCAGGCCAACGACCCTCCCAGGTGTAATTGGGTACACCTGAAGAAAGTTCCTTAGGTAAGCTTATATCATATGTTGGTAAGCTTGAATTTAGATGTGACGACCCAGAAATTTGAAAAAAGAAAAATTGGAAAAGTTGGATGTAAAATGACGATTTTTCCCTAGGTTATGGGGCCAAAAGTTGACTTTTTGTTTGGAATACCTTTTGGACTTTTGACCGTGACCGTTGTGTAGGTCTCGAGACGCTGAGTCCGTAGACAGGCGACATGCGTCAATCGGAGTTCGGACGTAGAAGTTACGGGTCTAGAACTATGAGGGGCATTTTGGTAATTTTGAAGGTAAGGGTAAAATGGTAATTTTGGTTGGGCTAAGATTTGATGTTTCGGCCATTTTCGATGAGTCAATGTTTGTTGACTCATTGTGTCCTTCAGTGACACATGTCACTTGGCGAAGGCTGAGTAGTGGCCAAAGAGATTGTGACGGTGGGAAAAAGATAAATTGAAATTGGGGGACACCTGGTTGTATGGACTTTGGAGGGAAACGAAAGAGAAGAAAGAAATGTCTGATTAATCTTCCCAGCAACCGATTGAGAAACATTGATGCAATTGGATGCAATTTAGAGGCTTAGGAGCTTGGGACAGAGAGTAAAACACAAGGGATAAAGAGGATAACTAGAAAAACCTATATTCGAAAAATTGAAGAACAAAGTGGGGTTCGAATTTGGAGTTGTGGACCTTGAGGACCCGAATTGTCGTTGAATCTATCCTTCTGGGATCATTCCGAGCTAATCCATCTCAAAATCGAAGGGGATTGCTATCATTTTAGTCGAGAACTGCATCTCCCAACTCTTCGAAAAATTAAGCTTGGGTTCACATAATTAGAGGTAAGCAAAATTGAAATTGATCTTGAAATCATGTTCATATGAGTCATAGGATACTTACTGGTTGATCGGAATTAAGAGAGGGGTTAAAATTGGACGAAATTGGAATTATGGCCGATCGGGAATGGACTTAGAAATCGACCTGTTTAAGTCGTGATTTCATGAAATTGGGCATACAGATCCCTAATTAAGATTGAATAGATGAAAATCAGTGAAAATAACGAAGGAATTAGGGTCGAATTGATTGAGAACTGATCGGGTTGCACCGCGGGTTGCAGACCCGTTTACCAGGCGATCGGGTTGGGACGATGAACAGTAGTGGTACTGTTCATCGGCGAAGTGTTCAACATAATTTTTCATGTACTCGATGTAACGAACATTTTGGCGTTGGTTTCGAGTCGATCGGACACCGTCTTGGTAGTGTTTCGATTGTCCGAAGGATTATGTTACGTTTTAAATTTGTATTTAATTCCCGAAAACTTTGGGGGATTTTAATATGCTATTGTTGGATTCATTAGTGACCCGTGATGATGTTGTTTGACAGGCTTCAGGAGTTTCAGTAGTTAAAGAAAGGCGTGCAGCTCCGAATCGAGCGATTTGGACAGTGTGTTTGTGTACGTTTGTTTTATAAACCATTATGCATGCATCGTTAAATGTTTTACATAATTGATTGCATGATTTGAATTGTAATGATGTCATGATGATTTGGCATGTTTAATTGTGATTTAATGATTATTTTAATCGGTCTTTTGGGCACGTTTTACAAGGAATGTGCAAATGAAATTTTGGGCTAGGCCCGGAGTTAAAAAGGTTTCAAAAAGGATATTTTGACATAGTTGGTGAGTCAAGGATGCTTACTGGATTATTTTATTGTTTTAAAATGAGATGTTACGAATTTATGTGTAAAGGGCATTTGGGCTTGAGACCCTATCGGGAATGCTTTTGACTTGGTTTGAAGTCAAGGATATGATTGATATGTGGTTGTGGTATGGATTGTGTTTGTGATTGTGGATACTGGACCATGTCTAGATGGTGCGAGTGCAGTTCCTAGACGTGACTCAGATGTTGCGTGAATGCAGTTCCCATTTCTGGAGGGTAAATGATGTATTTTGAAATGTGTTTCAAATGATCTTATTTTTGTCCACTCACACCTTTTCTGTTTTGATGACCCTCCAGGCCGTGGCACGACGTTCGGAGCTGATCGAGAGGCGGAGGCATGAGCAAAAATCAGTGCAGTTTCGGAACTCCAATTGACTTGTCAGACGGGAGTAGGACTGGGGACGGTTATCAAAGTCCAGTTGGGACGGGATTTGGAATTAGATTTTGTTTGGTTGCATTTTTCTTTTACTAATCAGTGCCAGTAAATTCTTCCTTAGTTGCGCGATTTGTTTGCTGACATGTGGGAAGAGCATTTCCAATCATGCATTTTCCTTATGTAATGTAAGAGAGTGCACCTTATCTTTATTTCATTAAATAGAAATCAGAGAAGGAAAAAGGTTACAGCTAGTATGTATGGTCTTGATTATCCATTGTGGCAGCTCACAAGTGGACCCTATTTACATGAATAATTGAATGTGCCTGAAATGTGTTACTATTGTCAATTAAGAATCGACATCTTAATCCCCCTTTTGTTGTCTTCCTTGATAAAAGGGGATGGACTGGGTGAAGGTTATGGAATGCTTGGTTATGCTAGTAGTGGAAAGCTGCGTGTTTCAATGGGTCAGTGCAAACTTGCTGCAAAAGTCGCTAATTATTGTTTCTTCTATGGCTCGTGGAAAATGATCAAGCTTACAAGTTTGGCGTGGATTTTATGTTTCAGTTGTGCTAATTTATTAGCAACCACAACTTGATAGTTCCTTTCAGTAATTGTTGATTCATATTCTGATATAATATTTACTTTTAAAAATATGCACTTACAGACATGAGGAGTTGGTAACATAATGTAATCTGGTACACCTGAAGAAAGCTCCTTAGGTAATCTTATATCATATGTTGGTAAGCTTGAATTTAGATTTTGTTTTGTTGCATTTTTCTTTTACTAATCAGTGTCAGTCAATTTTTCCTTAGTTGCGAGATTTGTTTGCTGATATGTGGGAAGAGCATTTCCAATCATACATTTTTCTTATGTATTGTAAGAGAGTTCACCTTATCTTTATTTGATTAACTTGAAATCAGAGAAGGAAAATGTAAGACCCGTGTCCTGGAGGGAACGGTGAACAATCCCACATTCCTGCGAGGGGGAATGGTCTGGGAGAGGATGGTGGTGTGCCTTAAAGGTGTAGGCACACACCTATCTAGCACTACGCCTTTTGGGAGCTCAAGTGGCTTTGGGGAGGATTAGAACCTCAAAGTTAAGCGAGTTGAGGGTGGTGCAATTCCATGATGGGTGACCCCCTGGGAAGTTGCACCATGAGCTCCCGAAAACAAAACCGTGAGGGCGAGGCCTAAAGCGGACAATATGGTGCTAGATGAGTCAGGTCCTGACCTAGGAGGGTCAGGTCCTGACAGAAAAAGGTTACAGTTAGTATGTAGGGTCTTAATTATCCATTGTGGTAGCTCATAGGTGGACCCCATTTACATGAATAATTGAATGTGCCTGAAATATGTTACTATTGTCAATTAAGAATCGACATCTTAATCCCCTTTTTGTTGTCTTCCTTGATAATATGGGATGGACTGGGTGAAGGTTATGGAATGCTTGTTTAGGCTGGTACTGGAAAGCTGCATGTATCAATGGGTCAGTGCAAACTTGCTACATGACAGGACCCGTCCCAATCCCACTGGGACCACCCGGGGACGTGACCCGCTCCCGTCTGACAATGACTCTAAACATACCAAAAGTACCCTTAAATAAAAACCGAAGACTCACATAGATAGATAACGTACAAACACAGTGTTTAAAGTGATACTGTCAGACAAGGGAAAGTAAAATACAACATGTGAGCACACTAGTCAGAGTACATTTATTCGGTGCTCAACCTACCCACAAGTGGGTGTACAGGTGCACAGCTAGGCAAACTAAACCTCTGCCTCCTCCTCCGGATCCTCCTCCTCTATTGCCGTGTCAGGGTCTGGAGGGGTCAGTAAAACAAGGGTGAGTGGGCCAAAAATAACAGTTTAGAAATCAATTTAATAATAAAATAATCATAAGGTTTTACCCCTCCGTTTTCCAAATCTTGCATGCAGTGACAATATAATATTATAATGAAATCATAACAAATGAACCACAATAATCGTAAGGTGAAACTAACATATCAGTGCACTGTAAAACCCAACCCAACTGATGTCACGGTTCTAAGGCTACGCGTTGCCACTCAGGGTCTCACACCCGAGACTCTCTAGGTACATCAGCTCCCGGTATCCCGGTCACTGCCCGAGGTATATGAACATGCCTTCCTGAGAGTAAGCAGCCCAACGGGGGTCAACTCCACTCAGTCAGAGCCCCGTGACTA
The DNA here is from genome assembly GCA_032719365.1 of Prinsepia uniflora. NCBI lineage: Eukaryota > Viridiplantae > Streptophyta > Magnoliopsida > Rosales > Rosaceae > Prinsepia > Prinsepia uniflora. Next base: position 37,648,647 of record CM064874.1, on the reverse strand, counting down.
CTCCAGGGTCCACCCAGGCCAACGACCCTCCCTGGAGGAGACAATATACACAGGTAGGAAAGTACAGTACAATAACAGTATAGTTTACCCTATGTCCCCCGGACATTCCAAACAAAATCCACATATAAACCAGACGGGTCTCATGCCCAAAACATTGTAATAACATATATAAGCAGTTTATAAGACTCATCAGTGGAAATAGTAAAACAGTTTATGCATGCAAGCCTTTTATAAATCAAACAGCCCACTCACACTCGGTCCTTGCTGCTCAACGATCTCTATAAACCTGTATTATTATTCCTGAGGGTTACTTAAGGACCCTATAATATCAATACCAAGACCCTAGAACAGATCCGCCTCAAAAACACATCCCGGGCACTATTCCCGGTGCTTCAAACCCCATTTTGACTAACATAACGATCTCCGATCGACACGAAACCACCTCCATTGGATCCGTATCGTCGAAACCTTGAAAATGGTACCGGCCCCACCAAAATCACTGTTCACACGCGCCCCCACGCGCCTGGTCAACGCGTGGGTCAACGCTGCTACAGTACTGCTGACGTCAGCAGTGACGTCATGCTGACGTCAGCATGACGTCATCACTGACACTTGTCAGGTGACACGTGGCATGTTCTGATTGGTCCCTGGTCTGACAATATCTGACAGGATGACGTCATCATGACGTCAGCATGATGACGTCATCATGCTACAGTATCGGGTCAGACCCGTTTGACTGGAACCGGGTCGCCGTCGACCCACGGCTTGACCCGATTCAACCGTACGACTCCGGCCACCATTTTCGACGGGGTTCATCCCTATACGGTCGTCTAGGTCTGTTCTATGGTTCTACAACCTCAAAATGGAAAGAAAATGGGAGAAAACTCACCAGTTCTTCTCTGAAACTCACGGCCAAAGTCCGATCGCCTTCTCCGGTGATCCACGCCGTCTCCGTCGTCCAAACCAGTCGTGGTCGACTCGTCTCTCACCCTAGAACATTTCTAACATCACACAATCAATTTCCTAGCACTAAAACACGATGACTCGAAACAGGGGATCAAAACGGGTTTTCGGGTTTTCGACCTTACCGCCGCCGTGACGCCGCCGCAGGCCATGCCGTCGTCCAGTTAAGCTCCTGGGGTCCTCACGGGGTAGACTGGAGCTTCCCCTGCGTCGAGGTGGTGTGGTTGTCACGGTTTGCTTGTTGGACCCGTTTCCGTCGTGTTTCGGGTCGTGCTTTTTGGACGGAATTTCGGACGGGAAAATGGGCTGGTGGTGGCTGGTGGTTGCACGGGTTGTGAAGACCAGATGATGGTGGTGCTGTGGGTGGTCGTTTGGTGCGAAGAGGATGGCTGGTTTGATCGCCTTGATCGAGAGAAAATGGAAGGAATGCACGGGTTTGTGAAGGGGGGCTGTATGTGTGTTTGTAAGAAAAGGCAGAGACAGATCGTGCATGAACAAGGGAGCAGATGAGAATGAAGGGCCAGGATTCAATCTGGCCAGAAATCCAATGGCTGAAATCAAATGGAGGGAAAATAAATAATATAAAAAATAGATTAAATAGTATTAGTTGCTTTATGGGAATAGTGTAGGCTTGGATGGGTGACACTTGTCACCAATCCATCGGTTTGATTTAAATATTAGGTTGGCACGGATTCCCATAATAAATTAATATTTTATTCCGTTGTTCTCGGTTCGTAAATTCCGCTAAAACGCTTCCTTGACCATAACTTCTTCATACGAACTCCGATTTCGGCGTGCCGCCTGTCTACGGATTCGTGACGTCTCGACCTACGTCATAGTCATGGGTCAAAGTCCAAATTGTTGCCCGGGCCAAAAGTCAAAGTTTCCCCCCCTTCAGGGGCAAAATAGTCTTTTTACATTAAAATATTATTATTCTCGGTTCGGGTCGTTACACTAAAAAAGTCGCTAATTACTGTTTCTTGTATGGTTCGTGGACAATGATCAAGCTTACAAGTTTGGCGTAGATTTTATGTTTCAGTTGTACTGATTTATTAGTAACTACGACATGATATTATGAGCTACATTTTCTTTTCAGGTTCAAGGAAAGGCAATATGGAAGCAGTGGTGCTACATCTGGACTCACTTCTTGTTTAGCTTTTACACCCGTCCAGGTTAACTTCACTTCTTACCTCTAACTTGAGTTCTCTCTCTTATTAGCATTATATAAAAAGAAATACTCCCTTTGAAACTTTGGAAATTCTCTATTTACAATATACTTTTTTCATACAGGGAATCGGGCTCTCGAATACGCAAACTCATGTACACCAGGGCAGCAAAACTCAAAGCATCTATTTCTCTGAAACGGGAACATTTTCGAAAATCAAGAGGTTCAGATCCACACATGAGAGAATTTCTCTTATATTCGTAAGGTTTTTGTTGTTACTTTTGAATACTTTGAATGACCTTAGTTGATCCTGAATGACCTTAGTCGATCTGGACCTTAGTAAATGAGTCGTCTTGTACTAACTCATGCTTATCATAAGAAGAGTGCAAGATTTAAGATGTAGCAGTTAAAGCTGAGATATGTGAACTAAACTGATAACTTTCTTAGTACATTCTTGGCCCTGTGGCCTAGTTGATGAGCATTACAAAGTTTATGGATGTCAAGGTATCATTTTTTTTAGAACTAAGTGTAAGATCTGTGTCTTGTAGGGAACAATGAACGATCCCACATTCCTACTTGGGGAATTGTTTGGGAGGGGATTGGTGGTGTACCGTAAAGGTGTAGGCACACACCTATCTAGCACGAGGCCTTTTGGGAGCTCAGTGGCTTTGGGTTCGATTGGAACTCCAAAGTTAAGAGAGTTAAGGCTAGTGCAATTCCATGATGGGTGACCCCCTGGGAAGTTGCACCATGAGCTCCCGAAAACAAAACCGTGAGGGCGAGGAGGCCCAAAACGGATAATATCGTGTTAGAGTCGGGTCCTAGCCAAGGAGGGTTAGGTTCTGACACAAATTTTATTCTTATTTCAGGTTGCACGAGCATAGCCGATTAAAACTTAATTTTTTTGTGGATTTTATTTAATATTTTTGGCAGATTTTAATAGATAGCCACGACAGCCAATTCCCTTTTCTTTTCTTAGGGTTTTTTTTATTATTATTTTATATTTAATTTAATTTATTAAATAATTAAAAAAAATCAAACTAGTTCGGTTTTGGTATGGGACAGTATTCCCCAATACCGAAACTGATCCTGTACCGGTTCCAATCTATACGGTATCGGTATCGTACCGATCATACATTGAATTTTACTATTCAAATTTTTTCCAGTTTGTATGATACAAGACGGTTTCGATATTTCTGGATGATATGCTCAGGGCTAACTAAGACTCTGAATTGTTGTGAAGATCCTGCACGCCTCCCTATGAGATGATTAGTCCAACTCTTTAGTGTATGTACTACCGTGGCAAGCTCCTACTCTAAATTACGGTGGGTAGGGATTGCCAAGGTTCACACTAGTCCTTTCCATGGAAATACATAACCAGCAACCAACACTGGTCCATCAACCTGGTATTCACTCGACTGAGCACAACACTCCTTACCTTGTGCCATCACCCCTCCCGAGCACGCCAACGCAACAACAAAGAAAATCAAATTGTAAGCTATAGAACTGCGAGTTTCCTTCACTTAGCCCATGATAATTTTCAGTATAAAGAAATTTGAAGATGATGACATTGTAGTTCATCTGACGTAGATGTGAATAAGAATCTATACTGCACACATCAGTGTCATGTAACACTAAGCATCCTTTACTCCTCACTCATTCTAATTTGGCCCACAGCTTGGGTGTCTAGCCCAAAAATGATCTTCAAAATCGAAAGTAGTCGCAATCATGTTGGAAACATACCCAAAAGTCATTATTAAAGAAGAAGAAAAGGAGAAGTCACTTTCACCTATAATAATATTTGTTGATAACTACTATAGAGATCCACTCTATTTCCCACGATCGTAGCACTCCTTAAACCAGCTCAACTTTTACAAGCCTATACATCCATGTAATCTAGAGGTGACAAACAAATGAAGAAAGTTCACTACCGAATTCCACAATAAGAATTACTAGTTCTGCGATATTTCCTCGTTTAGTTGCCAGTAATCGATGCAAAATCTCAGGGTGTTATCCATCTTTCGTACAAATGACACTGGGGCTTACCAAGGTGACATAATAATTCAAATGCACCCCAAATCTGCTAAATCCTGTAGCTGAACCATTAACCCTATTTGCACCCTCCGACACGGTGGTTACAAAATGGGCTAAGTACCCAGAACCTCCCTCGGAGCTGGCAACCCCGTAAATCCTCCGACAATGCATCTGGATACTCTTGTACAACCGATATCTCCCCAAGCTCACTGAGATATCCAAAAACATTACAACATGTGCCAAAAATCCTTAATAGCCATTCTGTAGTACCTTCCCAACTTCCAAAGCAGAAATAACTCCCAAAGGAAGTATCCTCTGGTTCCCACAGAAGCCAAACAATGGCAAGTCAGAACTACAAAAGGCAATGGTTCCACAAAGTACTCGACTGAGGCCTGATGGTAATCGCCAATCCATCCCTAGAGTCACTTCCAAAGAATATATGCCCAGGGAATCCAATTTGTCATAATGACAAAACCTCTCAATTCAACTCGCATAGTTTCCGCTCCTTGAACTAACAACTCGCATAGTACAAATCGAGGGCAAGCTATCGCCTGTACAATTCGCTCAAAGCGTGAGATCCATTTATCGGTCACCCCGGGATTCGACCCGCAAGTACGCATTCCTGGTATATTCGTTCAATCATTCCTGATCAAGGGTCGTCGACAACCCCTTTTGCTCCCAGTAGCACGTCCATCCTGTCCGACCTTCGGTCATAGCTCTGAATAGTCACTATCCTGCAATCCAATCAACCAGTAACTCCATAGCTCCAAGCCGCTAGGCCCACACGAAAATCGACCCTTCTCAAGGTCCAACCCTACTAAATCATGGCATCCAATTCCTAACATAACCAATCCAAGGTTCTTTCCCATCTACCTTTACAATCCTTATCCTCGCAACCAAGCTGATGACGGGGCTGTCATCGTGGAGGAATCACATCCAAAATGAAACTATCGTCCACACTTAGTGTGTCAGGACCAGTCCCAAATCCCCCAGGTGTAACGTGGAATGAGCCTGATCACGTTTAACATAAAGTGTCAGACCAGGGAAATTCCTGCTTCTGCCCACTCGGGGCTTCTAAAATGCATCAGGATCTAGAGAAGGAATGTGATGTCTCGGTCTCTACTACAGCTCGCATCCGCGATCAACCTGAAGGGCATTAAAACCACGAAAAGCTGGGAGTGGACAAAACAAAGAATTTGATAAAACATTTTTACGAAAAGATATTTATGCCCTTCACTAAAAAGCATGCATGCAGTCGAAAACCATTTCACAAACATAGAACACTGGGCCTTGCTCCAAAACCCAAATCAAAGTACCTGGAAACTCAGCCCAAACCAAATCAAGTGGGAACTCAGCCCAAATCCGACACAGGTGGGTCTCAGCCCAAAACCATCTCACATACATATATGCATATATAACCCATCCTAGACATTCTTTGATGTCTACTCAGTAACCCCGCATGATATATCTATCATTGTGCATGTCAGGACCGGACCCTCCTCGGTCAGGTCCTGACTCATCTAGCACGATATTGTCCGCTTTGGGCCTCCTTGCCCTTGCCCTCACGGTTTTGTTTTCGGGAGCTCATGGTGCAACTTCCCAGGGGGTCACCTATCATGGAATTGCACCAGCCTCAACTCGTTTAACTTTGGGGTTCCAATCCCCCCCCCCCCCAAAGCCACTGAGCTCCCAAAAGGCCTCATGCTAGATAGTTGTGTGCCTACACCTTTAAGGCACACCACCATTCCCTTCCCAGACCATTCCCCCCTCGCAAGAATGTGGGATCGTTCACCGTTCACTTCAGGACAAGGGTCTTACAGTGTACACTACTCGGAGTCTCACTTCGAGTCTACCCCCAGGATCTATGACGTCTGGGAGGAATCATCCAAAATCCCGGATCTACGATGTTTGGAGGACGATCTACAGACCCAGTCTGAGAATATACCATATCGCTCACTCCTGGAATGTGCTCCCTCTTGGAGTCACTCATTCCAGGCAGTGAATCGTGACTCTCGGAGGCGAGCGTCATATCGTCCGCTGTCGTGCACACAGCACTCGTCGCAACTACGACTCAGACCAGTGGGCCAACAATAGGGCCATATGCCCGAGTCAAAACTAAAACCAAACGGGTCTCATGCCCGGTTTTCCCTTTTCAAAACCATTTCATTTAAACTGATACCACAAACGCGTATAAGCATGTATAAAATCGAAAACCTTGAAATACATGCAAATACGTAAACATACACAAATTCACTCATGGAATCACAAAACATGTATTAAAACACTTATAAAACGTTTATGCATGCATCAATTCACAAGAGAAAGTCCACTTACATACAATTCGAGCTACCGTCTCGATACGCGTGTCGTACGCCTTCTCGGGCTAATCACCATCACCGGGACTCGCAAACCTGTTCAAATCGTAATAGAAGGTTACTAATTATTTATAAACGCGATGCTAAACCTTCGGACAGCCCGAACTATATCCAGACGATGTCCGATCGACTCGAATCCAGTCCCAAAATATTCGTTACATCGAATAGATGATTTTCCCATGTTGGAACCATCCCCAAAATGCCCCTCACGTGCCCCGGTGCGCGGCCTGAACTCCCCAAACGTGAAAGCCACGCGCCTGGGACTATTCATTGTCCCTGTCCTTCGGCAGACCAGTCCGGTCCGGTCCAGTTCCTGTAATCCAGCCAAGCCGAATCGGCGGAGCCAGTTCAGGCTCCTATCTCCCTCAATTTTCATCTGTTTTCTTCCAATCCAATTCCAACCTTCCTATCTCGACCCTAGAAACCTATTTATGCAATTAGAACCACGAAAAACCCATAGAACCTCATTGGTTTAAATCCTCCCTCACGGTTCAAGTTTTCCGACTTCCCCCCTGGGCTCCTCAGCCACCATCCACCACCCAAAATCATCCATAAACCTTCCTAACAACCTATTAATCATGTCCTAATCAACGAAAACTGCCCATAACGTTCAAGTCCAAAAATAAGAAAATTTAAGCATAACCGAGTTTACCTCTGCACGGGGTTCCTCTGCCGTCCACGACGGCTCTCTCCTCGACCAGCCATCACAAAGATGCCCTCACCCCACTCTCTTGGCTTCACACATGATCATATGGGAAAGGGATTGGATTGGGGTCGAAGGGGTTGCTCAGGTTGGTGGGGAAATGATGGAGCAAAAGGGAAGGGATATGCATGTGTCTATTTTAGAAGGGCAATGGATAGGTGACACTTGTCACTCATTTATTGGGTCTGTCTAAAATATCTGGGCCCTACTCAGGACAAAAGTCCACTTTTTACCTCGTAAAATGTGCTACCATAAATAGTACCTCAGAACTTTCATGACCCATAACTTCCCCGTCGAATGTCCAATTTTGACGTGTCGCCTATCTACGGATTCGTATTGCCTCGATTTACATAACGGTCCTTGGCCCTCGGCCATCAGACTTCCCTGGTCAAAAGTTAACTTTTTTCTCTCGTTTAGGAGTAAAATCGTAATTTTGCCCCGAACGTCTGTTAATCCTCAACTTATCCTCGGTTAGCCTTGCTAATCCGTCATTAATCTTAATTAATCCCGATAGTTTGGGACGGGTCATTACAAACTTCCCCCTTTCAAGAATTTCATCCTGGAAATTCAAACTAACCCTGTTCCACAACCAAAGTATGGAAATCCAAGCATCTCCCAATACTCAGGTACTCTAGTGTAACCATACACGTTCGACCTAATAGATGCACTAGTTGGTACGTATTGTCACTAGAGCTTCTAAGCTCCAACTTAGCTCTCACCAACCGCATTCTGAACGTTGACTCTCGAGAGTCCCCATGTCAGTTTGTCAGTCTTACTCGGGACGTCGACACTCGTCGATCTCGCTGGTCACTCATTCCGGCAGGTCAATTATACTAAGTTAACGTCAAATCCTTTTCAGTCTCCCGCTTTACCATGTTCCAACCTACAGTCGTCAGGCTGAAATACGTACTCCCTAAGCCCACGATCACGATCGTGACTAGCTGGTAATGCTCGAATCCACTGCGCTTTCGCTGCGCACTCCGACCTCAACTCACTCTCGAGTCTCAACACTGCTTATCCTGTCGACACACAATCGACGTCTCACACATCTTGGGTATACCTGGATCATAATCGAATACTTGTCTCAGCAGGAAACACGCATAGTCGCTAGGGTTCCTTTGGCCTGCACATCACTGAGCTCTCGACTCACCTAATCTCTGAACCCTCTTCATCAACTATGCTCGAGCACACAGCATTCGAAATCTAGTCATCATACCAATATGTCGAACCATATCCTACATAGTGAGATTTGGTGACTCCATGTGGGAGCAGCTAGCAAGATAGGTTGTTGATTGAGAAAGGAACCGTCGAGTTGTTGTGTCAACGAAATGGTAGATTTGACAAGTGGTGTCAATTCGTAACGTACGATTATTGTCATTCCACGTGGTCGAACGTAGTCGATAAGACGTGAGTATTAGTGGTACGTCTGGGTGCAGACAAGTAATGTATTGGCTACTGGGTACTAGTGTACATGTGTCGTGAGATCGAATTATTTCCACGCAATGGTTGTGGAATCAGGATAGTTGGAGTTTCGAGAACGGAACTAATTAAGGAGGGAAGAACGGTTGAAATTAGGTCTGTTGGAATTTCGAGGACAAAATTAATTAAGGAAGGAAGGTTGTAACGACCCGTCCCGAATTTTGGGATTAGATTAGTGACTAAGCACGATTAGTGAGGTTAATCCGTGATTAGTTGAGCGAAATCGGACGAACAATGCAGAATGACCATTTTGCACCTAGGCGTGGGCAAAACGTTGACTTTTCATTCCGGCGGTCAAATGGACTTTGGCCGATGACCGTGATGTAGTTTAGGACGTCACGAGTTCATAGACAGGTGGCACGTTCAATTCCGACATTCGAGGAAAAAGTTATGACGTTCGGAAGTTCAAGGGCATTTTTGTAATTTTAGTTAAAAGGGGCAAAATGTTGACTTTTGGACTGGGAGGTCCGATGGCCAATGGCTGAGGACCGTTCCGTACATCGGGACGATAAGATTCCGTAGACAGGTAGCATACTGATATTGAACTTCGAACGGGAAAGTTATGGATCACGGATGTTCGGTTTCACTATGCGTGCATTACGAGGGGAGGAAACTTGGCAATATCTAATTTGTTGACTTTTAATGTGGGTCCCATGGATGAGTGATAAGTGTCACTCATCCAATTGGTCATTATCCCTAAAAAGAGGATCTCACATTGATTGGTGAGATTTGTTTAAAATAATAATATTTTAATTATTTTATAATTTCCACTTAACTCATCTTTTAATCTTGGCCCTTCATCTAACCTAAACCTTTAATCAAAATCGTCCATCTCATCTCTCTCTGTTCTGATCATCATCACTCTCATCTATCTAATCTCTCATTTTCCCCAGTGCATCAAACTCCATTTTTCTTCATTTTCTTCCTAGACAACCCGAACACAAACACCCCACCTCAATCATCTTTGTTGTGTGTGCAAAACTAGGAGAGTGACTGAGATAGTGAGAAATTGAGTGCTGGCAAGGGACTGACGGCCAGGGCCGCGGCTATGGACGACGGAGGACACGGCGGGGGTGAGTACCTGTGAACCCTTTTAAACTTCAAAATTCGAAAATGAGTTTTAGGGGACGGTTTCGGGTTTCTTTGGATCCTAACACAATCTAGGGACCTAGGGGAGTTGAGAGGGATTGTTTTTGAAGGCTTGGAAGGCCAGGAGTGACGGCGGGTGGAGGTTGCAGGCACCACCGCCATGGCCGATTAGAAAGGTACGGGTTTTTGTGGTTTCTTTTCCGTTTTTAATGTTTAAAAGATAGGAAATGAGGTTAGGAACAAGTAGGGATTGAAATGGGACAAAATGGGATGAAAATAGTTGAGATTGGATGATGAACCGTTCCAAACTGGTTCAACCGGTTCAAGTTGCAGGTGTACCCGGTTCGCGTGAGGAAGGGGAAGATGAACAGTGGCGCGTGGGCTCACGCGCAGGAGCCTTCTTTGGGCGTGTGGGAGTGCGTGAGTGACCTTTTGGGAATCTTTTCAACACGTGAAATCTACTATTCGATGTAACGAATATTTTGGGACTGGTTTCGTGTCGATCGGACACCGTTTCGATAATGTTCGGGGCATCGAAAGGTTTCAGATCGAGATTAAAAATAGTTAAAAATTACGAGGCTTTAGTGAGAGGTTAATTATGTAGTTAGTAACCTTCTATTACAATTTGGACAGGTTTGGGAGTCCCCGTGACGGTGATTGGCTCGAGAGAGCCGTAGGGCATGCGTATGAAGGCGGCAGCTCGGACGGTCTGTGAGTGAAACTTTTTTTCTAAATTGGTGCATGTATAAATGTTTATTATATGTTTTAATACATGTTTGGTGATGCCATGAGTTCATTTGGTTGTGGTTACGTATAGGCACGTATTTCGAGGTTTCGGCCTTATACACTGCCTATACAGGTCTGTATTTCTTTGATGGTCTAAATGAAATGGTTTTGGGATTTCAAAAGGATAAACTCGGGTATGAAACCCATTTGGTTTTATCTTGGGCATATGACGCTATTGATGACCTACGGGTCTGAATCGTGGTCGCGGCAAGTGCTATGTTCCGCGACGAACGATACGACGCTCGCCTCCGGATTAGGATATGTTTCTTCTGGAGAGGTCAGGACGCACGATCTGTGGTCTGGTAGCCAATGGAGGCTCGACTTCGGAGTGCTAACGGTTCAGGATATCGATCAGTGATAGGTGCACCATGATCTCGTGGTGGTCGCGTCGGTTGATACGTTCAAGGCGACATACCAGGATTGAGGGCGGTCCTGGATGGATGGTTGCACACATCATTACAATCGGAGTCGTGACTGACCCTTAGATATCGGGCAAGACGCCCAGCTGATGTCATATGTTCGGGCATGAGACCCAGTTGTTTTACATTGATGATTTTGGGTCAGGTAACCTAGATGGATTTCCAAGTTCATGGCGGTTTATGGGAACCGGCATGAACCTTGGAAAGGTTATTATGGTACATGACGGTTTATGGGAACCAGGCATGAACCCTTAAATGGATGTTATAGATCATGACGGTTCAGGGGGACCGGGCATGAATGTTTATGTTATGTATATATATGTATTCATATACCTTCCTTTACTTGTACTATCTCCTCCGGGGAGGGTCGTTGGCTTGGGTGGACCCCGGAGTAGTCACGAAGCACCGACTGAGTGGAGTCGCCCCCCCAGTTGGGTTCCTTACTCTCAGGAAGGCATGGATCGTAACCTCAGGGCGGGTCATTGGTCTACGGAGACCCCGGGTAGCACGCGCGTAGCTTTGGAAACCGTGACAAGATTGGTTGTGTGAATTATATGTATATATGATGTATATGATTTATGGTTATGAGATATGATATGTGATATGCACAGGTTTTGGGCAGTGGCCCGTGTACGTGGTTTCATTATGGTTTTGGACTGAGTCCCACATGGATTTGGGCAGTGGCCCGTACGGTTGATTCTTTATGATTCTTTCATTATGGTTTTGGGCTTAGTTCCCACATGTGGTTCATTTGGTTAAATGGTTTTCGAATACATGCAGGCTGTTTAGTGAAGGGTACAAATGTCTTTCAATAAACTGTTTTTATAAACTCTTGTTTTGTCCACTCACAGCTTTTAATGTTTTGACTGCCCTTCAGGTTGACAGCGGATGTGGACTGTAACACAGACCGAGATACCACATGCTTCCTTCGGATCCTGGGGTACTCTGATAGCCCGAGTGGGCAAAGGTCGGAAATATCCCTTGTCTGACACTTCATGTCAGACGGGAACAAGGTCATCCCGCGTTAATCCCGGGGGGATTGGGATGGGTTCTGTCATCTGGGATGCTGAGGATTGGCTAAACTGTATTTCAATGGACTGGTTATTTAATATTACACGGATTTATGGTTTCGGGCTAAGGCCGTAATGATTTGAGGAAGGAAATGGCTTTGATTCATAAATGATTTTATTAAGTTTGATTTGATTTGAGGAATGATTAAGTTAATTGGTTTTCGAATGCATGCATACTTTTTAGTGAACGGTATAAATGACTTTCGTGAAATGTATTTTTGTGAAACTATCTATTTTCGTCCACACATAGCTTTTCATGGTTTTTAATGCCCTTCAGGTTGATCGCGGATGCGGGCTGTAGTAGAGACCGAGACATCACATGCCTCCGCAGATCCTGGCGCGCTCTAGAAGCCCCTAGAGGGTCAAGGTTTGGGTTATCCCTTATCTGAAACGTGATGTTAGACGGGAGCATGGCACATCCCGCGTTAATCTCAAGGGGATTGAGATGGGTCGTGTTAATGGGTAACCCATTGGGAAGTTGCACATGAGCTACTGGGAACAAAATCTTGCAGGCGGAGCTAGTTGGACCGGCGAATCCAGAGGGGACAATATCGTGTTGGGTAGAGTGGGTTGCTACGCAACTCTGACCTAAACAAGGCATCTTGGGATTTTACTAATTTTAGCTCAGTTCGACTCCTTATATAAACCAAAATAATTTCACCTTGTGGGGTTACCGCCCTCATCCAACCCACTTACCCCATTGAGTGGTGAAAATTACCTTTTGTTTTTAACTCGTCTATTATAACCTTTATTTACCTATTTCGGAACCTCAAATTATATATTAATAAATAATAAAATGCTTTACGTCAAAATAAACACAACTAAAATCACAAATACTCTTTAATTATTATCCCAAATGCACATCTTTCTGTAACGACCAATCCCGAATTCCAGGATTAGATTAGTGACTAATAAAGGATTAGTGAAATTAATCGGTGATTAGCTGAGCGAAATCGGACGGGCGATGTAAAATGACCGTTTTACCCCCGGTCGTATGAAAAAGTTGACTTTTGACTCGGGGAGTCAAACGTACGAAGACAGATGACCGTGACGTAGATAGGGATTTCACAAGTCCATAGATAGGCGGCACGTCGAAATCGTGTAAGCAGGTAACCGATAGGTTCGGAGTTGATGCGTCTCGGTAGATGTGGGTGAGATTGGATGCCCAGTTGGCTTGAGTGGGTACGCCTTCGTGTGCGTGATCCGGATTAGTAAGTGTTGGAATTCGTGTTTGGAAGTAGACGTTGTGTTACCAGTAGGGTGACTGTGGGACTCGAAATGGACGATGGGTTGGATTTCTTGATCTGTCTAGTACTGGATTGGACAGATGGACTCCAGAATCGAAATGTGTTTGACTACGACCTAGGCGGTAGTGGACTGGTTGGTGGATGGATGTACGTAACCGGTACGTTGTTCGAGGTATGATACCGAACAGACTTGTGGTGTCTAGTGACGGTATATGGGATATACCAAGGGTACGTTAGTGAGCGTGTAAGTAGTCGGCTTAGCCCGATACCATTGGATTAGTCGAGGACGCAAACTGGACGTTGGATTCTGTGCACTGGGTCATGGTGTTTCGGATGGGTCCAGTTATGAGTAGGTCGAGTGAGATGTCGGAAGTGTATACTCAGGATGAGTAAGTTGGTGGTTAGTGTAACCACAAGTAGTTATAATGTCAGTTTTCAACTGGTGATTGTCAAGTGGTGACAGTTTGGCGGGATGTTTCAATGTGGATCGATGGGTGAGATTTGGTGACTCCCAGTGGGAGAAGACATCAGGATAGATTTTGGATTGAGAAAGGAACCGTCAAGTTGATTGTGTCAGCGAAATGGTAGAATTGTCGGGTGGTATCAACTCGGAACGTGTGATTACTGTCACTCGACGTGGTCGAGTGTAGTCGATGCGACGTGAGTATTGGTGGAATGTCTGGTTGCAGACAAGTATCGTGCTGGTTAGTGGGTGTACAAGTGTACGTTGTGAGGTCGAATTTTCTTTCATGAGGTGGTTGTGGAATCGAGATAGTTGGAATTTCGAGGATGAAATTAATTAAGGAGGGAAGGTTGTAATGACCCATCCTGAATTTGGAGATTTTACTAGTGACTAATTAAGGATTAGTGATGTTAATTGGTAATTAGTTGGGCGAAATCAGACGGACGTTGCAAAATGACCGTTTTGCCCCTAGTCGTGGGGAAAATGTTGACTTTTGACTCGGGGAGTCAAATGTACGAGGATCGATGACCGTCACGTATATCGGGTCGATACGAATCCATAGACAGGCGGCACGCCGAAATCGGATGTCGAACGGGAAAGTTATGATTCACAGAAATTCGAGGGAACTATTGCACATTTTACAAAAAGGGGAGCTTTTGTACTCAAGTGGGCCCAGATATTTTAGGAAAGCCCAATGGATGAGTGACAAGTGTCACTCATCCATTGCTCACTGCCTCCCATACATGCATCTCCCTTTCCTGTTCGATCTACCTACCAAACCCGAAACCATTCCCCATTTTGAAAAACCCACACAGACCACCTTCACCCAAACTTCACCCTCTGTACTTGGATCCTAAATATGGTTGTTTAAACATATGTGGTTTGATAAATGGTTTTCATATGCATGCATGCTTTTTAGTGAAGGGCATAAAGATCTTTTATAAAATGTGTTTTCTGAACTATTACTTTTCGTCCACTCATAATCTTTCTGTTTTTAACACCCTTCAGGTTGAATACGATGCAGACTGTAGCAGAGACCAAGACATCACATACCTTCTCCGGATCCTGGTGTACTCTGGAAGCCTGTCGGGCTAAAGGTTCAAATTTTCCCTGGTCTGACATTTGGTGTCAGACAGGATCAGGAACGTCCCTCGTTAATCCCGGGGGGATTGGAACGGGTCCTGACAGGGCCCTTGGATGAGTGATAGGTGTCACTCATCTCATTGGTGCCTTCCATAAAAAGTGGATCTCAACATTGATTGGTGGGTTTTGTTTTAAAATAGTATTATTTGATTATTTTATAATATCCTTCACCCACTCTCTCCCAATCTCAGCCATTCATTTTCCTCACACCCCTCAACCTCACCATCCATTAATCTGATCATCACCACATAAACTTCACCTCCTTCTTTATCGATCAACTTCACCATTGCTGCAAAACCGTGAACCCCAACTTCTCACACACCCTCAAATCCTCACCTATCACCCTTTGTATTTAAACGAAAGTTGTAGAGTGAGGGCAAACAAACCGAATGGTGTTAACGAGGATGACCGTTGTCGACGTCGACGGTGGCTAGAAACTATAACCCGAACTCTGTTTCTGGGTTCAAACTAGTAGGATGGTTTTCGGGGACAGTCGAACGTGTTGAGTGATGGGAGGGGGTTTCTGAAGTCGAGGCGACCGCGGTGGTGGCCCCGACGGCGACGGTGAGTTCGAAACCGTGAGTGTCTTGTTTTTGTTCGTAAATGGCATTTTCAATTCTAGCTTTAGTTGAACGTTTCTAACAATGGAAACATACTCTGGAGGTTTCAAGGAGACTTTAGGGACTGATTTCATGGCCTAAGGTGGCCTGTGGTGGCCGGAGACAACGGAGGAGATTGCCCGTCCATTTTTCTATCATGGAGGTACGTTTTTTGGCTTGTTTTCGTGAGTTTGAAATTGTAGATTAATAGGAAATGTTGGGCCAAAGATTTAGGCATAAAAAGGACTGAAATCGGATTGAAAATGGAGGAAAATTGGCCTCACCGGTTCGGGTTGGACCTTGTTTTCGTGGCTTTCACGCGCAGAGGGTTTAGGCCGCTTGTGGGGGCGCGTGGAGGGTATTTTGGGGAAAATTTCAACACGTGAAATAATCTATTTGATGTAATGAACATTTTGGGACTAGTTTCGTGTCGATCGGACATCGTTTCTATAAAGTTCGAGATGTCCAAAGGTTTACGATCGAGTTTAAAAATAGTTAAAAATTTGAGAAAATTACGGGACTTCAATGAGAGGTTAATAAGGCAGTTAGTAACCCTCTAGTATGATTTGGACAGGTTTGGAAGTCCCGGTGACGGTGATTAGCTCGAGGAGGCTTAAGGCACGCAAATCGAGGCAACAACATAGAACAGTTTGTGAGTGGACCTTGATTTCTAAACTGTGATGCATGCATAAATTTTTTATATGTTTTACATATGTGATTTCTATGATGATGATTATGGATTGGTGATTTACATGATTTCACGTATTTTGAGGCGATTTACGTAGTTGCACGTATATCAAGGATTATGGTTTTGCACTGATTATATGTGCTTATGGTTTTGGTAATGGTTTAATGAAATGGTTTTGGATTTGAAAAGTTAAACTCAGGCACGAGACCCATTTGTTTTGGAAACCCCTGGACTTGAAGTCCAATTAGTTACGTTATCGGGCCAGGGGCCCAATTGGTTCGTGAATTGATTTCGAATTTGGAAATGTGGAATTGGGCATGAGACCCACTTGATTTACCAACTCTAGGACTTGGAGTCCATTTGATTTAATAAGGTATCAGACTGGAGGCTCAGTTCATTCACAAATCAGGCTCGAGGCCCAGTTGATTTACGAATCGGGCTCGAGGCCCATTTGGTTTACGAAATTGGGCTTGAGGCCCAGTCGGTGTATGAAATTGGGCACGAGGCCCATTTAGCTTACGAAGTCGGGCTCGAGGCCCAGTTGAATTACGTAATTGGGCTTGAGGCCCAGTTAGTTTACATGATCGGCCTTGAGGCCCAATTGGTTATGATATCGGGCTTGAGTCCCATTTATGGTTTATAAATGCGATTTCAGGTTCGGAAACCCTAAATGGATTTGGATTTTGAAAGGATGGATTTTTGGTTTCATGACAGTTTGTGGGGACTAGGAATGAACCTTTGAAAGGTTTTGAGCATGATTTCAAAATGATTTTTCATATACCATCCTTATATATTTATGGATTGTCTCCTCCCAGGAGGGTCGTTGGCCTGGGTTGACCGCGCAGTAGTCACTGAGTACTAATTGCGTGGAGTCGCCCCCGTTGGGTACCTTACTCTCAGGAAGGCTTTTATGGATTATAACCCCCAGGAAGGGTCATTGATCTACGGACATTGACCTGGGTGAACCCTAGGGAGACTTGGGATTTGAGATCCTGGGTAGCACGCGCGTAGCTTTAGAAACCGTGACAGGATTGGTTATATGATATATGGTAAACATGTTTATTGGATTTCAGAAATAGTATTTCTGTGTTCGATGGATTTGGGCAGTGACCCATGTGGATCATGTTTTACGGATTTTTGTATCCTATGGTTTTGGGTTGAGTTCCCACATATGTTTGATATGAATATGGATTTGTGTAAATGGACTTGGGCAGGGGCCCGTATGATTTGGATAAATGGTTTTTGTATGCATGCATGCTTTTTAGTGAAGGGCATTAATGTCTTTATGAAATATGTTTTTATGAACTCAATTATTTTCGTCCACTCACAGTCTTTTCGGGTTTTTAATGCCCTTCAGGTTGATCAAGGATGCGGACTGTAGCAGAGACCGAGACATAACAAGCTTCCACTGGATCCTGGTGCGCTCTGGAAGCCGGTCGAGCTAAAGGTTTGCATTATCCCCACGGGATCATGACACATCCCGTGTTAATCCCGGGGGGATTGGGACAGGTCGTGACATTTTAATTTACTAAGATCATGTAGAGGTCATTAGACAAATTATCTTGATGGAATTTCTAACCTAAAATATTGAAATCAATTCCCAAACTAAATTATGTATCAATTCCTTATAAATTCCATATTCAAATAAACACATTTACTTAACCATTAACACTAGCCAGCTCACATACCAATATCCTCACAATATTATAACATGGGTGTATTCATTAACTAACCAATTGTGTGATTATATCCTAATTCCAATTTCCATGATTAATTCAAAAATATTTTCATAAAACAAATCAACTTTGAATAGGCATAACTTCATCATATGATATCCAATTTATTCAATTCTTAGACCATTAAACTCAGAATAACAAACTGGACATTTTTCATGTTGAACGTTTCCCCAGATTCTGGCCTACGCGCCCTCATGAACCACCAGAAGCTGTTGCAGGTGAAACCCACGCGCCAGCGCTGTTCATTGTCTTCCTCGCCCGTTTCTCTGGTGTTCAGGTTGCCTGACCCCGCGACCTGACCCAGTCGTATCTCTCTCATGTTTTGTCCCATTTTTCGTTCCTTTTACGACCAATCTATTCTACATTAGCCCAAATAGAGATCTATATGATCAAAGTACAAGAAACTTTTCTATAGAGCTTCGTCCAGAGCTCTTCTTTGTGGCCATGATTTCCCGAGCTAACCAGCGAAGTCTCTGTCATCCAATCCTTCAAAATTTTGGCTTACTAAGGTCACCTGATCACGTAGATGTGGTCAGTGAGCTTAGTTTCCAAGCTCTTATATCAAAACACCTACTTGGAATTCAAACCCGAATTTTCCTTCTCCAAGTTTCTTGGTGATCTCGTGGGTCTGGGACGTCTTTTCCTTTAGCATCTTCTTTATCATCCTCTTCTTATCTCTCCTTCACATCTTTCTTTCTTGGCCTCCTTTTTCTTTCCTTCCTCCATTAGTTTTCCTCTTCGGCCACTCCATTTCCATGGTTCAGCCATGGTTTACCGAACCACTAAACACACACCAAATATAACCACCTAAGTCGGTGTATGCATTTGAGAAAGAAAATTGGAGAATTCCCTAGAATTCCTCACATGGTTCACCTGCCAAATAGGCAAAATTACCAAATTTTCCTTCAAGACATATTTACCAAAATACCCTTATGCATTCTAGACCCATAGTAAATGACACGACCCATCCCAATCCCCCCGGGATTACCATGGAATATGTCATGCTCCCGTCTGACAAGAGGTGTCAGACAAGGGATAACCTATTGCCACTGCCCAAACGGGCTTCCAGAGTGCACAAGGATCGATGGAGGAGGTGTGCGACATCCCAGTCTCTGCTGCAGTCGCTTCCGGAATCAACCTGAAGGGCATTAAAAACAAAAGCTGTGAGTAGATGAAAATAAAAAAGTTTGTTTAAAACATTTATAAAGACATGTATGCCCCTCAGTAAAAACATATGCATGCAACAAAAGCCAATAATCACAAATTTATTTAGAAATAACCATTAGGGCCTTAGCCCGAAAACCAAAGCATAGTTTCAAATCCCAAAAGTTAATCCAAGAGTTATTTCATAAATCCAGTAATATTCATTTATTATTTTTCCATCTCCGGCATCCCCGATGCCTAGCGTCCCTGACGTTTGACGTCCCCGACGTCATATCTCACGGTACATCCCATGTACCGTCACTAGGCACCACTCAGCCTAACCAATATCAATCCTCGTACAACATAACCTGTACATACATCTATCCATTAATCCGCCTACAACCACCCAGGTCGTGGCCCAACGCGTTCTAACACTCTAGAGTCCATCTGTCAGATACTGTACTAGACGGATCAAAACTCCGACCCAATATCCATTTCCAAATCTGAATCCGAAATCATTATTTCGTAATCTAGCATGGGAATAATCATTTCGCACCCAAATCCGGTAATCCACTTTCGAGCTTCGAAATCGAATCCTGAATCGTCACC
The DNA here is from genome assembly GCA_032719365.1 of Prinsepia uniflora. NCBI lineage: Eukaryota > Viridiplantae > Streptophyta > Magnoliopsida > Rosales > Rosaceae > Prinsepia > Prinsepia uniflora. The sequence goes on along the minus strand of CM064874.1, from coordinate 37,628,936 downwards.
CAGAAATTCGGTTCCAAAACCCAAAATCTCGTTCACGTATACCGAGACGTACCAAAACCGAACCTATCGGTTACCAGCTCAAAACACTCGATTGACTTCATAGGGAAGCCAATCCCAATATCCACACGTCTAAGGTTGACAAAAATCCGACCACTTCGGAAACCTACTCACCTGAGTAACAACCATATGGATTCCACCCCGAAAAGAAGTTCAATCCCGTCATTTACGACTCACATAAACCAAGGTAAGAGTGATAAACTCTCCACCTATCTGGATCATCAATATCACGATCCAGATCCCTCACTACGTCATCCGACAAGTAACATCACGATCCTAGATCGTCACCATGCCCAAAGTTCACAACATCACAATTCAGATCCACCTAGGATCCATGCATGCTTACGTAGCTAACAATCCATCTGAAACTGATCGTAGGGTCTTACACCCTCTTGAATCCTTCGCTAAATTTCCCATAGGGGGAATGGCGACCTCGATTTTCACCACCAATTCCAGAATCATACACAACTTCTTGTGTCCAAAGACCCCAAGCCAAACATGGGTCCACCTACCAATACACGCTCAACGTACTGGTAACAACAATCATCATCTGCCACAGTAGGAATTAAGAACTCACCCCCAACGACTTCAGCATACCGACCACGGATGCGGAAACGAGCACTCCTCTCGTCTCCACAATCACAACTCTCATCGAAGCTAAGATTCCAATCCTGTTGGGAATAGACATGCTCCCAATGAGGTGTCAAGTCCAACCACCGGACTTCCCACATCCTCAACTCACTTGGACAACCACGTGTCAAAAATCAATCCATTACTCGGACCTCACGTTCGTTAATAATCATTTATGCACCCACCCCGATTCCGAACGGGAATTTCTCAACTCTTCCTGGATGTGCATACCTTACTGCCTTCGTCTCACATCTCAACCTTTACAGGTTCAATCCTCAGGTTCCACGTGATTCACAGTCACCAAATCCCGCATCTATGCCAAAAATGGTTTTCCTCGACATTCCCAATTCCAATAATTTCCTTGTACTTCTGGGGATATCAACAATACCCAACCGTACCAATCTTGGAGTTGACAACAACTCCCCAAGTCCACTAATTCTCATGACATAGGGAACATCATCCCTAGATTCCTCAAGTCTCAATCATACCTTTTTATCCATTCATCACTTATCATCTCATAACTGTTGGGACTTATCCCAACACGTCACAACCTCCACTGGATCCTATCCAGTCCATGACTCAACAACCACTGAGTCGCAGATACCAATCGTATGTTCATCAGGACAGAGTCACATCCCAACTCGTGACTCATCGTCATCACAATCACTGACACCAGCACCTGCGCTAGTATCACCGACACTTGCCTCAACACACAGGCATCCATACATCCACACTAGCACACGAACATCCACACTAGCACACTGTGTGCAAAGTTGATACCCTGGATCTCCGTTCATACCGAACGACGATCCCATATCACCACTCGTACCCCACGACTATGGGTACCCCCAATTTGACCATCCGCACATCAGGATAATGAACGTTCCCTGAACGTCCCCTGATCCTCAAGTGTTAAAACCACACTAAATACCTTCGATAACCAGTCATCTTGACACAACTGTCGACCAACAGTCATCGTTGTCAAGATCCGTACCCATACTTCACACTATTATTCGGTCCAACACGGAATTCCACATCTTATCCCATAACCGTACCCGTGGATCGAATCCCATAATCCTGACTAGACTCACTAGAGTCATCCACAAGGTCATCCACCACCTTCGCCGCTCGTCGCAGCATAAGTTCTCATTTAAAGTTCACTTTTCCTGTCCATCAATCAATAATTAGGGTTCCAAAATCACACCCTAGGGTTCCACCGAACCCAACTGCCTTCTGCAGTAAAATCCACATCCTGACCGACACCGCGGTCCTGACATCGTATAGACGTCCAATCCAATCTAATCGTCAAATCGTCATGGGTACCACCACCAAGCTCATCTGCTAACTCCGATGAACCAACACCCCGTACACTAGCCAACACTACCAGGGTCCATAATTTAGACCATTACTCAACTGAGTTTCGCATTTCCATAACATTATTCAAATTGGGTTCCCTGAACCCAGCTGTGCCCAGTAGCACAACAATCCATCATCACATGACCGAATCGACGGTCCCACATTACCAGTTAATCACAAACAACCCCACTTGGGTCGAATCACTTTAACGCACGGCGTATCGGGTCAAACACACTTTACCCACTACTCAAACCCAAAACTATCTATCAGGTTGACAACGGAACTGCAACCCAAAGAGACATCACACCCTCGACCTTCGCGCACAAAAGAGTAAAACCTGGCTCTGATACCACTTGACACGACCCATCCCAATCCCTCCGGGATTACCATGGAATATGTCATGCTCCCGTCTAACAAGAGGTGTCAGACAAGGGATAACCTATTGCCACTGCCCAAACGGGCTTCCAGAGTGCACAAGGATCGATGGAGGAGGTGTGCGACGTCCCAGTCTCTGCTGCAGTCGCTTCCAGAATCAACCTGAAGGGTATTAAAAACAAAAGCTGTGAGTGGACGAAAATAAACAAGTCTGTTTAAAACATTTATAAAGACATTTATACCCCTCAGTAAAAACACATGCATGCACCAAAAGCCAATAATCACAAATTTATTTAGAAATAACCATTAGGGCCTTAGCCCGAAAACCAAAGCATAGTTTCAAATCCCAAAAGTTAATCCAAGAGTTATTTCATAAATCCAGTAATATTCATTTATTATTTTTCCATCTCCGGCATCCCCGATGCCTAGCGTCCCTGACGCTTGACGTCCCCGACGTAATATCTCACGGTATTAAGCAACGCGTGCTGTCCGGGGTCTCACCGGGTCCATATCTCTGACATCCCCGATGTCTGACGTCCTTGACGTCTAATCATAGCAATCCTGCTCCTGGATCACTATACGGTCCGGTAGCTCCGTACAATGACCCCTCGCAGGCAATGCACCGTGACATCTGCAGTGTCCCTGACACTTGGAGGAGACCAATATATATATTCTCGTATCGAGATGGTTTTATGGAACGCATTTTATTATTCATTTCCAAAATATCACAAGGCCCCTGCCCCGATTTTCCATAAAACCGTCATACGTCCAAATAGTTGATTATTAAATCCGAAATCATTTATTCAATTCCATTTTAGGGTCCCCGACCCAAAATCACATATACAAATCAACTGGGCCCCTGGCCCAATTTCATAAGTCAACTGGGCCCCTGGCCCAATTTCTTAAATCAACTGGGCCCCTGGCCCGAATTTACTTTATCAAATCTGTAACTGTTTCATAAAATCATATCCGAACCACAATTATGGAAATCAGTGCAAATCCGGAAAACCTCGATTTACGCGCAACCCGTAAATCGCCTCGAAATGCGTGAAATCACATAAATTCACCGATATCCAAATCAAAGCATATAAAAGCAATGATAACAATCATGAAACAGTTATGCATGCATCGAATTTATAAAACCAATGTCCACTCACAGACCGTTTAACCGAGCGCCTCGATACGCGTGCCATAGGACTTCCCGGGCCACACCACTATCACCGGGACTCCCAATCCTGTTCAAATCACATTAGAGGGTCACTAACCTCTTCATTAACATCCTATTAAAGTCCCGTAATTTTCCCGAATTTTTAAGTATTTTTAAACTGGATTTAAAACCTTCGGACATCCCAAACAATATCGAAACGGGGTCCGATTAACACGAAACCAACGCTAAAATGTTCGTTACATTGCATAGGACAAAAGTCATGTTGACATCACCTCGAGATTCGTGCCCACGCGCCGCCGTGAGTGGCTGCGCGTGAAAGCCACACGTCTGTTACAGTGACTGCTACAGTCATAGTCCTCACCCGTATGACTAGTAAACGGGTCTGATTACCCGCGATCTAACCCGATCAGATAACCATCAATTCATGCTCGATTCCTTCTGTTTTTTATCCTAAAACAATCATTAACCAATCAATTTTAGTTCTGTGTCAATGATCAACACCAACCATCCCTTAATCGTGCCATCAACCCGTGATCACCAAAACGGGTCGATCACCGTAACTCCACAATTCCTCAACCATTGTCAAATTAACATTCCAGTAAGCTCATTAGGATCAATACGAACTAATTCGCATGATTAATTGGACATGAAGTTACCTCAATCACCACGACTCAAGCTTGGATATTCCAGCCGTCCACCTCGTCCGTCCACGGCTCTAGGAGCTTCAAAACTTGCCCCATTTGATCTGGATCGACTCAGTAAAGTTCCAGGAAGCTATTTCAGATCACAATTAGGCTTGGGCTGGCCTAAAAACCGAAATTCAAATTTGAACTCTCCAAAAACCAGAACCAGTTTCAGGTTTTTGAACAATCCCACACCAATTTCACTCCTTTCCTTCCTTTCTCAATCTCAGAACACTTCACTCAGTCCCTTAAACACATTCCCCATCACAAATCCGCTCAATTGGGCCCTGGAAAGGCTGGTCACATGTGGGAAGCACTCTGCTTTTCTTCCATTTTCAGGTGCACCAGCCATAGTTTAATGGCCAACCTCACCGTCCCACATAGCCTTGCATCGCACAATCATTAATAAACAATCCCATAATTCATATACAATAATTTAGGCCAGCAATTTGCCCCATAAACAAACCTCCCATGCACTGGCCATGTTCCCCATCCATGGTGCTACAGTAACCATTCAAACAACTCTGTGAAATTACTATTATGCCCATGTGCAGTAAATTACCAAAATGCCCCTCACGCATCCAGACCCGTAACTTGGTCATTCAGACTCCGATTGATGCGTGCCCCCTGTCTACGGACTCAGGGCATCGAGACCTTCCTAACGGTCCTCGATCCTCGGCCATCGGACTTCCCGATCGAAAAGTCAACATTTTCCCTTATTTCGTCCAAATTACGAAAATGCCCTTGGGCTTCCGAACGTCATAACTTCCACCACGAATGTCGGAATCGAACGTGCCACCTGTCTATGAACCCGTGACGTCCCAAACTACGTAACGGTCATTGGTCAAAGTCCATTTGACCGTCCGATTAAAAAAGTCAACGTTTTGTCCACGCCCAGGGGCAAAAAGGTCATTTTGCACAATTCGTCTGAATTCACTCAACTAATCCCAGATTAGTCATTCTAAATCATAATTAAATAATATTAAATCCCGATACTCGGGACGGGTCGTTACAGTAAATCCATCCGACCTCTGATTTTGGTGTGTCGTCTGCCTACGTATTCAGGAAGTCGAGATCTTCGTAATGGCCTTCTCTGAATTCTCAAAAGATATACCGATCAAAAAAAATCAATATTTAGACTTTTTAGGTACAAAATCGTAATTTATCTTGTTTTTACTTTTTCTCCTAGTCTGGGCCGTTACATAGAAAACCCTTATGTCTATGTCAAAGAAAAATCCTCTTGAGAAAGATCCCAGAGAGAGTTAGCCTTATTTTTCATGAGATTATTTATACCCGTTATTTTATAATATCAAAAAATTAGGGTTTATTTACACAGGAATGGGAAAAGTCAGATCCTAGGACCAATACTAGTTACTTATTTTTTACTTTAAATATTCTCCATCTTTTCCAAGATAATTATGTTTTTAAATTTAAGAAATAATGAGGAAGAATGAAGAAGAAACTTCTGAACTCAAACCTTGGTAGTGTTCACTGCAAACTACTTCGCTAATATCATATATAAAAAATCTTTCGTCCTTCCATATATTAATATTTAATATATTCAATTAATAAATAATGTCGATTATTATTAAGATATTATTTATTAATTACAATTTCATCAAGCTATAAGAATTCTCCAAGGCCTGCGAGCTTTCCCTATAAATAGTGAGCTCATTTCATTTTCAAGATACTTCGTTCTCACTTCTAAAGTTCTTTCTGATTTCTCTCTCAAAACTTATTTAAATATTGGAATGTTCTTGATTGAACAAGCCCTTAGGGCTTCAACCTTGACTTCGATCGTCACTTATTTGCTATTTGTATGGATCATGATGACTTCATGGTGTGTTCAATTTATTTTTCACTAACTAGTGCTTTCATCAAGAGCCGAATTGAGAAATATCAAGGAGTGCTCTATAGTTTTTTCGTTGTTCGTCAACTTTGTTAATCATTCATCGACTTTATTCTTTGTTCGTGAACTTCGTTCATCCTTCATCAACCTTGTTTTTTAATCATCATCAACATTTGTCATGCTACGAACACATAAATCTGTTAGTTCATTCGAAGCTTTTGCTTTTGCCTCTACAACTCAGACTAGGAGTGGAGCACTCACAAAAAATTTAGACAAACGGAAGCTATTCCCCTCTTGTCATGATAAATGCACCCATAAGAATGCAAGGGTCAATTCCCACTATTGGTTTCAGAATCTTTCGTGCCCCATTAGCTCTTACACTTCCACCGCCTGTATCGGTAATGATAACAACTACCTTCTAGAAACAGGCAGACGATTTGTGGGAAAAGTATCTAGGCAGTCCATAAATCAAAACTATGCCAATGTATATCTTCGGTTATTCCTTGATGGTCTTCATGACGTAGCAGAAAAAATCAAGCACATGAACGGCTTGACACAGATCAGCAATGCTGAAACAAGATTTATATGTCCTAATGTGATACCTGCCGCACACGAAGAACATTGATGTCTATCTCCTCAAAACTATTTGTCGCACCAACTCGAAAGGCTAAGCAACTAAGTCCAGGTGTATTCAGAGCTTCTTCATCAAAATATATCGAAGATCCAATAACGTCGAAGGCTGCCAGCACATGAGCGACTTGGAGAACATGTTAGGGCATCGTTGCGAATTGAATATTTGCATGGAAAATTAAGGCAACAAGTAGCCTCTCGATACATTCACATCAGCTTAGGGCATGATGGCTATCGCAACAAAGAAGACGAGTCAAACCCACCGAAACAATACAAAAGCATGTCAACTGAGTTTTGAGGAGCTCAACGACACTTAGCTCGTAATGACACCCCATCTCACCAAGGCATAATGGTGTACTCATGTGCATGGTATTCCATGCATCTTTTCAAGGTCAAACGATAATGTGGTTCAACAATCTTCCATGGAGATTCATTTCCTCTTTCGAAATGCTGGCTTTTACTTTCGTGGAGGAGTAATGCTAGTTTCGCACCACTGAAGTAAAGAATGATCATCACTTTACCATTAGAAAAGAGATCAAATAACCATCTAACAGTACATTTGAAGGCACTGCGAGGAAAAGTCTCTCAACGTTGGCTGTAATGACCTCATTGCAGTGATGACATTCAAGTAAGGACTTCTCCAAGATAACCAAATTTATGGCTACATTGTCATGAGTAATGGTTGTATTCTTACCAAGATGATTTTTCTTGCAGAGCGACATCCATACTAAGAGGATGAGAAGAATACATACAAGCCAAGGAGAGAAAAGAACCAAGCGATGAAACATTTAAGATGTCTGCATCACCCATCAACCACATAATTCCAAAACTACACAAAACAAGTCCTGCAAATGCGAAGCAGTCTCAACTACCAAAGTGTAGTTCTTGGTGGCCATGCCGATCAAATTTAAAAAGAAATAAAGGAGGAGCTTTAGTTCAAGGATCCAACACCTATTAAAGGCAATCAAGAAAAGGTTGATATAATAAGATGGCGTCACTGTCACAACTGCTATGGTCACACCATTATTATGCGCAACACCTTCAATAGGTATCTGCACAACCTTGTCAAGGAAAGGCATTGTACCAAATAAATCACTAGTAAGGTTTTAAAGCGTCTCATCCACGAAGACCTCAAGGAGCCTAATTTGAAGGTGATCCACATCAATTTCGTAATAAGTGAATAAGACTCTGCGCCAATTCATATATCTATTATATTAAGAAATTAAATCCTTCCTCTAGGAAGCAACTAAGCATTAATTTGGGAAACGTCTAAAACCTTCGCCCTGCGAAGTATTGAAGCCTTCATCCTGCAAAGCATCTAGCCTTTGCCATGCAAAGCATCTAGACTTTGCCATGCAAAGCATCTAAGACTTCTTCTTTGAAAGCATCCCTTACCCTACAAAGTGTCTAAGCCTTTGCTTTGAGAATTATTGAAGCCTTCGTATTACGAAGTGTCTAAGCCTTCGCCCTACAAAGAATCCAAGCCTTCGCCCCCTGAAGCATCCAATCCTTTCTCTGGGAAGCTTCCAAGAAGCAAAATCTCTTCCTTAAGGACAAAGTAAAGCCTTCCTCTAAGAGGCAAGTTGTATAAAAACCCTAACACTGAATGCCCATGGCCGCAGTAGGGGCAGTTTGAAAACCAAAAACTCTTCCTTGAAATTAATGCAAAGCCCTTCCCTAGAAGGCAAAGCGTTATCCTCCTTCGAGAGGCAACTGAAGTCAAAATACTATTAGTGGATGCTCATGGCACTGCACCTGGGGCATTTGAATAACCAAGAAGTCCTTTTTCCTCAATAATAATTATGACCAAAAGCAAAGTTCCAACACTTAATAAAAATGTCAAGGATTACTAAGTTGGAAGGATCAAATTGATCGAAAGATTCAAACACTGGAGATGCCACTTTCTTATTCATTGCAATTTTCTACAAGAAACTTCCACCTCAAGTCTTCCATGGAGTCCTTAATTTTAGGCACTTGTTGAAGGAGCATAGTCTTCATTTTGAAAACCAAAAATCTTCCTTGAAAGTAATGCAAAGCCCTTATCTAGAAGGCAAAGCTAAATCCTCCTTTGAGAGGCAACTGAAGTCAAAATACTATTGGTGGATGCTCATGGCATTGCACCTGGGGTATTTGAATAACCAAGAAGTCCCATTCTTCTACAAGAAATATAGCCAAAACCAAAGTTCCAGTGCTTACTAAAAATCCCATGGATTACTAAGTTGGAAGGATCAAATTGCTCATAAGATTCAATCACCGGAGATGCCACTTCTTGATTCATTGCGATTTTCTACAAGAAACTTCCACCTCAAATCTTCCATGGAGTCCTCAAGTTTAGGCACTTGTTGAAGGAGCATAGTCTTCATTTTAATGCGAAATTTGGTGTCACACAACATTAAATATGGCTTGAATTTTAAAATTTTGAGTTCTTCTCCTAGGAACAATGAGGGCAACAACTTTAGTTGCACTAACTTTGGCATTGCTAGGCTTCATGAAGAGAGGTTTGACATCCTAAATGGAAATTTCATCTTTAGCACTCTGTGTCATCATGTCACTCGTCTTGAGATCAAGGACCATTTCCCTTGTTTCTCACAGTGGAGATAGAGCTGACATTTTCAATGGTGTGTGAGCTTCGCAGATAGAACATCCAAACTCTTTCCATTAACTAGCTAGGACAATAAAGTCTGACATCTCAGGCTTCACATGGTACATGTCCAATCCTCGATTATCGAGTCCTTGCCAGCATCTCAGTTTTTCTGACAATGACAAGAATGGACAAGCCAGACCATCCTTCCTCTCAGTTCTTCCGAGTAGTATCTTCTTTACATGGCTCGTCTCCAGCTCGCCACCTTGCTCTCCAATATACGAATCCTCCAAACAATCCAAATTATGTGCACATGAGAATGAACAAAATCACTTAGCTAAGCTGAAAGCCGCTAGCCGCCATCTGGAGACTGACAAGTCAATAGTGAATGACAGCTAGAGCCCATCTGTGCCAAAATTGGAAGCCACTAGCCACCAAACTATAAGACAGACAAGGAGACAACAGATGATAGCTATAGCCCACCTACGCCGAAATTGGAAGCCACGAGTAGCCAAGCTGCAGGACTGACAAGTAGACGACGGATGATAGCTAGGGTTGCTTACATTGAATGCCTCAATCAATCCGCTCACACGTGGCACGAGAGTGCAAACCATGATAATTCTAGCCTTTCAATGCCAACCTTAGTCGTAGAATATTCTCTGTACTAGCCGAGTATCATGCTTGATAAGGAAATGCGATGATTCCAGCCTAGCGTTAGCTTCTGTATCTGCCAACCAACAACTCCCAAAAACTGAGTTCTTCAAGGCTTCATTGAAAGTATCCTTTCTCTAGAAATAGAGTACATCACTACTTGAATTACTGCAATAAGACTCCCCAAACTCTTGATTCATCGAAAAAGAGAAACTGAGAAAAAAAAAATAGAAATATATATATATATATATCCTCAATACAAATTGTTGACACATGCATAAAAAGGAGAAGCGTATATTAATCGTACATCAATTGTACAAAAAAATATGCAGAGAGAAAATAAGGGAGGCGCAAGTTTCTATGCACATGCATAAACTGCCAAGAAGCTCACGTGTAACAACCCAAAAATTCTAGAAAAGTAAATTTAGAAAATTAAAAAGGAAAATGACGATTTTTCCCTTATAAGGTCATAGGTTGACTTTTTAACTTGGGAAATTTTTAGACGTTCCGTGAAGACCATTACGAAGGTCTCAAACTCTTGAGACAGTAGGCAGGTTGTATGTTGAAATCAGAGATTAAATGGATAAGATACAGGTCAAAAGTGACTATGGGTATTTTCGTAATTTTAGACATAAGGGTATTTTTGTCACGACTCGGCTCATCTAACACAATATTGTCCGCTTTGGGCCTTGCCCTCACGGTTTTGTTTTTGGGAGCTCATGGTGCAACTTCCCAGGGGGTCATCCATCATGGAATTGCACCAGCCTCAACTCGCTTAACTTTGGGGTTCCAATCCCCCCCAAAGCCACTGAGCTCCCAAAAGGCCTTGTGTTAGATAGATACGTGCCCACACATATAAGGCACTTCACCTTTCCCTCCCCGAGCGATGTGGGATTGTTCACCGATCTTACCTTTCCAAGCTCACGGGTCTTGCTCACCGTTCTTGCTTCTCAAGCTCACGGGTCTTGCTCACCGTTCTTGCTTCCAAGACCGGGTCTTACAATACCGAAAAATCCAAAAATTGTAAAAGATTAAAATAATGCAAAAATGACGTTTTTACCCCTGAAAAGGATATGGCTAAAAGTTGACATTTTGTTCGGAATACTTTTTGAATATTTTTCTAGTGCCATTGTGTAGGTCTCGTAACGCTGAATCGGTAGACAGGTGGCACATCGAAAACGGAGTTCGTATGAAAAAGTTATGGGTCTGGGAAGTTCAGGGGCAAAATGGTCATTTGTGATCTCAAGGGTAAAATGGTAATTTTGGGTGGATTATACTTGGACGGTGGAAGGATAATTATCAATCTACTTTACCTTGCTGATTCATGCCATTAAATGACTCATGTATTTCATCAAGTGACAAATGTCACTTCTTAGGGATGATTAGTGGCATGGATTAATTACCTAATTGAAGTTAATAAACATTTGTTTGTTGGGTGAACAGTAACCGTACACGACCAAAATCTTCAAACACTGAACAGAGGACTTCATCCTTCTCCTTAATCGATTTCGGTTGCAACAAGAGAAATTGAGCGCCCAATTAGCTAAATTGAAGAGTGAAAAACCGAAGAGGAACCAAACAAACCTAAGAAAACACCCTACTGCCCTTAACCGAAAATCATTCAAAATCTTCATTTTTGAATTTGGATTTCCAGACGGTTTCGTTCCGATTTGACGTGATATTAAGCTTCCTGGGAGCTTAACGACTTGAACCCAATTAACTGGAACAAGAAATGGAGCTGAAATGGTGATGAACAGACTCTGCAACTAGTTTGGAAAATCGAGCTTGAGTTCAGTGACTTAGAGGTAATAACTCATGAAATTGATCTCGATTTCATGTTCATTATAGTCCTATGATGCTTCTGGTGTGAACAATTGAAGGAAACAGGTGAGTTTTGGCTGGGACCCGAACTCAAACCCGACGGGTGTTCATCTTGAGTCGAGATGATTTAAGGCTTAATCGATTGAATTAAAGTTATAGAACTATATGTCAGATTGAATTTAGGATAATGATTGAAAGAACGGAAGGAATTGAGTTAGAATCAAGGGAAAGCAAGTCGGGTCTGATCGCGGGTCGCAGACCCGTTTATCAGAAAAAAGGGCGAGGAAGGAATACTGTAGCATGGCACTGTTCATGGCGCGTGGATTTCACGCGCAGCCGCTTGCGGTGGCGCGTGAAGGCGCGAGGCCGGGATTCTGAGGAAGGGTCCAATAGTGATTTTGATGCTCTCGATGATACGGACCTATTAGCGTTGGTTTCGGGTCAATCGGATATGAACTGAGAATAGTTTGTGTACCCGAGGCGTATAGGTTACGTTTAAAATAATATTATTTTATTCCGACAATTAGGAAATTCATATAGGGGATTATATAACAAGTTAGTAATCTTATATTACTTGTTTGATAGGCCCGAATACGTCCAGGACATAGGAAGGAAGCGAACAACTCGAAACGGAACAATCTGGACGGTGTGTGAGTGGGCTTTTGTTTTCTACCCTAAATGCATGCACCTATGTTTTAAATGCCTTATAATATGATTTGATATGATTTGGTATGATTGCTACTTTGATATGATGATTTCCGGATTTTTGGGAATATTATATTATTTTATATGCTTTTGGGCACGATTTTCGAGAAAACGGTGAAATTGATATTTCGAGCTAAGGCTTGAGGTTTGAACTTGATTTTGACTCGGATTATGAGTCTGGTGTTCGATTTGATGGATTTATGTTATAAACGTGATTATGATTGTGCAGGTTTGCGTGGATAGGTTTATGGATTTGAGCAAATGTTTTTGGACTTGAAGCCCAGTTAAAAATGGTTTTGATATTAGCTGCACCTATTTTCACTGGTTTTCATAGTGATGATATATGAGGGCTTTCGGTGTGGAATATGTTTCCCCCAAAACGAACCCTGGAGATAACGCTCGCCTCCGGGATGGAAGTGTTTACCCCGGAGAGGTCACGTAGCAAGGTCTATTGTCGTGTAGCCAGGTGGAGGCTCGACTCAGACCAGATGTGCTGGAATATATGGAGGTTAGTTAGTGATATGTTCCTGGCAACCTGGATTGCCGGCTAGTGATGTGTTCGCAGCGGCGGATGCTCGGGATTTGAGCGGTCCTTGAGCCTATTGATTGCACACGTTGCAGGGATAACTTGACTCTATATTGGACTTGGATCCTGTGTTTTATTTCTGTTTGAAATTTATGTTCATATCTTGATTTTCTGATGATTTATAAGTTACGATATGCATGCATGTTTGTGAAACTGGAGGGTAAGACTATATTTTGATAAATGTATTTCTAAACTTTATTTTTGTCCACTCACACCTTTGATGTTTTATTTGCCCTCCAGGCCAGTGCACAAGTACTGAGGCTAACCTCGAGGAGGAAGAATAAACCGACCGTTGTGTACTCAGACTCTTGCAGCGTAGGATTTTGATCCCTACTTGTACATATATCCTATGCTCTGTAAACCATGTTGACTCGATCAACGGTTATGGAATACTGAACTATCCCTTGTCTGACAATGGTTATGGTTTATTATGTTCTATATGTATATATGTGTAACTACTTTTTGTACTTTCGAGTTCTTTCGAGTTATTGTTAGACGGGAGCAGGATCTTTCACGGTTATCGAGGGATAATCAGGATGGGTCCTGTCAAATTGGTATCAGAGCACTAGGTTGCGGTCTGAGTCTTGCACATTGTGTGTAGGTCTGGTTAACTGATCTATTTTACGTACAGATATCTCTATATGCCTCCGCGACGCGAGCCTCGTGCACAGCCTGGCGAAGAAATGGAGGGTCCAGACGTCGAGAGAGCCCAACGGTTAGGGGCCACGAGTTTTACGGGGCAGACTACCCCAGATGAGGCGTACGATTGGGTTGCACAGTTAGAACGGATTTTTGAGATCATGCACTGTACACCAAGAGATATGGTTCCTTTAGCTACATTTATGCTGAGTAGTCAGGCATATCGTTGGTGGCGTGGATTGCAGTTGACGGGATTCGATGCCAACACCCTGAGCTGGGAGGATTTCAGGCATCGTTTCTTAGATCAGTTTTATCCTCGATCCTACCGTAATACCAAGGAAGTGGAGTTTCTTCAACTGACACAAGGAGACCTATCTGTAGTTGAATATGAGCAAAATTTCTTGAATTTGGCCAATTTTGCCCCCTTGTATGTATCTACCGAGGAGGATAAGTGCAGAAGGTTTGAGCAGGGGTTAAAGAATAAGATTCGTGGTGCCGTGACAGTGGGATCATATGCTTCTCTGAGGGAGTTGTCCGATGCAGCTGCTCGAGTTGAGGTGACTTTACCAGCACCACAGCAGTTTTCAGGCTATGGTCGGCGCCGAGAACAACAGTATCAGGGGGCGCCGAGTCAGAGATGGCCAAAAAGAGGCGGTTCTAGTTCTGGATCATCGGGTGGTACTCGTTCGAGTTATGGTCGTGGGAATGCACCGAGATTTGGGTCTCAATCTTCGGCAACAGTGCCGTCTAGTGAAGCATCAGTGGGATCAGCCAACCGACAGAACAGCGGGCCTAATCGGGGAAATGTACTTGTTTGCTTTTACTATCGGGAGCCGAGCCATTTCAAGTAGGACTGCCCACGTTTGCTTGGTCGTGGTACCGGTTGGGGCACTGCCGAGCAGAGTCGGAGTACAGCATCGACTTCTGATACGACTGGGGGGAGAGGAGCTGGCCGAGGACGTGGTAATTCACGAGGACGTGGTCAGCCTTCGGGACCACAGGCTCGAGTATTTGCTGTTACGCAACAGGAGGCTCGATCTACCCCAGGCGTAGTGACAGGTATGCTTCCTATTTTTGGTCATCATGCACGTACCTTAATAGACCCGGGGTTCTACTCATTCATTTGTTTCTCGTACTTACGCAACCTTAGCTGATAGAGAGATTTCTGCACTTGGTTGTGAAATAGGAGTCGGTACGCCGACCGGTGATATTCATGTAGTCAACCAAGTGATACGAGAGTATCCTGTATTGATAGGGGATGTGCATCTCGTAGCTGACTTAATTTTGATGTTATTCTTGGGATGGATTGGTTAACCACCCATCATGCCTCTATCGAATGTTTTGATAAGAGGGTGATACTCCGAAGTCCAGGATTACCGGAAGTCATATTCCAGGGAGAACAGCGAATGTTACCCACCAAAGTTATATCAGCTCTTACAGCAGAAAGATTGTTGCGGCGAGGTCGCCAAGGTTATTTAGCACATGTGATTGATGTACGGGATACCCCGGTTCGAGTCAAGGACATCCCTATTGTATGTGAGTTCCCAGATGTATTTCCTGAGGACTTACCAGGGCTACCATCGCATAGAGAGATGGAGTTCACCATTGACTTGATTCCTGGTACACGACCTATTTCTTTGCCTCCTTATCGTATGGCACCAGCTGAGTTAAGGGAATTAAAGATGCAATTGCAAGATCTAGTCGATATGGGATTCATTCGACCGAGCGTGTCACCATGGGGAGCCCCCGTACTGTTTGTGAAAAAGAAAGAAGGCAGTTTGAGAATGGTATCAGAGGTGGACCCCGACCGGAAGTGTGCTAGCGAGGACGCTGGGCCCCAAGGGGGGTGGATTGTAAGACCTGGTCTTGGAAGCAAGAACGGTGAGCAAGACCCGTGAGCTTGAGAAGCAAGAACGGTGAGCAAGACCCGTGAGCTTGGAAAGGTAAGATCGGTGAACAATCCCACATCGCTCGGGGAGGGAAAGGTGAAGTGCCTTATATGTGTGGGCACGTATCTATCTAACACAAGGCCTTTTGGGAGCTCAGTGGCTTTGGGGGGGATTAAACCCCAAAGTTAAGCGAGTTAAGGCTGGTGCAATTCCATGATGGGTGACCCCCTGGGAAGTTGCACCATGAGCTCCCAGAAACAAAACCGTGAGGGCGAGGCCCAAAGCGGAGAATATTGTGTTACATGAGCTGGGTCGTGACAATTTTGGTAAATTTGCATGAAGGAGCTTGGATGTTCTAGAGTTTTCTTCATTTTTCCCTCCCATCCTCTTCCACCGACCTATCTTATTATAAATAGGGTGAGTGTGTATGTTTGGTGTTTGGTGGTTGGTGGCCAAAAAAGAAGAAAACGCAAAGCAAGGAAGAAGAACAAAGTATAAGGAGTGAGCCAAAGAAAAGGAAGAAGAAAAAGAAAGGAAGAGGAAGAAAGGAAAAAAAAAAGTGAAAAGAAACTAAACAACATGAGGGATCGACATGAGGAAAACTGTGAGGAAAACGAAGGAATCCATGGGTTTCCATTTCAAGTTTTCCAATTTTGGGCCAGGAAACTAGGATATATACAAGCTATTATCTCCCTGGAGGTTCTAAGGTCATATTGAGGCATATAGAAAGGATTTTGGATGAAGGAAAGGCCGTAAAACTAGTTGGAAGCCATGGCCAAAGATCAAAGAAACTGAACCTTGTTTTCCAAGTAAGTGTTTTTTATTTTGATGTCACAGATCTTCTCCTAAGATTGTGTAGACATAGTTACGTTGCTAAAACGTGAAAAACAGCTGGGAAAATTAGGTTTTAGAGTCGGGTTGAGAATGCAGGTCGTCCACCACCCAAAAACCAGACAAAATAGAGGAAGATGATGACCCCTACGACTAGCATGTGGCCACAACGCACACAGTCTCACCAGTGCGTGGCGCCGTGTGCGGCGGCTTTTCACCGCCCGATCAGCATGAAAAATATTCATTTTTGTATTATGAATTTAATGGTACGGATTTCAAGGTAATTGGACATCGTTTGTGTATAATTTTAGATATTCGATTTAATGTGTTTATGTTTTAAATTCAAATTTAATTCTGAAAAATTAGAAAATTTAAATATAATATTAATTTGGATAATAAGGGTCTTAAATTGTGAATAATGGTAATTTTGATAAACGGAAATTGTATGGGAGATATGAAAAAAAGGTACAATTAAGAATTACTTTAATTATACGGCATTAGGACAAACTGAATTTTCCTTTCTTAAACTATTAGACATCTTTAATATTCAAATGTTTTCCTTTATAGCAATCCATTATAATTTTCAAAGATTATTGAATGATTTCCGAGGAATTATAAACTAATGTTTATGTAAGACTTGTGTCTTGTAGGGAACGGTGAACGATCCCACATTCATGCGAGGGGAATGGTGATGTGCCTTATATGTGTAGGCACACACCTATCTAGCACTAGGCCTTTTGGGAACTCATTGGCTTTGAGTTCGGTTGGAACTTCAAAGGTAAGCGAGTTGAGGCTGGTGCAATCTTATGATGGTTGACCCACTGGGAAGTTGCACTTTGAGCTCCCGGGAACAAAACCTTGCGGGCTGGGCTGGTTCGACCAGTGAGTCTAGAGGGGACAATATAGTGTTAGATAGAGTGGGCCATTGCGCAACTCTGATCTAAACTAGGCCTTTTGGGAGCTCATTGGCTTTGTGTTCGGTTAGAACTCCAAAGTTAAGGGAGTTGAGGATTGTGAAATCCCATGATGGGTGACCCACTGGAAAGTTACACATGAGCTTCTGAGAACAAAATCGTGTGGGCGAAGCCCAAAGCGGACAATATGGTGGTAGATGGTATAGGTCCTAACAGAATGGTATCAGAGCTAGACCCCGACTAGAAAGTGTGTCAGCGAGGACGCTGGGCCCAAAGGGGGTTGATTCTAAGACCCGTGTCCTAGAGGGAATGGTGAACGATCCCACATTCCTGCGAGGGGAATGGTGATGTGCCTTATATGTGTAGGCACACACCTATCTAGCACTAGGACTTTTGGGAACTCACTGGGTTTGAGTTCGATTGGAACTCCAAAGTTAAGCGAGTTGAGGCTGGTGCAATCCCATGATGGGTGACTCACTGGGAAGTTGCACCGTGAGCTCCCGGAAACAAAACCTTGTGGGCTGGGCTGGTTGTCCAGTGAGTCCATAGGGGATAATATTGTGTTAGATAGAGTGGACCGCTGCGCAACTCTGATCTAAACTAGGCCTTTTGGGAGCTCATTGGTTTTGAGTTTAGTTGGAACTCCAAGTTAAGCGAGTTGAGGCTGGTGCAATCCCATGATGGGTGACCCACTGGGAAATTGCACGTGAGCTCCCGAAAACAAAACTGTGAGGACGAGGCCCAAACCGGACAATATGGTGCTAGATGGGATAGGTCCTAACATAAATCCATGTTTTGTGAGACTTTCCACATATTGTATTTGGGACTCAGGTCCAGATTTCAAAACATGGTTTTGATTTAAGGAATTGATGTATATTATAAATACGATCAACATTGCAAATGATGATGATTTCAATAGAGTTAAGACTCGAGCAAAGTCGAACTACTGGACTCCACCATTTGACATGTATAGTGGGTTGGATGTGGGTGCTGACCCTGAAAGAGATGGACTTTGTTGATTAACCTATCAAGATGTGAATACGAGTAAAATTGGAAGAATCCCTTGTCTGACAAGAACTAAAAGTAAGTTGTGGGAAATTCGAGATTGTTATTAGCCGGGAGCAAAACTAGTACAATTGTCAAAGTAATTTAAATGCGGGTCATGTCATCACGCTTCTGCAGCTAGCAAACGTCATCCCAAGTCTCCTGCTCAACTGTTCCTGTCTTCTTGTAGCCGAGCTTAGCTACTCATAGCCTTTATCTGTAACTACAACCATTTCTCTCATCTGCAAAGGAAAAATAGAAGAAAAAAATATTAGACGTAGCAAAAAATATGTATATTTAATTGTGCATCAATTTATATTATTGAACAAGGCTTTTTATTTCAATTGCCACTTAAAGTTGTAGCTGAATCTTAGTATCTCCATCGAACTAATTTTTGTCTCATAAACTCCTCAAACTTGTATTCCAGAAGAAAAAAAATTATTCCTGTCAGGACCCGACCCTCCTCTGTCAGGTCCCGATTCATCTAGCACGATATTGTCCGCTTTGGGCCTCCTTGCACTCACAGTTTTGTTTTCGGGAGCTCACGGTGCAACTTCCCAGGGGGTCACCCATCATGGAATTGCACCAGCCTCAACTCGCTTAACTTTGGGGTTCCAATCCCCCCCAAAGCCACTGAGCTCCCAAAAGGCCTCATGCTAGATAGGTGTGTGCCTACACCTTTAAGGCACACCACCATCCTCTCTCAGACCATTCCCCCCTCGCAGGAATGTGGGATTGTTCACTGTTCCTACCAGGACACGGGTCTTACAATCCACCCCCCCTTAGAGCCCAGCGTCCTCGCTGGCACACTTCCCGGTCGGGGTCTGGCTCTGATACCATTCTGTCAGGACCCGACCCTCCTCTGTCAGGTCCCGATTCATCTAGCACGATATTGTCCGCTTTGGGCCTCCTTGCTCTCACGGTTTTGTTTTCGGGAGCTCACGGTGCAACTTCCCAGGGGGTCACCCATCATAGAATTGCACCAGCCTCAACTCGCTTAACTTTGGGGTTCCAATCCCCCCCAAAGCCACTGAGCTCTCAAAAGGCTTCATGCTAGATAGGTGTGTGCCTACACCTTTAAGGTACACCACCATCCTCTCTCAGACCATTCCCCCCTCGCAGGAATGTGGGATTGTTCACCGTTCCTTCCAGGACACGGGTCTTACAATTCCATTTCGTTAAAAAATTTCGAAAGACGTTATAATATTCCCATCTGGTGCCTACGTGGGTACCAATTTTTTTTTATCAAACGTGGGTACGTTCTTTGGTGATGGAAATTGGCTTCGTTCTAGGTTAGTGAGATTGGGAAAATGAACACAGAAGGAATCTCTATGGACTCAAGCTCTTCAATCATCCTCTCCATATCCAATTTCTCAACCATGACACCAATACCGCTTCCATCTCCGCCGCCCAAAATCTCATCTTTCATTGCCTTCATCCCTTCTTCATCGAATAAGAACAAGTACCAGAGGTCTAGAGCAATCACCTTAATCAGTAAAAAGTAGTAGGCCTCTTGACACGACCCATCCCAATCCCCCTGGATTAACGCTGTATTTGTCATGCTCCCGTCTGACACGAAGTGTCAGACAAGGGATAACCCGAAACCTCAGTCCGAACGGAGCTTGTAGAGTGCACTAGGATCCGGTGGAGGAGTGTGATGTCTCGGTCTCTGCTACAGCCCGCATCCGTGATCAACCTGAAGGGCATTTAAAACATCAAAAACTGTAAATAGACGAAAATCAATAGTTAAATAAAAACTCATTTATCTCAAAAAGACATTATGCCCCTCACTAAAAAGCATGCATGCATACAAAACCCATTTATCAAACAATTTACTTTAAGTAAACCATTATTAGGGTGTCAGCCCAAATTCCGTAAATCCAAGCCATACGTGGGAACTCAACCCAAAACCATAAAATACCAAAAACCGTAAATCAATATCCAAATGGGCCACTGCCCAAATCCATAAAACACAGAAACACCATTTCTGAAATCCAATAATTCATGTTTACCATTTACCATATAACCAATCCAGTCACTATTTCCTAAGCTATGCGTGCTACCAGCGGCCTCAATTCCTAAGTCTTTTTAGGGTCCACCCAGGTCAATGTCCGCAGATCAATGACCCTCCCTGAGGGTTATAATCCATAAATACCTTCTTGAGAGTAAGGTACCCCACGGGGTAGACTCCACTCAGTTAGTGCTCCGTGACTACTTCGGGGTCCACCTAGGCCAACGACCCTCCTCGGAGGAGACAATCCATAAATCAAAGGATGGTATATGAAAAAAAAAACATTTCGCAATCATTCTCAAAACCTTTCAAATCTTTCAAAGGGTTCATGCCCGGTTTCCCATAAAACTGTTATGAATCCAAAAATCCATTTATGGATCCCCGACTCGAAATCACCTTCATAAATTACAATTAGGCCTCATGGCCGATTTTGTAAACGAACTAGGCCTCAAGCTCGATCATGTAAACCAACTGGAGCCCCGACCCGATGCCTTATGAAATCAAATGGACTCCAAGTCCAATAGTTCATAAATCAAATGGGTCTCAATCCCCGTTCCATATTTCCAAATTCGAATCATATCATCAATCCATGAACCAATTGGGCCCCTGGCCCGGTAATATAACTCAAACGGACTTCAAGTTCGAGGGTTTCCAAAATAAATGGGTCTCATGCCCAAGTTTACCTTTTCAAATCCAAAACCATTTCATCAAACTATCACCGAAACCACAAACACGTTTAATCAGTGTAAAACCATAAACCTCGATATACGTGCAAATACGTAAATCGCCTCGAAATACGTGTAATCATGTAAATCACCAATACCATAACCATCATGATAGAAATCATATATATATAACATATAAACATTTATGCATGCAAATGAGTGCCATAAGCCTTCCCGGGCTAAATCACCGTCCTCGGGACTCCCAAACCTGTCCAAATCATACTAGAGGGTTAATAACTACCTTATTAACCTCAAATTGAAGCCCCACAATTTTTCCGAATTTTTAAGCATTTTTAAACTCGATTCTAAAGCTTCGGACACCCCGAATAATATCAAAACGATGTTCGATCGACACGAAACCAGTCCCAAAATGTTCGTTACATCGAATAGATGAAATTACATGATAAAAACATCACCAAATTTCATCCCACGCGCCCCCACGCATCGTCGCAAGCGACTACGTGTGAAGCCCACGCACGATGAACAGTGTCATCGTCTACCTTGAATGGGCCGAGTTCGCCTGGTTTTTCGGTGCGACCGGACCGGAGAACCGTCGAGGCCGGTTCTCCCTATTTTTCCCATATTTTTCAACCCTTTTAATTCTTACCTCTTTGTCCCATTATTTACAATTGATCTATCTACTAAAAACATAGAAATAAGGCTTTAAACTCAACTTCCTGATCGGAAAGAAAATGACTAAGGTACCACCGTCGGTTTCTCGCGATTCCGGCCACCTGGGTCCACGAGACCAGCACCAAACTACTCGTCCTGGTCCTTAGAACACAATAGGATTGATCAAATCGACTAATGCACCTCAAATCCTAGTTTTCCATTTTTGATGTAAAAACCATACCTCACAGGTTTTGCCTTTGGGCCTTCACCACTGTCCACGACGGTCCTCCTCGATGGCTTCATCATCATCGTCTCTCTTCACTCTCACCTTTCCCAATCACATACCACGTACAAATAATGAGGTTTGGAGGCGCTGTAATGGAATGGGTGATCGGGTTTTTGAAGAAAAATGAAAGATGATGAAGTTTGATGATGATAATCAGATGATAAAAAATGATGGAGATGAAGGGTGGAGATGAGAGGAAGAGATAGAGATGGACGGCTGGAATGTGAGAGATGAGAGATGAGTTTAATTAATTAATTAATTAAAATGACCAATTAGATCTAGATCACCTTTTAGGGAAAAGCAACCAATGAGATGTCAGAGATGAGAGATGAGATATGGACGATTGGGATGTGAGAGACGAGAGATGAGTTTAATTAATTAATATTTAGGAAAAAACCACCAATGGGATATGTGAAACTTGTCACTCATCCGAGGGCCCCACATAAATATCTTCCCAATCAGATTTTAATATTATTTTAATCGAATCCCAAAACGTTAAATTCTCGATTTCGATCTCGTGACCAGAACTCCTCCGTTCGACATCCGATTTTGACGTGTCGCCTGTCTACGGACTCGTGACGTCCCGATCTACATCACAGTCATCAGTCCTCGTACGTTTGACTACCCAAGTCAAAAGTCAATAATTTACCCAATCCTAGGGCAAAATGGTCATTTTGCGTCGTTCGTCCGATTTCTATCGATTAAACCTTGATTAGCCATTCTAAATGCATAATTAATTAATATTTAATTCCAAAATTTAGGACGGGTTGTTACAACTTTCCCCCCTTAAATAATTTTGTCCTCAAAATTCTGACTATCCTGATTCCACATCCACCTCATGAAAAGTAAATTCGGCCCCACATCAGCTGTACGCGTGTACACCCACTAACCAGAACAATACTTGTCCGTACCTAGACATTTCACCAACATACACGTCGTATCGTCTACACTCGACCACATCGAGTGAAATTGATCACACGTTCCGAGTTGATACCACCCAACAATTCTGCCATTACGCCGACACTTCCCACACTGTCACCACTTGACAGTCGCTAGTCAAAACTGACATTATACTCACTTGTGGTTATACTAACCACCAACTCACTCGATCTGAGTTTAACTAGACTCCATTGAATACTAGCCTAGCAGTGATAACACATCTCCACTCTAGGGTTCCACTAGCCATCCACGGCTCTGAGCATCTGCTCATACAATCATTGACCCGATCAAAATCACTCTGGCCCAAAGAACAGTATCCAATGTCTAGTTCACGTGCTCAACCAATCCAATGATATCAGAACTAAGCCGACTACCATCACGTTCATCCACATACCACTGTTACATCCTATATACTGTCACCAGACACCACTCAGGCCTCTCCAGTATTAGTCGTCGCACAACGTACCATGCACGTACATCCATCCACCAATCAGTCCACTATTGGGCTCGTAGTCAATCATGCTTCAATTCTGGAGTCCATCTGTCGCGCTCGGTACTAGCCAGATCAAATACTCCAACACAACATCCAACATGAGTCCCCATGATCACCCGACTAGCATCCCCACACGCACATATCCAACCTCTGTCTTGTCATCTCACTAATTATTCCAAAGATTCTTCAACTGTCTCACAAAACGATTCTCCCCTCCTCCTAGCTTAGCATAACTAGCAACACGAAATCTGCCAGCATGGCACGACATCACGATCCACGCCATCTTGATCCACAACAATCATCACCCGATCTTTAAACATCACGATCCTTGATCATCACAACACCCTATATTCTCAGCGTCACGAACCCGATCCACATCGCGATCCTAGGTGGATCCACACTAGTTCTCCCTTAGCTAACTACCATATTTCAAGTCATAGGGTCTTACACCCTCATTAAATCTGCATACTATCAAACACTCCCCTCGTTGCCTCAAACAAAACCTCTCTCGATTACCCAAAACAAATCATGGGTCCCCTCAACCAACTCATGACTACCTACTGGTAACAACAACATCATCTGCCAAATCATAGATACCGAGCGTATGCCCATCTTGATGGAGTCACATCCCAACTTGTGGCTCATTGTCATCATAATCCACAGCACCAGCACTAGCACCAACACCAGCATCAGTATCCGCATTATCATCAACATCAGTGTGCAAATTAAACAACCCTGGATCTTTGCTCATGCCGACCAACGACCCCGTACCTCTGCTAAAGTTGGAGAAACTCTGCCTCCCTCGTACCCAACAACTTTGGGTACAGTCACCCTGACAACTCATACAAGAAAAGGAAAATGAACGTTCCCTGAACGTCACCTGATTCTCAACAACCATAACTGCATCCATCCACGATGATTGTACCTGCCAAAACTCGTGTAGACCCAACCACCAAACATCACTATCAACACTCCGCATCCAACAGAATCAACCACCTGTACTAACTACTCCATATCCCCATTCCGGGATTCCATCGACAAGCACCACACCCTGGTAACTTTTCGAACCAATCTCTAACTAATTTTTAACATCGACTCAACCAGTGTCGTCCACCAGGTCATCTCCGACCTCAGCTGCAGCAAACTATCCATCATTATTTAGGGTTCCACAATCACATCCTGGTGTTCCCCTGAACCCAACTGCCCTCTGTAGTATAATCGACAATCCGACCGACCCCGTAGTCCTGACGTCGTATAAACGTCAATCAAATCCTACCCTCAACTCAACTAGGGTTCCCACGAACCCAGCTGCTCCCCCGCAACACAATTCACAACTCAATATGACCTGACCATCTAATGGTCACAACGCCATACTATCGTCATATCCAATCCTACAATACCGTGATAGACGATCGTGACATAACTATCCCACGGTCAAAACTCTAAAGTATTGTTACGTTCATCCCTCAGTAGGATCTCACACTGCCAAACCACGGCAAAATTATGGCACACATAAGTATCAAATGCCGAACTGAAACTATCCTCGATTCATTCCTACTAACTCTCGAACTATTACCCAACGACCAGGTTGATAACAAACTGCAGCCCATAGAGACATCACGATCCTCGACCTACGTATAGCTCAAGAGCAAACCTGCTCTGATACCACTTGATACGACCCATCCCATTCCCCAAGAGATTAACGCGGGATGTGTCACGCTCCCGTCTGACACGAAGTGTCAGACAAGAAATAGCCTGAAACCTCAACACGAACGGGGCTTCTAGAGTGCGCCAGGATCCGGTGGAGGAGTGTGATTTCTCGGTCTCTGCTACAGCCCGCATCCGTGATCAACCTAAAGGGCGTTAATAACATCAAAAGTTGTGAGTGGACGAAAATTAATAGTTTTAATAAAAACTCATTTATCTCAAAAAGACATTATGCCCCTCACTAAAAAGCATGCATGCATACAAAACCCATTTAAAAAACCATTTACTTTAATTAAACCGTTATTAGGGTCTCAACCCAAATTCCGTAAATCCAAGCCATACGTGGGAACTCAGCCCAAAACCACATAATACCAAAAACGGTAAATCCGGATCCAAATAGGCCACTGCCCAAATCCATAAAACACAGAAACACCATTTTTGAAATCCAATAATTCATGTTTACCATTTACCTTGTAACCAATCATGTCACGGTTTCTAAAGCTACACGTGCTACTCGGGGTCTCAATTCCCAAGTCTCCACAGGGTTCACCCAGGTCAATGTCCGTAGATCAATGACCCTCCCTAGGGGTTATAATCCATAAATGCCTTCCTGAGAGTATCTGTAAGACCCGTATTCTGGAGGGAACGGTGAACGATCCCTTATTCCTGCGAGGGGGGAATGGTCTAGGAGGGGAATGGTGGTGTGCCTTAAAGGTTTAGGCACACATCTATCTAGCGGGAGGCCTTTTGGGAGCTCACTGGCTTTGGATTCCTGGGGAAATTCAAAGTTAAGCGAGTGGAGGCTGGTGCAATCCCATGATGGGTGCCCCACTGGAAGTTACACCGTGAGCTCCCGGGAACAAAAACGCTGCGGGTGTGATGGTGCGCCCTGCCCAAAGGGGACAATATCGTGTTAGAATCGGGTTCTGACCAAAAAGGGTTGGGTCCTGACAGTATGGTACCCCACGGGGGTGACTCCACTTAGGTTAGTTCTCCGTGACTACTCCGGGGTCCACCTAGCCCAACGACCCTCCCCGGAGGAGAAAATCCATGAATCAAAGGATGGCTTATGAAAAAACGATTTCACAATCATTCTCAAAACCTTTCAAATCTTTCAATGGGTTAATGCCCGGTTTCCCATAAAATCGTCATGAATCCTGAAATCCATTTATGGGTCCCCGACCCGAAATCACCTTCATAAAACACAATTGAGCCGCATGCCCGATTTCGTAAACCAACTGGGCCTCAAGCCCGATCATGAAAACCAACTGGGCCCCCGGCCCGATGTCTTATGAAATCATATGGGTCCCCGACCCTCTAATCTAAACAAGGCCTTTTGGGAGCTCAAGTGGCGTTTGGGGGGGGGGGGGGGGGGGGGGGGGGGGTGGGGGGGAAGGAGGGTTTGGAACCCCAAAGTTAAGCAAGTTGAGGCTGGTGCAAAGCGGACAATATCGTGTTAGAGTCGGGTTCTGACCATGGAGGGTTAGGTCCTGACAGAATGGTATCAGAGCCAGACCCCGACTAGGAAGTGTGCGAACGAGGTCGCTGGGGTCTAAGAGGGGTGGATTGTAAGGCCCGTGTCATGGAGGGAACGGTGAACGATCCCATATTCCTGCGAGGGGGAATGGTGGTGTGCCTTAAAGGTGTAGGCACACATCTATCTAGCGCGAGGCCTTCTGGAACTCACTGGCTTTGGATTCCTGGGGAACTCCAAAGTTAAGCGAGTGGAGGCTGGTGCAATCCCACAATGGGTGACCCACTGGGAAGTTTCACCGTGAGCTCCCGGGAACAAAACCCTGCGGGTGTGATGGTGCGCCCTGCCTAGAGGGGACAATATCGTGTTAGAGTGGGGTTCTGACCAAAGAGGGTTGGGTCCTGACAGTATGGTACCCCCACGGGGGTGACTCCACTTAGTTAGTTCTCCGTGACTACTCCGGGATCCACCCAGCCCAACGACCCTCCCCGGAGGAGAAAATCCATGAATCAAAAGATGGCTTATGAAAAAACCATTTCGCAATCAATTCTCAAAACCTTTCAAATCTTTCAAAGGGTTTCATGCCTGGCTTCCCATAAAATCATCATGAATCCTGAAATCCATTTATGGATCCCCGACCCGAAATCACCTTCATAAAACAAAATTGAGCCTCATGCCCGATTTCGTAAACCAACTGGGCCTCAAGCCCGATCATGAAAACCAACTGGGCCCCCGACCCGATGTCTTATGAAATCAAATGGACTCTAAGCCTGATAGTTCATAAATCAAATGGGTCTCAAGCTCGGTTCCATATTTCCAAATCCGAATCATATCATCAATCCATGAACCAATTGGGCCCTTGGCCCGGTAATATAACTCAAATGTACTTCAAGTTCGAGGGTTTCCCAAAAAAAATGGGTCTCATGTACGAGTTTGCCTTTTCAAATCCAAAACCATTTCATCAAACCATCATCGAAATCACAAACACATTCAATCAGTGTAAAACCATAAACCTCGATATACGTGCAAATAGGTAAATTGCCTCGAAATATGTGTAATCATGTAAATCACTAATACCATAATAATCATGATAGAAATCATATATATAAAACATATAAACATTTATGCATGCATCACAGTTAGGAATCAAGGGTCCACTCATAGACCCTCCTATGCTGCCATCTCGATATGCGTGCCATAAGCCACCTCGGGCTAAATCACCGTCCCCGGGATCTCCCAAACCTGTCCAAATCATACTATAGGGTTACTAACTACCTTATTAACCTCTCATTGAAGCGCTGACATTTTCCCAAATTTTTAAACATTTTAAAACTCGATCCTAAACTTTCAGACACCCCGAACTATATCGAAACGATATCTGATCGACACGAAACCAGTCCGAAAATATTCGTTCCATCAAATAGATGAAATTACATGTTGAAAACATCACCAAATTTCATCCCCACGCACCGTCGCAAGTGACTGCGCGTGAAGCCCACACACGATGAACAGTGTCATCGTCTACCTCGAGTGGACTGGGTTCGCCTAGTTTTCCCGGTTCGACGAGACTGGTGAACCATCGAGGCCAGTTCTCCCTATTTTTCCCATATTTTTCAACCCTTATAATTCCTATCTCTTTGTCCCATTATTTGCAATTGATCTATCGACTAAAAACATAGAAATGAGGCCTTAAACTCACCTTCCTGACCGGATAACAAATGACCACGGTTGCACCATCGATTTCTCACGATTCCTGCCACCTGGGTCCACGAAACAAGAACCAAACGACTTGGCCTGGTCCTTAGAACGACGCATAGGTATGATCAAATCTACTAACACACCTCAAATCCTAGTTTTCCATTTTTGAAGTAAAAACCGTACCTCACGGGTTTTGCCTTCGGGCCTTCACCGCCGTCCACGGACGGTCCTCCCGATGGTCTCATCATCATTGTCTCTATTCCCTCTCACTTTTCCCATTCACATACCACGTACAAATAATGAGGTTTGGAGGGGGTTGTAGGGGAATGGGTGTTCGGGTTTTTGAAGAAAAATGAAAGATGATGAAGTTTGATGATGATAATCAGATGATAAAAAATGGTGGAGATGAAGGGTGGAAATGAGAGGAAGAGATTGAGATGGATGGCTGGGATGTGAGAGATGAGAGATGAGTTTAATTAATTAATTAATTCATCTGCCCAATCATATTTTCATATTATTTTAATCGAATCCCCGAAACGTTAAATTTCCAATTTCGATCCCGTGACCACAACTTCTTCGTTCGATGTCCGATTTCGACGTGCCGCCTGTCTACGGACTCGTGACATCTTGATCTACGTCACGGTCATTGGTCCTCGAACGTTTGACTCTCCGAGTCAAAAGTCAACATTTTGCCCAATCTAGGGGCAAAACGGTCATTTTGCATCGTTTGTCTGATTTCTCTCGATTAGCCATTCTAAATCCATAATTACTTAATATTTAATCCCGAAATTTGGGACGGGTCGTTACGCTTCTAACCCTCACCTTTTGACTGATCTTCTGTGGAAAATATAACACTCAAACCCACAATACTTGCATAATTAATTGAAATTCTAACAGAGATCGAGCTTTCAATTTCTGAAAACCAGAAAATCAAGATTTGCACCGAGATGTAAATTTCAACCTTTCAATTTCGGAACACCTATAAAATCAATATTTGCATAGATATGCAGATTTGCTTTCAATTTCTTTAATTGCTGCAAAGGAAAAAGAAAACCATAAAAAGAGATTTGATGTTGACAAATATCTGTTCATAGTAGGTCATTTGCTTGTGTGAAGATTTCTTATCAGGGATCACTCTCTAAAAAAAATTAACTCTTTGTCTTAGTAGAGCTGTTAGAATCACCTTTTCTTTCACCCTTATGTTTGCTTAGAATAACTATTACCTCCTGCGTTTTGCATCCTTACCTAACAATAGCAAGAAGACAAACTAGTTATGAGTTGGCAGAAAACATTTTTAGTTTAGGGATTATATATATGTGAGATTGTTGGAAACAAAAGGCTCATGAATGAAAAAACCTATTTACAATTTTGTCTCATTCCTTTCATTTTCCTGCGTTCTCTTTTCCTTAAACCCAGCACCTCAACATTGGTATCAGAGCTCCCACCATGGGATCTCATGATGCAAGCCTTATACCCACCTCAGCCCCACCCACCATTGCCACCTCAAGCTCACCCGTCCACCTATTGGAACCGATGCTCAAGTCGGTCTCCCGCCCACCAGAAACTTCCCCAAACCTCTCTGAGATCCGAAGAACCCTCAACCTTCTTACAGAACATCAAATCTATAACCTACACTTCCAACAATCTGTCATGGATGAATTTTGAGCTTTACAAAACAACCATTACCCTTTTACCTCCCATTAACATTTCAAGGTCCTTTTTTTACCCAGACAACCGATCCCTCACCCTTGTCCACTCTGTGACCGTACGTCCCCGCCACCGTGGGTCGTACTTCCATGTCCCTCTCCTTGCATGTTTATGCTACGCCTGGTCCTTCCACGGTTCACCCACCTACCCTAGGTCTTCATCCACCCCATTCAACCCATTATTCCTCTCTAGCTCCGCCCACCCTTCCTTCCCATTCCTGGCTCCATAATACCCACCCGAAAACTCACACCATTACTCCTCTTTGCCCGTATTACTCCCACCACCCCACCCCCCCTCCAACTCAAGTTCCATTTAAACCATTAAAATTCGACGTACCTCAATTTTCTAGCAAAGATCAACTCTCCTAGGTAGCCATGGCTGAGAACTGTTTTGACTATTACTTCATTCCAGACCACCAAATACTGCTCATAGGGTCTGTTCATCTCAACGGTGACGCTGCCCTTTGGTTACGTTGGTTTGATTTCAAATACCAACACAATTCCTGGTCGACCTATGTAGACCTCCTACTTATGTGTTTTGGCCCTGGGATAACCCCTTGGACCTGGACTCTTCCCTAACCCACCTTGAACAGAAAGGCCCAGACACAGCCTACACCTCTCAGTTTCTCAAAATTTCCTGTCGGGCCTCGGACTGGTCCAACTCCCAGCTAAATGGAGCCTCTGTTGGTGGCTTACAAGAGGACACTCGCACTGATGTGCAGCCACTCTGTCCTGAGTCCCTTGATCGTGCCATTGAGTTAGCTCACATTTTTTAAGAATGCCATAACCGAAAATGCCTATCCCAAACTTCCTTTTTTGCTCAATCCATGCTCCCACCTTTCTGCCCAAATCATTCCCTTCCCATCCATCATCCACCCTCCCTACTATGACCATCCTCATTCAACTCTTAACCCCTTTGCAAACGCATGAACGTCGCACAAAAGGGCTTTATTTCAACTACGACGAGCAATACCGCCCTGACCATAACTATGTCAAGCCAAAGTTATTCATGCTTGAGGGTTACACCGAGGAGGAGGTCAACCGCACACCTATTGTGTAACGACCAGTTCGAATATCTGGATTAAATATTAATTAATTATGGATTTAGTTTGACTAATCGGGGATTAGTTGAGAGAAATCGGACGGACGGTGTAAAATGATCCTTTTAACCCTAAAATTGGGCAAAATGTTGACTTTTGACTCTGAGAGTCAAACATGCGAGGACCGATGACCGTGGCGTAGATCGGGACGTCACGAGTCAGTAGACAGGCGGCACGACGAAATCAAACGTCGAACGGGGAAGTTATGTTCACGGGATCAAAATCGATTTAATTAACCTCTCGGAATTTGAATTAATTAATAATTAAATGTGATTGGTTAATTAATTAATGTGGGGCCCTTGGATGAGTGACAAGTGTCACTCAGCCCATTGGTCACATTCCTTAAAAAGAGGATTTAAGTTTATTGGGAGATTTTTATTTTTATTTTTTTATTTTTTTCTCTCATTTTCTCTCTCTCCTTCATGTGCACTCATCTTCATCATTTTCCTCCATCACAACCGTGCACCCCAACCTCTTCTCAATCATCATCCATTGCTTGTGATCCATGAATGAAAGTTGAAGAGGAAGTTGAGACGAACCCAATGGTGGCCACAACAAGGACCGTCGTCCACGGTGGCCGGAATTTCGGAAGGTAAACCGTCGGATTCAAATTTGGGCTTTTGATTTTGATGGTTGTTGATCAATTCTAAGCTTAGGATGATGTTCCTTGAGCTCCCATGAGCTTGTAGGTGAATTTTGGGGTGGATTTGGACGTCGGAGGAGTCCAGAATGATGACCGAAATTCTAGCCAAAACTTTGAATGGCCATAACTTTAAAGCCAGGTACTTTCTGCAATTTCTGGGCTTATATTTGGAATCCTTGGTTTGAGTAGATGGATTTACATAGGTAGAACGTCGAATTTGGTTGAGAAACGAGTGAGATATCAAAGTTTGAAATTTGGGGCATCAATGGAGTTTTTCGGTGAGAAATTTCGACGAGTCGCCGGCGAGTTGACTCGGTCGCCAGTGAGTTAACTCGTTGACCGGCGAGTTGACTCCCTGACTTTAAATCGTTGACTTTTGCGTTGACTACGTGCGTGGGGGTCGTGGGCTCGAATTTCAAGGTGGGCCTAATGTCATTTTAAAGGTTTTGACGATCTGGATCCAATGGTAATGGTTTAGGGTCGATCGGAGATCGTTAGGTTGGTCAAATCGAGGTTTTCACCTCGGGAATTGTGTCCAAGACACGTTGACTTTTCCGCGAGCTTTGGGGTTTAATCCTAAGGACTTAAATAGATGATTAGTGACCTTCTGTGTGATTTGGGCAGGTCTGGAAGTTCCAGAGATGATGATTTAGCCCGGAGAGGGTTATGGCACGCGTATCGAGGCGGCAACGTAGGACAGTCTGTGAGTGGACTTCGTTTTCAAAACTGTGATGCATGCATAACTATTTTATATGTTTTACATACGTGATTTCTATGATGATGATTGTGGCACTGGTGGTTTACATGATTGGACGTATTTTGAGGTAATTTCGTATTTACACGTATTTCGAGATTTACAAGTTTATGCTATTGCTATGTCATTGTGAGTTTAATAATGGTTCTATGGCATGGTTTTGGTTTTGGAAAGATGAACTCGGGACGGGGCCCAGTGGTTTACAAAATCGGGACGGGGCCCAGTGGTTTACAAAATCGGGCATGAGGCCTAGTTGAGTTTTATAAATGTGTTTTCGGGTCTGAGACCCTATGTTTCATAAACGTGATTTCGGGTCGGGGACCTTAAATGGATTTGTGATGTTTTATGGGAATTTCGGGTAAGGCCCATTGAGATGTTTCGAAATGGCTTTGTAAAACTGTTTTTCATATACCATTTTGATACGAGGATATGTGATGGTCTCCTCCAGGTGTCTATGACACTGGGGAAGTCACGGTGCATTGCCTGCCAGGGGTCATTATACGGAGCTACTGGACCGTATAGAGACCTAGGAGTAGGACTGCTATGATTAGACGTCTGGGACGTCAGACATCTGGGATGTCAGAGATATTGACCTGGAGAGACCCTAGGTAGCACGCGTTGCTTATTACCGTGAGATATGACGTCTGGGACGTCAAGCATTTGGGACGCTAGGCATCTGGGATGCCGAGGATGGTTATGTGGTAAATTTGGATTATTGGAATCTTGAAATGGTATTTCAGTATTTGTGGATTTGTGGTTATGGATTTGGACAGTGGCCTACTTGATTTTGGATTTACCGATTTTGGTATTCTACAGTTTTGGGCTAAGTTCCCACACTTGGTTTTGATTTACGATTTTTAAGCTAAGGCCTTAATGGTTCATTTGAGTAAATGTTTTGATTACCGATTTTACGATGCATGCATATTTTTTAGTGAAGGGCATAAATGTCAGGGCCCACCCCTAATCCCCCAGAATTAGGGACTAAACCCTGCTCCCGTCTAACAACCCCAAAAATGAAAGATCGGAACAACCGCGCGAAAACCACAAATTACATTGTCAAACGCAGGAGAAATTAAAACAATCCCAGAGTCAAAACGATACAGAGCATAGTACCTAACTAAAGAAATTAAACCCGATACACAGAGTACACGCACAACGGAAAATCGGAAACACTACGGGAAAACTCTCGAGTACTTTATGCCTCCGACGCTGCCTCAACGTCAACCCTCTGCGCTAGCTCCACGACCTGGAAGGCAAATAAAATAGAAGGTGTGAGTGGACCAGAAAGAATAAAAGTTTCGAAAACCGTTTTATAATCAAACTAGGGTTTTAGCCCTCCGTTTTGAAAACATACATGCATAACCCATTTGCTAGAAACAGTTATAAATCACATAAGGATCATCATGAAAACAGAATTGAAAACTTTTATGGAAATCACGTCATAAACATCATAAAACCGTATCATACAACGGTAATACCAAACAATCATTATCCGATCAAACCTGCTGGACCTATCCGAGTCTTTAAACTCCCGAGTCTTTAAACTCAATCCAGGCCTCAATAATCCGAGTCTTTAAACTCCCGAGTCTTTAAACTCAACAGGCCTTCGGGGGAAATATCAATATATCCGAGTCTTTAAACTCAATCCGGGTCTTTAAACCCAATCCGGGCCTGTCCCCCGTCAAATCACAATATCCAGGTCTTTAAACCCAATAACCAGATCCAGTAAATCCAATCAAAACCATTGAAAACCCATTTCTAAATCCATATCCAAACCCAAATCCGAAATCACTGGTCTGAAGCCCTTCCGGCATCCAGAACCGTCATTCCGAACCCAAATCCAGAAATCCACTTTTCAACTTTAAAACCAAATTCCGCTTTCCGAAATCCAATTCTAAAACCAAAAACCTTGATCATCGAAATCATGTTCCAAAATCCCTTTATAATCATCGAAAACCAGTTATCATTTGAAATCCCAAAACCATAGCATCATAATCAGAAATCAACAATTTCTCGTAAAACGTGTCAAATACGATATTTCTCGAAAAATGTACAATTATGTAAAACCAACATCACACCTTCAACAATCATAAGATCACATGTAAAACCATAAAACAATTATAGAAAAACAGTTATGCATGCTCGAGTTTAGAGAAGGGATCCACTCATAGATACCGAGCACGTCACTCGCGTCCCGAACGTCCTGCACGTTCCTCGACCTCCTCAGGGATTCCCGATCCTGTCACAAGTCACCAAAACACGTCACTAACACAACCACCAAGGTTCTCCTAATTCCCCACAAAAATCCCCGGGTTCTAAACGTAATGAACCGAGACCCTAAACCTTCGATCTCGCGGAACTAACTCAAATTGACGTCCGATTAACTCGAAACCCAGCTTAAAAGACTCGTTACAATTTCTAGACCAAAACCCTAGTTGGAAATTTCCCCAGAAAACAGCCCACGCGCCCCACGCACCGCCCAAAGTGGCTGCGCGTGGGGCTCACGCGCCTGCACACAAACTACTGTTCATCGTCTTCCTCAGCTACTCGACCGGCCTGAACCGGCGAGAGCGGTTCTCTGCCGTCCGTCCACCATTCCTGCTCCTCTTTTCACCAATCTAATCGTCCTCTTCCCGGTAATCGATTCTCCTACTCCAAACACTCCAATCCTAGCTCTAACCCGTCATCCCCAGTTCGAAACAAAACCCGTTCTATCCCCTATTTGCACTCCCGGCCAACCAGGCAATCCCCCAGCCTCAAATTTTTTCCCTAAGCTCAAGGAAAACTCAATGGACTCCTCAAAACCCCTAACACAGTTCGACTCAACCTCAAAACCCACGACTTTAAGTTTGAACCCAAACTACAAAACAGAGAACATCGTAAACTCACCGTCGTTCAAGCTTCCGCCGAGCAATCCCCCGTCACAGCTGCACAACCAGCAACTACCTAGGACCCTACTGAACTCACCAGACCTCACCAAACACCTCTACTCAGCCCCTACCTTCACGACTATTGATTTGAACTTCCATGACAAAACAGAGCAATTATACGGGGGGAGAAATTACCTGCCTGTCGATTGCCGCCGTGAGCTCAGCCGTGAATATGTGACTCCTCTCGTCCTCCTCCGTCCTCTGGACACCACCACCAGCCTCGATTGATCGATTTACACAACAACACCACCAAACACCCTCTCTGTTTCCCTGAGAATTCACCCCTCGCCTCACACCAGTTTTTGTCACAAATCTCTCACTCCACTCACTCCTCATGTCTCACTTAATCTCTACTCTCACTCACCAGAACACAGCACCTCACACCGCCCTTCACCTGATCGATTGCCCTCTCCAAACTCACTCTGTTTCTCTCTTCTTCGAACACGATACACAGCCCAAATAATTGGAACCGTGCACACGCCTAGAACCCACTAGAGCAACCCCACGTGTCACCATCCCCTCAGCCCTCTCACAAATATCCCAATCTTCACTGTACACTTGTCCTGATCCTATTTGCACAAATCCCAATGTGCAAATGAAAAAAATACCCCTACTTGTGAGTCAAAATTACGATTATGTCATTGTCGTTCTAGACCCGTATCTCGCCCGTCCAATGTCCGATAAAAACGTACCGCTTACCGTTGAACTCAAGACGACGAGGTCTACCTGACGATCCTCGGTCTTCGTGTCAAAACCTCGTTACACGAAAAGTCAACGTTTCCCCTATTTTACCCAAATTATGATAATTCCCTCAACCTTCCGAACATCATAACTTCCTCCTCGAATGTCGGAATCGGGCGTGCCACCTGTCTACGGACTCGTGACGTCCCGAACTACCTCACGGTCATCGGCCAATACTCAACTGACCGCCCGAACTAAAAGTCAACTTTTTGCCCAAACTAGG
This sequence comes from Prinsepia uniflora, assembly GCA_032719365.1. NCBI lineage: Eukaryota > Viridiplantae > Streptophyta > Magnoliopsida > Rosales > Rosaceae > Prinsepia > Prinsepia uniflora. The sequence continues at coordinate 37,592,485 of CM064874.1, read as the reverse complement.
GGCAAAATCGTCATTCTACGCTAACGGACCCGAAAGTAGCCAACTAACCACCGATTAAGCTCACTAATCCGTCTTAATTACTTCACTAATCCCGGTTCTCGGGACGGGTCGTTACAATAAATATCTTTATGAAATGTGTTTTTATAAACTTATTGATTTTGATCCATTCACAGTTCTTAATGGTTTTAATGCTCTTCAGGTTGACCACAGATGCGGGATGTAGCAGAAAACGAGACATCGCACTCCTCCACCATTCCTGGCACTCTCTGGGAGCCCCGTATGGGCTGAGGTATGTATTATCCCTTGTCTGACACTTCGTGTTAGACGGGAGCATGGTACATCCCACGTTAGACTCGGGGGGATTGGGATGGGTCGTGTCACGTTGAGCCTATCTAGGAATAAACCCAATCACCCACACCGCTAGATACCCCCCTCACCATCCACTGGTTAATGCCAGCTCACCAACCCAAAACAATGTGTTTCACAGGCACCTTGGGCTCTACCCACGACCACATCATTGTCGACTGCAGTGCATCTTTTAACTTCATTCACCCCTTCATTGCCAAACGCCACCACTTCCAAGCTACACGCCAACCACCACTACAACTCACCATCGCTAGTGCGGCAACTATGACTACCTCTGGCTTCCTTCCCCAAGTCCCCTTCAAAATTCAAAACTCCACCCTTTTAGCCGATTTTCACATCCTACCAGTTGCACCCTGTGATCTCCTGTTAGGTGTCGCCTGGTTCCAGACCTTGGGTAACATCACCTGGAACTTCAAAGCCCAAACCATGGCATTCAACTACGCTGGCTAATCCCACCACCTGCTCTACACCCCTACCCATGTTCCCACTCTCATCTCTCGGGAGCAAATGACCACTCTACTTCAAACTGAACCCATTGATTTTCTCTCTCAAATCAACTCGACGTCCACATCCATACCACCAGACCCAAATGAGTCTCTTACCCTCACTGAACTTTTAACTCAGTACTCAGACCTATTCAATCCTCCCAGTGGCCTTCCTCCACCTCGCCTACAGGACCACCGCATTCCTCTCGCCCTAGATAACCCATCCATTTTGGTCCGGCCTCATCAATATTCAAACTATCAGAAAATCAAAATTGAAAATACCGTCCAGGAAATGCTTGCCACAAGCATCATTCGGCCCAGCTGTAGCCCCTACTCTTCACTAGTCATATTAATGAAAAAGGAAGATGGTTCATGGCGTCTCTACGTCGACTATAGAGCCTTGAACGCCACCACAATCAAAGACCGCTACCCTATTCCTCTCATTGATGAACAAATGGACGAGCTACATGGGGATACCTTATTTATGAAGCTGGACCTTCGTTCCAGGTACGACCAAATCTGAAAGTCCCCAGGGGACATACCCAAGACGGCCTTTCGCACCCACGATGGCCACTTTGAATTCCTGGTCATGCCCTTTGGCATATCAAATGCAACCTCCACCTTCCAATTCATCATGAACGATATCTTTCAGCCATTCCTTCGCCACTTTTTCTTAGTCTTCTTTGACAATATACTCATCTATAGTCCTACTTGGGATACCCACCTCCAACACCTCTGCTTGGTCCTCACTACATTGTGGGAGAACTCTTTTACTCTTAAGCGTTCCAAGTGTTTCTTTGCCAATCCATTGGTCGAATACCTTGGACACATCATCTATGCTCACGGGGTCCAGGTCGACCCTACAAAAATTGCCACCAACCACACTTGGCCCCAACCAACAACACTAAAGGCCCTTCGTGGATTCTTGGTACTCACGAGTTACTATTGCAAGTTCGTCCAGCATTTTGGCCTCATTGCCAGACCATTGTTCGACCTTCTCAAGAAAGACTCCTTTACCTAGACACTAGCTACTACAAACTCTTTCACACGTCTCAAGATTGCCCTTGGGTCTACACTAGTTCTTGCACTACCCGACTTCACAAAACCTTTCAACATAGAGTGGGACGCATCAGACATAGGCATTGGGGCCAATTTTTTTATACCAAAATGGCAACCCAATAGCTTTCCTCAGCACGACATTGTCCACTAAGAACCAAGCTTTATCGCTGTACGACAAAGAGATGTTAGCTCTGGTCTTTCCTGTGAACAAATAGAGGCCATATCTGTTGGTAAATAAGTTTATTGTTCGAACTGATCACAAGACACTTAGCCACTTCCGTGACCAACATATATCCACACCCACCCAACACAAATGGCTACTGAAACTTTTGGGCTACGACTTTGTGATCAAGTACCACAAGGGGTCCCTTAATGTTGGTGTTGACGCCGTCTCTCGTCGCCCAGAGTTACTCACCTTGATGGGCTTATCACAACCCTTATTTGTATTACCTTGGAGATATCACTCATTTCTGTTTTCTTGATTCGTTTGCATGTCATGATATGACGACCCTCCAACAACACAAACCAGGCCCTCCTCACTTCTCCTTCAAGAACAGTGGTCTCTTTTACAAAGATTGAAGATATGTTCATGCAAACAACAATTGGCGCCACCGCATCCTTGATGAATTCCACAGCACCCTGGAGGCCGGACATTCGGGTCATCTACGAACCCTCCACTGTATCACATGCAACTTCTAGTGGCTTGGTATCCGCATGGCCACCAAGGAATTCATCAATGCTTGCGACACCTACAAACGAAAAAATTATGACGTAATTCAACCCTCGAGCTTGCTCAAGCCTCTTCCACTACCCCAAGGAACATGGCAAGACAACGCCATGGACTTCGTCGAAGGTCTTCCCCCGAGCACAGGAAAAATGTTCATCCTGGTGGTGGTTGTAACGACCCGTCTCGAAATAACGGGATTAATTAAGTATTAATGACGGATTAGCAAGACTAATCGGGATTAGAAGAGGATTAGCTGACGTTCGGTGCAAAATGACGGTTTTGCCCCTAGAATAGGCAAAACCTTGACTTTTCGTTCGGACAGTCAAATCGACTTTGACCAACGACCGTGAATTATTTCGGGACGTCACGAGTTCACAGACAGGTGACACACTCGATTCCGACATTCGTGGAAGAAGTTGTGACGATTGGAAGATCGGGGGCATTTTGGTAATTTGGTTGAATAGGGGCAAACGGTTGACTTTTGACCCGGGAGGTCTGATGGCCAAGGGTATAGGACTGTTACATAGAGCGGGACGATACGAATCCGTAGACAGGTGGCACGTCGAATTCGGACGTTCGACGACGAAGTTACGATTCACGGAAGTTCGAAACGTACTATTACACGTTTTACGAGACGTAAGCCTTTTTGGCATTTAGTGGGGCCTAGATCTTTCTCAGGCCCAATGGATAAATGACAAGTGTCATTCTTCCATTCCCCATCATTTTCCATTCATGCATATCCCCTCCCCTTTGCATCGATCATTTTCTTCCTTTCCAAGCCCAAACCCGATCGACCTTCACCCCCAAAAACCAAACCCTTCTACCCTATGATCACTGGTGAGACCAAAGAGAGTGAGAAGATGACTTGGTGGATGTGGTGGTTGGCCCAGGCAGCACCGCCGTGGACGGCGGAGGAGGAACCGATCGAGGTAATCGGTTTTACCCAATTTTCATCCATTTTCAATTCTCTTTATTATGTGTCATTTTGGATGGTTTCAATGAATTAAATAGGTTGTTAAGAGGTTAATAGGAAGGTTTTGAGAGAGGTTAGATGTTGAAAACCCCTGGGGAAGGTTTTAGAAAACTGGACCGTGAGAGCAAGGATTGGACTGGTCGGTTTTGAGTGTTTTAGACGTTTTGGTTAATTGGTTTAGGCTCCTAGGACAAAAATAAGAAGGATAGGATCGATTAGGGAGGAAAATGGTGAAGATTGGACCGTGTAGGAGCATGGACCGGTCACGCCGGTCCAGTTGCAGAGAAAACTGGACCGGACCGGTTCGGACCGGTCTGACCGAGGTAGGGGACGACACTGTAGCACTGGCGCGTGGCTTCCACGCGCAGCCATTTCAGGCGGCGTATGGCGGCGCGTGGAGGAGAATCTGGGTAAGTGTCCAACATTTCAAATCATCTTTTCAATGTAACGAACATTTTGGGACTGGTTTCGAGTCGATCGGACATCGTCTCGATATAGTTCGGGTTGTCTGAAGGTTTCAGTGCGCGTTTAAAAATAGTTAAAAATCCCGAAAAATTAGGGAGCTTTAGTGACGGGTTAATTAAGTTGTTAGCAACCCTCTAAAGTGATTTGGACAGGTTTGGGAATCCCGTAGACGACGGTTGACCAGGGAAGGCGTACGGCGCGCGTATCGAGGCGGCAGCGTAGACGGTCTGTGAATGGACTTTCTTTCTGAAATCGATGCATCCATAAATGTTTTATATATGTTTTAATGTATGTTTTGGGATGCCTTGAGTGCATTTTGGTGTGTGTTTACGTATGGGCACATACTTCGAGGTTTTTGGGTTTTATACGTGCTTATACGCTCTTACGCTTTCGGTTTTCGTGAAATGGTTTGGAAAGGTAAAACTAGGCATAAGACCCATTTGGATTTGGTTTTGACTCGGGCATAAGACCCTATTGATGACCTACAGGTCTGAGTCATGGTCGCGACGGGTACTGTGTGCAAGGCGATGGACGACGTGACGCTCGCCTCCGGATTAGTAGGCGTTCGTTCCGGAGAGGTCACGATGCAGGTCCCGTTGTTGAACAGCCACTGGAGGCTCGACATCGTAGTGCTGACGGTTTAGAGGATCGATCGGCGACGTGTGCACCATGGTCTCGAGATGGTCGTGCCAGTGATGTGTTCACGGCGACATACCAGGATTGAGAGCGATCCTGGATTGATGGTGGCACGCATCGCTATGATCGTGATCGTGACTGACCCTGAGATATCGGGTTCGATACCTAGTTGATTTACGAGTTCGGGCTCGATGCCCAGTTATTGTGAAATCGGGCTAGAGGCCCTATTGATTCCTACGTTCGGGTGGAAGTCCCAGTTGCTTTATGTTATCGGGCATGAGTCCCGTTTTTATGGTTTTGTATACTGGTATGTATATACCCTCCTTACGAGATTATGGATGGTTTCCTCCAGTCGTCGACCTGGAGATTCACGATCCACAGACCAGAGTGGGTATCCCCATAGGGATCCCGTTCTAGGAGTGGCGTTATGTTGTGGTCCCGGACCAGATTACAGAGAGATGATCAGACTAGGTCCGAAGATGAGCCTCCCAGATGGAGAATTCCTGGGAGAAGACTTGGAGTGAGACCCGAGTAGTATGCATACTTATATATATATTGAGATATCGTGACTATATCGGGGATGTGTTCCCTAGGGGCTATGCTCCCCGAGTTGGCATCTTCTCCGGAAGTGCCTAGGATGGGTTATATATGTATATATGTATATGTGGATGAGTTTTCAATGAGATGGCGTTGGGCTGAGACCCTCGCGTATTGGTTTTGGGCTGAGACCTGTATGAGATGGTTTTGGGATGAGTTCCCACATGTTTTGGTTTGGGCGGAGGTCCCATGTGTTGTTTGACTGATTTCGGGCTAAGGCCGAAATCATTTGATGGTTCATGACGGTTTATGGGAACCGGGTACGAACCCTAGAAATGGTTTTTGAATGCATGCATATGTTTATAATGAAGGGTATTAAAGTCTTTTATGAAAATATTTTTATAAAATATTTGTTTTGTCCACTCACAACTTTTGTATTTTGAATGCCCTTCAGGTTGATCGCGGATGCGGCTATAGCAGAGACGAGACATCGCATTCCTCCTTCGGATCCTGGCATACTCTGATAACCCGGTTGGGTAAAGGATGGAAATATCCCTGGGCTGACAGTTCGAGTCAAACGGGAGTAGGCACGTCCCACGCTAATCCCGAGGGATTTAGGACGGGTCCTGTCAAGTTGGTATCAGAGCGTGTTTTGCTCTCAGAGTGTGCGCAGATCGAGGATGTGATGTCTCTCCAATCGTAACAGCCCATCATCAACCTAATTGTTAGGGTACTAGTACGAGGTTTCGGTCGAATTGATATTAGTTCGTGTACGTTTGACCCGTGGTGCTATCGTGTGATTTTAGTTTTGGCAGAAGAAGTCGTGTTTTTCGAGAGGTCGAAATCTCAAGTAGGATCGTTATCCGTGCGAATCCGACAGCTTAGAGCCGTGTAGTTACTGGATCCTATTCCAGTGAATCAGTAGATATAGTAGGACGACTTGAGAGTCGAGACCACCGAGGATAGTGAAATCCGTGGAGGTCGGACGTTGGGATTACCACGATAGAACCGCAAGGATCAAAATTTTACTACTCGAAGCAGTCAGACGCGCGATAACTATAGTTGAGGCTGGTTGGAATAGGACCGTCGATCTTAGTTGGCGAGAGTTTCCACGTTTAGAGGTGTCAAATCCTGGAGGGATGTTGACTGGCAGGAGACCCCGGAGTAACTATTGTGCAACGTGACAGGTTACGATTACGACGTGTAGCAGTGGTGCATCGTTAGGCACGGAATTGGGCCAAGTTCTTGTGGAGGGCAGCGGTTGAGAGTCGTGGAGTTAAGAGGAAACAAGATCATCAGGTTGTAGTTACTGGTTGTCGGGATATCGGTATCGGAGTACGATGATTCTTCGGAGTCGAGGCGAGGGATCACTAGAGATGGACGTGCGAGCAACCGGGTTGTGTTAACCCTAGTCGGTGATTGGTTGGACGAGCTACCAGGAGTGTGGTTCTTGTCAATCGGATTCCGAGGTGGACCGATTGGTGGATGTTGTGTGTTCAGCGATTAGTACCGGCAGTGAGTTGACCGCGTAGTTTTGGATTCTCGATAGCAGAGTGCTTCTAAGATCGGTATGCACGAGGTTGTGGCAGACGCTGCTATCGATGGACGTAGTCGAGTCATATCGAATTGGATAGACTCAGGTTTTCACGATGAGGATACGAGGGTGCGTGGGTGACACACCGTATGAGCAGTGGTTTGAGGAGTTGGTTGGGTCACGACCGAGTGTGATTACAAAAGAAGTGGAGCTTCATAGTTGAGCAGTGTGCCACGCTACCTTGTGAGATAACAGAAATAAGTGGTGACTGCTCAGTTTGAGCAGGGTCATGGAATTGGTTTGATTTGCACTCTATGTGGCGGTCATGCGATGACGTTAACGAGAAGAGGCGACGAGCCACGAGCTGAGGATAGCTCAGTCGTGATGTGCTCATGGTAAGGTTCTACCATTACGCGACGAGTAGGATTCGTCGGATATTATAGATTTTTCTTGGCAATTGGTGATGGTTGGTTAGCTACGGTTGACCATACCTCCTGAGTGTCGTGTACACTAGTTCGAGGAGAATTTGATAGTGAGAAATAGAATGGGTCACTACAATAGTTATCGACAGTTTTCGTTGATCGAAAAGAGTGGACAAAGTAAGGATTTTAGTGAGGAGTAGTGACCGGAGGATTGGGCAGTACACAGAGAGTTGTCTACCGATCACAGCAGGAGCCTGTTGTGACCCTGTAGTCTGGTGGCACATCGGATTAGGATGAATTGACATCCTTTTGGATGTGCATAAACGAGCATAAACGGGTAAGAGAATTGGATTGTTTGCGGACATGCGGATGATGTCTGAGTTAGTTGTGGTGATCGAGTTAGTAGTTGTGCCATATCGTAGTGGTCGTGCTAGTTCAGTGGGCACTGAGCGGGACGGAGAAGATTCCGAGAGGCTCGGTGTGGGATTTACGCTATACCTGCATTGGTGACATGTACCTTAGATCGTTGTGAACATACGGTACGAGTGCTAGGTGCTGGTTTTGGATCCCAAAAGGATTGGGAAGTGCGAATTAGGTTACCGACGACAACGGTAAGGGGGGAAGTTGAAAGGAATAACTAGAAGTGTTTAATCTTGAAGGGAAGAATTAACCATTACAGTAATTATTACAGAATATTCTTAGTTGGGAAGAAGGACTTCTAGCTCAGGAAAAGAACTATTGGAAAAGTTAGGTATGTTTCCAACATGGTGGCAACTACTTTCGACTTAGAGGCCGGTGAAGGAGACTTTTCATTTTCTGCTCCTTAGCAAATCGTGCTAGATGCCGGAGAATGACATGGGATGAGATGTCATCATCTTCAACTTTCCTCATGTGGATTGATGAGGAAGGACACGATAGTTATGTCAATTGGATTGACTTGGAGATCAGATGATTCGTGGTGTCATGTCTAGTGATGTGACAGACGAGTAACCAAGACGAGACATATTGAGTAATGAGAGAATGAACGAGATGACGGAGGCGATTGTGACGACCGTGAGGTGTTCAGACCGAGGTCTGGTCGTCATTGGAGTGAATTGCCTTGCTGATTATGCTAAGCTAGGAACAGAAGAGAACTTTTAAGGATTCCTTAGAATAGTTGGTGAGATGACAGAGTATGGAAGTGGGAATCAAGGTGAGATGAGGACGATACGTGGATATCGATCAGGAAAAGATGAATAGCCAATGCCTCAAGATGGAATTGAGAATAGAGATTGTGTTGGATTGAGGCTAGCTCGTGACACACGATTAGACATCGGACCAATGAGTACTATGATCGGATGTGTTCCGACATATTGGAATATTTACCAGACGTCGAATGTTGTGTGCTTGAGTAGAGCTGACAGAGAGGGTTCGAATAGTTGATGAGCTGAGAGCTCAGGGCCGTGTGGGCCAATGGAACCCCAGTGACTGTTTGTGTTTTCTGCTGAGACAAGTATTCGATTGGAGTCCCGTGTACACCCGGAGAGGTGAGACGACGATCATGGATAGACATTAGGAGTCGTACGATGGTTGGGACTCGAGGTGAGGCTAGATAGCAGCGGCGGAGATCGCTGTGTGATGTGAGATACGATACGGTACGAGGAATCGAGAGAAAGTCGAGATCAGAGTGTGCAGCAAGAGCACAGTGGAGCCAAGCGCTACCGATTAGAAACAAATAAGCTCGTGGACTTAGTGACAGTAATGGAGGTTGAGTGTCGCTCCGTGGGAGCAGTGAGGATAGTTTTTTTTTTAATCGGATGCTGATTAAGACGTTAGTTCCGATTGTCGGATGGGAAGAACCATTAGACTGAAAAGTCAATTTGATGACTCTCGCAAGAAAACGATCGGAACGCATCTCATGAGAGTTGAGATGGAGCTTTTGAGCTTCGGTGACAGTGCGTATCGACGAATAAGGCATAGTGACGGACGTGTACTCGTACACGAGAGTGGTTATGTGCGGGGACACGATTGAATTTCCACAGTTGGTTGTGGAAATCGGGTCAATTTGAATTTCGAGGACGAAATACTTCAAGGAGGGAAGATTGTAACAACCCGTCCTGAATTAACGGGATTAATTAAGCATTAATGATGGATTAGCAAGACTAATCGGGGATTAGACGAGGATTAGCGTACGTTCGGTAAAAAATGACGATTTTACCCCCAGAATGGGCAAAATGTTGACTTTTTGTTTGGTAGGTCAAATGGACTTTGACCGATGATCGTGACATAGTTCGGAACGTCACGAGTTCATAGACAGGTGGCACGCTCAATTCTGACATTCGTGGAAGAAGTTGTGACGATCGGAAGATAGGGGCATTTTGGTAATTTGGTTGAATAGGGGCAAACGGTTGACTTTTGACCCGGGAGGTTCGATGGCCAAGGGCCAAGGACTGTTACATAGAGCGGGACAATACAAATCCAGAACGGTTGACTTTCGACTTCGGAGTGCTGACGGTTTAGAGTATCGATCGGTGACGTGTGCACCATGGTCCCGAGATGGTCGCGACAGTGATGTGTTCACGGCGACATACCAGAATTGAGAGCGGTCCGGGATTGATGTGGCATACATCGCAATGATTGGGATCGTGACTGACCCTGAGATATCGGGCTCGATGCCCAGTTGATTTACGAGTTTGGGCTTGATGCCCAGTTATTGTGAAATCGGGCTAGAGGCCCTGTTGAGTCCTACGTTCGGGCGGAGGGCCCAGTTGCTTTATGTTATCGGGCATGAGTCCCATTTTTATGGTTTTTTATACTGGTATGTATATACCCTCCTTACGAGATTATGGATGGTCTCCTCCAGTCGTCGACCTGTAGAGTCACGATCCACAGACCATAGTGGGTATCCCCATAGGGATCCCGTTCCAGGAGTGGGCATTATGTTGTGGTCCCGGACTAGATTCCGGAGAGATGATCGGACTAGGTCCGAAGATGAACCTCCCATATGGAGAATTCTTGGGAGAATACTCAGAGTGAGACCCCGAGTAGTATGCATACTTATATATATATTGAGACATTGTGCTATATCGGGGATGTGTTCCCTAGGGGCTATGTGCCCCGAGTTGGTATCTTCTACGGAAGTGCCTAGGATGGGTTATATATGTATATATGTATATGTGGATGAGTTTTCACTAAGATGGTGTTGGGCTGAGACCCTCGCGTATTGGTTTTGGTCTGAGACCCGTATGAGATGGTTTTGGGACGATTTCCCACGTGTTTTGGTTTAGGCGGAGGTCCCATGTGTTGTTTGACTGATTTCGGTATAAGGCCCAAACGATTTGATGGTTCATGACGGTTTATGGGAACCGGGCATGAACCCTAGAAATGGTTTTTGAATGCATTCATATATTTTTAATGAAGGGCATAAAGGACTTTTATGAAAATGTTTTTATAAAATATTTCTTTTGTCCACTCACAACTTTTGTATTTTGAATGCCCTTCAGGTTGATCGCGGATGCGGCTGTAGCAGAGACGAGACATCGCATTCCTCCTTCGAATCTTGGTGTACTCTGATAACCCGGTTGGACAAAGGACGGAAATATCCCTGGTCTGACACTTCTAGTCAGACAGGAGCAGGTACGTCCCACGCTAAGCCCGAGGGATTTGGGACGGGTCCTGTTAGTGGTGGACTGATTCACTAAGTCCGTGCACTTCATTTCATTTACTCACCCATTTCCTACACCCCAAATCACTGACATCTTCATTTGTGAGGTATTTCATCTCCATGGACTTTCTCGCTCCATTGTCATCGACAGGGATGCTCTCTTCCTCAACATCTTCTAGTAGGCCTTATTTAAAATGCAGGGTACCAAGCTTTGTCGTAGCTCAGCCTAACACCCACAAACCGATGGTCAGACTGAAGTCCTCAATCGTACCTTTGAACACTACCTGCATTTCTTCACCAGCGGGAAACACTCTTTTTGGACTCACTAGCTACCCTAGGCTGAATGGTGGTATAATACCACATTCCAAGTCGCGATCAAGATGACTCCTTTTGAGGCTCTCTAAGGCTACCCGCCTCTCACCATCGCCTCTTACCTCTCAGGCTTATCTAGTGCTCCCCAGGTGGACTCCAACCTCCGTAATTGTGATTCCTTACTTACAGAGTTCAAAGCCAATTTGGCCCCAGCCGAGACCAGGATGACTCTGTACGCCAACCAACACCGCACCGAGAGAGAATTCACTATTGGTGATTGGGTCTTCCTCTGTCTTCAGCCCTACCGCTAACATATTGTCCACCGTCACTACAACCATAAACTTTCTTCGCACTACTATGGGCCTTTCCAGATTATCAAACGAATCAGTTGAGTGGCTTACGAACTCAAATGCCCAGTAGCCTCCAAAATTCACCCCATCTTCCATGTTTCCCTCCTCAAAGAAAAGGTGGACACTGTTGTTCCAACAGAAACGACCCTCCTTCCCATCTATGACATCACCACCACCGATTGAAAACCAGCTAAGATCATCGACATGGGCATCTTCAAACATGGGAACGCTCCCATAACCAAATGGCTTATCGAGTGGAATTCTCTGCCTAAATCGAACACCACTTGGGAGGTCGCCTCTGAGATTCAACGACGTTTTACAAGTGGAGAGCATCAAGAAAGTTGCAGCTGGTTCACTCTGATATTTGTGGACCGATCACACCAATTTCGACAAGTGGAAAGAGGTATTTACTCAGCTATATTGATGACTTTAGTCATAAAGTTTGGGTCTATTACTTACGTGAGAAGTCAGAAACATTTGGAGTGTTCAAAAGCTTTAAGAAGTATATTGAGAAGGAGTGTGGTGAGTCCATATCTTGTTTACGCACAGATAGGGGTGGAGAGTTTACTTCTCATGAATTTAATGATTTTTGTGTGGAGAATGGTATTCAAAGACAGTTAACAGCAGCATGTACCCCCCAAGAGTCTGAACTCGGTTCGAAGTAATCGAACCATTATGAACTCGGTTCGAAGCATGTTGTCTGAGAAAAAAGTTCCAAGGGAATTCTGGCCAGAAGCAGTTCAGTGGTGCACTCATGTGACGAACAAGAGTCTGACAGTAGCTGTGAAAGGGAAAACACCAGAGGAGGCATGGAGTAATATCACACCATCTGTGGGCTATTTCCGAGTGTTTGGGTGTGTTGCTCATGTACACATACCTGAACAAAGAAGAGTGAAGCTGGATGACAAGAGCTACAGCTGTGTCTTTTTTGGTGTTAGTAATGAGTCTAAGGCTTACATATTATATGATCCAGCCTCTAAGCGTATTGTGGTAAGCCGTGATGTTGTCTTTGAGGAAGATAGCTGTTGGGATTGGAGTAAAAATTCAGAGGAGATGAGTAGGGAGCTGGAGTGGGGAGAGAATGATTTTGAAGATAATGGTGATAGCGGGAGTGAAGAAGACGCAGCCGAAGAAGAACCAAATGTGGAGGAAGCAGCTCAAGTTTCTCCAAATGAATCAATGCCAGCTGTAGCTCAAGGGAGGACTAGAAGAGAGAATAGAAGAGCTCCGGAGTGGCAAAAAGACTATGTGAGTGGTGTGGGATTAGGGCTTTCTGATGAAGATGAAGAAGCTGGCAACCTGGTTCTATATGCCACTCTAGACCCAATCACTTTTGAAGAAGCTGCTGGAAGTGAAAAATGGCTTGAAGCTATGAAACTTGAGATTCAAGCCATTGAAAAAAATGAAACATGGGAATTGGTGGAGCTGCCTGTTGGTGCAAAGAAGATTGGAGTAAAATGGGTGTTTAAAACCAAGCTAAATGAACTTGGTGAGGTTGACAAATACAAAGCACGATTGGTGGCGAAGGGTTATGCTCAGAAACATGGAGTTGATTACAATGAAGTCTTTGCGCCGGTTACGAAATGGGATACTATCCGAATGGTGATTGCAATGGCAGCACATAAAGGTTGGAGCATTTGTCAACTTGATGTTAAAAGTGCTTTCCTTCATGGAGACCTGGTGGAGGAGGTCTTTGTTGATCAGCCACGTGGTTTTGAGAAAGAAAAAGAGGAGCAGAAAGTCTACAAGTTAAAGAAGGCCTTGTATGGCCTTAAGCAGGCTCCAAGAGCGTGGTACAGTCGCATTGAGTCTTACTTTACTACGGAAGGTTTTGAAAGGTGCCCATCTGAACCTACATTTTTCATTAAAACTGATTTAAAGGGTAGTATTCTGGTTGTTAGTCTGTATGTAGATGATCTCATATTCACGGGGAATGATGAAGGGTTGATTGAAGGTTTTAAGAATTCTATGATGCAAGAATTTGAAATTACTGATCTTGGAAGGATGAGGTATTTTCTTGGGGTTGAAGTTTTACAGAATGAGAAGGGTATTTTCATTAGTCAAAAGAAGTATGCCAATGAAGTTCTTGAGAGGTTTGGCATGTTGGAGTGCAATTCTGTTAGAAGTCCTATTGTTCCAGGAACAAAACTTGTGAAAGATGAAGATGCAGTCAAAGTAGATGCCACTGGTTACAAGCAAATTGTGGGAAGTCTTAGATACTTAACTGTGACCAGGCCCGACTTAATGTTTGTGGTTGGATTGGTGAGTAGATACATGGAGAAACCTACTGAACTTCATCTTAGTGCAGTGAAAAGGGTTCTTCGGTATGTGAAGGGAACCTTAGAGCTGGGCATTCTGTACAAGAAAGGTGGAACTGGAGACTTAGTTGGCTATACAGATAGCGATGATGCTGGGGATCCAAATGACAGAAGAAGCACTTCAGGGTATGCGTTTTTGTTTGGGAAAGGAGCTGTTGCGTGATCTTCAAAGAAACAACCTGTGGTGACCTTGTCCACCACTGAGGTAGAATTCGTAGCAGCAGCATCATGTGCATGTCAAGCAGTTTGGATGAGAAGAATCTTGGATGCTCTCAATCACTCTCAGAAAGAGAGCATCACGTTGTATTGTGACAATGCTTCCACTATCAAACTCTCCAAGAATGCAGTACTACATGGGAGGAGTAAACACATTCATGTAAGGTACCACTTTCTTCATGATTTATCTATTGATAGAGTTATTGAGCTTGTGCACTGTGGAACTGGGGAGCAGACAGCGGACATCATGACCAAAGCATTAAAATTGGAGGCCTTTGAGAAGCTTAGAGAGCAGCTGGGAGTGTGTGGAATCACAAAAGTAAACTGACTGCAAGTATGCAGAACAGATTAAGGGAGGAATTGTTGAATTAGTTAGTGTTGAAGAAGCTTGCTGTTTCTTCGGGTTGTTTAGAGTCTGTTTCAATTAGACTTGGTCAATAGGACTAAGTTACTGCTTTGTGTTACTGCATTGGTTTTCAATTAGTAGTGGTCCATGATTATAGGGTTGTTAAACGTGGATCTTATTCTTGTTTCTAGACGTGGTTGTAAGGCTATTTAAGCCAGTACTTTGCTTTCAATCAAATATATCAGAGTTTTTCATTCACTCTACAGCCTTTGAGTTTTTTTGAGACATTTGATATCTTACAATTTGGTATCAGAGCCAGACCCCTACCGGGAAGTGTGCCAGCAAGGACGCTGGGCCTTAAGGGGGGTGGATTGTAAGACTCGTGTCCTGTAGGGACCTGTGAACAATCCCACATTCCTGCGAGGGGGAATGGTCTGGGAGAGAATGGTGGTGTACCTTAAAGGTGTAGGCACACACCTATCTAGCACTAGGCCTTTTGGGAGCTCAGTGGCTTTGGGGGAGATTGGAACCCCAAAATTAAGCGAGTTGAGGCTGGTGCAATTCCATGATGGGTGACTCCCTGGGAAGTTGCACCATGAGCTCCCGAAAACAAAACCGTGAGGGCGAGCCCCAAAGCGGACAATATGGTGCTAGATGAGTCAGGCCTTGACCGAGGAGGGTCGGATCCTGACAATTTGGTATCAGAGCGGGTTATCCCACGTGGATGGTTTAACTGCCACACGTGCCACACGTCGCCCATTCACTCGCCGCCACATGGATGGAGGGCGTAGTGATGACGAAAGAAAAAAAAACAAGAAAAGAAAAGAGTTGAGATAGGATGTGGGACAATGGGCTCACATCATCACGTGTTAGCTAGAAGAGCCGCCACACGTGAGGAGGCGTGTTGGGATGTGAGGATAAGAGTCCCACATTGGAAAAGAGAAAATAGAATGTGTGCCTTATATAGCCTTGGGCAACTCCCCCTATCACCAATTGGTTTTAGGGCCGAACTCCCGGGTCTATATAATGGCCGGCGTCATGAACAATAAAAACCTTTCAATGGTTCATGCCGGTCCCCATAAACCGTCATGAACCATAAAAACCTTTCAACGGTTCATGCCAGTCCCCATAAACCGTCATGAACCATAAATCCATTTATGGATTCCTTACCCGAAATCACAATCTTAAAATATAACTGGGCCCCAAGCCCGAATCCACATACAAACTGAGCCTCCGGCCCGAATCGTAAACCAACTGGGGCTGGTGCCCGATTTTGTAAACTAAATAGGCCTCGTGCCCAATTTCGTAAACCAAATTGGCCTTGTGCCCGATACGTAAGTCAACTAGGCCCCGAGCCCGATACGCAAACCAATTGGGCCTCGAGCCCGATACGTAAACCAACTGGGCCTCTGGCCCGATGCCTTGTGAAATCAAATGGACCTCAGGTTCGAGAGTTTGAAAATCAAATGGGTCTTGTGCCCTGTCCATATTTCCAAATCCGAAATCAATTCAATAACCAATTGGGCCTCTGGCCCAAAAACGTAACTAAATGGACTTCAAGTCCGAGGGTTTGCAAAACAAATGGGTCTCGAACCCGAGTTTACCTTTTCAAATCCAAAACCATTTCATGAAATCATTTCCAAAACTATAAGCACGAAAAATAAGTGCAAACCGAAAACCTCGATTTACATGCAAACATGTAATTCACAATTATCCAAATCAACATCATAGAATCATATCTATAAACCATATCAAACATTTATGCATGCATCACAGTTTAGAAATCAAGGTCCACTCATAGACCGTCCTAAGCTGCCGCCTCGATTTGTGTGTCGTAAGCCTCACCTGGCTAATCGTCATCACCGGGACCTCCAAACCTGTCTAAATCGTAATAAAGGGTTACTAACTACTTAAATAACCCCTCACTAAAGCCCTGTAATTTTTCAGAATTTTTAACTATTTTTAAAGTCGATCCTAAACCTTCGGAAGTCCCGAACAATATGGAGACGGTATCCAATCGACACGAAACCAGTCCCAAAATGTTCATTACATCGAATAGATTAAAAGTCATGTTGAAGTCATCCCTAAAGGATGCTTCACGCGCCCCTAGGAACCGCTCAAAGGGGTTGCGCGTGAAGCCCACGCGCCGCACTATTCATCATCCCCTACCTCTGTCCAGACCAGTTTAGACCGGTTCGGTCCAACCGAACCGGCGGTCACGGTTCAGCGTTCTAAACCCTCCATTTTTAGTCCGTTTTCAAATCTTTCAATCCTAAATTCTTTGCCTCATCATTATCTATCAAATCATGCTTTCAAGAACCTAAAAACAATCCTAAACCACACCTTTATGGATCATGGATGAACCGACCACCTGCAACTAGTCTTTGTCGTCGACTCTGGCTGGCTCAGCCCTCGAGATCAATCCCATTCGACTCATTTAGGTCCCTAGATCATGTTAGGATCATTAGGAACTCGAAACAACGTCCAAAACAAAATCCTACAAATCAGGTTACCTGGGTTATCGCCGCCGTCCATGGCGGCGGCCGTCTATCCCTTGCCTCACAGCTCCTCTCTCAGCCTCTCACACTATCACACGGACGTATGGATGCAAGTATAGTGGTAGAGTGATGTGTCGTGCGTGTTTGAGGGTTGGATGGAAAATGGATGATCGGATTTTGGAGAAAAAGAAGAAAGAAGGTGAGGTTGGTGATGGGAGTCAGACGATGGAATGAAGGGTGGAGAAGAGAGGAAGATATAGGGATGGATGGTGAGGATTAAAGGATGAGATGAGTGGGAATTATAAAATAATAAAAATAATATTATTTAATTAATTAGATCCAAAAATTGAGGGTTTGGGCCAATGGGATAAGTGACCCATAACTTTCCCGTTCGAAGTCCAATTTCGGCGTGCCGCCTGTCTATGGATTCATATCGACCCGATCTATGTAACGGTCCTCGACCCTCGGCCATCGGACCTCCAGGGTCAAAAGTTAACTACTTTCCCCTTTTTAACCAAATTACCAAAATACCCTTGAACTTCCGAACGTCATAACTTCTTCCTCGAATGTCGGAATCAGACGTGCCACTTGTCTATGAACTCGTGACGTCCCAAACTATGTCACAGTCATCGGCCAAAGTCCATTTGATCGCTAGAACAAAAAGTCAACGTTTCGCCCATCCTAGGGGAAAATCGTCATTTCACACCGTCCGTCTGCAAGTACCCCACTAATCAACAATTAATCTCACTAACCATTGATTAGTCACTAATGTAATCCTGAAATTCGAGACGGGTCATTACATTTCATTTTCCTGAATTCTCTTTTCCTTAAACCCAACACCTCAAAAAGAGCTTTGCACACTTATTATTTTGTTGGATGGAGATTGAGAGAGTGGCCCGCTGGCAGGTCAAACTGTCCTCCATTTCTTTAGCTTGTTGCAGATCTAAGCTTATTGAATGTTGTTGCAAAAGCACCCACTTCATTGTATCTTGTGTAATTTTAGATACACAGCAGATGAAGACGAAGTGTCAGCTCAGCTATGGCTCGGACGGGAAGTCTAAGAGAAATCAAATAGTTATCAATGTCAATGGTGTTATTTCATTAGGCTGTATCCGGTAGTGCGAGTTCAGATCTTGGTGATTGTTATAGATTCACTCATAGAGGCGTATGTGCCACAAGGGAAAATTATAAAGCCCTTTGAAGAATTTTAACGGAATGGAGTAACCATTTTGATGAAATATAAGTTCGAGGGGTATTTTGAGAAAAAAATTTGTTTGAGGAGGATACAGAGATCAAATGATAAGTTCAAGGGGCAGGTGAAGTAAAAAGCCATGATACAAAGGCAAGTACGGATGGAGAAAAAGGATAAATCTCTGAATTCCCTGATTTTTTTCTACACAAGAATAATACAAGATAAGATAGAGTGCTATTCCAAAATGGTTTACCGAGACTATAAAAAAAACCTACATCCTTAGGATTCTCTAAATTCCTTAACGATGTAGGGGTATTTTTGGAACTCAAAATCACCATAAAATTGTGGAGCTGTCACGTGGCCCATAATTCATATGAAGTCCAAATTGTGCGTAGTAATGATATTAGGTGCTCACAGATAGCTACATATTAAATAATATATTTACTAGCTAAAGATATTATTTAATTATTATTATTCATTTAATAATAAATATTTATTATTAATGTTCAATTAATAAACAATATATTTTATTATTAAGATATTATTTATTAATTATAAATTTCATCGACCAATCAGAATGTTCTAAGGTTTACGAGTTTTCCCTATAAATAGTAGAACTCATTTCACTTTCACTTCGTTTCTCGCTTCTAAAGTTCTTTTTCAATTCCTAGCTCTCTCAAAACATACTCAAACATCAGAGAGTTCATGGTTGAACAAACCCCTAAGACTTTAACCTTGACTTCACTCATCTCTTATTTGCTATTTGTAGAGATGATGACGACCTTTCTGGCGTGTTCGATTTCCGCCTCAACATAAATGGCTCATTGTGTGAAAATAAATATTGTTAGACTTCATGTATATTACACTTTTTATTTAAAACCTGAAAAGGTATTTGTAACATAAATTTCTTATCATCAGGAGCGGATTCTCTCTGGATCTTTTTCCTCTAGAGCTGTGGGTGTAACGACCTGAAACTTTGAGAAAACCAAATTTGGAAAAAATTAAAAAAGAAATGACAATTTTTCCTCTCAAGGTCCAATATTGAAATTTTTATAAGGACACCTTGTGGATGTTTCATGAGGGCTGTTACAAAGGTCTCGATTCCCTGAATACGAAGACAGGCGATACGTCGAAAAAGGAGTTCGAAAAAATATTTTTGGGTAAAAAATAGTTAGGGTAATTTTGGTAATTTTGGGTGAAAGGGTATTTTGGTAACTTCTAGAGAAACCTAGGATTTTCTAGAAGGTTCTTTAACTTTCCCTCTCATTTTTCCACCGACATACTACATCTATATATATGTGTGTGTATGTGTGTGGGTGTGGCGTCGGTGGAAGAGTGGCCGAAAAGAAGAAGAATAAGGAAACAAAGAAGAAAAGCGAGAGGGAGGAAAGAAAGGAAGGAAAACAGAAGCAGGAAGGAAGGAAGGGAGAGAAGCGAGAATGAAAGAAAGAAAATGACATAAGTGTGGAGGTCTAGATGATCCTAGAGCCCAAACTCATGAGTTGTAAGGATGGTCGTGGACCATCAAACAGGTCTGAAGCTTCTAAGTGTTTAGCTAGATTTGCTAGGCTGTGAATTGAGTCCCCATGATAATTTAGGGATGAAAGGAAGTAAGTTTGGACGCTGGAAAGGCCATTGATATGGCTGAGGAACCATAGTCGAAGGACTGGTGCTTCAAGCTAACTCTCAAGGTAAGTTTCTCCCATTTTGAACCCATAAATCCCTTCCTCATGTTGTTTAGATATAATTGGACTACTAAGACATGAAAAAGGAACGTGAAAATGAAGAGTTGGAATCGAGTCGAGGTAGCGGATCGGGCGACCCTAAACCAGGGCATGTCTAGAGGTTGAAGATGATGGCCCATGCGCTGGTGCGTAAGACCCATAAGTAGAGGGCCATGACGGCGTGTGTAACTACCCATCCCGAGTTTCGTGATTAACAAGAATTTATTAAGGATTAATTAAGGATTAAGTAATGATTAATCGGGATTGACCAAAGATTATCGGACGATCGGGGTAAAATGAAAATTTTACTTCTAGAAAGGGTAAAAAGTTGACTTTTGACCTGGGAGGTACAATGCACATGGACTGAGGATCGTTACGTAGATTGAGACAATACGAGTCCATGGACAAGCGGCACGTCGAAATCGAACATTATACAAGAAAGTTACGAGTCACAGAAGGTTCGATTGCATTTTATAATTGCACGGTTTTCAAATTGGTTTGTCTTTAGTGGGCCCCAAAATATCATATTTGGGACCATAGAATGAGTGACACTTGTAACCAACCCTATGTCCCTTCTTCTTTAATTCATGCAACCATCATCATCGGCATTTCTTCTTCCTTCATTCATCCAACTCGTACCCACCCAAACAATTTCCATCTTCTTGCTTCATCTTCTTGACCAGAGAGAGTGAGATAGAGTGAGGGTGTCACGACCCGACCTCCTCCAATAGGATATTGTCCGCTTTGGGCCAACCTCAAGGTTTTGTTCTCGGGAGCTCACGTGCAACTTCCCAGTGGGTCACCCATCCTAGGATTGCACTAGCCCAAACTTGCTTAACTTTGGAGTTCCAAAGGAATCCAAAGCCAGTGAGCTCCTAAAATGCCTCATGCTAGATCGATACGTGCCCATACATATAAGGAACATTACCTTACCTTCCACGAGAGATGTGGGATTGCTCACTGTTCTACCCAAGACACGGGTCTTACAGAGGGAATGAGATGGAGAGGCTGAGGGACAACGAGGGACGGCGGAGGACACGACAATGGTCGCCAGAAACCATGGAGAAAGGTAACTCGTGGGTTTTTGAAATTTGGGCTTTCAATTTTCGATGTTTTTATACGATTCTAAGCCCCTATTCTTATTCTTGGAGGTGAGGGGAGTTTGTAGGATCGAAAATGGATTGTTTTGGACGACGGGAGTGGCCCCAACATGAGTTCAAAGTTTGGCTGAAACTTTGAGAGCCCATATCTTCAAAACCAGATACTTTTTCTCAATTCTTGGTTCTGATTAGGATTCCTTGGCTCGAGTAAATATATTTCCATATATAGAACGTAGGATTTGGTTGAGAAATGAATGAGTTATAAAGGTTTGAAAAACATGCCAACAAGGGTGATTTTCCAGCCGCCTGCCAGCGAACCATACGGCGCACATGGTGGCACTGGTCTTCTTCTTCGGTGAGGATGATGATGTCATCGATGATGTCATCATTGAATTTGATGACGTTAGCGTTGACTTTGACCGTTGACCGTTGACGTCAGCATTGACCATTGACTTTTCGTTGACCAACCTTTGACCGGCATGTGGGCACGAGTTTTGAGGTCAAATTGATCTTGTTCAAAAAATTTTGACGTTCTGATTTCAATAATGGTGGTTTCAGGTCGATCGAAGATCGTTTGATAGGTCATTTGGAGGTTTTTAGCCTTAATAAGCGTATTCGAGGCACGTTGACTATTCCGGGAGTTTTTTGGGTTTATGATTAGGACTTGTATAGGTTGATAGTGATCTTTGGGTATGATTTGGATAGGTCCGGATGTCTCGAAGATTGTGGATTAGCCCTAAAGTGGCTTACGATGAGGGATTTAAGCGTGCAACATGGACGGTCTGTGAGTGGACTTTTGGTTTATAAATATGAAGCATGCATAACTGTTTTATGAACATGGTTTTAGATTCACTAGATGCATATGATTTATATATGATTTGGGCATTTTCGTGGAAAATGTTAGTATCCACATATTTCGAGATTTATGTTTTATATGATGCTTGGAAAATGGATTTGATTATCAATTTTGAATGATTTCAAGAAGATGCGTGAAATGCTATCTCGAGCATGAGACCCAGTTGATTATGGACTTTGACTTGGATTACAGTTGTTTGATCCTGAAATGACCAACTCGATGAGACCCGCTGGGGGTTCTAGGACCAGCCGTGTGGTGTCTCGGGCTCGCCGGGGGCGTCGTGATTCGGCAGAGGTCCTGCAAAACTAGACACCGGTGTGGTGTCGGCCAAAGGGGCTCCGATGCCAAAGTTAGTATCTGAATGCCGAGAGGCAAGTAAACACAGTGCTCTGGGTCGGTTCTGAGTGTCTTACCTTTGTGAAGGGTTTCGGGGTATTTATAGTAGCCATAACTGTGGTAGGTGGGCTACTGTTACGGGAGCAGGTGGTGCTTGGTGGCTGGGAGCCGTCTGACAAGCCCTGGATATCCGGAGGAGGCGCCAGCTGGAGTCCCAACCTGCCTCCGTCAGGGAGTTGGTGTGGTAGAGTTGGTTAGGTGACTGTCGCAGCCAGCTGTCGTTTGTTCACTATCAGGTGCCGAATGGCGGGAGTGCAGTACGGTGCCGATCGGCAGGCCATGGGCCGTGAGGGTGCCGATCAGGCAATCGATTGGCGGCCTTCCTGTCCTGGTGGGACCTGTGCTAGGGTGGTCGGTCGATATGGTATCAACATAAGTCCCCTAAGTCTTTGACTGAGGTAGGGTTCCTCGGTCGAGGACTTGATATGACGGCCGGTACCTGTCGACCGACCTGGGCGGCGTGCCCTGTATCCCTAGTAGCCCCCCAAGTCATGGAGCGAGGAAGTGCACCGTATGTCTGATTTGCAAAGAAGCCCCGTTGCCGAGTTCCGGAAGCGGCCCACCGTAAAGACCGAAAGATCGTGGAGAGGCGGCCGTGGGGAATGGCGGGGAGACGTCGGTAGCAGTGTGCTTGCCGACGAAGAGAGGAAGCCTGCCGTCGGGAAAGAGGCCGAGAGGCTCCGGTCGGCAGGCGGTATGGATGCATACCGGTGAGCGATGTACGTATGTACGTATGTAGTTGAGAATGTACGATACCGATGGGTATACAGTACAAGGTATTCGTAGCCGAAAGGTGGCCATATCGGCCTGGTGACCGTCAGATCAGAAGCGCGCATCTCGAGGCGGGCCAGGGGCCTATAAAAGAGGCAAAAGCTTGCTGTCTTTTTCACTTTTTACTCAGAGCATCTATGGAATAATTGCGAGTGCCGACTGAATTGGAGACTGCCGATCAAGAAGAGGACGCACGTGGAACCAATTCGACCGAGCAAAACTTTGAAAGGTATAATTCCTACCGTTCGGCATCTATGCTCAGCATGTGTTCCGTAGCGTAGGTGCTTAGTTGTAGCTTCTTTTCTTTTGGTAATTTGTAGATGTCAGAGTCAGAGTTAAACAATGGATCTGGGGTTAGGTCCCCTCAAGCTTTTGGCGGGGAAACACCGTCCAGTTCGGCAACCGACGTGCCGAACGGGCGCAGTGGGTCAACGTCTACTAGTGGGTCCACTAGCAGCACTTCGTCGTCCAGCAGTGGTGACAGCCTGGATGAGGCTCTCAGGTTGCCGCGGAAGGAGGTGAGGCAGCAGGGCGGGTGCAGCACATCGGGTGCTGATCGGTCAAGTGAGAGGAGGACGTCTCCCCGTTCTCCCCCCGTCGCCACCGTCGATTCCGAGGCTGAGGGTAGCGGGACGGAGACTAGCTCGCCGATGGAACTAGATGCCGACGGCGTGGTGAAGGTGGAGTATGCCGTGGACTACGAGATGAACACCATTCGGCAGTCCGACCTAGACCGGTTCCGGGAGCTGTACAACGTGCCGGCGGAGATTAAGATGATGGTACCCCCGCACAGCAAGAAGCCGAGCAGTCCTCTGGAAGGGTCGACACTATTTTACGTCGATTGCTTTGAACACGGAGTGAGGCTGCCTATGTACCCGTGGCTCCAGGATATGATGGCGAGGGCGAACCTGGCCCTGGGGCAGCTGAACGCCAACGGCTGGATCATCCTGATCAGCCTGTACACGGCGTTCCGACTGGCGGGATTGCCGGAGCCGACCTGGGGTCAATTGTGCGCCCTGTACCGCTTCAAGAGGCAGACCTACGGGTCGGGGTGGTACCAGATGGAGTACCTGCAGAAGACGGCCCGGGGTGCCTTCATCACGGATGTGCCGATGTCGCAGAAGAGCTGGAGGCATCGGTTCTGCTGGGTATCGGGGCCGTGGGAGGGAGACGTCAGCGGGGTCCGCTCGAGGATTCCCAGCTACTTCCAGTCTGGAGGTTGTTGGTCTACCGTTCGGCTAGTGGTCATAAGGCGGCAATTGTGTCTACCGAGGCGGGGACTGATGGTGTTTGTTGTGTTTGCAGGTCCGTCCAAGGCAACAGTGACAGCAGAGGATTGGGAGGCGTACAACCTGGTGCAGGAGAAGCTGTCCGACCTGGAACGCAGCCGGTGCGTCCTGAAGTTGCCGTCGAACCTGCTTGCCGTGGGTCTCATCTCGCCACCTGGTAAGCAGTAGTGTTGAAGTGATAGTGTGTAGGCATGCCGGGGCACTAACAGTTTGTTTTGCAGTGCACCACCAAGTGGAACAAGCCGCTCAAAAGAAGAGGAGTGAGGTGGTGGCGAAGCACGGCGTGGCTGCCGAGGGCAAGGGCAAGGAGCCGGAGGTGCCCCCCCCCCCACAGCCGCGGAGGCAGAAAACCGTGGCGGTGAAGCCCAAGGGGACTGGCCGGGAGGAGCCCCAGCAAGGGTCGAGCTCTGGCTGTCTACCAGATGGGCTACCGAAGCCGAGCCGGCTTGAAGCTAGGCAGGGTACGGAGATGAGTCCGGTGCTTGGTCTGAAAAGACCCCTGATCGGCGGGCTGGACCAGGCCCGGGTGCGCCGGAGGAAGCTAATGGAGGCTCGTCAGAGGCGGTCTCCCCCGGCAGCTGGGGTGTCGGAGAGCGAGAGCGCCGACCTGCGTCGGAGGAGGGAGGCGGTGCTGAGGGCTCCGGAGGTGCCGAAGGGGCAGGAGAAGGAGAAGGAGAAGGGGGCCCGGAGGGAGATACCGTCGCCGGTGAGGGAGAGGGCGGTTGTCAGCACTCCTGGCGTGGCGTCCTTGTTTGCCGAACCCCTGGAGACGGGCGAGGTGGTGCGGTCTGCCAAGGCCGGCGATGGCTGGGTGCTGGTGACACACCACGTGCACAAGACGTTGGCGCCAGTTGCCAATGCCTTCGTGCTAGGGTCGCAGGTAACTCCTGCGGAGATAGAGGAGATCGGCACCGGCTCGCATCCCGGTCGGTTCGCTGCCGTGCTGGCCGAGCAAGCCCACGTAAGATCGATCGCCCATTAGTGTTTGCGTTGATTTGTTTATTTATTTGTTGTTGTTTTTTTTTGCTAAGTGGCATTGTCTCGGTAGTGCTTCGGGCAGACATATGTGGCCCTGCAGAAGGCTGCGCGGCATATGCAGAGGCTAGAGGCCGAGCAGGGCGCCGCGCAGCAGAGGGAGGAAAAGCTGCGTGCCCGGGAGAGGGAGGGCCATGCCGCGCGGAAGCGAGTTGTGGAGTTGGAAGGGGAGCTCAAGCGGGAGAAGGCCCGTGCGGAGGCGGCAGAGAAAGGGATAGAGGATCGTGAAGAGACGGTGCACGCTTTCTCCCAGCAGCTGAACGAGCAGGAGAGAGCCATGGGTGAGCTGCAGGGGGAGGTGGATTGGCTTCGTGTCCTGCTATCGGCCGATCGGCAGAAGACCCTGGAGGACTTCATGGCGGACCCGGTGTATGCGAATCATCTCGACCTGGCGCTTGCCGAAGTGGAAGATGATTGCATACAACGGGTGTTGTACTTCAATCCAGGGGTCCCCCTCAACTTCCCGTGGCTGGATGAGCCCCCCATGCTGAGCAAGACTTTCATCCTGGATGGTCAGCCGTCGAATGTCGAGGGCGAGCGGCCGGCTGGTGCGGAGAAGGCTGCAGAGGCGTCCACTGCCGACCAGGCCGAGGAGGCAGACGAGGAGGTGGTGGTAGTTTGAGGCCGAAGGGCCGTGTAGCTTGCTTTTTGTTTCCTTTATTTTTATAGTCCGGGGAATGCCCCGTGTAGCATGTAGCTCTGTAGTGAAATTAATGAAAGTTGGACCTTATCTATCACCTTGCATCGTGCGATGGCACTTCGTTTTTTTTTTTTTGAAGGAGAACTGCCGATAGGCGAGTACTTGGCGCATATGTGTATGCATGCCGATCCACGGAGTTGTAGATTAGATAAGGACCGAACAGTCATAATCGTGAACCCAAACCATAATGGACATACCCACCGAACTAAGATCGTAATAGTGAAAGATAATTGTACTTGACTGTGTGGACCAAGTAAGCTTGTGTCGGTAGGTAAAGTAGGTGCCGTGTGGGTTACCGGGAGTGCCGATCGGCAATAGGGGATATGATACTTGTAGTTGAGGACTAGACTAACACTTAGATAAATGAAAGAACATTTTGCCGGAAAGGCAAGTTCGACTGGAGATAGCCAAGTCGAATTACAACAAAGTGTAAAGTAATGTACATGGGGGGTGTTTTTAATTATTAAACAACTTGAGATGATCCGCATGCCACGGGTGTGTAAGCGACCGTCCATCCGTAGTTTGGAGCTCATAAGTGCCTGGACGACAAATTCGAGTGACCAGGTAGGGGCCCTCCCATGTGGGCCCGAGGGTCCCATCAGCACGCTCCTTAGTGGCCAGGCTAACCTTGCGAAGGACCCAGTCACCGACCTGGAAACTGTGTCCGTGAACGCGAGAGTTGTAGTAGTGAGCGATTCGCCGTTTGTGCGCCACGTTACGGAGATTGGCTTGTTCACAGCTTTCCTCAATGAAGTTGAGATTTTGTGTGAGGAGTTCCGCATTCTCTTGTGGATCATAGGATAGTACTCGGTAAGAGGTTTCCCCAATTTCCACGGGAACGACAGCTTCAGTCCCGAAAGTCAAGGCGAAGGGTATCTCCTGTGTCGATGTCCGGTAGGATGTTCGATAGGACCAGAGAACATCGGATAGGAGGTCGGACCATTGGCCTTTCGGGGTGTGGTGGAGTCGAGCCTTGAGGTTGTGTTTGATGAGCTTGTTTACGGCTTCCACCTGTCCGTTAGCCTGTGGATGTGCCACCGAGGCGAAGTAGAGCTGGATGCCATAGGTGTCGCAAAAGTGTCGAAAACGGACAGAATCGAACTGAGTGTCATTGTCCGTGACGATCGTGTGTGGGATACCAAAGCGACAGATGATGTTTTGGTAAACAAAGCTCTCGACCTGGGCGGCCGTGATTGTTTTGAGGGGCTTTGCTTCGGCCCACTTAGTGAAATAGTCCACCGCAACGATTGCGTGTTCGACACCGCCCTTTCCTCGTGGCATGGGGCCGATGAGGTCCAGTCCCCATTGAGAGAAGGGCCAGGGGCTGAGCATGGGAGTGAGCCACTCAGCAGGAGAATGAGGTACAGGGGCGCACCGTTGGCATGGGACGCATCGTTGAGTGATGGCCATAGAGTCGGCGCGCATGGTGGGCCAATAGTATCCCTGCCGAAAGGCTTTATGTGCTAGGGACCTGGGTCCGCAGTGGTTACCGCAGATTCCCTGGTGAATTTCGCGGAGCACCGCAATGCCCCGGTCCGTAGGTAGGCACTTGAGTAGGGGGGTGTCGAATCCCCGTCGGTATAAGTGGCCGTGCGCCATGGTGTATCGTGCGGACTGGCGTTGGATGCGGCGGGCCTCATTGCGGTTGGGCGGGAGCTCGGCCATGGTGAGGTACCGGACAATGGGGTCCATCCAAGAGGCCTCCTGTGTTGCGACCAGGACTGGTTGCTCGCCTGTGCTCGAGGATGCCAAAAATTCGACGGGGACGCGGCGACCTATCTTGTCGTCGATGGAGGAGGCCAGGCGGGCCAGAGCATCGGCGTGGCTGTTTTCCGACCGTGGTATTTGAATGACCTCGTAGCCGCGGAAGTGGCGGAGTAGGGACCGCACTTTTGCCAAGTATTGGGTCATGGAGGCGTCTTTGGCATCATAGAGGCTGTTGATTTGTCGGACGACGAGCTGGGAGTCGCTGTAAACCTGCAGCTGTTGTGCTTGGAGGTCGGTGGCCAACCGGAGGCCAGCAAGGAGGGCTTCGTACTCGGCTTCGTTGTTGGAAGCCTGGAACCCAAAACGCAACGCGTACTCTAGCCGCTCCTGAGTAGGTGTGCTGAGTACGAGGCCGGCGCCAGAGCCAGTATGGCAGGAGGATTCGTCCACGTAGAGAGTCCAAATTGGTCAGGCGGGGTCCAAGGTGGACGGGGTTGGCGACTTGCAGATAGGAGCGGCAGGTGCCGCAATATTGGGATCCGTAGTGTCGGGCATGTGCTGCGTTGTGCTGTATGTGAATTCGGAAAGGAAGTCAGCGATGACATGTCCTTTGACAGCTGGTCTTGGGGCGAATGTGATATCGAACTCACTAAGCTCCACTGCCCATTTGACGAGTCTCCCCGAAGCGTCTGGCTTTTGGAGCACCTGGCGAAGGGGTTTGTTAGTAAGGACTAACATGGGATGTGCCTGAAAGTATGGGCGGAGACGACGGGCCGTTACAATGAGGGCAAA
The DNA here is from genome assembly GCA_032719365.1 of Prinsepia uniflora. Classification (NCBI taxonomy): domain Eukaryota; kingdom Viridiplantae; phylum Streptophyta; class Magnoliopsida; order Rosales; family Rosaceae; genus Prinsepia; species Prinsepia uniflora. Next base: position 37,564,036 of record CM064874.1, on the reverse strand, counting down.
GGCCAACTTCTCCAGGTCGTTGTACCGGGTCTCGGCGTCCTGGAACGCCTTGCTGACATAGTATACTGGGAACTCCGCGCCGTCCCGACTGGTGACGAGGACGGAGCTGACAGCAGATGTGGAGACAGAAAGATAGACGGTGAGCCGTTCCCCAGTGGTAGGTCGGGTAAGTAGGGGCGCGGTGCTCATGTAGGTTTTGAGAGCTTCAAAGGCAGCGTCGCACGTTGCGTCCCAGTTGATGTGTCGGCCCTGGGTCTTCATGACCTTGAAGAATGGTAAACACTTGTCCGTTGCCCGGGAGATGAACCGGGTGAGGGCGGCGATCCGGCCAATAAGGGTTTGGACTTCCTTGAGTGTGCGCGGGGGCTTCATGTCCAGGATGGCCTTGATTTTTTCGGGATTAGCCTCGATTCCCCGTTGGCTGATCATGTAACCGAGGAATTTTCCAGAACGGACGCCGAAGACGCATTTGGCAGGGTTGAGCCGCATCTTGTATTGCTTCAGGACCTGGAACATCCTGTCGAGGTTAGGCACGTGTGGTCGGCCGTCCGGCTCTTGACGAGCATATCATCTACGTACACCTCCATGGTCTTGCCAATCTGATCCGCGAACATGAAGTTGACAAGCCGTTGGTAGGTGGCACCGGCGTTCTTGAGCCCGAAGGGCATAACATTGTAGCAGTAGACTCCCAGATTAGTGCGGAAACTGGTGTGGATCTGGTCGTCGGGGTGCATCCGGATTTGGTTGTAGCCGGAGTACGCATCCATGAAGCTGAGGAGTTCGTGGCCAGCTGTGGCGTCGACCAAAAGATCGATCTTAGGAAGTGGGAGGCTATCCTTCGGGCAGGCTTTGTTAAGATCCGTGAAGTCGATGCACATCCGCCAGGATCCGGAGGGTTTCTTGACGAGTACGACGTTTGCGACCCACGTGGCGTAAATGGCCTTGCGCACAAAGTGAATGGTGCTGAGCCGAACGATCTCTTCTTGCATGGCCAGCTGTCGTTCTGCGTCATAAGTCCGCTGCTTCTGGGTGACCGGTCTGAAGGAGGGGCTGATGTTAAGCCTGTGGCAGATGACATCCGTGGAGATGCCAGGCATGTCAGCGTAGGACCAAGCAAAGACTTCGCTGTTGTTCCGGAGGAATTGGATGAGTTGTGTCCTGATTTCGGGAGCGAGTGTGCTTCCAATTTTCACTTGCCGCTCGTGGTTACGCGGACAAAGGGTGATCAGCTCCGTATCCTCCACGGGTTGCAGCTGCGAGACGGCGGAGAGGTCGCGCGGGTCCTCGGGGGGACCCGCCCGTATTTGTTCAAGGAGCTCGGAGTCGACAGGGTCGGCCTCGTAAGCAGCCTCGGCGACGGCCACGGTCTCCCGCTTGTCGCATGGGTTGAGCTTTGTCAGGGCGGTCTGATAGCAGGAGCGGGCGGATTGCTGATTACCGCGGACTTGGCCAGTGCCCATGACGGTCGGAAACTTCATGAGAAGGGCCCGAGTGGAGATGACGGCGCTGAGCTGGTTGAGGAGTCCCCTACCCAAAATGACGTTATAAGCAGTGGGGCAATCGACTACCAGGAAGGTGGTGATGGCTGTTGCGATCGTGGGCGCGCTCCCCAGGGAGATGGGCAGGGAGATGGTGCCAAGGGGCATGGCAGAATCGCCTGAGAAGCCGAGCAGTGGGGAACCAGCATGGGTGAGGCTTGCGGAGTTGATGCCCAATTGGTTGAAAGTGTCCATGAAGAGGACGTTCACAGAGCTACCAGTGTCCACCAGGATTCGCCCAACATCGAAATTGGCGATCTGAGCGCGGATGATCAACGGGTCATCGTGGGGAAAGATAACTCCCCGCTCTTCCTCCTCGGAGAAAGTGATGGGCGTCCATCCTGCCCGGGCGACCTTGGCCGCACGTCCATCCGTGATGTTGAATATTTGGTGGTTGGATGTCGTGGCGCGCAAGAAGTTCTTCTTGGCCCGATTGGAGGTGCAGGAGGAAGAGATGGTGGGGCCCCCGCTGATCGTGTTGATCTGTGGCAGTCCCGGTCCGGGGCGTGCGTGTTGGAGGAACTGGTTGATCTTCCCCTCCCTTACGAGTGCTTCCACAATGTCGCGGAAAGCCACGCACTCGTCGATGGTATGGCCGTTGAACTTGTGGTACTGGCAGTACAAGTTGGATTGGATGCCCGGGCGGGGGCCGGGCGGTCGTGCCCGTGGCTTGGGAATCGTGTCCTCGATGCTCATCAAGACGTTCTCGAGGGGGGTGTTCAGGATTGAATAGGTTTCTTACTTTGAGGAGGGCCCCGTATGGGGTTTGCCTGCTTGGTGGGGGCCTGATCCCTGCCCCTTGTTGTGGTATTTGTCCCTCCCGCGATGGTCATTGTTATACGTCCCCTTCCGCTTACCGGAGTGTGAGTCAGATCGGTGATCCGTATGCGCGTTAGTGGTCGGCGGAGGTGATCGCGCCTGCCGGTTGCTGGGAGGCGGAGGGCGCGCGCTATTCACTTCAGGTCGGGATGCGACCTGGCGAGAGTTGAAGTGCTCCGCCTTGGCGTGTATTGCCGCTTGCCGCATGAGCTCATTGTAATCGTCCCAACCCTGGGTGAAGGCATGGTACTTGAAGGTGGACTCCCGCAGCCCGTTGCGGAAAGCGCGGTAGGCGGCCTTGTCGTCCGTCTCGTGGCACTTGGAGTATTCCAGGCTGAAACGAGCGGCGTACTGGCGTAGGGGCTCGCTATCTCCCTGTCGGAGGGTTCCCAGGTCCTCGGTTGTGAGCAGTCGATCCGTCTGGATCATGAACTGGTTCAAGAAGACCGTGTGTAGGCGGTCGAATGAGTCGATAGACTGTGGTTCCAGGCGATAGAACCAATTGAGCGCGGCCCCGGTGAGGGTGGAGCTGAAAATTAGGCACTGCGCCTCGTCGGAGATATTTCTGAAGGCGAGCGCTGAGTTGTAGTTATTGATATGGGTGTCTGGGTTGCCTTGTCCGTCATACAAGGTAATCTTCAAGGGTTTAACCTCCGTTTCATGGCGGTACCGCATGATGCGGTCCGTGAAGGGACCAATGTTGGCCCGGGGTCGGGGTAGTGTCCCAGCTTTGGGTCTGGCGGCCTCCAGATCTCGTACGCGCTGGAGGAGTTCCCGAACCACCTCGTTTGATTGGTCGGGTCGATCTGCCCCACTCGGGCGGTCGTCGATAGGATGGTTTGCGCTGCTGCCTCTGGGCTTCGTGGGTTGCACCGGTTGCTGCCCGGACGAGGCCGTGGTTGAGCTGGCGTTTTCTTCCAGCTGGTGCCTGCCGATCGGCGCAGAAGGACTGCCTGGGAGCTGGACGGAGAGCCGCGGAGGCTGTGCAGGTCGGCGTGCCGACCCGGACCTTGACCGGGCGCCCTGGGACAGGACGGGCAGAGGTGGTTGTGCCTGGATGCGGGGGTCGTGGGTAGGGTAAGTCAGACGGTTGGCCGGGGTCTGCGTCTGTCTCCTGTCGAGCAGCTCGCGGGCATCGCGGTAGATCTGTGTTCCCGAGGGGCCAGGCATGTCGGTCTGGTGGAAGAGTAGGCGACCGGACGCCTCCGGTCGGCAGGCGTCACCGATCTCGGCTCTGCCGGCATCAAACTCCGGCCGACGAGACGCAGCGGCCAAGGCCCGTTTGGTTGCATCCCGCTGCTCCTCCAGTTCCTCGCGCTTAGACTGCAAGATGGCCAGGGTACTTCCATGGTGTTCCCCCCATACGTGATTCCTGCTCTCGATGGTAGCGTTGCTCTTCCTGAGTTCGGCAACCTCCGACCGGAGGGTCCTCAGCATCTCGAGCATGTCATCGGAAGGTAGGCTAGCTCGGGTTCGGCCGCGATCTCCCTGAGGGGTGTTGTTGAGCTCACCGTCGTCCCGTTCGGTAGACATTGTTCGTCAGCGGAGGGTCGAGCAGGGGTATGTGAGTTAGTGGGTGTTGGTATTCTTCCCACAGACGGCGCCAATTGTTTGATCCTGAAATGACCAACTCGATGAGACCCGATGGGGGTTCTAGGACCAGCCGTGTGGTGTCTCGGGCCCGCCGGGGGCGTAGTGATTCGGCAGGGGTCCTGCAAAACTAGACACCGGTGTGGTGTCGGCCAAAGGGGCTCCGATGCCAAAGTTAGTATCTGAATGCCGAGAGGCAAGTAAACACAGTGCTCTGGGTCGGTTCTGAGTGTCTTACCTTTGTGAAGGGTTTCGGGGTATTTATAGTAGCCATAACTGTGGTAGGTGGGCTACTGTTACGGGAGCAGATGGTGCTTGGTGGCTGGGAGCCGTCTGACAAGCCCTGGATATCCGGAGGAGGCGCCAGCTGGAGTCCCAACCTGCCTCCGTTAGGGAGTTGGTGTGGCAGAGTTCGTTAGGTGACTGTCGCAGCCAGCTGTCGTTTGTTCACTGTCAGGTGCTGAATGGCTGGAGTGCAGTACGGTGCCGATCGGCGGGCCGTGGGCCGTGAGGGTGCCGATCAGGCGATCGGTCGGCGGCCTTCCTGTCCTGGTGGGACCTGTGCTAGGGTGGTCGGTCGAAATGGTATCAACAACAGTCAAAGGGGATTTTAAACAATGATTTGAATAATTAAATTGTAACGACCCGTCCCGGATTTCGGGATATGAGGTAATGGAAGAGAACCAACAGTCTAGACATGTTGTATTCTTGAGCGATCTAATCAGATGTGGTGGTCTGATCATTTTTGTGAATTCCATGAGAAGTGATGTGATTGTAATGGGTTCGATGAGGGTCTTACACCTACAGACGAGAAGTGGATTCCACTTAGGAGCGAGTGGAGTCGGGATACATTGTGATATTCATGGATTTATTGGAGCTCGGCTAATGCCGATGTGTTGGATGGATAGCCGTGGTATGTCATTGAAAGTGATTGAGCGTATGATGGATGTGATTGAGGTATGCATGGCACCGTGATTGCATGTACATGAGACATGTTGGCGGTTGTATTAGTGGTCGGAACCATTCTGACGCGATTTGACCTGCATCGTGCCGTTCTGGCAGAGGTATTGTTTGTAGTAGAGTTCGGTGGTTGCATTTGAGCTCGATGCTCATAGCCATGAGTGGCTGGTGGGACCCTGACGCTGAGATGTGTGATCACGGTGAGACATGTATTTGATTGGGTCCAGTTGCAGACAGTTGGAGTGGGACGTGGATGGTGTTCCCACAAGTTGATTGTGTTGGTGGTTTTGGAACCGGAAGAAACAGAGTCAGTATGGATCAAGTGGATGTTGATTGATAAGAGTACGGAGGCTGTTAAATGTCATCTTGAGGTTGGTATTACTAGGTGAGATTCGTGCCTGTTGACTGCAAACTTTTACGTTATACTGAGTCGAGGTTGATGTGACTGGTAACAGTGTTGTCATGGCGTACCTAGTGTTAGTTGAGCCATGAGTGTCAGTTGGTGCGGGGTTAGAGGTACCTCGGGAATGAGTAAGACATGAATGGGAGATGTGTTAAACCTCAGTAAGAATGAGATGATCACCAGATGGACCGGAAGTTGAAATGTGTTGGTCCTCTTGGCAGAGATTTGGTGATAGTTGTGTAGATGATTTGAATGAGTGTGAGGAGAAGAACAGGATTGGCAGGTGATATACATCGGGTAAAAGACCCAGGTGTGAGATAAGTTGCATTTCCCCCAAGTGATCGTGGACGTACGAGATTCAGAATTCCAGGGATGAAATTCTTTTAATGGGGGAAGATTGTAACGACCCGTCCCATATTTCGAGATTATATTAGTGATTAATGAAGGATTAGTGAGATTAATTAGTGATTAGTTGAGTAATTGCAGACGGATGGTGCAAAATGATTATTTTGCCCCTAGAATGGGCAAACTGTTGACTTTTAGTTCGAGTGGTCAAATGGACTTTGGCTGATGACTGTGACGTAGTTCGAGACGTCACGAGTTTGTATACAGGCGGCACATCCGATTTTGACATTCGAGGAGGAAGTTATGGGTCTCGGAAGTTGAGGGGCATTTTGGTCATTTGGTTGCCTAGAGATCTATGCCCGGAGATAATTGGACACTTGGCTTGCATTGGGATTTGTTTTGACAGGAATTTGGACACCTGGCCTTCCCTGGATGGTTGTAGAAGTTCCCTCGCTGTCTCTCAAATATTTTAAAATGGATTGCACGATTATGGGAAGGAAAAACAGAGCTCGTGAACCTGTGAGAGACGAAATCGACCCAATCACCCTCCAACGTGATCCTCTGCTGGTGGTTTGTGAATGGGAATGGAAGGGGAGGGTGAGACGACGATGATGGTGGTGGTACGGTGGTCCACGACGGCGAGAGGAGGTATGAACTGTGAGGAATCCCCTGTTTGAGTTTGAAATGGTGAAGTTTGATTTAAGGGGTTACTAATCAATTAATTAATTGGATGTTGTTCCTGAGGTTCAGACGAGTTGATCGAGCTTGAAAGCGGGGCTTGCCATGGACGTTGGCTGTGAAACTGACACGGTAAGGATTTGTGGTTCGAAAATGGTAGTTTATGATTTCTTGGTTTTCGATCAATATTGACGATTGGAAATTGTCTCTGGAGGTCACATACGCTGTTTGGGATCAGAAACAAGGAAGAAGGTGGCTGGGATCGTGAGAGTAAGATGGATAAAGGAAGACCAGTTTATACATCGGTAAATGAGGTATGATTTAGACCTGTTTTCCATGTTTTGACCACGTAGATCAACTAGAAATAGAGTGACGAAGGTGTAGACGTTGAAATGGATGAAAACAGAGTTGGAATGAGTGAGAAATGGATGAACACTGGGAACGCCGGTCCAGTTGGACTGGATTTGCAGGGCTGGAACCGGACCGGTCTGAACCCGATTTGGCTAGAGGGCAAGGATCACTGTGCCTGGCGCGTGAGGCGTACGCGAAGCCGCTTTGGGCGGCACGTGAGGGCGCGTAGGGCCTTGTCTCCACTCACGATTGTCAAGACCCATCCCAAAGCCCCTGGATTATCGTGGGATGTGATTGCTCCCGTCTGACACGAAGTGTCAGACAAGGGATAATTCCAACCTTAGCCCAACCGTGGCTTCTAGAGTACTCCAGGATCGGAGGAGGAGAGTGATGTCTCGATCTCTACTACAATCCTCATCCGCGATCAACCTGAAGGGCATTAAAACCATTAAAAGATGGTGAGTGGATGAAACAGACAATTTAATAAAAACATTTCATAAAAAGACATTTATACCCTTCACTAAAAGCATGCATGCATTTGAAAGCCATTTAATTTAATCATTCCTCAAATAATCAAATCAAAGTTATTTCCTTTCACAAATCATTAGGGCCTTGGCCCAAAACTGTAAACCAAAGTATATGGGAACTTATCCCAAAACCAATCATGTGGGACTCAGCCCAAAATCAAATCTGTAGGGACTCCGCCCAAATCAAGTCATGTGGGTCTCAACCCAAATCCATTTATCCATTAACAAAACATCATTTCATAATTCCAAGAAATCATGTTTACCAACTATCATATAACCAATCATGTCACCGTTTCCAAAGCTACGTGCGTGCTACCCGGGGTCTCAAATCCCAAGTCTCCCCAGGGTGCACCCAGGTCAATGTCCGCAGATCAATGACCCTCCCTGGGGGTTATAATCTATAATGCCTTCCTAAGAGTAAGGTACCCCACGAGGGTGACTCCACTCAGTTGGTGCTCCGTGACTACTCTGGGGTCCACCCAGGCCAACGACCCTCCCCGGAGGAGACAATTCATAAATAAAAGGATGGTATATGAAAAACCATTTCGAAATCATTCTCAAAACCTTTCAAATCATTCAAAGGGTTCATGCCTGGTTTCCCATAAAACCGTCATGAATCCAGAAATCCATTCTTTCCAAGTCCAAATCCATTTATGGGTCCCCGACCCAAAATCACATTCATAAACCATAAATGGGACTCATGCCCAATATCATAACCAATTAGGCCTCAACCCCGAGCATGTAAGCCAACAGGGCCCCCGGCCCGATCCTATAAACCAAATGGGCGTCTGGCCCGATGCCTTATTAAATCAAATGGACTCCAAGTCCGAGAGTTCATAAATCAAATGGGTCTCATGCCCGATTCCATAATTCCAAATCTGAAACCTTTCCATTAAACCTCCATAGAAGTACTAGCACGTACAGGCACCGTATAAAACTGAAAATCTCGAAATACGTAAACACTAAATACCACAATCAAATGCACTCAAGGCATCTCAAAAAATTGATGTAAAACATATAAAACATTCATGCATGAATCACAATTTAGAAAGTAAGGTCCACTCACAGACCGTCCTACGCTGTCACCTCGATATGCGTACCATAAGCCTCCCCGGGCTAATCACCGTCACCGGGACTCCCAAACTTGTCCAAATCACACTATAGGGGTTACTAACTACCTTATTAACCTCTCATTGAAGCCCCATAATTTTCCCGAATTTGTAACTATTTTTAAATTCGATCCTAAACCTTCGGACATCTCGAACTATATCGAAACGATGTTCGATTGACATGAAACTAGCCCCAAAATGTTCGTTACATCGAATAGATGATTTCACATGTTGAACACAATCCCAAAATACCCCCGATGCACCGCCCAAGGTCGCTGCGCGTGGGCTTCACGCGCTTGGGCACTCTACATCTTCAACCTCCAGCCGACCGGCCCAGATCGATTTCACTGTGCAACCGGTCCAACTGGACCGCCGTGACCGGTTCGGGCCAAAATCTCTCTTGTTTTCCTTCCATTTTCTTCCATTTTCATTCCTAACCTTTCCTCTAATCATTCCTAATCTATTTATGATTTCAAGCATGAAAACCAAAGCTTAAACTATACCTTCCAAGTTTATATTTGAACCTGCCAACCACCACGGTCCGTTTTCCACGATTCCGGCAATCGTTGGCCATCGTTCCAAGTCCCTTGGTCTCCTAGAAACCTCCAAAACCCATCAACAAACTCCAAAAATGTAACTTCCAAATTTGAAACACAAACTTATCTTTCATGGTATCGCTGGCCACCGTCCACGACGGCTCAAACCGTGGCCACCCTCTTCATGGTCTCACCACACTCTCTCACTTTCATTCACAGCCCAAGGACATAGATGAAGATTGAGAAAGGTGGGCTTGAATCTTTGGGGTGGATCGTATGCTTTTTTCGGGTTTGGTTGAATGAATGAAACAGATAAAGGTGATATGCATGAATGTGGGGTGATAGGCAATGGATGAGTGACACTTGTCACTCATCCATTTGCGCCTGTTTAAAATATTTGGGCCCCACAATATGACAGAAGTCCACTTTTGCCTCGTAAAATGTGCCACTATAAATAGTACCTCAAAGCTTCCATGAATCATAACTTTCCCGTCGAACGTCTAATTTTGACGTGCCGCCTGTCTACGGACTCGTATCGACCCGATCTATATAACGGTCCTCGGCCCTTGTGCCTCGGACTTCTCGGGTCAAAAGTCAAATTTTTGCCCTCTTTTATGGGCAAAATCGTAATTTCACCTTGAACTTCCGTTAATTCTCGGCTAATCCCCGATTAGCCTCACTAATCCATAATTAGTCTTAATTAATCCTTAAAATCAGGGACGGGTTGTTACAACGGTCAACATGAGTTTTTATCATATCGATGTAATGAATATTTTGGGACTGGTTTCGAGTCGATCTGACATCGTTTAGATATAGTTCGGGATGTCCGAAGGTTTAGAATCAAGTTTAAAAATAGTTAAAAATTCGGAAAAATTACAGGAATTTAATGGAAGCATATTGAAGTAGTTAGTGACCTTAGAATGTGATATGGACAGGTTCGGGAAGTCCGGTGATAGTGGATTAGGTTGGAACGGCATATTGCACGTATATCGAGGCGACAATGAGGACGGTCTGTGAGTGGACTTTTCTTTCTAAATTATGATGCATGCATAAATGTTTTCTATGTTGTCTATATGTGATTTCTATGATTATGACTGTGATATCTATGATTTATGATTTGCACGTATTTCACGATATTTTAACGTATTTACACGTTTTACGAGATTATGGTTTTATGCTATGCTTTGATAATGGTTTCGATACTATGATTTTGGGATTTGAATTATGATTTTATTTCAATGGTTTATAAATGGATTTGAAAAAGTGATTTCGATAAACGTGATTTCTGGTTGGATTCGGAATGATGATTTCAGATTCGGATTGGGATTTAGAATAGTGATTTCGGATTCGAATTTGGACATGGATTTTTGGATTTGAATTTGAAATAGGAAATGATTTTAAAATAGTTTTGGATTGGATTTTCTGGATCCGGTATTGGGTTTAAAGACCCGAATATGATATGTAACAGGGGCGGCCCCGAATATGTGATTTGGGTTCAAAGACCCGGTGAGTTTAAAGACTCGAGAGTTTAAAGACTCGGATATTGTGATTTCCCCCAGAGGCCTATTGAGTTTAAAGACTCGGGAATTTAAAGACTCGGATTGATATTGAGGCCTATTGAGTTTAAAGACTCATATATATATATATATATTGACTTTAAAGACTCGGATAGATCCAGAAGGTTCAATGGATTGAAATGTGTTTTCAATAGTGTTCATATTTATGTGAAACAATAACGGTTTTCAAATGGTTTCACAATAATCGTTTTCAAATGGTTTCCAGATGATTTGGGTTGAGGCCCGGTATTTGAGAAAAGAAGTTTTCTCGGTTTTATAAACGGTTTTATTATCTTGGAAATGAAATGGTTTTATGAAATGGTTTTCGAATGCATGCATTGGTTTTACGTGGAGGGTATAAATGTCTTTCCTTATAAAATGTTTTCTGAACTTATTATTTATTTTTTCCACTCACAATCTTTTATGTTTTTTGATACCCTCCAGGTTGTCGATGCGGTACAGGCTATTGTTAGTGAGGCGAGACATCACGGATACGATCCATAGTGGTTTCTGCACACTCTGGGAAATCAGAAGTTAGTTTTGGCACGTTGACCTGGGTATCCCTTGTCTGGCTTGCGTGTTCCATGAGGGTTAAACGGGTCTTTAGCCTTCGTGTCACACATGGGTTAGATGGGAGCATGACTTATCGCTTAATCCCGGGGGATTGGGGGTGGGTTGTGTCATAAACGGTTTTTGGATTTGGAAATAATATTCGGGCATGTGTTGACAGGACCCATCCCAATTCCCCCGAGATTAACGCGGGATGACCCTGCTCCCGTCTGACACAAAGTGTCAGACAAGGGATATTTCCGACCTTTGCCCCCTCGGGCTATCAGAGTACGCCAGGATCCGGAGGAGGTATGTGATATTTTGGTCTCTACTATAGTCCACATCCACTGTCAACCTGAAGGGCAGTCAAAACATTAAAAGCTGTGAGTGGAAAAAACAAGGAGTTTGTAAAAACAGTTTAACGAAAGTCATTTGTACCCTTCACTAAAAAGCATGCATGCATTCGAAAACCATTTATTCAGAAGAACCATAGGTGGGGACTAAGCCCAAAACCATAATGAAAGAATCATAACTAATTAACCGTACGGGCCACTGCCCAAATTCATGCGGGACTCAGCCCAAATCATAAAGAAACCAAGTACACGGGCCACTGCCGAAAACCTGTATCCATCACACATCATATATCATATCATATATCATATATACATATAATTCACACAACCAATCCTGTCACGGTTTCCAAAGCTACGCACGTGCTGTAAGACCCGGTCTTGGAAGCAAGAACGGTGAGCAAGACCCATGAGAGGGTGGAACGCCGTACTAAAATGCAATCTTGTACTAAAATGCAATCTTGTTCCAAAACCTTCCTGTAAACTTTGCCAGAATCTAGATGTGAATCGTGGATCTCGATCTGAGACAATAGAGGCGGGTGTACCATGTAACCGGATGATCTCATTAATGAACAAGTTAGCGTACTGGGTCATCTGAAAGTCTTCCTTCACAGGTAAGAAATGAGCTGACTTAGTGAGTCTGTCTACGATCACCCAAACTCCATCATGGCCTCTGGGCGTCCTCGGAAGTTTAAACACAAAATCCATGGTTATATGGTCCCATTTCCACTCTGGGATAGGAAGTGGTTTCAGTGCTCCGTAAGGTCTCTGTCTCTCAGCCTTTACCTGCTGACCTATCAAACATTTACTCACATACTCAGCAATTTCTCGTTTCATGCCAGGCCACCAGTAATGTTCTCGGAGTGTATGGTACATTTTAGTTCCTCCTGGATGCATAGCGTACGCCGAACTATGGGCTTCAGCTAGAATCTCCTTTTTCAAGGCTTCATCTGCAGGTTCACATAATTTCCCTTCCGTTGTTAAGGCTCCGTCCTCATTCACTGCATAATCCTGTTGTTCTCCTGCTTCTACTTCAATTCGAAGAATACATAAAGTCGCGTCTTGAAATTGAGCATCAATGATCTGATCAATCAGGATTGGTCGCACCTGGAAACTCGCTACCAAACCATCTTGACTATCAAGTCCCAACACAACACCAGTCTTACTAAGTTCAACTAATAGAGGCAAGTGTATCGTCCGCAGATGGGCTACTGAATGTGCTGATTTCCGACTCAATGCATCGGCCACTACGTTTGCTTTTCCAGGATGGTATTCGATCGTGCAATCATAGTCCTTAAGCAATTCCAACCATCTTCTCTGCCTCACATTAAGCTCCTTCTGGGTGAAAAAGTATTTCAAACTTTTATGGTCCGTAAACAGTCGGCAGGTCTCACCGTATAGATAATGCCTCCAGATTTTTAGCGCATGTACCACTGCGGCCAGTTCCAAATCATGGGTAGGATAGTTGTGCTCATGCGGTTTAAACTGTTGAGAGGCATAAGAAATCACTTTCCCATGCTGCATCAACACACACCCCAAGCCGTGTAAGGATGCATCAGTATAAACTTCAAATTCTCCACTGTCATCTGGAAGGGCTAATACTAGAGCGGATGTCAATCTTTTCTTCAATTCCTGAAAACTTCGCTCACAAGTCTCGTCCCAAACGAACTGAACTCCCTTCCTTGTCAAGCGAGTCAATGGGGTAGCAATTGTAGAAAATCCTTCTACGAAACGCCTGTAATAACCGGCCAACCCCAAAAAGCTCCTCACTTCAGTCACTGTTGTGGGTTGTTCCCAATTTGCCACTGCTTCAATTTTCTGGGGATCAACACAAATTCCTTCCGCAGAAATCACATGTCCCAGAAATCCCACACTAGTTAGCCAAAATTGGCATTTACTCAGTTTGGCAAAAAGTTGATTCTCCCTCAGTGTTCCAAGCACAAGCCTCAGGTGCTTCTCGTTCGCCTTCCCATTCTTTGAATACACTAAAATATCATCAATAAACACAATGACAAACTAATCAAGATATTTCCGGAATACTCGGTTCATTAAGTCCATAAATGCTGCCGGGGCATTTGTTAACCCAAAGGGCATTACGAGAAACTCATAATGAACATACCGAGTCCGAAAGGCTATTTTCAGAATATCCTCTTCTCGAATCCTCAACTGATGGTTACCAGAACGAAGATCAATCTTCGAAAAATATGTAGCTCCCCTTAATTGATCAAAAAAATCATCAATTCGAGGCAAGGATACTTATTCTTGATCATCATCTTATTTAGTTGCATGTAGTCCATACACAATCTCAAGCTGCCTTCTTTCTTTTTTACAAACAGTACGGGGCTCCCCACGGTGACACACTCGGTCGAATGAATCCCAAATCGACTAAATCTTGTAATTGTACCTTTAATTCCCTCAACTCAGCTGGTGCCATACGATTAAGGAGTCAAGGAAATAGGTCGTGTACCAGGAATCAAATCAATGGTGAACTCCATCTCCCTATGCGGTGGTAACCCTGGTAAATCCTCAGGAAACACATCTGGGAACTCACATACGATAGTGATGTCCTCGATCTTCACTGGGGTATCCCGTACATCAATCACATGTGCTAGATAACCCTGGCAACCTTTCCGTAACAATCTCTCTGCTGTAAGAGCTGATATGACTTTGGCGGGTAACATTCGCCGATCTCCCTGGAATATGACTTCCGGTAATCCTGGACTCCGGAGTATCACCCTCTTATCGAAACATTCGATAGAGGCATGATGAGTTGTCAACCAATCCATCCCAAGGATAACATCAAAATCATATAAATCTAACAATACATTTATCAAGATATAGTCTTACCCTCCAGTTTTCACAAACATGCATGCATATCATAACTTATAAATCAAATAATTAAGATATGAACATAAATCTCAAACATTAATAAAAACACAGGATCCAGGTCCAGTCTCATATAGTCACGTTATCCCTGCAACGCGTGCAAATCAACAAGCTCAAGGACCGCTCAAAATCCGAGCATCCGCCGCTGTGAACACATCACCAGCCGGCAATCCAGGTCGTCATGAACATATCATTGACTGACCTCCATATAATCCAGCACATCTGGTCTGAGTCGAGCCTCCATTGGCTGCACGACAACAGACTGTGCTACGTGACCTCTCCGGGGTAAACACTTCCATCTCGGAGGCGAGCGTTATCTCCAGGGTTCATTTCGGGGGAAACATATTCCACACCGAAAGCCGTAATATATCATCATCATGAAAATCAGTGAAAAATAATTGCATTTAATATCAAAACCATTTTTCAAAATCCGTAACCCAGTTTCACGCAAATTTGTGTAATCATAGTCTCAATCACAATATAAATCCATCAAATCGAGTGCCAGACTCATAATCCGAGTCACATTCAAGCTCAAACCCCGGGTCTTCGCTCGAAACATCAGTTTTATAGTTTTCTCGAAAATCGTGCCCGAAAGCATATAAAATAATATAATATTCCAAAAATCCGAAAATAATTATATCGAAACATTAATCATAACCAATCATTTCACATCATATTATAAAGCATTTAAAACATATATGCATGCATTCAGGGTAGAAAACAAAAGTCCACTCACACACCGTCCAGATTGTTCAGTTTCGAGCTGTTTGTGCTCTTCCGACGTCCTAGAAGTATTCGGGCCTGTCAAAAAAGTAATATAATATTACTAGCTTATCACATAATCCCCTGTACGCATTTCCTAATTGTCGGAATAAAATAATATTCTTTAAACGTAACCTATACGCTTCGGGTATGTAAAACTACTCTCAATTCATATCCGATTGACCCGAAACCAACGCTAATAGGTCCGTATCATCGAGAGCATCAAAATTGATGTTGGACCCAAGGTGAAATTCCCGGCCACGCGCCCTCACGCGCCGCTGCAAAGTGGCTGCGCGTGAAAGCCACGCGCCGTGAACAGTGCACAACTATAGTTCTCTCTCTCGCCCGTTTCTCTGGTAAACGGGTCTGCAACCCGCGATCAGACCCGGTGCATTTTCTATCGATTTGGACTCAATTCCTCCCGTTATTTCACTCATTAGCATCAATTCAATATAGATTACGGTTCTGTAAGTTCAATTTAATCAAACAAGCCCTCAAAATCCTCGACTCAAGACGAACACCCGACGGGTTCTAACTCGGGTTCTATCCAAAACCAACCGGTTTCTTTCAATTGATGACACCAGAAGCATCCTAGGTCCATTCTAAACACAAATATGAAAGCAATTTCAGAGTTCCTTACCGCTAAGTAATCGAACTCAAGCTCAAAGTTTCAAAGAAGTCGCAGGGTCTGTTCGTCACCAATTCACCATCAATTGACTTCCCAATTGATTTGGTTCGAGTCGTTTAGTCCCCAGAAAGCTAAATACCACCTCAATTGAAATCGAAATCGTGCAAGAAATAAAATTCGACAATCTTGTTGTTGGGTGATTTTTCGGGTATTTCAGTACAATTTGATTAGGCTTTTCTTTGTTTCCTTTTCGGTTTTTCTCTCCAAATTGTCACGAATCACTCATTCAATTTCCCTTGTGTCTTTGTTCTACTGAAAATCGATCAAGATGAAGAGAGGATATGTCCTTTGTATTCTCTGTGTTCTCAGTCGAGTATGGTGCTAATTATGCAACAGTACAGATTAATTAATGGGTATTAATTAGACACCAAAGCACCCAAGTGCCACTAATGGGTTTCTTAACATGGGCAGGTGTCACTCTCTCAACCTAAAAGGGTTGAATCAGCACAGTAAGTGAATAGTCAGCACTTGCACCGTTTAATCATTTTATTCACTTACAATTACCATTTTACCCTTTCAACACAAATGACCATTTTGCCCCTGAACTTCCCAGACCCATAACTTTTTCATACCAGCTCCGTTTTCGACATGCCACCTGTCTACGGATTCAGCGTCTCGGGACCTACACAACAGTCCTCGAAAAATTTACAAAAAGTATTCCAAACAAAAAGTCAACATTTAGCCATATCTCTTCAAGGGTAAAAACGTCATTTTCACATTATTTTAATATTTTACATTTTTTTGGATTTTCGGGGCGTTACAACCTTCCCCCCTTAGGAAATTTCGTCCCCGAAATTTCACGGAAACAAGTACGGATACTGTTCTCGCATCTGAGCTTCGGGTTCCTAGGTAGCCTCTTCTACATTCTGATTTCACCAAAGAACCTTCACTAGGGGGATTGTTTTTCGGCGGAATACCTTATCCTTTCGATCCAAGATCTGCACAGGTTGTTCCTCAAAGCTTAGGTCTTCTCTGAGCTCAATCGGTTGCTCTTCTAATACATGGGACTCATCATACACATATTTCTGCAGCATTGACACATGGAAGACAATATGAACTCTGGAAAGCTCTGATGGTAATGCTAATCGGTAAGCAACTCGGCCAATCCGCTCGATAATCTCATAAGGTCCGATGAAACGGGGGCTTAATTTCCCGCGCCTGCCAAATCGTACTATGCCTTGTCTGCTAATAAGGCATACTCCCGGGATACAAAAGAATGGGTAGCTCCCGGATCTAGTAAGGTACGTGCATGATGACCAAAAATAGGAAGCATACCTGTCACCACTCCTGGGGTAGATCGAGCCTCCTGTTGAGTAACAGCAAATACTCGAGCATGTGGTCCCGACGTCTGACCACGTCCTCGGCTAGCTCCTCTCCCCCCCCAGTCATATCAGAAGTCGATGCCGTACTCCGACTCTGCTCGGCAGTGCCCCAACCGGTACCACTACCAACCAAACGTGGGCAGTCCTTCTTGAAATGACCCGGTTCCCGACAGTAAAAGCAAACAAGCACATTACCCTGATTGGGCCTGCTGTTCTGTCAGTTGGCTGATCCCAAGCACATTACCCTGCTGTTCTGCTGTTCTGACAGTAAAAGTAAAAGCAAACAAGCACATTACACTGTTGCCGAAGATTGAGACCCAAATCTTGGTGTACTCCCACAACCATAACTCGGACGAGTGCCACCAGACGATCCAGAACTAGAACCACCCCTCTTCGGCCATCTCTGACTCGGCGCTCCCTGATACTGTCGCTCTTGGCGCCGATCGAAGCTTGAAAAATTGCTGTTGTACCGGAAAAGTCACCTCAACTCTGGCGGCCGCATCGAACAACTCCCTCAGAGAAGCATATGATCCCACTGTCACGGCACCACGGATCTCATTTCTTAACCCCTGCTCAAACCTCCTGCACTTTTTCTCCTCGGTAGACACATACAGAGGGGAAAAATTTGCTAGGTTCAAGAACTTTTGCTCATAATCAGCCACAGATAGATCTCCTTGTTTCAGTTGAAGGAACTCTACTTCCTTGGCATTATGAAAAGAACGAGGATAAAACTGATCTAGGAAACGATGCCTGAAGTCCTCCCAACTCAGGGTACTGGCATCCAATCCTGTCAACTGTAAGCCGCGCCACCATCTATACTCCTGACTACTCAGCATAAATGTGGCTAAAGGAACCATGTCTCCTGGTGGACATCGCATGATCTCAAAAATCCTTTCCAACTATGTAACCCACTCATAAGCCTCATCTGGGTTAGTCTGACCAGTAAAACTCGTGGCCCCCAAACGTTGAGCTCTTTCTACGTCTGGACCCTCCATCTCTTCGCCAGGATGTGCACGAGGTTCGCGTCGCGGAGGCATATTGAGGTATCTGTATGTAAAACAGATCAGTTAACCAGACATGCACACAATGTGCAAGACTCAAACCGCAACCTAGTGCTCTGATACCAATTTGACAAGACCCATCCCGATTATCCCTCGATAACCGTGAAAGATCTTGCTCCCGTCTGACAATAACTCGAAAGTACCAAAAGTAGTTTCAAATATATATATATATAGAGCATACAAACGATAAACATTGTCAGACAAGGGATAGTTCAGTATTCTGAGACCGTTGACCTAGTCAACAGGTTACGTTACAGACCATAGGTAATATTTACAAGTAGGGATCAAAATCCTACGCTGCAAAGTTTTTTGAGTACGCAACGGTCGGTGAGCAAGACCCGTGAGCTTAGAAAGGTAAGATCGGTGAACGATCCCACATCGCTCGGGGAGGGAAAGGTGAAGTACCTTATATGTGTGGGCACGTATCTATCTAACACAAGGCCTTTTGGGAGCTCAGTGGCTTTGGGGGGGATTGGAACCCCAAAGTTAAGCGAGTTGAGGCTGGTGCAATTCCATGATGGGTGACCTACTGGGAAGTTGCACATGAGCTCCCGAAAACAAAACCGTGAGGGCTGAGCCCAAAGCGGACAATATTGAGTTAGATGGGTCGGGTCGTGACAGAATGGTATCAGAGCTGGACCCTGACCGGAAGTGTGCCAGCGAGGACACTAGGCCCCAAGGGGGGGTGGATTGTAAGTCCCGGTCTTGGAAGCAAGAACGGTGAGCAAGACCCGTGAGCTTGGAAAGGTAAGATCGGTGAACGATCCCACATCGCTCGGGGAGGGGAAAAGGTGAAGTACCTTATATGTGTGGGCACGTATCTATCTAACACAAGGCCTTTTGGGAGCTCAGTGGCTTTGGGGGGGATTGGAACCCCAAAGTTAAGCGAGTTGAGGCTGGTGCAATTCCATGATGGGTGACCTACTGGGAAGTTGCACATGAGCTCCCAAAAACAAAACTGTGAGGGCTGGGCCCAAAGCGGACAATATTGTGTTAGATGGGCCGGGTCGTGACACGTGCTACCCGGGGGCTCAAACCCAAGTCTCTCAGAGTCCAAGGTCAATGTCCGTAGACCAATGACCCGTCCTGAGGTTACGATCCATGCCTTCTTGAGAGTATGGAACCCAACTGGGGGGCGACTCCACTCAGTCGGTGCTCCGTGGGTCCACCCAAGCCAACGACCCTCCCCGGAGGAGATAATAGAAGTACAGAAAGGTATATGAATATATATACATATATATATATATATATATATATATATACAACGAACTCATGGCCGGGTCCCGCTGAACTGTCATGATCCATAATATCCATTCCATTCATATATATATATATATATATATATAGAAAACATCCTCCATGCCCGGTTCCCATAAATTGTCATGTACCACAATAACCTTTCCAGGGTTCATGCCGGTTCCCATAAACCGCCATGAACTTGGAAATCCATCTAGGGTCCCTGACCCGAATTGATCAATGTAAAAACAACTGGGTCTCGTGCCCGAACATATGACATCAGCTGAGCATCGTGCCCGATATCTAAGGGTCAGTCACGACTCCGATCGTAGTGATGCGTACAACCATCCATGCAGGACCGCCCTCAATCCTGGTATGTCGCCGTGAACGTATCAACCGACGCAACCATCACAAGATCATGGTGCACCCATCACCGATCGATATCCTGAACCGTCAGCACTCCGAAGTCGAGCCTCCCTCGGCTGCCCGACCACGAAACGTACGTCGTGACCTCTCCGAAATGAACACATCCCAATCTGGAGGCGAGCGTCGTATCGTCTGTCGCCGTGCACATAGCACTCGCCGCGACCAAGATTCAGACCCGAAGGCCATCAATAGGGCCATATGCCCGAGACAAAACCAAATGGGTCTCATACCCGAGTTTATCCTTTTGGAAATCCAAAACCATTTCATTTAAACCAATAAAAAAAGTACAACCTCGTATAGGCACCGAATAGGGCAGAAACCTCGAAAATGTGCCTATACGTAACCACACATCCAAATGCACTCATGGCATCACAAACAAGTATTTAAAACATACGATAAATATTTATGCATGCACCAATTTAGAAAACAAGGTCAACTCACAGACCGTCCGAGCTACCGCCTCGATATGCGTGCCATAGGGCTCTTTCGAGCCAATCACCATCACTGGGACTCCCAAACATGTCCAAATCGTAATAGAAGGTTACTAACTACTTAATTAACCTCCCACTAAAGCCCCATAATTTTCCGGAATTTTTAAATATTTTTAATCTCGATCCTAAATCTTCCGATGCCCCGAACATTATCGAAACGGTGTCCGATTGACACGAAACCAGTCCCAAAATTTTCGTTACATCGAATAGATGATTTCACGTGTTGAAAACATTCCCAAAAACCTCACCACACGCTACCATGCGCCGCCCAAAGGGCCCTGCGTGTGGGCTCACGCGCCGGTGCACTATAGGCCGTCTCCTACCTTCAGCTGGTTAAGACTGGCTGGTTCGGTCTGCCTTCTGCAACTGGACCGGCGTGACCGGTCTAGGCCTCTACAATCCTCATTTGGTCCTTTTTCGACCCAATTCGATCCTAACCTTCCTAACTTGATCCTAGGAACATGTTTATGCAACCTAATCCACCTAAAACCCCTAAAATCAGACTGGTTCAATCTTCCCCCACGGTTCAAGTTTTCCAAAACTCACCTACGGCTTCACAGCCGTCTAGGGCTTCCCAAAACCATCCTATTACGACCCTAACAACTCATTAAGACCCTCCTAATCGTCTAGAATCAACCATAACAACAAAATCATAATAATGGATCCAAAAACCAAAACCGAGCCATACCTTTCGGGTTTGCCTCCTCCACGCCGCCGTCCACGGTGGTTCCAGCCTTCTGCAGCCATCCTCAGTCCTCTCATCACTCTCTGGTCTCTTAAGCATGATCATATGGGAAGGGTTGGTTTGGTTTGGGCTCAAAAGATGAGATCGGGCGGTAGGAAGAAAGCAAAGGAAATGAAGATGATCAATGCAAATGGAAGGTGAGATGCATGAATATGTTTGGGCTGGCCAATGGATGGGTGACACTTGTCACTCATCCATTGGGCCTCCTTGAAATATATGGGCCCACTAGAATCCAAAAGTTAAGTCGTTTCGTAAAACGCGCAATAGTTCTACGAAACTTCCGTGAACCATAACTTCGTCGTCGAACGTCCGAATTCGACGTGCCGCCTGCCTACAGATTTGTATCATCCCGATCTACGTAACGGTCCTCGGCCCTCGGCTATCAGACCTCCCGGTCCAAAAGTCAATTATTTGCCCCTTTTACCAAAATTACCAAAATGCCCTTAAGCTTCCGAATGTCATAACTTTTACCTCGAACGTCGGAACTGAACGTGCCACCTGTCTATGAACTCGTGACGTCACGAACTACATTACGGTCATCGGCCAAAGTCCATTTGACTGCTAGAATGAAAGGCCAACATTTTTCCCACGCCTAGGGGCAAAACGATCATTTTGCATCGTTCGTCCGATTTCGCCCAACTAATCACGGATTAACCTCACTAATCGTGATTAGTCACTAATCTAATCATAAAATTCGGGACGGGTCGTTACATGTGCCCTAGTTGATTTGTGGTTTAACTTAGAGTATAGTCAAACGTGGAATATATCAGGCTTGTGACCTAGTTATGATTTATGAGATTTCGGGCTGTGACCCTGTTATGGATTTATGAGTTTGGATTTGATAAGATTCAAGGAATCCTAGATTTATAAAGTTTTTCTGAACACTTTTTTTTTTATGATGGTTTTGTTGAAACTAATTTGATAAACTTTATTTTGGGTGTGGGCCCCTTTGAGATGATTTGAGATGATATTTGAAATGTTTTCCACATGAACATCCTCTATGATGTGATGATAGCCTCCGGACATCGACCATCTTGTGTGATGTGTGATCCTGGAGAGGTCACAGGAACATTGCATGCAGGAGTGTCAAAGATGGACATTTTGTAGACGTCAAGTTAGGGGTTCCAATACTGTAAATTCAATCCTTAGACGTCGACAATCCTGTGTGATGTGTGATCCTAAGTAAGAGCACCTAGACGTCGAGCCACGGGCTCCGAGCCTGGTGTATATTCGGATGTGTAATCCCGAGTCGCACGTGTAGCACTGATATCGCGACTAGTGAGATGGTTGATATTGGATAAAGGGGATTGGTGATCATGTTTTCATGAGACTCCGGATATGAGTCTAAGTTTCGAGCAGAGGCCTTACTGAGATGATTTATAAGATTGTTTTGGGCTGAGATCCCACGTGGTTTTGATTTGGGTGAGACCCTAAGTGATTTGGTTTTGGGCTGAGCCCTTACTGAGGAAATAACTTTGATTGAGCCATGTTTTCACTGTGTTTTGATTTGAAAAGCAATATAATTTTCTTTTAAGAAAGTATTTGAAATACTTGTTTTCTGATGCATGCATGCTTTTACGTGAAGGGTATAAATGTCTTTTCGATAAAAGTTTTTAAACTGATTATTTTTGTCCATTCACAACTTTTATGGTTTTTGATACCCTTCAGGTTGATCGCAGATGCGGGATATAGTAGAGACCAGGACATCACATGTCGCTGCGTACTCTGGAAATCACTGTGCACTCTCGTAACCCCCGAGCGGGTTATGATTATATCCCTGGTTTGGCACGTGGTGTCAGACGGGAGCAGGGCACATCCCACGATAATCCAGGGGATTGCGATGGGTTCTGCAGCGCGTTAGGGCGTGTCCAGTGATTCCTGTGGTGCAATCAACATGAAAACTTCTTGTCCTGGAATTCTGAACTTACTAGTATAATGTTTGAATTAATTGGACATTGAATTAATTGGACATCATTTGCATATGTTTCTGAATTTTCAATATATTACATTTATGATTTAATTCAAGTTTATTTTGAATAATTTGGGGAAATTAAATACGGATAAATTGGAGGACTAAGTAAGGTTTAATTTTATCAATGAAATATAATGATGAGAATGGAAATAATGAAGAAATTGGAATTATGTAATTAAGGTTATGATTAAAAGTATATGATTATATTTTTGTACATTCATGGTGTTAATTACTTTATTTTGAAAAGGTATTGACTAATTATATTTGGGTATTAAAAGAGATTTATAATGATAAATATGAATATTGATAAAATTATTAAGGTGGAAAATTGTGATAAATATAATAGTAAAAAGGTAAAACCAGATATGGTTGAACTAGTAAATTCCACCACTTTTCGAGGTAGTGGGCTAGACGTAGGCAATAACCCCGTAAGAGTGAATTTAGTTTGATTAATTTGTTAATTTTTGAAAATTGATAAATTAAAAAAATATTCCTTATTTGACAAATGTAGAAGGAAATTTTGGTATTGTAAAGTGTTTATCAAATAGAAGTAGAACTTATCAAAATAAATAAGGAACATGTCTTGTCAGTGCGGATCGTTTGATCTTGGCCATTCAAATTAATCCTATGGACACAATTTATTGTTATCTGTTTTATATCAAAGGTTTTCAAAGCACGGTGTTTTCTTCTCCCAAGATTTCTCTATGTTATTCCAATTTTTTCCTCCTCCAACTGGTCATGTGTTCTTCCACCTCGACTCATCTCTTCATTCTGCCTCTTAACTCATTCTCGTTTTCTTCTTCTCTTAAGATATTTTTGCTCCTCCCTCTCTCCTTTTCAAAATTTCAATTACCCAGAAAAATACTCCTCCCTTCTTGTTTTCCGATTTCTTGCTTTTACTCTCTCCGTTTAAATTGTAAATAAAGAGGCTTTCCCACATCACACCAACAACTGACCCCAAAGCCATATTTAATTAATGTTTTGGTTTTTTGGTCCGATATTGATCATTTAGAATATGTAAGAACTTGAAAAAAAAAAAAAATTATTGGCAATAGGAAGGAAAAAAAAAACGGTTGGCAACAATCAGTAAATAGGAAGAAAATTGTAGCAAAAAATGTGAAGAAAAAATCTAGAAAAGATGTGAAGGGAAATCTAGAAAAAGAGAGAGTTACCAGATTGACTATACACAAAATTTGATGTAATTTCCATAATCAAACTTGTTAAAATTTTCAAAATTATAAATTTCTTATTTCTGATAACAAATCTGGAGAAAAAAACATGGAAGAAGAAAGAAGAAATGGGGGAGCAATGAAATAAGCAAGAGAGAGGGAAGAGAAAAAAAAAAAGCAAGAGAGATGATTAAAGACAGAAGTTAAAGGAAAAAATGGAAAAAGTAGAGTATTTTATGACTTTTGTTATAAAAAGTAGGCGATATTAATTTTTGATCATAGGATAAGTTTTTAATGGTCGAGATCAAATGGTCGACAAGTTCGGAGGGAAAGGATCCGGAGAGGATCTATAGCTTGACACATGCCGGTGTGTTTGGTTTTAAGAAATAAACATATTATATGGCGATGCAGCATTTGGTAAATAAAAAATCTGTTTTTTTTTTTCTGGTTGGGAAACTAAGTCGGTAAATTTCCAAAAAAAAAAAACTTGAAGAATTTAAAAATCTCAAATGATATATTGAAATTGTATTTTTAAGAACATAATTTTTTAAATTAGTTAAAACAAATAAAATTATAATTTATATCATTTTTAAAATTAATAATTTATAAATAAAAAAATTATAAATTCTTATTAACCTAAAATTTTTTCTAAGCCCAAAGACACTCTTAGCATTTATATTTTATATTTATCCCTTAACCAACTGTATTGGTCCATCATACATGATAGTCTCTGACGCTCTTACAAACATTTAAACCCAAGAACAAGAAGAATTTACTATCTCCGCAGCCAAATAGATCCCGCGAAAATGGAATCTCAATCACTCGACGACACCAAACAGATCTTCATCTTATCGGGGTCAGAGCAACATGGCTGGTCGCGGCGGCGTGTTCAGAGAGCACGACCACCCCTACCACCCGCATTGGGACGGCGTCATCCCCCCGGAATCCGGATCCCACCCGAACATCCACCGCCTTAACGCGCACCTGCAGTGGGAGCCAGCACGTGAGCCGCTGCACGCCGACATCGACTTCAAGAAGGTTTGTGGTGTGGGGCCAGGCATGGCGTTTGCGAACATGGTGAGGGAGAGGTTGGGGGTGGTGGGGCTGGTGCCGTGCGCGGTGGGCGGGACGGCGATCAAGGAGTGGGCGCGTGGGGAGCATCTGTACGAGAGTATGGTGGAGAGGGCGAGGGAAAGCGTAAATGGCGGGGGAAAGTTGAGAGGGCTGCTGTGGTACCAAGGGGAAAGTGACACGTCGACTCAGCATGATGCTGATGCGTACCAGGGGAAGATGGTGAAGCTTATTGAGAATGTGCGCGAGGATCTTAATTTACCTACGCTTCCAATTATCCAGGTTGGCATTGAAACTCTTGTCTGAATAGGTATTTGGTACATGAATCAATTATTGAGGGATTGGATTGTGCATAAATTACAGGTTGCTCTTGCATCTGGCGATAACAAGTATATAGAGAAAGTGAGGGAGAGTCAGCTGGGAATGGAGGTCCCGAATGTGGTGTGTGTGGATGCAAAAGGATTGGAGCTGAAAGATGATCACCTGCATCTGACCACCAAGGCTCAAGTTGAGTTGGGTCAAATGTTGGCTCATGCATATTTCAACCATTTTGGATTTCAGTCATAACCCACTTTTCTGATTTTGGATTTGGTGTTCACTTTTATGCCATTGTAATCAGCCCACTGGGACTTGGTGGGAATTCAACGTAGGTTATGAGCCTTCATGGTGAATACGGAATAATCTGTAATGATATTGTGCGACTTGCAACTCACGTTATTTCGTGTGCTTATTATGACAAAACCCCCAAAGTAAGGTAAATTTGATCTTGATAAACTGGTTTTTAGCGCCATTCTTAAACAAATGTCTCCGAGATCCTAGTTTGCCTAGCAACCATGCCAAAGAAGCCAGAGGACTTTCCAGTTCGATAAGCATAACATTTACGATGCTTGGACAAATTTGTCTAAAGCAGATGTATCCAAAGCAGAGAAACTCCTTCACGGCAGAAAGCACAACATTTCCAAGTAGCATCGCGTCCTTGTTGCTTGGTGCCTAGTGTGAAAAATTATATTAGTTTACGGTCAATTTTGGAAATGATTGAAACTTGAAAAGTGAGGAGGCTTTTGGATTTGGCCTACCTCTATGTTTAGGGGAAGTACAGGATCATGAAGTGAGAGTCGAAGCAGAAACCACCCGCCATAGCCAGAAACCCGAACCTGTTTCCATAATCAAATTGGGGAAGCACGAGTGACAAACACGAAAAAATCACAATAACGTCAGTGTTGACGGAAATAAACCTACGGCCTACCCCTTCATAGTTGACAGGAGCTTTTTGAAGCTTTGGGTCGGAGTCGATATAGTTCTCCAAATGTTTTAAATACTGCTTCCCCATAGTCTCGGAAAGATCTGGAAGCACTAATTTGTCAGAAAATTCGAAGAAAATACGCATGTACATAAACACGACACAATAGGGCGGAACCATACCCTCCTTTAAGATCCTGATCGCTTTGATTGATCTTTAATCTCAATTCCACTGAAGAAGCTGGTTCCTCGAGACCTTCTAAAAGACTAGTCAAGACTTTGCTGCCACCGCCCTGTCCTGAAGCTCGGGCTGAAGCAAGTTTATTCAAAATTTTGACCTGAAAATAATGCTAAATCGGGTGAAATCAAAACAGAAGGAGCAGTAGCAACAACTCCACCAGAAAAATGTGAAGAAACCCGAGCATATTCTGTAATGTGCCATGTTACATAAGAAAGCCTACCATGAGGTATGCACCATCATCAAGCCAGTGATTTTCCTTGAGCGCTCCATGGCCACTAGTCTCGATAGCCAGATGAGATTCCTCACCGACCGAATTCTGCAAGCAATCTATAAACTTCAGTTCAAAAGCAAAACAAGATACATCGCAAGAAAAAGAATTGCTAAAAACGATGCTGGGTTGAAAGAAGTGGAGACATAACAGTTTACTTCGCATACATGCTTAAAATATAGAAACTATAAACGACGTAAACATGATAACTGGGACAGTCTTTCTTACCAAACGAATAGCTTCATCAATAACATTTTTGTAGCCCCTTTTGAACCGATGGTGCTTCCCCCCTACAAGACATTGCTAATCATCAAACCTTCGGTACCAAAAAGAGAAGAACACCACTGTCAGTTTTCCTCATACCAAGTTTCTTCTCAATAAATGTGGTGAGACCATCTGAAGTCACACTGTCTGTAACAATAGTTGTTCCAGGATGCTAAGACAAAAAAAAAAAATTAATGATGATAATAATTGAGTCCCAAAAGAAGGAAAATAGATAAAATTTCATGTATGCAAAACAAGAGCCTTGATCTAAATAAAAAGAAAGTCTTACTTCCTCAAGAACAATGGCAGACATTAAGGCAATGAGACGATTCCGGTTGAACTCAAGGCCGGTTGAATCCACCGCAGCAGATCTAAAAGAAATACGTATTAGAAAGAGGCAAAAAAATAAAACATTAAAATAGATTTATGGGTCACAAGAAAACTACCTATCAACATCTGTATCAAATATGATCCCCAAGTCAGCCTTGTTATCAAGGACTGCCAGTGTGATAGCTTTCATTGCTGTTTTGTCCTCTGGGTTTGGTATATGATTTGGAAACAAACCTGATTAGAGAACAAATTTCTTATTAATAATTCCAACCCTAAATAAAACAAATTCAAAATTTCCAGCATTCAATGATCAATATTACCATCTGGCTCCAAGAACTGACTACCAGAAGTGACTGCCCCAAGAGGTTCAAGCACTTTTTCCTGATATCATGCGAAATAAAACACTTATGATTAACTTGAGTATGAGTGGAAAACAGGTTCACACTTTTGTCATTTTAGGAAACATCTTTTATGATGCCACATAAATGGACCTAGCACACTCCAATCAAATAAGAATTGGACAATTGGCATAAAGCTAAATCAGCTTCAAGCATAATATGTAATTTTACCTTCATTAAACTCTAAAAACATGACAGCATAAGCAAACCATCCAACTATGATTTCATTTCACAAAAAAAATGAAAGTGATCTTTACAGTTTCTATAGAAATTATTGATTTAAGTGGGCTCACATAATAAAAAAAAATAAAAAATTGTGCTATAGCCAATAAATCCATTTTTCTTAGGGACAACATTTGAATGCTCCATGCAAATGAATTATTTTAAAGAGTTTCACTTGGAAAAGAATATGGTCCAACGTTTTGTGAAAATAGAACCTACTTTAATTTAGTCATAATCCTTTAGTTCACTTATTTCTGTTATTTTTTTTGATAAAATAGGAATCCTATCCTTTTTTATGATCATAGTTGTATAAATGGCTTTCTGTAGAGTGTTACAAAGAAGAAAACTCGATATCCTAGAGAAGAAAACTCGATATCCTAGAGAAGAAAACTTACAGCAAAAAATCCCCCTGCTCCATTCCCTGCATCAACTACAATATGGAACCCTTCCAATGGTTTATCTGAAGAAACAAGTCGAGTACAACCCACATCACACTTAATCTAGGGATGACAGATCTCCAATACATTTCCACCATGATCAAGATTATAAAGAAGTCGTACCTATATTTCCCGCAGCTTTGCGGACAGCCTTTACAAGATCAGATGTATATACCTCCATGTAATCAACTCTCATTACGGATGCAAGTGCTTTTTCTTTTGAAGCCATCAACCCTTCTACTGTGAATTTATTATATATATCTGCAGCACGCTCTAAGATGTTTTTTATGTCAGCTTTCCCAAGCCCTCCAGCATTTGTGAAAAATTTGAACCCATTCCTATTGTAAGGCAAATGACTTGCTGTTGAAACAACACAATATATTAGACTTTGCATCAGGGGAAGCCAACCTTATAGAGGAGATAGCCTCAAGGA